>CP139509.1:382251408-382964242 GCA_021014915.2 Artemisia tridentata subsp. tridentata
CTCAGACAGTGACTATGCTGGAGCTAGTTTGGATAGAAAGTCAACCACTGGAGGTTGTCAATACCTTGGTCATAGGCTAATCTCATGGCAATGCAAGAAACAGACTGTGGTGGCTAACTCAACAACTGAAGCAGAATATGTAGCTGCTTCTAGCTGCTGTGGACAAGTGCTCTGGATTCAGAATCAACTGCTGGATTATGGGTACAATTTCATGAACACCAAAATTTACATTGACAACAACAGCACAATGTGTATTATCAAGAATCCTGTTTTTCATTCTAAAACAAAACACATAGAGATAAGACATCATTTTATTAGAGATTATTATGAGAAAAAGTTAATTCAAGTGGTTAAAATACATACTGACAATAATGTTGCTGATTTACTTACAAAAAGTTTTGATATAAGTAGATTTCAATTTTTAGTTGCTAGTATTGGCATGATAAATCTTTAATCTTTAAACATCTTATCTCTATATGTTTTTGTAAACTTTTGTAAGAATTTGTGCTGTTGTAAAGTCAAAATTTGCTGTTTCTTAAATTGTTTTCCGTTTAGTTGTCTGCTGCTATGCTACTCTGCTGCTATTGTGGGATATTCTTGCTTGTGTTTGTGGTTTTCTACTAACCTTTTGCAGATATACATGCGTACACAATCATGTAAAGCAAGGAAAGTTCAAGTTCATTTATCACAAAGCAGAGTACAAAATAAAGTTTCATTACATCCATGTGTTCAAAAGAGACCAAGACACAAGATTCAAATACACACAAAAGATCCTAATCAAGCTTTCCCTTTCCCTTCCCAACAAAGCCTGGCATGACTTTGCTGCGGGGTCCTCTGCTACCCATGTGTTCAGACACCTGCTTGCAGGGAAGTGCCAGTATCACTGGTCTTGGAGATGGACTCTGCTGTTGACTTGAGGATGGAATTTGTTTCTTCTCCGACTTCTTCTTTGGAACAGGGAGTTCTTGCTCCACCGTACGTGGCTTTGGATGAGGCGGATCGACACTCTTTCCAAAAGCGGCAACAGCTTTCTCCATTTGTCTTGTGAGCTCGACAGTCAAAGGATGATGAGGAGGATCTATTTCCCAAGTACCTTGATAATACGTCAATGATTTTGGCCATGATGCTGTTTCTTCATCACAGCTGGAGTCTTCAAAGGAAGATGGAGTAGATGGAAGCGGGTCAGACACTTCTTCTTCAACAATAGCTTTGCCTTTGCGTTGTGCAGAAGATGCAATTGGGGGAAAATAATTTTCCCATCCTAGTGAAGTATCGGAAGAGGAATCAGAGGAAATTTCGATGATCGGTGTTTTTGATGCACTCTTGGTTATTTGATTTTTGTGTTAGGGTTGTAAAATTGGGGATTTGCTAAGAGATTGAGGGATTTATAGACTTAAATGAGGAGTTGGTATCGCATTTAATCTGATTGAGGGATTAAATTTGGAAGATTTTGGGAAAGTTGACTTTTAGTCAAACTTTTCCTAACTCTGCTGCTGAGTTAGAAAGTAAAGGGGTCAAATTGAAAATTTTGGCGCGTCTTCAACCCTAATTAGATCAAAACGGTCTCAAACACCAATTCGATCTCATTACACTTTCACTGCTCAAAATTACATTCAATTCTCACCCAAGAACACTAATTCATCTCATTACCCTAATTAGATCAAAACCCCCAAATCATAATGGCTAGAAGAAAGTTTCCTGATGAGCACAATCAGATTGCTTTTCTTAGCAAGGTTTCGGCTGCTGAAGGTTTTCATGAAGTCATGGATTTTCTCAGTGCATCTCGCTTAAGGTATGCTTTAACAGTTGATCCTCCCATATATAAATCTCATATGTACCAGTTTTGGTCAACTGTTAAGCTTGACACACTAGACGGGGAGGAAAGGTTGATTGGTAGTGTGGATGGAGAGAGTATTGTTGTTAGTGAAACATCTATTAAGAGAAATCTTCATCTATCAGGTGTTCCAACACCCCCTAATCTTACCACAGATGTTATTTTGACTGAGCTAGAGAAAATTGGGTATGAGAGGCCTGAGGCTAGTAGAACATTTTATAAAGGTCTTCTTTGCCCACATTGGAAGTTTCTTTTGCATACTCTTCAACATTGTTTGTTTCCTAAAGTAGGTGGATGGAATGAATTTAGTGCTCCTCAAGCCACGGCCTTTGTTTGTTTGGCCACAGGACAACCGTTTGATTTTTCATCCATGATTTTTGAAGGTATGAAGAAGTATGTCAAAAAGCAGTTTTATTTATATCCAAGGTTTTTACAACTTATTATAAACCATCAACTAAATGAACCTTTGGAACATACAAATATTGAGCCAAGTAGCAGAATGGCAATCAAAATGTTTGCTTTTCTGAAGAAAAATGGGAAAGGTTTTTCTGGTACCATCACTCCCCTATCTCAATACATTTTGGACATTGTGGCTACTGTCAATGAGGATGAAGAAGCTGGAACTCCCACAGCTTCCCATCACACATCCTCATCTTTAAGTTTGAATGACTCATCCTCTAATGAACCACAAAATACCCACTCACCTAGGACTTCACAAGAACAGGGCACTCAGTTACCTCAGACTAGTGCCGGTATGGTAGCAGATGAGGCTGCCATAGGTGGTGGAGATGGCATGAAGGAAGGGGCTGACACTACTGTCTCTGGTTTAGTAACTAAGCAGGCCAGTGTCAACATAAGTAAGACCCCAACCTTGGCAACATCTAATGCTGAAGGTTCTCTTGAACTTGATGCACAAGATGGTAACCCCAGCCAACTGGCTAATATGGGGGGCTCAGATATTCAACCTAGGGTTGAGACTGAGTTTTTGTCCCAAGATTCACCTCTCAGGGAAGTTAACACATCCCGAAGTGATGAGGACAGACATGAAACTACTACTGAATTGATGGATGATACAGTACAAAATGTCAATGCCTATGATACACCTCTCGGACCAGGTCACACAGGTCGAAGTGTTGAGGCTAGTCTTGAACATCCACATATTAAATTAATGGCTACTCCACTTGTACAACATGTCAATGTCAATGATCCACCTCTCGGGTCAGGTAACACAGACCGAAGTGGTGAGACTATTCTGAAACAACTTAATGAATTGATGGATAAATGTACCAAATTGTCATTAGAGGTTCTTGCTCTTACTGAAGAGTTGCAGGCTATGAAGAATACTCAACACTCTCAGGATGCAATCATTCACAGACTGAAGTTAAGGGTTAAGCATTTGGAGAGTGTTCGATGGAAAAGAGCAAGATTTCCTCACATTCTGAAGTCCAAGAAGAGGAAGAGTTCCAAACCATGTTTGGAGGAAGATGCTTCCAAACAGGGGAGGAATGATCAGGAGGATATAATAGGTTCAGGGGAGGTTGTAAAAGAAACAAGTGAAAATGTTGCTGATATTGGTGATAAAAATGCACAGATTGACTTTGCTGCTGGAGCAGAACACTCTGCTGATGGGTTAAAGGACTCTGCTGCAAATACAGAGAAGAGTACAGGAGAAAAGGTTTCTGCTGAACCAGATGATGAAACACTACCCTTAGCCCATGTATTGCTAAACCTTGGAATCAAAACATCTACACCAAAACAGATTTCACCTAAACCTGCACCACAGCCTACAAGACCAAAAGCCAAAGGAGTTACCATAAGAGAACCTGAACCAGTGTCTAAACCTACACAACCAACATACACTGGTAAAGGTAAAGGCAAATTAGATGACTCTTTCCCATGGCATATTCCTTTTGAATTCTGGTCAAAAGAGGATCAATCTAGGTGTGATTCAGATGCTGCAAGAAAATTGGTAGAAGAAGATGAGCAAAAAGAGCTTGAAAGACAACAGCAGCTGGCTGAGAATGAGGCAAAAACCAGAGCATTACTTGAAAACTGGGAAGATGAACAAGCAAGTAATGAGGCTGCTATCAAATGGGTTAAGGTGAAAGAAGATTTAGAAGATGATTTTGCTGCTACACATGAGTTTGACTTCTTGGAAGAGTGTAAAGCAAAACAGAAGAAGAAGTTGGTCAATCAGAGGAAGAAAAAGAAAGTGCTTAAACCTCCTACAAGAAGGGAACTCAGAACTCATCAAGAATATTATCTGATACATATGAAGAATTGGAAATTAAAAGATTTGAAGCTTTTGTCATATGAAGATCTTGAAAAGAAGTATGAAGCAGCAAGGAAGGAGATAGAAAGCAAAATTGATCCACTGAATGATGATGAGGTTGCTAAGCTTACAAGAATCAAAGTAGCACCAAATGCTTACATGAATCCTGAGTCAAGTGTTAAAAAGCCCATAGTGTCTGATGCTGAAAAGGAGAAAGAGGTTATTGTTGAAGCTGAAATAAAGACTGAATCCTCTGTTGGTATAAAAAGATATGGGAGGAGAGTAAAGCAGGTGGCTAGGAAGAAGAGAAGAAATCAGTCAGTATTAATGAGTGATTCAGAGAAAGAGGATAGTAATGAGCATAATTTTGAAGAAGTGACTGCAGATGATATGAAAAGGATTATGGATTTCACAGTTCATAAACCTCAAGAAGAACCTGGGTTACTTAATGTAGTTCCTTTGTCAACAAAATACCCAATCATTTCCTACTCACATGATGTTCTAGATGGTAGTCAAGCATGCTGGGGGATTAAGAGATCAAATGGTTCAAGTGTGGCATATATCAGTTTTTCTCAAATGTTGCACTACATGGATAGGGATGATATTCTACAACTCTGGAAGCTTTAAAAGATGAATTATGGTGATACTAGACCAGAGGTGGTGCATGAAAGACTCAACTATTACTATTTGAAGAATATGTTTAAACCTGATGAAAGAAGTCTTGATTGGAAGAATGTGATAAGTTCAAGCAAAGTTATCAGATGGTATCTATATCAATCATGTGGAGTACATGCATTGACTGGAAGTAATGGTTTGTGTTTATACATGTTAACAGAGAAAGATTATCCTTTGTTCAAGAATACTGCTCTTCTGACTAATATGCTACAACCTGGAATGTTGGGTTTGCAAAGACCATTTTTATCAGATCATCAAGCTTTTGAGTTAGTGGAGAGGTATAGAAAAGTGCTGGAATCAAAGACCTCAAAACAGTAAAGTATTTGGAAGCATCCTCCTGGTGATTAGCTGGATTTAAAGGAAACTTGATGATTTTTGGAGAAAAATATCAAGTTTAGGGGAGGATTGTTGGGTCTAAAGATGCTGATGTTCGTGAAATATGCTAAGTGTTACTCTGCTGATTAGTTAAGTAACTCTGCTGATTAGTTAAGTAACTCTGCTGTTTGGCAACTCTGCTGGATTGGGATAATAAGCTTAGTATAACTCTGCTGCTAGCCACGAAGACTCTGCTGCTAGGAAGATTATGCTAATGCTTATTGGATATGTATAGTATGTTAAGGATATGTATAGAAAAGATACGAAAAGATATTTTTCGTGTATAGAAAGTTTTGTAACCGACTAGGACTCCTTAGTCTATAAAAGGAGGGTCTAGGGTTAGGTTTTAGGTACGTATCATTATTTTTTTACACTTCAAGGTTTCTTGTAACCCTATTGCTATCGAGCAATCGTATTAATATATTGAAGTGTTGTTTGAGAATTCGTTTGTGTTTTATTCTTCTTAAGATCAAATATTAATTTCAGGGGAAGTTCATGCTTATTGGTTTTGTCATTATCAACTAGGGGAAGATTGTTGGGTCTAATAGATGAGTTGATAAAGACAAAACATGTGAAACATGAGGGACTATTTGTGACAAAGAATGAAACTTCACAAAAGGAAAAGATTACTACGTATCATTTATTATTCTAGTTTATTCTTTGTGTAACCCTAGTATCTCTACTATATAAAGAGATACAGGGATTGATTATTAGTGTATGTGTCAAGATGTAGTCGACTAAAGGTGTAGGTTGTGTCTAGGCATCGAGTTCCTACAATTGATGCCTAGGTTTTGTATTGTTAGTGTTTGGAGATGATAACGAAGAACCTTATTGATATTAATAATATTCTTTATGTTATTCCGCTGTGCTTATTATTATCATTGTGCTTATTGTTTATCCTAGATCAAGGTCTAAACAACCTAGAGTCCAAAATGGTCCAAGAACTTATAGATGGTGTGGTGCATAAGTTCTATCAATATGTTATGTTTCTTGGCTCGTGGTGGATTTTTGTCCTTTCTTTCACTTTATCCTTTCACTTCGTTTATACCTTATGATATTATCCCCAATGTACCATACTATATTCGTTGTTCTTTATCATTTGCTTCGTTTGTATATATATCTGTTCACTAGGCTTTTTAAGCTCAGCCGCATTTCTTTTCCTGCGGCAGGTTTTAGTAGGAAGCTGGGTTATTAGTGGAGAGTACTTTTGGACTTAGAAGACTACACTTTGATAGCTATTCTGGATTAGAGATGACTAGAAGTGTTTACATTTTCAGACTTAGTATTTTATTGTTGTTCTCATCTGTAACCTTGAACTTTAGATTTTTCCTTTGTAACCTTTGAGATTCCTTTGTATTACTAATTGTATGCTTGTGTTTGCTTTGATATGACATCATAATGTAATACTTCTACCCTTATCGGGTTGGGGTGTTACACATACGCCACCCTCCGTCACTCTTTTTTACCATAATTGGATTCGCCACCCAGGTTTGGTACTTTACTTCTCTAAGTATTCCTGCTCGTACAAGTTCATCCACCTCTTTGCAAGCGGCTGCGTTCCTTTCAGGTGCTAGGCTTTGTCGCTTTTGCTTAATTGGTTCAATGTGTTTGAACTCATTAAGCTTATGCTCTGTGCCGATGGGCTTTCCATCAATCATAAGTGTCATAGGAACCCTTGTTATATCTGAGTATGTCCATGCGAAGACATCCTTGTTGGCTTTGAGTAGGTTCTCCAAGTCTGCCTTGAAGTTAGCAGGGAGTTGCTTTCCGATTATCACCGTTTGCTCTGGATAGAGTTCATTTACCACAATGCACTCCTCAGCATCTGCGCAACTTAGAATGACTTTCGGAGTTTCCTTGGGACTTTCTTTGATCTTCTTACCAATGTCTCTTGCCTTTCCCTGGTTGTAGCTGGAAAATATGGTTCCTATTCCATATGGTGTATGGAATTTTACCGTTGCATATATGGTGGAGAATACGATACCCATCTTTTGCACGGTTATCCTTCCTATCAACAAATTGTAGGGAGAATCGGACCTTACGATAGCGAAGGTGAGGGTTTCTGTCCTTGCGAGCTTGCCTTCTCCGATCGTTATTTCTAACGGAACTTCTCCCAGAGGCTACGAATGCTCGCCTGAGAATCCTACCAAAGGTATCTTTGAATCAACCCGCTGCGACCTGATCGAAGGCTTAGCTTTAGGAAACAGTGCTCATATATGATCTCGCAGGAGCTTCCGCAGTCCGTGTAGGGTCTGTTTACTTCCCGGTTGGAAATTAGGACTTTGATGACCAATAGGTCGTTCGAAGGGACTTGGCCTGTAATGGAGGGAAAGTTACTTCCCCTACCTCGTTTATCTCCTTTTCCGTTACCTTTCTTTTTAAGCTGGCTTTACCCCAATGGACCATGCGTATTAGGGCTTCGGGAGGAGTAGTGTCTTTAGCCAATTGAGTGTTGGACATTTTCTACTTGCCTTTCTTTATACCCTTCACCAAATGTGCTAATTGCCCGGACTTTACGGCTTCTTCTATCTACTTCTTTAGTTCTCTGCAACTGTTCGTATCATGACCATAATCTTCGTGGAAGTGACAATAATTAGTTGTATCTCTGTTTTTACCCTTGCTTGTCATGCGAGGGGGTGGTTCGAAAGCCTTAGCAGCCCTATCCATTGCGAGTATTTCCTTCTGAGATTTAGTCAGGCTTCCGAGCAAACCGTGGTTAGGACCTTTGTTGTACGGAGAACACATGTCCCTGTTCTTGTCCTTGTTCTTAGATCCTTCCCACGTGGAGTTCTTTGAGAACTTGTTGTGGCTTTCTATGCCTTTTCCATCAAACCTTTGTAAGTTGTCAGAAGGTCAGTGGACAAGAATTCCACCAAGCTTCGATTTCGTAGGCCGTGTACGAAGCCAGAGATGTGCTGATCTTCATGTAGACCCAAGATCTGAAGAGTTTCATCGGTGTACCTTGTGACGAAAGCCCTTGTGCTTTCGTTCTCCTTTTGTTTAATGTTGTGCACCGTCAAATTTGTCCTTGTAAACTTCTTTTGCTTACTGAAGTGTGATCAGAACTTAGCCTTTAGATCATCAAGGTTGACAAATACGGGCAGAATCCTGTAGGGTGTATGTAAACATGTGACAGGCTACAAGCATGACCCACTTTTGCATCCTAATGGCCCCTTCGAATAGATGTAGGAAATTATCCGGATCCCCCTTCCCATCATAAGTACCAATGTGTGAAGGCATTTTTAACCCATCAGGCAATGGGTAGTCTTCTATCCACCAAACGAAGAGTGTAGCCGAACCCATAGGGTCCGAATATAGGCAATTATAAGGTGGTCCATACATAAGGACAATACTGTATAGATTATAAGGTGGTGCATACATAAGATGTGTTCATGCCGTAAGGATAACCATTTCCCATGGTGTACGGAGGGTACACCGTAGGATGTCTGAAGGGTATGTTCCCATAATGTTGAGGGAGTCCCTGGTAGTTGGACTTTTGGGCTACCGGGGGATACAAACCCTGAGCATAATACTGAGTTTGGAATGAGGGGTACATACCATTGGGAGGAAGGCTTCCTCCCATATTAATTGTAGGCGGATTGCCTTCTACGCCTGATACGCGAGAAGGCTTCAATGGAACCCCTGCTTCAGTCCTTCCAAGATGAGCTGCTAACAACGGAGGAAGATTCAACCCCGTTTCCTCCCTTCGCTGACTTCTCCCATTCGAACCTTCAGTTACCGCCCCTTCTCTCCTGGTCGGAGCCCTCTCTGGGACTCCTTCGAACCCAACAGACCTTCTGCCTAACCTTCCACCAACTGGTGACCCTATCCTTAGGGCTGAGTGCGTTGTTCCCTGTGTCGGAGGCCTAGGCTCCATTTCCATCTCTTCATCATAATCGTCACTTGAGTAGTCCAATTCCCTTCGTATTTCAGCATTCCGAACTTGTATTTTGCATGCCCTTAAGAGAGATTCCAATGCTTCATAGTTAGCTTCGACAAAGGCTGGGCTAATGACAGGTTCCGAATTGGCTGATATCAAAGCATGATGGTTAGGTGTCACTTCTGGGTAAGATCGTGTTGTGAACGTGGAAGCGGTAATTGGGGGGAGGTTATTGGAGGCATTGACTGGTATTGGCGCTAAGGTCGAGAAACCCGGTAGGGGAGTAATTTCTCTCCCTTGATCCATGCCGGATATATAGCGAATGTAGTTGGTTGGTTATAAGCATAGAAATAACTAGACCAATTGTAGTGGTCCCACGGATGGCGCCACTGATTGTATAATAAATTGCACGACCAGGCCTTCGATGATGATCAAAGGATATAGGGGATTTTGAGGTTGCGCCAAGCTTGTCTTTAACATGAAATAAGAAATACTAAGACACAACGTTAAGTGATTGCGCAGGGGTTGGACCCTGTGAACCACCTCCGGCGTACGAGTAAGTATGTGATATGATAAGTTGGTAGTGAAATGAGAGAGTCAAGTTTGCATACCATGGTTCTCAACCCGTCTAAGCTATTTAAAAGGGAGGAAATAGGCCTTAGAGAGCTCTTGCACATAATTGAGAGATCATGGGGGCGTCCCATGATTTGTGGTAACCGCTAGGGCTTTGTAACCCACGATCTCTTCCTTGGCGGGAAAGCTCAACAGAAAAGGGGACGTGGGTATGACCAGGTCAAGGTGGTTCTCCTTTCTAGTATCCTCGAAGGAGGTACCTCGAAGGGCTTAAGGCTTCAATTGGCGGCTTCCCAACTTGTAACCACTTCATAGATGAATGGTTTTACGCCAATGAAGATGTTAGGAGTTTGACCTGGGCCTTCGAGGAGAAGGCTTCGTACAGGCTCGAAGTGGTGGCCTTTGACCCATTCGGAGGGTACATCATCATTGGGTTAAGAAGGTTTGAAACACTTGTGATTTTGTGAGCTGATTTTAACTAAGCGGTGTGAACCTATGTGTTGGTATGAGTAAGTGTTCTTTAATACAAAGAAAGAAAATTATGTGAATGAATTTCTCTCCGCCTTAATCGGTGGACATCCAACATAATGTGTAATGTATCGAATGAAGAATGATGATGAAGCGTTCACACGAGGTTTTAAATTTATAAACAAGAATTACCTATTAACTAGGAACACATTCGGGCAAGTATACCCTAGTCGTATGTAGTATAGAGGTTGGTAAGTCAAGGTCGTCCAAAGAGATTTGGTTGCACTCAAGTGTCGTTTGTTTGTTTAAGCAAGTAACAAGTTGATGGTTATGATTGTCACGGATCAAACCAACAAGAAAAGCAATATAAGAACAATCACACAAAGAACATACATGTTTGGACAATGATAATAAGTTCGTAAGGAATTGGTGTAAGCCTTTACTAGGACTTGGTGTAAGCCTTTACTAGTTTTAGGATGGTTAGTTTGGAAAACATATTATCAAAGGTAATCCTTACGACCTCTTAGAACCAATAATAATTTAGTGTTTTATAAATCAAATGTGTATAAGCCTCAATGAAATGGTCATGTCACGAGTCTTATGCCTATAACAAGAAAGAATCCTTTCGAACCGTAGACTTTAATGTTATTACTTCTTGAAGTTCCATTTACTTGATTAGAACACATATTCAAAAGATGCCTTTCGACCCTTGATCTAAATTAAACTTTCACTTGTTATGCTTATTAAGTTTCTCATACAATCGTCACAAAGTACAAGACCAAAACATTCGTCGACGAATGAATTGAAATCAACCACTATTGAGAATCCTTGTATACCCAACAATGATTAATCAAAACAATAAACAATAAAAAGATATAATTTAACCAAATATGATGTTATCAAACAAATACTAATTATTCTCAAACATCCTTTTATCACAAGTTATCATATAAACCAAACAAGTATTAAGACATCATTCATAAGACAAAGCACATATCAAGAATCACATTATCAACACAATCAAAGAAACCAAACATGAATATTATTAAAAGAGAATATACCAAAGTTCATAAGATGAATCTTCCATTGTTCCACAACCAAGTAACAAGCCAACCCCTCAACGCCTCTAGAAAAGGGTGAGGGGCGGTTAAGAGAGATATTCTTAGAGTTTACATGAGTTGTGAGATTATTGGGTATGATAGCATGTGGGATTGGATGTTATATGTCCAAAACACTTACAAATGAGTCCTATTTATACTACTCCCAAGGCTTAGGGTAATTAATACTCAACTTGGTGACCAAGTAGCTTGGAATGGACTAGAATAAGCTTGGGAAGGATCTAGAATAGGTTTGAGACTTAATGATGAAAGAAATAACGAGGCCTCCATCCGATCGGTTGGAGTAAGTTGGCAACTTGAAAATTGAAGATCTTTCTCTTAGCTTTCCGTGGCCACTTGAATCAACTAAATCTGAGTTCGTATGCTCAAGTTATGGCCAAAATGGTGAAGGTGTGTCGGGAACAACGAGTCTTCCAATAATTCTTCGTTTGAGCTTATTTTCTTCATTTCTTTTCTCGTTTTCCCTCTTGTGCTTTATTCTTGAGTCTTTAGAGTGACAACTTCATGACTTTATCTTCTCGAATATATTCCACGAGACTCGCTTTTGTCGGGAATTCTTCGTACAAGCATAAATCTTCGTTTATTGATCATTTCTTCGCCTTTTTCTTTGTTTTCTTTGTCGTGAGCTTCCATGAACCTAAAATAGAAATTATACTTCATTAAGTACCATAAGTTCATTAAAGTGATCAAAATATATGCATAAAATCCATGATAACGCTCCTAAAAACATGTACAATTTGAGCATTATCAATATCAAAAGTAGAGCACAACGGCACTCGATCGGCACAACCTAGTATATCAATAATATGTCTCAGCACTAATCTTAAAGTGATTTGTAAAACAATAATCGTATTTGAAATGAAAATGTTTTATTTCAATGGCGTTTTGAGTTAAATAAAGTTTAAGACTCGTGTGGAAGAAAAGAAAGATGAAAATAACAAGTCGGCGAATACGAACAATCACTCAAGAAAGATGAGAGAAGAAGAAGAAAGAAATACAAAAGAAAGAAGAAATAATATCAAGAAAAGAAGAAGTAAACAATAAAACAACATCAATAGGTAGCTTCGGCTTTTCCCCATTTTTCCCAAAATAGATGATATAATCGTTAAAACATATAAGTTTTGAAAAGGTTTTAGGATATTTAATAAATCATAAACGATTTAAGTTTATAAAAGATTTTACGAAGTTTCAGCATGAAGTACCCGTTTATAAGACATTACCGAGTCATACGACTCATTTGAATAAATCAATTATCATCAAGTTTTATAAGTTATAATATATAGTTGAACATATTGTTCGCGTATATATTAGTTGTTTAGTTTTATCGACCATTTCGTATAGTTCGGGTCAACATATGTTAAGCTCTTACGAGTCTAACATATCCTTCCGTCTCGTGTACCAAAGGGTCCATAATTTTCCATTCAACTAATACCGTAAATCCAATACGTCCAATCCTTGTTCAACAATGTTACAACATCACAATATTATCCAAGTCCAATATCAAATGCCTCAAATATAACCTATATGTCAAGTTTTTATGCTGAAATACCAAATTGATAAGCAACGACAGATAAATAAATAAACAACTAATCTACTAACCACGACTCGTCATACAATAATAAACAAAACAATAAATAAATAATATCGCCGTGACTCGCTACGAGTCACGGCTCAACTCAAACCCGAGCCGATGAGGCTCTCGGCCTCACTAAACCCGAGACCAAACACAACTGAATACCATTTCCAAAGACAACCAAATCCTAACCCTAACCTAATCAAATCCCTAAGCCTCTCCGTGAGTCACGGCTTGGCCGTACGCGGCTGCCGAGGACAAAACAAACCAAACGGACTTGAAAAATTACGAAACTTGCGCCATTGTTCACGAAATAATTTTTACAACCAAAACGAGTATAAATATGCAATACTTTCAAGAATTCAATATATTTGGCAAATACAATACGTTTTGAGCTTTCTAAGTTGTGCCGGCTTGCTAAATGAATAACGCCCACGTTTTAACAAGATATCCAATGTTTTTCAATCCCAAACAAGTTCAAAGGGATTTAGAAAAGTTTTAAAGCTTAAGGGAATATCAGAAATAATATTTTGACTCGTAAAATAAATTCATGAAATTTACCAGGTGTTACAAAATCATTTACGAATGGATTTTTCAACTAAATTAATAGTTATCCCAATCACTCCTTTCAAAACCGTATTTTTCGTAAATTTGCTTTCAGCACATAATTTGACACTCAATTCTTTTAAGAAATCTTTTCTTTCATTTATCAAGGACATCTTCAAGCTTGTATACAAAGTGACATTCAACAACAAAATTTCTAAGTATAATTACCGAAACATTTTTCATATTATATTCCGCTTCAATGTTAATTTGATACATGGATCGTACTCCATTTTTAAAACCATTTGTTTTGAAAATAACAGTCACGAGGCTTTGATACCAATTGTGAAAAACATAGGGGGGGGGGGTGAATACGTTACCGTTTTAAAATCTTAAAACTTGTTGTATCAAATATCCGATTAAGCTTGTTCTAATCTGAAAGATGTCAATTATAGTTTATGACTAGCATAAACTAAAACATGTTGTCACACAAGTATAATCAACAAGTCACAACACAAGTAATCACATAATGCAAACCTAAAAGTAAAGTAGTAAGTAAAAGAAATCGCAAACCGAACACGATGATTTATAGTGGTTCGGTCACGGAGCTCCTCTCCGCCCTACTGCACTCCCCGAGTACCCAACTCGAGAGTTACTTCACTATATCAACAAGCTCCCTTCTTGGCGGAGAAAACCTTACAAACGTCGCTAACACTTTTTCCGGTACATAGCTAAATACCGGGTTCTAGTTTGAGATAGAACCAACCTGACGTCGCTTATACAATATTTCTGACACTAAGCTAGATGTCGAGTTCTTTTACAAGGGTACAACCACTCCCGTTATGTTTTATGGCCCAACATAAAAACCTTGTGTTTTATGGCACAAACATATAAACCATCTAATCTAGTTTGGTGTTTAGATTGTGATGATGCAATGATGTTTACAATGATGATCCATGACATAAATGTCTATTGGATATGAATGACTAATCTAAATGGTCTTCCATTGATAGGAAGCCTTCAATGAATGAAGATCACAAGTTCCCTAAGCTTGTTGTAAAAGATCTTCATATATGCATGCATGTAAAATCTAAATGAACTTCTTGAATAAGAAGTCTTCAAACAATGAGGATGACAAGTTCCCTTGAATCTTCATATGTTGGTATGCTTTGGTGAATGATGATGACAAGATCTCCAAGCCTTTTAGTGGATCAGGAGGTATGCTATACTTGTGGTGGATGATGACTCAAGATCTCTGAGCTTGCTTCACAAGATCATTTCGTGGGTATGCTTACAACATGATGAAAGTTAGTAATATTATGATCATGATGATAAGGGTGATTAATGTATGTTACTACATGGTTACCTACTGATCTAAGTGTATGCTAAAGGGTAGAGAGAATGTATGTTCAAGTGATGTGCTGATGGGTAAACAATGAGCTGCTATTTATAGCCAATTGGATTATTCACCGACGGATGGGACAGATCCAATTTGAGGGATTCGTCCGTGTATGAGTTTGATTCTGTGGAACCTGACAGACTATCATACTAAATCTCCACCAAATCTAACCATGATATTTCTATATCTAATCTTTGAGTAAAGATCAATCCAAGATATTCATATGATCTTCAAGATTTCCTAATGTGATGCGTGCCATGATTTCATTGTACATTTTCCATATTAAGACATAAAATGTAAATGTAATATGTAAATGTATATGAATATGTAACATGTGTATACTAGTTTAACTAATATATGTTTACCATGTTAGTATAAGTGTTACTAAAAATGTTAAACTACTTATGCTATTATAGGACTTCAGATATTATGTCTTTAACATTATTTTTATGAGTAAACACATTTGTCTTAGTTTGACACCTAAAGTGTACTTATTCTATGAATGCAACTTAGGAAACATGATGTACAAGTAGAAGTACTTGTATATGCAAAATGTAAAATGAGGTTCGAAGTAGAATGGTTAACCTTTTAAAATACTTAATGACTCTAAACGTATTTTAAACATTCTAGATGGCTTTTTAAAGGCTTTGATCATAATGCCACATAACAAACATGTACGAACTTGTGTTGTACCATACGACAACTTGAGAAGCCGAGAGGTGTTGAATGTATGTTGAGACAAAACATGATTATAAGTAACTTGTACATTTTACGTTATGTATCAAGTTACATGTTTATCATCAATCAAAACAAATGAGTCTATTTAGATTAAATATTGAAATATTTTCATTAACATATATATTGTGGATCCCAATACACGGATCTTGCTGAGCTTGTTAGAAACTTTGTTTAACACCAAAAAGTATGTGGAATCTACTTTTTAATGCTTAGAAGAATGTATAAAGCAATGTAACAGTAAACAAAATGTAATTTATGAAACAGTTATAACCAAAAGGATTCAATATTATTAAGCAAATAATACGAGTGATCTGAATATCACCAGGGTTTTCAACCTTGAATCTTAACAAAAAACATATATCTAAAGATCTAACCTAGGATCTCCTTTTATAGGCACAAGGAGTCCTTTACAAGATAACTATCAATATTCAAAAGATGCAGAATATTCGTATAAGTCTAACTATGTAAGATATACACTAAATATCTATATACATATCTCCTTACACGTTTTCATAACCTTAGCAGTACAAATCTGTTGGGAATTAAATATTCAAGAAGATTAATATCAGGTTCTGCTCAAGAAATACTCTTAAGTATCATTCTACTGCTAGAGCATTTGATTCTGCTGCTAGCATTAAACATTCTACTGCTGAATGATTCTACTGCTGGTGAAGAACTTTCTACTGCTAAGTGGATAACTATTGAAGTATTCTGCTGCTGAGTAGATAAGTATACAAAGATATTATGTGTATTAAAGTCAACAATACACGGTAGATAATATCTTTAGACAAAGTGTTTAGTAACAAGTTGTATATTCAGATACATGTTGTATCTTAGTTACTGACACACATAAGATAAGTTTTGCATGTGTTCGACTTGTCTTATCAACTTTGTAAAGATCTTTCTTTTGCTATAAAAGAAAGATCTTAGACTAGATATTTAAAAAAAATAATTAAGTGCTTAGAATATATTTGTCAAGAACATAGAACAAACACATATATCACAAGTCATAAAAACATAAGATTCAAGGTCTTTGTAACCCTAGTGATAGTAAAGATCAATCGTATTATCTTGAATAATATTGAATCATTTGGTGTTAACATTGCATGTTCTTTGTTCAATATACATAAGCATCACTGTTCCATTTCCATAACCAAAAATAACCTTCTAAGTGTGATTAAGTAGTTTCCGCATACTTGATCATATTAACACAATATATCATATACACAAATCAACAAAGGTCTAACCACCTTCTAGTGTATCGAAGAATCCTCTCAAAATCTTCATTCAGTAGTCTTCAGTATACTAGCAGTACTAACTCAGTTAGTACTGTTAGTTATATCATCTGGCAGTACTAACTTAGTTAGTACTGTTAGTGTAATCTGCAGCAGTACTAACTGTTAAGTGTTTTAATTCCCAACAATCCTCCCCTAAACTTGTGATTTACCTCCAAATCAGCAAGTTTTTTGAATTAAATCTTCAACCTTGATCTTGAGGGAATTCTTCCAAACCCTTATCTTCTTGCCATTGTTTCTTCAGCCTGAACGAATATCTTCCTAAGCAGCTCCCTTGTCATTTATGTCTCTTCATCCACCATTAGTTTATTAGACATCATCAAAGTTAGAATTCCTTTTGACAATGGGTATTCTTTCTCTACCAGCATGTAGACATCTTTTCCAGCAGTTGTATACGCATGATGAATAGCATATGTGTCATACAATCTCCAAGTTAAGAGGTTCTTTAAAACTTCTTTCTTGAAATCTTATTACGATGTTTTGTATTCGAATTGATGGCTTAGTTAGTCAGATAGTAACTGATCTAACTCACTCCCTACCATTTTATACTTTTGTACAATGTGTTAGTCCAAGGACATCTGGTAGAGAGAACAACGAGCAAACGTGAATCTAGCACACTTGTGTTAGAGGCAACACCTGCCACGAGCTGGAAACCCTGTCAAGAAAGCTCTTTGAATGAGTTTATCTGATCACAGGCAGTTATTTATAACTGAAAATATTGGTTCTCACACAACCAGAGGTTGCATTAAACCGAAATTATGATTAAGTGTCTATCTTTACACATAATCCCTTTAAAATTATTGTAAGCAGTTTGGTTTTTAATCAAAATTGAGTTCATACTGCAGAGTCAAATTTTTCCAAAAAGTTTGTACTGCGAGGCAAAAAGTTAGTACTGGTAGGCTTAAGTTTGTACTGCTGGATAACCATTAGTACTGGTGCAAAATAACAGCTTTTTAAAAATAGCCGTTGAGAGTTAGTTGAGATTTTTACTGTTTAGTTCCTTATTTTAAGGGTTTCCTTTTTGGATATTTTTACTTTTAATCTATTATATTCACCTTTCTTCAACCAAAAGTTATCTTTTAATTGAAGTCGGTCCAATAGAAAACCCTCATAAGTATTTCTTAATATCTCAATTCACTTTCTTCCTCTACTTTCTAACCTAAAATTACACTATTCCCAACAGTCAAATCTCACTTTTACTGAAAAATAATGGCATCTCTATCCTTTGTTGACAAGCACAACATGGTCGCGTTTTTGGAAAAAGCAGAGGATGATACACAATTCCATCAAATAGAGGACTTTTTAAATGCTTCCCACATAAGGTATTCTTTAATGTTGGGAATATTCAAGAAGTTTAATATCGGGTTCTTCTCAAAGAAATACTCTAAGTATGATTCTGCTGCTAGAGCATTTGATTCTGCTGCTAGCGTTAAACATTCTGCTGCTAGCATTAACATTGCTGCTGATGGTTTCTGCTGCTAGTGTTAAACATTGCTGCTGGTAAAGTACATTCTGCTGCTGAGCGGATAAGTATGAAAAGATATTATGTGTATTAAAGTCAACAATATACGGTAGATAATATCTTACCCCATGTGATCAGTCATAATGTTATATTTCACAGAACAAGTTGTAAACATAGATACAAGTTATATCTTAATGACTGACACTCTCAAAGCAAGCGTTCGATTAGACTTATCAATATTGTAAAAGATCTTTCTTGTGATATAAAAGAAAGATCTTAGACTAGTGATATGTACGTGCCTAAGAGTGTGTCTAATAGAGTGTGTGAATTGTTAATTGTTTAGATAATAACTCTCAAGAACATTGAACTTATATCACAAGATATAGAAACATAAGATTCAAGGTTGTAACCCTAGTGATAACTCAAGATCACTCGTATTATTATCTTAATAATATTGAATCGTTTGGTGATAACATTGCATGTTCTTTGTTCTATATACACAAGCATAACTGTTCCATTTCCATAACACAAATAACCTTCTAAGTGTGATTAAGTAAATTCCGCGTACTTGATCATATTAACTCAACTTATCACATACACAAAAAAAGAACAAAGGTTTAACCACCTTAAAGTGTATCGATCATCAACCCTCGTCAATTGGTATCAAAGCAAGGCTTATATAGTTGATTTAGAAGAAGAAGAAGAAGAAATGGAAGAAGAAATGTACGTTGAATCTATTCAGACCAATGTTGCTGGTAAAATACCCATGCACAAACAGAATGAGTTTGAGATGTGGTGGCTAAGGATAGAACAATATTTTCAAGTGCAAGACTATGCACTTTGCGAAATTATTGAAGATGGAGACTCTTTCAAGCCTACCACCACTACATCAACTGTTGACGGCAAAGTGCTGACAACTTTGCAGATGAAGCCAAAATCTGCAGAAGAAAGAATACTGAGGAAAAATGACTTAAAGGCAAGAAGCATGCTGATGATGACCATTCCCAATGTTCAACTTCTGAACTTCAGCAAGTTCAAAGATGCCAAGTCATTATTTGAAGCTATTATTGCTGGATATGGTGGAAATGAAGCCACCAAGGAAACCCACAAGACACTGCTCAAGCAGCAGTTTGAAAACTTCTCCTCTACATACAATGAATCTCTTGACCATATGTTTAATAGGCTTCAGAATATTGTGAGCCAACTTGCTATTCTTGGGGTTGAAATACCTCAAGAAGATTTGAACTCAAAATTTCTGAGAAGCCTACCAGAAGAGTGGGCTATGCATGTTGTTGTCTGGAAGAATAAGCCAGACCTTGATATAATGGAGCTTATAGATTTCTATAGCAACTTTAAGATTGTGGAGCAAGTTTTGAAGAAGAATGGAGGTACTAGTTCTAATACTGGGAACATGGCATTTATGTCAACTCCTAGTACCTCAAAATCAATTGAAGAGGTAAAAGTTGTTGATGGTGTTGGTGCTGCTAGTTCATCAAGCAGTACCATAGGTATTTTAGATGAAAAGACTTGTTGTGCTTTTCTTACAAGTCAAAATAATGGCTCCATGCTCACCTATGAAGACCTCCAAGAGATCAATGATGATGATCTGGAGGAAATGGATCTAAAATGGCAAATTTCTCTTCTTAGAATGAGAGCCAAGAAGTTCTATTACAGGACGGGGAAGAAGCTCGTAATCAGCAACACTGATGCTGCTGGTTTTGATAAGTCAAAGATAGAGTGCTATAACTGCCACATGATGGGTCATTTCTCAAGAGAGTGCAGAAGACCAAGGCAGCAAGATAGCAAGAACAAAAGTTTTGAAAGCACATCCAAAACAAGGGAGGTTTCTGAGCCAAACTCAAAGGCTATGGTAGCCATTGATGGGATAGGTTTTGATTGGAGTTTCATGGCTGATGAAGAAGAAGATTTTTCACAAATGGGACTCATGGCCTTTTCTACTTCTGAGGTACAATCTCATAAAGCTTATTCAAATGATTGTACTGCTCTTAAAGAATTACACACTTTAATCAAAATTATGATGACCAAAAGAAAGAGCTAAGCAGAACCTTTCAAGAGTTAGTAGATTATAAGTGTGGATTAGCATCAACAGAAAAGCATATCTTATACTACAAAGAAAATGAACATGGTTTTTCTGAAGACAAAGCTCTCCTAAGACAGGACATATTCTTTAAAGATGCTGAAATTAAGCTTTTAAGAGAGGCTTTATATAGGGGCAAAAAGAAAAATGGAAACATTCACTTTACTACACAGACACTAGAACATGCTTCTAGAGGTGTGACCAACATGATAGAATGTCAAGTGATTAATAGAGCTAAGTCAGGAGTAGGATATAAGAGTGTCTCACCTCTATACAGAGGTATCCCTAAACCCCCAGGGATTGACCTAGAAAATTCAGGTATCACTGAATTTCAACAACTTGAGCTACAATATGGTGTACAACCAAAGACCAAGCTAGTTGATGATGAATCTAAGAAAGTAAGTGAAAGTTTAAGTAAAACTTTACTTCCTGAGGACAAGGTGTCCTCTGATAGAAGATCAGATAGTGTAGTCATTGAAGACTGGGTATCTGATGATGAAGAAGAAGAACAGGTTATGTCTAAACCTGAAGTAGTTAAGAAAGCAGGAACAAGGGTTCCCAAAGTGATCAAAAAGGATACTGTTAAGCCTAGTTCAAACATTAAACATGTTAGGCAACCAGTTAAATATTGTGAACAATATAGATCCACTAGCAAGCCCAGAGGTAACCAAAGAAATTGGAATGGCCTCAAGTCTAACAGATTAGGTGATGATTTTTTCTTTTATAATAAAGCTTGTTACATATGTGGTAGTTTTGATCATCTTGCAGCTTTCTGTAACAAATGGGTATCTGGGTATGAACACAATAGGGTGAACTTCAAAAGGCAAACTCCTCAAACTCACTTTCACTCTAAGTCTAAAAAAACAAAACCCAGAGCAGTTACCAAAGCAGTTGTCAAAGCAGTTTCTGCTGCTAGACCATTCATGACTGTAACCCAAGACCAACAGTTAAAAATGCAAAATCTTTTTATACAAATGCATCAAAGACTGTTCAAAGGCCCATTCAAACAAAAGCAGTGGTCCCAAAACAAGTTTGGAAAATTAAGGGAACAATTACAAAGCTAGCAGTTTCTACTGCTAAGCATGTAATTCATTCTGCTGCTAGGGAAAACAGGGCAAATGCTGTTAAGGCCTCAGCATGTTGGGTTTGGAATTCAACCAAATCCCATGTTGCATCAACTGTTCTTAAAAAATTACACTACATTGATGCAAGAGGCAGATCCAAGTCAGTAATGGCTTGGGTCCCCAAAAGAAACTAATACTTCTCATTTCTGTGCAGGAACATTCAATTGATAAACAAGAGGATCAAGGATACTCAGATAGTGGATGTTCAAGGCACATGACAGGGAACAAGTCTTATCTCACAGATTTTCAATCAATAGATGGAGGCTATGTTACCTTTGGAGGAGGTGTTGGTGGTAAAATTTCCGGTAAAGGTACAATCAAAACTAGAAATTTAGATTTTGAAGATGTGTACTATGTACAAGAGCTAAATTATAATCTTTTTAGTGTCTCACAAATGTGTGACAAAAAGAACAAAGTTCTTTTCTGTGAGACTGAATGTCTTGTACTATCTCCTGATTTTAAGATGCCTGATGAAAGTCAAGTGCTTCTTAAAATTCCTAGAAAGAGCAATATGTACAGTGTAGACATGAAGAACATTGTTCCTAAAAAGAATTTAACTTGTCTTGTTGCAAAGGCCACATTGGATGAATCAATGTTATGGCATAGGAGGCTTGGTCATATTAACTGAAAAACCATAAATCAAATTGTTAAGAATGGTTTGGTAAGAGGTTTACCTCAAAAACAATTTGAAAATGATCAAGCATGCATTGCTTGTCTTAAAGGCAAACAATAAAAAGCCACTTGTAAGCCCAAGCTTTTTAACTCTATCCATCAATCATTGTTTATGCTTCATATGGACTTGTTTGGTCCTACAAATGTTAGAAGTATGCAACATAAGAGATATTGTCTAGTTATTACTGATGACTATAGTAGATTTACATGGGTTTTCTTTTAAGCAACTAAGGATCAGACACCTAGCGTCCTTAAGACTTTCATTACTGAGATAGAAAACCTAGTAGACAAAAGAGTAAAAGTCATTAGATGTGATAATGGGAAAGAGTTCGAAAATAGAGTTATGGATGAATTCTGCAAAGAAAAGGGTATTAAGAGAGAATTTAGTGTTGCTAGAACTCCACAACAGAATGGAGTTGCTGAAAGGAAAAATAGAACACTAATAGAAGCTGCTAGAACTATGTTAGCTGATTCTAAGCTACCTATAACTTTTTGGGCTGAAGCAGTCAACACTGCTTGCTATGTTCAAAATAGAGTTTTAGTTGTTAAGCCTCACAATAAGACATCATACGAACTTTTTAGAGGTAGAACTCATGCAATAGGATTTCTTAGACCTTTTGGATGTCACGTGACAATTCTCAATACCTTAGACAATCTTGGAAAGTTTGATGGCATAGCAGATGAAGGTTTCTTAGTTGGATATTCTCTCACTAGTAAAGCTTTTAGAGTTTACAACTTAAGAACTAAGAAAGTAGAGGAAAACCTACATGTGGAATTTTTAGAGCATAAATCCAATGTAGTAGGTGAAGGTCCTAATTTGCTATTTGATCTAGAGTCATTAACCCATTCTATGAATTATGTGCCTGTTGTTGCAGAAACTAATAATTTTTCAGGTTCACAAACAACAAATGAGGCAGGGTTAGACAAGGAGACAAATCAAGATCATATATGGATGCCAATAAGTACCAGTGTGGTTTCAACTTCAACAAATGATGAATCTTCTTCTGGTAAAGCTAAAGAAGATGTTGAAAGTGAACTCAAGGAAGATGGAACAAAGGAACAACAAAATGTTTCTGCTGATGATAGTGCTGCTGAGACAGAGCATTCTGCTGCTAGGCTTAATCATTCTGCTGCTAGGCCAAACAATTCTACTGCTGGCCCTTCAGACTCAAATGAAGCAGATTTCTCAGATAATGAGGTGGATTTGAGCAATATCACACCTACCTATCAAGTTCCTTCAACCCCACACACAAGAATTCATAAAGTCCACTCCCTAGAAAATGTGATTGGAGATGTACAATCAGGTGTAAAGACAAGACAACAGCTGATGTCTTCAGACCAACAAGGGCTTCTTGATGCCCTTTATGCTTCAAAGCAGCATGAGTTTTCAAACTCTTGCTTGTTTGTATGTTTTCTCTCACAAGATGAACCAAAAAAACATTCTGAAAGCCTTAGATGATTCAAGCTGGGTAGAAGCTATGCAAGAGGAGCTTCTTCAGTTCAAGATTCAGAAGGTATGGGTGCTAGTTGATTTACCTAAGGATGCAAAGGTAATTGGCACTAGATGGGTTTTCAAGAATAAAAGGGATGAAAGGGGCATAGTGATTAGAAATAAGGCTAGATTAGTAGCCCAAGGGTACACACAACAAGAAGGGATAGACTATGATGAAGCTTTTGCTCCAGTAGCAAGACTTGAGGCAATTAGGCTTTTCTTAGCTTATGCTTCATTTTTAGGCTTTACAGTTTACCAAATGGATGTCAAGAGTGCATTTCCATATGGCACAATTAAAGAAGAGGTGTATGTCTCACAACCTCCAGGGTTCATTGATCCTGACCATACAGACAAAGTGTACAGAGTTGTTAAGGCTCTTTATGGCCTTCATCAGGCACCTAGAGCTTGCTATGAAATGCTAGCTTTCTATTTAAAAGCAAATGGATTTCAAAGAGGAAAGATTGATCAGACACTTTTCATCAAACAGCACAAGAAGGATCTTCTGTTAGTGCAGGTGTACGTGGATGACATTATCTTTGGATCTACAAGGAAGGAGATATGTTTGGAGTTTGAGAAGCTTATGCATGATAAGTTTCAGATGAGTTCCATGGGGGAACTTACATTCTTTTTGGGTTTGCAAGTTAAACATTCATATGAAGGCATATTTATTAGTCAAGATAAATATGTTGCTGAGATTCTAAGGAAGTTCAACTTTGCTGATTCAAAAATGGCATGCACACCAATGGACTCTAAGAAGCCTTTTCCAAAAGACTTAGATGGAGAAAATGTTGATGTACACACTTACAGATCTATGATAGGATCTTTGATGTATCTTACATCATCAACACCTGACATCATGTTCTCTGTTTTTGTTTGTGCAAGATTTCAAGTAACTCCAAAGGTTTCTCATTTAACAGCAGTCAAGAGGATTTTTAGATATCTCAAGGGTCAACCTAGGTTGGGATTATGGTATTCTAGAGAGTTACCTTTTGACTTGGTAGCATTTTCGGATAGTGATTATGTTGGTGCTAGCTTGGATAGAATGTCAACAACTGGAGGATGCCAATTCCTTGGGTGTAGACTTATTTCATGGCAGTGTAAGAAGCAAACAACTGTGGCTACTTCAACAACTGAAGCTGAATATGTAGCTGCTGCAAGTTGCTGTGCTCAAGTCTTATGGCTTCAAAACCAACTTCTTGACTATGGGTACAATTTTATGAACACTGTTATTCATATTGATAATAGTAGTACAATTTGTATTATTAAAAGTCCAGTGCAACATACTAAAACAAAACACATTGAAATTAGACATCACTTTATATTAGACTGCAATGAGAAAAGATTAATTCAAGTTCTTAAAATTGCTTCAGAATTCAATTTTGCAGATCTGCTAAGCAATGCTTTTGATGTTGGAAGGTTTCAGTACTTGGTAGCAAGTATTGGAATGCTTAATCCTCAATGATTTTAAACTTTATATTTTTGTAAATAAATTTTTGTTTGTGCTGCTGGCTTTAAAAGATACTACTGCTATTACAAAAGTTTGTGCTGCTAGTACAAATTTAATTTGTGTTATTCATACAGTTAGTCCTATGATTATTCTAATACAAGACAAGTACTTTGTACAGTGTTCTTTTGGTTTTAGACTAACAATTTCAGGTATGATCATGTAAACACAAAGGATATTTCAAGTGAAATGAAAGAAGCAGAATGATAAAATTAGTTGCTGACATAATAGGTTCATGATAGAAAAAGTTTAGGAATTTCAAACCTCCATAAAACTTCTTTCATGAAACTTAATTATGATGTTTCACTTTGAATTGATGACTTAATTGATCAGATAGTAACTGATACAACTCACTTTCTATCATTTTATACTTTTAAGTATAATGAGCAAGTCTAAGGACATTTGATAGAAAGAACAGCTAGTAAAAGTGAATCTAACACTTGTGTTAGAGACAACAATTGCTATGAACTGGAAACCCTGTCAAGAAAGCCTTTTGAATAGGTTTATCTTCACACAGACAGTTATTTATAACTGAAAAACGTTGGTTCTCACACAACCAGAGGTTGCATTAAACCAAAATTTTGATTAAGTGTCTGTTATACACTTAATCCCTTCAAAACGGTTGAAAGCAGTATGGTTTTTCATAATAAAATCAAGTACTTACTGCTAAGTCAAATAATTTCTGAAACAAGAATTTTTAAAGGATTCAGAAAAACCATCCATTGATGGACCATGAATCAAATGCCCCATGAATTACCTCTCATAGGAGTTAACACACCTAGAAGTGATGAGGGTAGCAAATTAAACTCTTAAGGAATTGATGGCTACATGTACAACATTGTCTGATAACATGTTATGATGGATAGCTCAGATGATGGAGAGAAATATTTTGGTACATAGTGAGAGATCTTCCAAACAGGGGAGGATAAAATGTTATTTGAATCCCAGGGGAGGTAATATCTCAGGGAAGGAAATAAATTACAAAGAAGGAAGATTAACCAATGAAAGGGAGGAAAAGACAAGAGCATACAAGATGATGACATGAAGGTTGAAAATGACAAGAATAGAGCTTATTCTGGAGTATTATATATTCAGAAGGGATGAAGCATTTCGAAGGAGAAAGTTCTATCTAGATCAAACGAAGAAAAGTTTCAATTTCAGTTCACTACGTTTGTTCATCACTTGCAAAGGCATACTGATAGATGATTTCACTTGTTGAAACAAGCATCCAAGATACATAGCACCATTGCCTCTTATAATTCCTCCATCCAAGGAAATTGCACCATCATTTAGGTCAATGTTTGAAGACTGAAGATGTGTATTGATATTGTTAAAGTCAAAGAACAAAGCAGATGAGTTACTGAGAAAGATATTCAATCTTGAAGAACAAAAGTGTTTGAAAGATCTTCACAATCCATATTTTAATTCAGAAACATGTTGAAATGGATTCACATGTTCAGGGGAGGATTGTTGGGAATTAAATATTCAAGAAGTTTAATATCGGGTTCTTCTCAAAGAAATACTCTAAGTATGATTCTGCTGCTAGAGCATTTGATTCTGCTGCTAGCTTTAAACATTCTGCGGCTGAAGGATTCTGCTGCTAGCATTAACATTGCTGCTGTTGGTTTCTGCTGCTAGTGTTAAACATTGCTGCTGGTAAAGTACATTCTGCTGCTGAGCGGATAATTATGAAAAGATATTATGTGTATTAAAGTCAACAATATACGGTAGATAATATCTTACCCCATGTGATCAGTCATAATGTTATATTTCACAGAACAAGTTGTAAACATAGATACAAGTTGTATAATAACCCAAAATGTGGTCTCTAAAATCCGTGGCAAATTTGAACCTTAAATACGAACACAACTTATAAACCTATGAACCTAAGTATATTTTAAAAATCTACATATGCATGATATATTAAATACTTTTCACACGTTTAATATGGGACTGAAATTCTTTTAAACTAGTGCACAACATATTGCTTATAGATAATGTCTAGTGTAACACCCCAACCAGACAAGGGTAAAGATATCACAATAATGGATTCATATCAGATCAAAACAAAGCATACATCTACAGTAATACAAAAATCTCAAAGGGTTACAAATAAAATACTGAATCTACATGGTTACAAATGAAAACTTCCAAAAACACTACTTCTAAATTATGATATCTTCTAGTCAACTCTAATCTAGAATAGCTATCCAATCTTCTAAGTCCAAAGGTATACTCTCCACTCATTCCCAGCTTCCTACTAAAACCTGCCGCAGGAAATGAAATGCGGCTGAGCTACGAGAGCTCAGTGAACAGATATAATGATAACAAAAGCAGTAACAGATAGCAGCACAAAGAAAACCAAGAATACAGACCATACCGATACAAAGTCAAAGCGAAAGGAGTAAGGAACGGAATAAGGACAAAAGAAAAGAAATAAGGAAAAGGAAACAATAAAGTTATAGAATAAGGGAAAAACAGAAATCTGTCACGAGCCCAGATAACAGATAATACCATAGCATACCAATATAATAAAACAAACCTGTGTAGAGTGATCAGCTCTCAGACATTGTGAAAGACGTGTATCGCACACACCATCACTCACCAGATATAATAACAGTAAACATATAACATAAACAGAGAACAGATCAAATCTAGGATGCACCCATACGCCCCCGCAGACAAATCATAATCATAATCATAATGGCCATAGCAGATAATAAATAAGGGACGGAACAGGTCATCACTCTCCTGCCCTAGAGTCATGTCAAAGGTGCGTCAATGACATGGACATGAAACCCTCATGCCTAGTGATTGTCTCGGACATCAGACTGTAGGTCAAAGGTCAGATGTACTATCAAAATAATCAAAAGTCATATCTTAAGGGTACATGGCAAAAGGTTCATGTCAAACAGTTTAGAAATAAATGTCAAAGGTTCAAATCAAAGTTTATCAGATTAAGTTTTATATCAAAGTTTAAGTTCAGATTAAAAGGATTATATCAAATGGTTCAGAAGATTATATCAAAGGTTCATAATTAAGAGTTCATTGCAAAAGTTCATTTTAGAAATTCCTGTCAAAAGTTCATTGAAAGCATTCCTTTAATAACGGTTTTCAATAAAATGATCTTTCAGAATAGTTTTCATAAAATAATCTTTCAAAACGGTTTTTCATAAAAACATTCTTTAAAAACTAGTTTTCACAAAAGTTAACAACTGTCATATAAAATAGTATCATATCACCATTCATAATCATTCTTTTAAAATAACTTATTTTTCTCAAAACATTTCCAAGTCATAATTAAAAGATTTTCGCATAACAGATTTTTATATCAGGGGTCGTAACAACAGGGAATCATGAAAAGGTTCAAAGCAAAGAGGATTATAATACGGACATCAATTCAGAAGTAAAACAAGTCAGAACATGAAAGAGATCATAAAAGGCTCACAAAACAAAGGAATCACACGGAAGGTTCACAAACAGAAGGGAACATAGCAATGGTACAGGGAATCCTAATAAGGAAAATGAAAAACTGAAAGAAAATGGAATGAAAAACCCTTACTGAAAAAGGGCAGAATATCTGTACCTTAAACCGAGCACACAAATAAAAGCAATGAAACGAATAGAGCAGGGGATTACTCCTTCTTCACCCGATCTACAGATTATCATATGTTTCTCTTATAAGTTTTCTTAGTTTCATAATCATGAGGTTTCATTTTAGCTTCCTTTCCAATTCAGGTAACCTTCCATATTCAGTAACTTTAGTTATTAACATTCCCGTTTATCAACTTAAAGTATTAAAGATGACCATAATCATAGTTTTAATGTTCGTAATGCCATTCACATAAGTTTTAGGGTTCATAATGAGGTTTCCAAAATTTTAGGGTTCAATATGCAACTATAATAAGTTTAGGGGTTAAAGTGTTATTATGATAAGGTTAGGGTATAAAATGTAAATATTATCAAGTTACAGGTGTTTACAAGTTAAGTCCTTTAGTTTTAGAAAAATGACCATTTAGACCCTTTAGTTAAAAAAAATAAACACTTAACACCTTTTTAATATCTTTTAAACTTTCACAGATTATACACATAATTTAGTACTATTTTGTCCGATTTTTCATCCTTAAAGGAACTCAGAATAAAAAAATTTCCAAAAATTCACACACGCTCCTATATGTCTTAAGACCTTCCCCAAATTTTTCCAGAATTTATTATTGAGCATAACTATGGTCTAAAAATCATTTATTACAAGTTGTCCAGATTTCTGTTTCAGATTTAACATATTAAAACTATGCAGTTTAAAGCCCCATCAAATAAATTTATAAAAATCTGAAAAAATTCCAGAAAGTAGCTTATATCCCAAATATTACTCTTCCAGAATTTTAGATCATAACTCTCTATATATTTCGAATTAAAATTCATAAACTACAGGTGAATTTTTGTAACTCGAATTACAGTTTTGACACCCGATCTCATAAATTCAGAAAAAGTGCCTTCCCGACCTCAAAAAAATACAAGGTTAATTTCTACGGAAAGTTATTTCATTGTAATTCATTATCGACTCAAAAACCACCTAAAAACACCTCGTTATCATTTAAAAACAGGCGATTAAAGTCGGACTAATTTTCCTGGACAGAAACTGATGCACGATTTCATGTAATCTTTTAGGGTTCTTCATATCCCAACCATGATTTCTTTGTTACAAACAATTATAATTGATTCTTACATGATCTAAACATATCCATAACAATTAAATTCAGATCCATATACATAATTCGATTCATAGTTAGGGTTTCGTATTCTTATTATTTTATGTGACTTGTTTTATGATCATATGTAATTATATATTAACAAGAACATCAAAATGGATCGAATCATGACAAGAATTAAGCAAGAAAAGATGATACAAAAATTACCAATGAAGGCCAACGAAGATCAAGAACAACACATGAGATCAAATCACCAACGATCCTCCTTCTTCCTTCTCCTTCCTTGGATCGACTAGAACTAGGTTTAGGGTTTGAAAAAAAAAATGAAATCGGTATATCCTAAAAAGAAAAGACCGACATTTTGTGGGGGGAAGAGATGGGCCAAGGTTTGTTGGGTATTTTCATGTGGTTAAGGCCCAAAGATGGTGGGCTTGTGTGACAATTAAATTCGGCCCAATGAAACACATAAGGAAAACGTGCGAATGTTTTATTAATCGCGACCCATATGAACTTTCTTAAACGTGCCATACTTTTATATTATGAGGTTCCCGTAACATTTCGTATTTAATTTAGGTTATATGTTCATATCATGTAATTTTGGAGTCATAACATGTTATATAACTCGAGTTTTAATTTATAGCATATTTCATAAGTCTCTAAAATTTTAAATTTAGAGGGTATTTTTGTCATTTCAGATTATGTTGAATTTTGGGTTTTACAACTTCTTCCCCTCTAAAAGAAAATTTTCGTCCTTGAAAATTGAAATGAAACGAAATAGAAACACAAAGGTCTGTGAACAGAAATGTGAATGACTTGTTTCTCATGACTCTATCTTGATGATCAAAATAACTTCGGTTTCTTCAGAAAAGACAAATCATACAGAATCCAGATCAAAAGAATAATATACCAAACGTAATAGATGATAATCGGATTCTCTCGGAAGAGACGCAGGAAAAACATAGGATTTTGACGGATATGCCGTCCACAGAATTTGATTTGACAAATTAGATGAGAACGTACAGAAAATAGATTGTCGATAACATCAATTGGCAGAAAGTTCTACGACAGAACCTAAGATTCTTATTGGAAGTGTAGAGGTCAGCAAAATGCGTGACGAGAATCCAGACATATGAATTCGCATAACGGTGAAAGCAGATTACGCGTATAGGTAGGATGAACTTAAAGTCTCACTAACGCAGATAATCTCAAACAGTTATCAGAATTTCTAAAGCTCTAAGGCACTTCTCGAAATATCCTATGCCCACAACAAGTGCACATTATATGATGTGAGTATTATCACGTTGGCCAGTGATGAACTCAAATAAGTACATTTTATTACTATCATTTATCCTATTAATTTGACTTGTTTTACTATATTATGTATGAGGATTGATACTTAATCGTTTACTTTTGTAATTCTCAGGTAAAAACAAGCATTTGGTGAAACTTAGCGATTATGGACTAATAATGGAGCAAAACGTGCATAAAGTGGAAGTCTACTGACATGGACAAGATCAAGTCAATTCTGCTCCAGATGCGCCGCATCTCACTCTCGAAATGCGCCGCATCTCTATCAAGATATCACCAGATACGATCCAAGATACAAGAGGACATGCGCCGCATCTAATAAAGGGTTACGCCGCATCTTCTGGCGGTGTACGAATATTCCTGAATATTATAATCTTGGACCCCACGCGAAGTTAAGTACATACGCCGCATCTACTTAGTAGATGCGCCGCATCTTCCCTCAGACAGAAACTATAAATACCCCGTAGACCAGACGAGTTAAGAGTTCGAAACCCTAAAACCGAAGTTCGGACAGCAGAGCAAAAGGACGAATTCAGTCAAGGAGGCAGCACAAGACACACCCAAATCGAAGATACAAGAGCTGTAAGAAGGTGCTGCATGTATTTAATTCATTAAGTAGTTTTGTTTTATTGTGTTAGCAAACTTTAATTCATCAGGATTGGTGGCTTGTGTAATGTGACAACGAAAGATTGCACTCCCTTTAATACTTGCTTTCCCATCAATTAAAGTTTATATGTTGATGTCTTTGGTTACTACTTATTAGTGCATTGATAACCTCTGTGTTTATTAGTGGCTTGCGGGCATCCGACTGCGGGACAAGATGTGGCTCCCACGGTTGTTTCTAAATTGATCACTTAGGAATGAGTTTTAGACATAAGTAATCATTAAGGGTTTACTCGCCGATGAGAATAGGACCAACGAGAAAGGGTTAATTACATACACTTCATATAAAGCTATCAATAAAACAAGTGACAATCTACTTAATCATAAGGACAGCCCTCTTATTGTCTCTAGTATCTATCTGTGTACGTGTGTGCTACTTGCTGATTCGTGCCTAGTGGTTTATTTTATCATTTAATTGCAACAAATCGTGCCAGTCTCTCAGGCTGAAACCCCCTTGCGTTAGGATATTAAAATACTGATTAGAATAACTAGATAATACGTTCCACTCTTAGTGATCGACACTCTACTTACCATTATCTTCATACTGACCGGGTACACTGCTCGTTAAGTGTGTGTGTTATTGATAAGTCGGCTAAATATAAATTTAAAACTTGAGTAGGCATTAAAACTGCTAAACCGCAACGACACATCATGCGCATCAAGTTTTTGGCGCCGCTGCCGGGGAGTGAATTGTTATTATCTGTTAATTTGATTAGTATTTTAATTAGGTTATTTTTCTTTTTATTAGATTAATTGCATCATTGTATTATTTTGCATATTTGTTGTATTGTGTGCTATTTGTTTTCTTTTATTTTTGTTTTTATTTGTTTTTGTTCGTGTGTTTTATTTTTGTTTTTATTTTTCGTATTTTCTGTTCTGCTATCGTTGTACTGTGCTAAATCGAACGATACGGCGCATCTGATCTCTCAGATACGGCGTATTGCGTTTAATTTTTTTTTATATACAACGCGTTTAATTAATTCGATACGACGCATCTTTTCCCCAAGATACGGCGTATCTGTTTTTAATAAAAAAAAAATTTCTAAGCGATAAAGTAATACGACGCATCTGCTTTTGCAGATACGGCGTATCTGTTTTTGATAAAAAAAATTTTCTAAAACATTAACGCCATACGACGCATCTTCTTTTGAAGATACGGCGTATCTATTATTTTGATTAAAAACAGTTTGCGAATTATTAAACAGATACGGCGTATCGATCTCTGTCGATACGGCGCATCTTTCTGAATCAAAAATCTTGTATTTTGAAACATAACGAAAATACGGCGCATTAACTTTCGTTAATACGACGCATTTATCTTTGGCAAATATAGTTGATTTTTGATATTTACTTTGATCGGACCGCTACTCTCGTGTGCAAGTTGTTTATTTTCAGGATAAATGATGACTCAAGCATCACCAAGAAAGATTACACTCTGAACTAAACCAAGAGAAGATAGCTGGGGTATCTAAACGTAACCTCTTCGATTATTCAACCAGCCCTAAGGGAAGTCTCCTCCACTATAATCTCAATTTTATTATCCATGTTATACATCTGATTCAAATCGTAATCTTAATTTTGTACGCTTAAAAACGATATTTGTTCCTAACATCGGAATAAAAACTTATCCTCTAAACAATAAGATTACAATTATTAATAAAACGTTTATGCCTATTGCTCTTATCTTGAATTTATTTATATGGTATGCCGTTTAACCCCAATTTGATGTATAAAGAACTGTGTTGCGGAGGCCAAGGTACGTTCTTCATTTAAATTTCGTTAACTAACATAGAGATACGGCGGATCTAAATATCCAAAGCGCCGTATCCCTGACCAACTAGGACTTATTGACTAGTCAACGGAATTGAGTAGATACGGCGCATCCCAATTTTCTAATACGGCGCATCGTGTCGCCCTATAAATACGACGGGAATACGCCGCATAAATACACACAGTTAAGAACACGCACTAAAATTATACTCAAAATCCGATCATCTTTCTTTAATCCGCCTTTAATCCGAGCATTAATCCTTCTCCTAATCACAAATACTAAGGTAATTGTTACATTTCGATTCAATTTTGATTAATACGAAAATTAGGGTTTATAGGAATGAATCGATTCGCGCTTAAACGATATAGGGATATGATTAGAACTTGGCATTAATTATTTCCCCTAAGTTAATTTTAGAATAAGACATCGAATTTGACACTAATTGAATCGAACGAAAATTTAGGTTTTGGGTTTGATTTTGAATATCTAGCGGGAAGGCGAATTAGTAGTGGTGGAATGCGATATTTGAACTGATATAAAGAGTATATAATACTGTGATATTTAGTGGTAGTTTACGTCACGGATACGGATTCTCGATAAACGTGCCTGCCCCTTTATTTTATACTGATATGCTTTTAGATGCGGCGCATCTGGGTTGATTAATGCGGCGTAACGACCTATTTCAAAATTGATAAAATTTTAGATACGCCGTATTGATTAATCTAGATACGACGCATCTCAATACGCCGTATCTGTCATCTTGCACCGCATCTCTTATACTTTATACAGATACGCCGCATTGATTTAATCAAATGCGCCGTATCTACCTTACTTGCAGACTGTTTACTGACTTTGAATGTTTATTTCAGATGACACTACCAGATATCGCACAAAGGCACCAATGGTTACGATTCGAGAACATGGGACTTACTGATGGCACTCTAGAGGATTATTTGCATAGGCTTGACTCGGTTTACTTCAAGAAAATATTCAGAGTCCAGGTTCTGAATTTTGACGATGTGGGATTGATCGGTGGTGGACATGCAGCTGCGAGCTTACAGCGTCGTATGGAGATGGTAGTTGTTGGAGGTGATGATGAGGTGGAGTTCAGGTCTAGTGCTTGGGAGCGACTGTTTAGGGTTGACGAGCCTCTGATTAGGGAGCTCATGCTGGAGTTCTTTAGCACGATTCATTACAGAGAGACGGATGTGGAGATTGATACAGCTGACACTCTGGTGTTCAGGTTAGGAGGTGTGCACAGGCAGATGTCGATGAGGCAGTTTATTTTAGCCATGGGTCTACACACTGAGGAGGAGCTTGGATCTGCTGGGTTTGCCAGGTACTGGGCTGAGAGTTTACGGGTTGTCCCTGACAGAGGGGTATTCAGTGATTACTGGTTTAGGATTTCTTCGGGGGGCGACATCACTACTTCCACCCCCTCATATACTTTGATCAGGGAGCCGATGAGGAGGCTGTGTCACAGGCTGATTGCACTTACTATTGCTGGGAGGGGTCAGTCGCCTGAAAAGGTGACCACTCTGGACCTCTTCCTACTTAGGAGCATGGATGAGGGGATGCCGGTGAACATCCCCCACTTTTTGGCACACTACCTCCACCGATCAGCTGCTGGGAGAGATCGGAGGAGCCACATGACTGGCGGGCATTTTGTTTCGAGGCTGGCCCGCCATTTTGGAGTTATTGGAGCGGAGATTCCAGCGGGGCTGGAGGTTGTGGTGGCTCGTCTCCCAGTTATCGATAGGGACTATTTGGTTAGACTGGCGATCTGCCAGGTAGCTGCTGGGGGCCACTTTTGGGCAGCATTAGGCCCCGCCAGAGCTGCAGGGCCAGAGGCGGAGCAGGGAGGACCTCAGGATCCTCCGGCTGCTGCTCCTGCCGACGAGGAGGTGCCACAGGCACCAGTACCCCCACGCACCGTGATTCAGATACTCGACGCAGTCGAGGGAGAGGTGATGGTACTGAGGAGAGACTTAGAGTGGGTGGTCATGAGTGTGAGCAGATTACTAGAGCAGCAGGGTATTACACACGCTCGTCCAGATGGTACTGAGGTTGCAGGAGTGACACGGGCATACGAGCGCAGAGTCCGCCAGAGGACTGATGGAGCCAGCACTTCCGGGACCCATCCAGACGACCACACTCACCCATGACCTTACTCTCTTGATTTCATAGACTGTTCCACACATTATTATTACTTTTTGGATTGTACTCATCGTTATTCTTATGCTTATGTTTAATGTTTCAGTTTATATTTCTTGTTATGTTTGACGAAGACTGGCATTAAGTTCAGCATGAGAGAACGAGAGGACGTATGAGATTAAACCGTGGAACGAGCCATTTTTGCAACAGACTGTTAACAGTCTGTTTGGTAACTACATGCGCCGTATCTGCTTAAACAGATGCGACGCATCCTATCCTTTACTTTGTTTTAGAGTCAGTCCAGGCCGCACGAAGATACGGCGCATCTCGGTCCTGAGATGCGACGCATCCTCTGCAATGGTCATATCTTATTTTATTTTTCTGCATTTTTATTTTCGACTTTAAAACTATTTATCAGTTTATTTTAATGCGGCGCATCCCTGGTTAAGGATGCGGCGCATCTTTATTCTGATCCGTATTAATTCCAGGCTCGATACGGCGTATCTTCTTCAATAAGATACGGCGCATCGACTGACCTGATGATTTTCAGTTTTAATTTTTAAGTTTTATTTTTCCTAACTACTAATGTGTTATGCAAGTTGAACCTTTCTTATCTTAGGTGTGTTTTAAAGTGTTGGTGGTATTATAGTTTCCTGGATTTCCTGTGGATACATCAAGTATGAAGCTTTAACGTTCTAATCCACAAGAAGTTGATTTTTGCTCTTATACTAATGGAGGATCATACCGAGCAAATCTCAGGGAGTTTTTCTGTTCTAATTCTTTTCTTTCCAGTTTTTAACCTTTTATACAAACAACGAGGACGTTGTTTAACTTAAGTGGGGGGATAGGAGAATTAGAACACTTAACATTTACTTGTCCTAAACTTTTTCAAAAATTATGCTTAAAATGTGCTTAATATATCAAACTTAAAAATTTTTTAGCATGTTTTTGTTTAAGATCTAAGTTGCATAACTGCACACATGACGTTATTTTCAAAAATTGTGATTTTTCAAAATTCACAAATCTATGAGTGTGCCGGTGACTTGTAAACTTTAGAACTTGGCTTGTATACTATTCGAGACCACCATAATGAGTATTATTTATATAATTGGAATGACTTGTCTAACTTGGTAAAATTCTAGGATTACACCCAAAAAGCCTTTATATGTTATGTGTTATTAACTAACTACACTGGTTAGTTAACCCCCGTATAAACCCTTTTGTTACTCTCACTTTTAGAGTAAGATACCCCTAGAAAACCCTCAGAGCCATTCCTTTCGTTTCTTACACCTATGTTTATGATGTTTCGTTACACCTTAAACCTTAGCCTACCCTGTAGATTAGAATCCGTGGTTGGTTAATTGCTATAGGCAGAGTGTGTTTCCTTACATTACCTGTGTTCGCGTGCGTAATTCATTATCTATGGTTAGGTCGGGAAATTGCACAATGCAAATTGGAGTGAAAGTAAATATTGTATATTTTTGAGTTTATTTTTCGTGTGTTTACTACTTTCACTATTACCGTTATTTCTGAAAGTATAAAAAGTATGAAAAAAAAATTATCCGGAAAGAAAGTTGTAGTGATGTGGTGAAATTTTACACATCTATGTTTATGTTTCAAGTAAAAAAAAAAAAAAAAAAAAAAAAAAAAAAAAAATCGAAAAAATGAGAAAAGAAAAAGAAAGAAAAAAGAGTTGGATGTTTATTTTAAGCCAACGATGTAGAGTTATGTAAGTGGTCGATATCACCACTATTTGTTGTATTATATCTATGATTGAATGGGAATTGGCAGTTATGGGAATGCCGATTAAGGTTTATTCTTTGATTAAGATTTTGTTGAGTATAATTCGTGTCTACCTAAAGCGTGTGTTTCAAGTGTTAAAGCGTGAGTTATTCAATGATATGAGTCTTATTCATGGGATGGTTGGGATAGTGATTAACCACACTTAGGATTTTAATTTATTTGTTTTGTTTTGTTTATTTTTATTTTTACACCAATTTATATCCCAAATGTTATCCATACCCTGTATTGTTCTTTATCCAACCGAACCTTTGATTTATTGAGATTAGGGATTTGAGCAATCTTAAGTATCGTAGTCGTGGATTCGGCTATGTATTTATGATTTTGTCGCCCTTTTTGATATATTATTATTGGTGAAGTTTGGACCTATCTTTAGCCTATTCGAGTTAAGGATTTGAGCAATTGCAAGTATCGTGTTCGTGGATTCGATCATGTATTTGTGATTTTGTCGCCTTTTCTGGAATTTGAGATCGATAGTGTAAATAAGAATAATTAACCCTTTAGCCTAAAAACCCTTTTTTACCGCTTTAGACTTGTTATTCCTTAGCTTTAGTGGTGGAGATGTGTATACTTGCCAAGCTTATGATAGAATATTCGTCGCGACTGGACAGTTAAACGATTAGATTTGCTTTTATCAAGATATTTTATTATACTTCTAATTCGTTAAGTGTTTAGTTGTGTGATTATGATAAAATGAATACATGCTTAAATATAAAAATAAATCCTAACATCTTTTAGGATACATTTTCATAAATGAAATTCTAAGGTTTACTTGGGGACAAGTAAAGTTCAAGTGGGGGGATATTTGATGAACTCAAATAAGTACATTTTATTACTATCATTTATCCTATTAATTTGACTTGTTTTACTATATTATGTATGAGGATTGATACTTAATTGTTTACTTTTGTAATTCTCAGGTAAAAACAAGCATTTGGTGAAACTTAGCGATTATGGACTAATAATGGAGCAAAACGTGCATAAAGTGGAAGTCTACTGACATGGACAAGATCAAGTCAATTCTGCTCCAGATGCGCCGCATCTCACTTTCGAGAGGACATGCGCCGCATCTAATCAAGAGTTACGCCGCATCTTCTGGCGGTGTACGAATATTCCTGAATATTATAATCTTGGACCCCACGCGAAGTTAAGTACATGCGCCGCATCTACTTAGTAGATGCGCCGCATCTTCCCTCAGACAGAAACTATAAATACCCCGTAGACCAGACGAGTTAAGAGTTCGAAACCCTAAAACCGAAGTTCGGACAGCAGAGCAAAAGGACGAATTCAGTCAAGGAGGCAGCACAAGACACACCCAAATCGAAGATACAAGAGCTGTAAGAAGGTGCTGCATGTATTTAATTCATTAAGTAGTTTTGTTTTATTGTGTTAGCAAACTTTAATTCATCAGGATTGGTGGCTTGTGTAATGTGACAACGAAAGATTGCACTCCCTTTAATACTTGCTTTCCCATCAATTAAAGTTTATATGTTGATGTCTTTGGTTACTACTTATTAGTGCATTGATAACCTCTGTGTTTATTAGTGGCTTGCGGGCATCCGACTGCGGGACAAGATGTGGCTCCCACGGTTGTTTCTAAATTGATCACTTAGGAATGACTTTTAGACATAAGTAATCATTAAGGGTTTACTCGCCGATGAGAATAGGACCAACGAGAAAGGGTTAATTACATACACTTCATATAAAGCTATCAATAAAACAAGTGACAATCTACTTAATCATAAGGACAGCCCTCTTATTGTCTCTAGTATCTATCTGTGTACGTGTGTGCTACTTGCTGATTCGTGCCTAGTGGTTTATTTTATCATTTAATTGCAACAAATCGTGCCAGTCTCTCAGGCTGAAACCCCCTTGCGTTAGGATATTAAAATACTGATTAGAATAACTAGATAATACGTTCCACTCTTAGTGATCGACACTCTACTTACCATTATCTTCATACTGACCGGGTACACTGCTCGTTAAGTGTGTGTGTTATTGATAAGTCGGCTAAATATAAATTTAAAACTTGAGTAGGCATTAAAACTGCTAAACCGCAACGACACATCACGCGCATCAGCCAGACGTCATAATACTGGCATCACATAAATATGCCCTCATGATGGTCTTACTTTATCTCAAGTCGTGAAAAAAATAACCTATCTTAATCCACCTAATCTTTCTACAGTCTCAGAGGTCATCAAAATCAAACACCATAACTAAGAGGAGGACGAACTACTCGAAAGAGTTAACGGAACAGATCTAGAATGTTTATCAGAATTGGATACGTCGCTGATAGCATCAATCCTTCATCACTCACTAGAATCAACTCAGGAAATATCAGTGGTTGCTTCAGAATTCTCATAACAAGCCATCATCCAACATACGCAGAATTTACACAAAACGGAATTACTAGTAGGGAACCAAAATCTTTCAGAGGATCTTATTATCAGGTAACGGAAATTTAAGTAGGTCAAGAGGAAATGAATTACGTCATCCATAGCTTCATTCTTCACAGAATCAACTCTTCCAACACAACCGTTCGCTTCAGAATTTTCATCCATTCAAATACATGGTCCTAATTCCAAGTAATCTGTCTACGTCTGTCCATATGATCATAGAGTGGAAAGGAATTATAAACTCGAGTCTGGTCCTTCAAGCCTTCGGCACTTCTTCTGGATACTGTGGTGTAGTGACATGAATCTCTGACATGGTCACTGTGCATCTTCCATTCGCGAGTCTGCTTCTGCTCTCAATTCATGTTAGTACAACTAAAATGAATAGAGAAGCAAGACTGCGTGTCTTAGACAGGTCTTCCAGCACAGTACGAAATTCGCCAACTCAAACTGCTGTCATCACAGGATACGTGGTAGTGTTGTCTGCTACAATCTCTGAACGCCAATCAAATCTACTCTTCCAGAACAAAGGTCATTCCATTTAATACGAAGATGGTCAACATGTTCCTCGTTCGTCTCAGAGCAAAAACATGCTGTCATACTATGAAAATTGTCCAACTACTTGTGAAAACATGATTCGTATTAGCCAATACAATTGGCATTATTTAAAACTCATGATGGTCACAATGAGTACGAAAACCATTTTCATGAATCGTTTCAGGGAAAACTTCATATCTAATTCACATCACCAATCTTTACGAAAAAAACTGAAATACTTTACGGAAGTTGCTCTCAGTTAGTCATCTCCTATCTTAGGAGTTCTTGTGGTTGCTTCTTCAGTCCTCCAAACATTAAACGAGGCCTTCTGATACAGAGTTTCAAGGTAGAACAATTCAATCATTGATACGCAGAAATGAAAAGTGATTACGGTTAACATTACGGTTAGGTTTACGATAGTTGATATGCTGACGCAAAATTTTCTCTTTCATCCTCATAAATTAATAGGGGTATTCAAGGGAAACACTGAGGGGGACCAAACATATCTCATCAGCTTCTTCAATCTTTCAACTTTTATAGCATCATGGTTCATCAATTGAGATCGGTTCAGAGTCAACTCTACTTCTCAAACAAGAAGGAAAACCCCAGAGTTTCATCAGAAAGCACCAGAAAATTTGTACAACAAAACTTTCAATGCCAACGCTTTCTAGGGGTAGATACTGTTAGGTGTCAGGGAAAATGAAAATCAAATGAGAACGGGGTAAGTGTTTCCATAGCAACATTAATCTTATCAGATTTGAGCGGTTAAAGGTTTTCATAACAAAAGTAGGGGGGAGCAGATTGTTAAGGATCACATTTCAGATACGGTAGTCTATGGTAGCTTTTACGAAGAGCCAGCCCGTCAATACTCAAAGATTTCCAAAATCAAAAGTAAACAGATCCGCAGAACGAATATGGTCACTAACCCAGACGGATAGTTCATATGTCAGAGTCAAGTACATGGTTTAGTATAGTGTGGAGATATATAGGCGAACAATTCAAGGTGATGGAATCTTAATTAGCTATTTAGCACAAGTGGCAGGTAGGTTGCGAATCATCGGCAATACGAACATCGTATACTGTCAAAATGAGGCGTATGAAATATCAGTTATCAGCATCATCATGCTCAGTTAACAATTTCATACAGAGATGGTATTTGCATCAAATCCTTCCAAAAGAAAACTGATTGGCAAATAAGATTCATCATTCAAGGGAGGGAATAAACTTATATACCCAAGGTTAATAATCACTAGAGTTCTAATAGGAGTAGTAATGGATTTGCAAGACAGAATAGTATCAGGTGATACATTTATATCCAGCACGGTTATTGAATTTAGAGAATGGGTCAAACACATTAGGGTTAAATGACCTTCGAAATGATCGGAGAAAATATCAAACTGTTTATCAAACAGATCGGAAGTGAAGGTCAAAATCAGGTAGTGGCAGCAAAAGTTTAACAATCGGTAATCATGGCAAGGGTTCCAAAAATTGTTTCAAACGCCAAAGGTGAGACATAGGAGGATAGTCGTCAGTATTAAATGATCAGTCCATCAATCCTTATAAGAATAAAATCAAGGTTATTATCAAAGAAAGACGGTTCAACAAGGAAGAATCTTATCGTTCAGAATGAGAAGGAAATATTTTTACACTCGTGGTTAAACACCACAAAACTTCTCATGGGAACAGGGATGGTTAAGACGAAATCAAATAGTGTCAAAAGATTCATAGAACAGCATGTACTAAGTATATCGTCGCCATAAGGATTTTCAGAATGCCCGAAGAGGCATCAGAATGATTAACAAAAGGTTCTGAGGTTGGAGTCGGAATTTGAAGGTAAGGATCAAATAGTGTCAAACAATTACTATGCAATTTCGATGCTTCAGGTTTTATTTAGGTTTCAAATTCTTAGGTTGTGCAAGGCATGAGCTCTAAATTTTTCCAAATGTGATTTCAATAATCTTTAACCAAAAGCAAGGCACGAATCAGAGTGATGGGGAAGCAATGCTACTTAAACATATGACTTATAGTCTACCCATTCCTTACTGGTCAGAAATTAAGTTCCTATAGGGAAATCCTAAAGCAAATTCTCAAAAGTTGTCCTACGAGCGCCTACAGTGGAAACTTAGTGGTCTAGACTTCACAGGTCAAGGGTAAATGTATTACGAGTCGCAGCCTGTCTCTCTGATGCCATAAATTGTAACACCCCAACCAGAAAAGGGTAAAGATATCACAATAATGGATTCATATCAGATCAAAACAAAGCATACATCTACAGTAATACAAAAATCTCAAAGGGTTACAAATGAAATACTGAATCTACATGGTTACAAATGAAAACTTCCAAAAACACTACTTCTAAATTATGATATCTTCTAGTCAACTCTAATCCAGAATAGCTATCCAATCTTCTAAGTCCAAAGGTATACTCTCCACTCATTCCCAGCTTCCTACTAAAACCTGCCGCAGGAAAAGAAATGCGGCTGAGCTACGAGAGCTCAGTGAAAAGATATAACGATAACAAAAGCAGTAACAGATAGCAGCATAAAGAAAACCAAGAATACAGACCATACCGATACAAAGTCAAAGCGAAAGGAGTAAGGAACGGAATAAGGACAAAAGAAAAGAAATAAGGAAAAGGAAACAATAAAGTTATAGAATAAGGGAAAAACAGAAATCTGTCACGATCCCAGATAACAGATAATACCATAGCATACCAATATAATAAAACAAACCTGTGTAGAGTGATCAGCTCTCAGACATTGTGAAAGACGTGTATCGCACACACACCATCAGTCACCAGATATAATAACAGTAAACATATAACATAAACAGAGAACAGATCAAATCTAGGATGCACCCATACGCCCCCGCAGACAAATCATAATCATAATCATAATGGCCATAGCAGATAATAAATAAGGGACGGAACAGGTCATCACTCTCCTGCCCTAGAGTCATGTCAAAGGTGCGTCAATGACATGGACATGAAACCCTCATGCCTAGTGATTGGCTCGGACATCAGACTGTAGGTCAAAGGTCAGATGTACTATCAAAATAATCAAAAGTCATATCTTAAGGGTACATGGCAAAAGGTTCATGTCAAACAGTTTAGAAATAAATGTCAAAGGTTCAAATCAAAGTTTATCAGATTAAGTTTTATATCAAAGTTTAAGTTCAGATTAAAAGGATTATATCAAATGGTTCAGAAGATTATATCAAAGGTTCATAATTAAGAGTTCATTGCAAAAGTTCATTTTAGAAATTCCTGTCAAAAGTTCATTGAAAGCATTCCTTTAATAACGGTTTTCAATAAAATGATCTTTCAGAATAGTTTTCATAAAATAATCTTTCAAAACGGTTTTTCATAAAAACATTCTTTAAAAACTAGTTTTCACAAAAGTTAACAACTGTCATATAAAATAGTATCATATCACCATTCATAATCATTCTTTTAAAATAACTTATTTTTCTCAAAACATTTCCAAGTCATAATTAAAAGATTTTCGCATAACAGATTTTTATATCAGGGGTCGTAACAACAGGGAATCATGAAAAGGTTCAAAGCAAAGAGGATTATAATACGGACATCAATTCAGAAGTAAAACAAGTCAGAACATGAAAGAGATCATAAAAGGCTCACAAAACAAAGGAATCACACGGAAGGTTCACAAACAGAAGGGAACATAGCAATGGTACAGGGAATCCTAATAAGGAAAATGAAAAACTGAAAGAAAAGGGAATGAAAAACCCTTACTGAAAAAGGGCAGAATATCTGTACCTTAAACCGAGCACACAAATCAAAGCAATGAATCGAATAGAGCAGGGGATTACTCCTTCTTCACCCGATCTACAGATAATCATATGTTTCTCTTATAAGTTTTCTTAGTTTCATAATCATGAGGTTTCATTTTAGCTTCCTTTCCAATTCAGGTAACCTTCCATATTCAGTAACTTTAGTTATTAACATTCCCGTTTATCAACTTAAAGTATTAAAGATGACCATAATCATAGTTTTAATGTTCGTAATGCCATTCACATAAGTTTTAGGGTTCATAATGAGGTTTCCAAAATTTTAGGGTTCAATATGCAACTCTAATAAGTTTAGGGGTTAAAGTGTTATTATGATAAGGTTAGGGTAAAAATGTAAATATTATCAAGTTACAGGTGTTTACAAGTTAAGTCCTTTGGTTTTAGAAAAATGACCATTTAGACCCTTTAGTTAAAAAAAATAAACACTTAACACCTTTTTAATATCTTTTAAACTTTCACAGATTATACACATAATTTAGTACTATTTTGTCCGATTTTTCATCCTTAAAGGAACTCAGAATAAAAAAATTTCCAAAAATTCACACACGCTCCTATATGTCTTAAGAACTTCCCCAAATTTTTCCAGAATTTATTATTGAGCATAACTATGGTCTAAAAATCATTTATTACAAGTTGTCCAGATTTCTGTTTCAGATTTAACATATTAAAACTATGCAGTTTAAAGCCCCATCAAATAAATTTATAAAAATCTGAAAAAATTCCAGAAAGTAGCTTATATCCCAAAAGATTACTCCTCCATAATTTTAGATCACAACTCTCTATATATTTCGAATTAAAATTCATAAACTACACGTGAATTTTTGTAACTCGAATTACAGTTTTGACACCCGATCTCATAAATTCAGAAAAAGTGCCTTCCCGACCTCAAAAAAATACAAGGTTAATTTCTACGGAAAGTTATTTCATTGTAATTCATTATCGACTCAAAAACCACCTAAAAACACCTCTTTATCATTTAAAAACAGGCGATTAAAGTCGGACTAATTTTCCTGGACAGAAACTGATGCATGATTTCATGTAATCTTTTAGGGTTCTTCATATCCCAACCATGATTTCTTTGTTACAAACAATTATAATTGATTCTTACATGATCTAAACATATCCATCAGACTGTAGGTCAAAGGTCAGATGTACTATCAAAATAATCAAAAGTCATATCTTAAGGGTACATGGAAAAAGGTTCATGTCAAACAGTTTAGAAATAAATGTCAAAGGTTCAAATCAAAGTTTATCAGATTAAGTTTTATATCAAAGTTTAAGTTCAGATTAAAAGGATTATATCAAATGGTTCAGAAGATTATATCAAAGGTTCATAATTAAGAGTTCATTGCAAAAGTTCATTTTAGAAATTCCTGTCAAAAGTTCATTGAAAGCATTCCTTTAATAACGGTTTTCAATAAAATGATCTTTCAGAATAGTTTTCATAAAATAATCTTTCAAAACGGTTTTTCATAAAAACATTCTTTAAAAACTAGTTTTCACAAAAGTTAACAACTGTCATATAAAATAGTATCATATCACCATTCATAATCATTCTTTTAAAATAACTTATTTTTCTCAAAACATTTCCAAGTCATAATTAAAAGATTTTCGCATAACAGATTTTTATATCAGGGGTCGTAACAATAGGGAATCATGAAAAGGTTCAAAGCAAAGAGGATTATAATACGGACATCAATTCAGAAGTAAAACAAGTCAGAACATGAAAGAGATCATAAAAGGCTCACAAAACAAAGGAATCACACGGAAGGTTCACAAACAGAAGGGAACATAGCAATGGTACAGGGAATCCTAATAAGGGAAATGAAAAACTGAAAGAAAAGGGAATGAAAAACCCTTACTGAAAAAGTGCAGAATATATGTACCTTAAACCGAGCACAAAAATCAAAGCAATGAATCGAATAGAGCAGGGGATTACTCCTTCTTCACCCGATCTACAGATAATCATATGTTTCTCTTATAAGTTTTCTTAGTTTCATAATCATGAGGTTTCATTTTAGCTTCCTTTCCAATTCGAGGTAACCTTCCATATTCAGTAACTTTAGTTATTAACATTCCCGTTTATCAACTTAAAGTATTAAAGATGACCATAATCATAGTTTTAATGTTCGTAATGCCATTCACATAAGTTTTAGGGTTCATAATGAGGTTTCCAAAATTTTAGGGTTCAATATGCAACTCCAATAAGTTTAGGGGTTAAAGTGTTATTATGATAAGGTTAGGGTATAAAATGTAAATATTATCAAGTTACAGGTGTTTACAAGTTAAGTCCTTTGGTTTTAGAAAAATGACCATTTAGACCCTTTAGTTAAAAAAAATAAACACTTAACACCTTTTTAATATCTTTTAAACTTTCAAAGATTATACACATAATTTAGTACTATTTTGTCCGATTTTTCATCCTTAAAGGAACTCAGAATAAAAAAATTTCCAAAAATTCACACACGCTCCTATATGTCTTAAGAACTTCCCCAAATTTTTCCAGAATTTATTATTGAGCATAACTATGGTCTAAAAATCATTTATTACAAGTTGTCCAGATTTCTGTTTCAGATTTAACATATTAAAACTATGCAGTTTAAAGCCCCATCAAATAAATTTATAAAAATCTGAAAAAATTCCAGAAAGTAGCTTATATCCCAAATATTACTCTTCCATAATTTTAGATCATAACTCTCTATATTTTCGAATTAAAATTCATAAACTACAAGTGAATTTTTGTAACTCGAATTACAGTTTTGACACCCGATCTCATAAATTCAGAAAAAGTGCCTTCCCGACCTCAAAAAAATACAAGGTTAATTTCTACGGAAAGTTATTTCATTGTAATTCATTATCGACTCAAAAACCAACTAAAAACACCTCGTTATCATTTAAAAATAGGCGATTAAAGTCGGACTAATTTTCCTGGACAGAAACTGATGCATGATTTCATGTAATCTTTTAGGGTTCTTCATATCCCAACCATGATTTCTTTGTTACAAACAATTATAATTGATTCTTACATGATCTAAACATATCCATAACAATTAAATTCAGATCCATATACATAATTCGATTCATAGTTAGGGTTTCGTATTCTTATTATTTTATGTGACTTGTTTTATGATCATATGTAATTATATATTAACAAGAACATCAAAATGGATCGAATCATGACAAGAATTAAGCAAGAAAAGATGATACAAAAATTACCATTGAAGGCCAACGAAGATCAAGAACAACACATGAGATCAAATCACCAACGATCCTCCCTTCTTCCTTCTCCTTCCTTGGATCGACTAGAACTAGGTTTAGGGTTTGAAAAAAAAAATGAAATCGGTATATCCTAAAAAGAAAAGACCGACATTTTGTGGGGGGAAGAGATGGGCCAAGGTTTTTTTGGGTATTTAAATGTGGTTAAGGCCCAAAGATCGTGGGCTTGTGTGACAATTAAATTCGACCCAATGAAACACATAAGGAAAACGTGCGAATGTTTTATTAATCGCGACCCATATGAACTTTCTTAAACGTGCCATACTTTTATATTATGAGGTTCCCGTACCATTTCGTATTTAATTTAGGTTATATGTTCATATCATGTAATTTTGGAGTCATAACATGTTATATAACTCGAGTTTTAATTTATAGCGTATTTTATAAGTCTCTAAAATTTTAAATTTAGAGTGTATTTTTGTCATTTCAGATTATGTTGAATTTTGGGTTTTACAGCTTCTTCCCCTCTAAAAGAAAATTTTCGTCCTCGAAAATTGAAATGAAACGAAACAGAAACACAAAGGTCTATGAACAGAAATGTGAATGACTTGTTTCTCATGACTCTATCTTGATGATCAAAATAACTTCGGTTTCTTCAGAAAAGACAAATCATACGGAATCCAGATCAAAAGAATAATATACCAAACGTAATAGATGATAATCGGATTCTCTCGGAAGAGACGCAGGAAAAACATAGGATTTTGACAGATATGCCGTCCACAGAATTTGATTTGACAAATTAGATGAGAACGTACAGAAAATAGATTGTCGATAACATCAATTGGCAGAAAGTTCTACGACAGAACCTAAGATTCTTATTGGAAGTGTAGAGGTCAGCAAAATGCGTGACGAGAATCCAGACATATGAATTCGCATAACGGTGAAAGTAGATTACGCGTATAGGTAGGATGAACTTAAAGTCTCACTAACACAGATAATCTCAAACATTTATCAGAATTTCTAAAGCTCTAAGGCACTTCTCGAAATATCCTATGCCCACAACAAGTGCACGTTATATGATGTGAGTATTATCACGTTGGCCAGACGTCATAATACTGGCATCACATAAATATGCCCTCATGATGGTCATACTTTATCTCAAGTCGTGAACAAAATAACCTATCTTAATCCACCTAATCTTTCTACAGTCTCAGAGGTCATCAAAATCAAACACCATAACTAAGAGGAGGACGAACTACTCGAAAGAGTTAACGGAACAGATCTAGAATGTTTATCAAAATTGGATACGTCGCTAATAGCGTCAATCCTTCATCACTCACCAGAATCAACTCAGGCAATATCAGTGGTTGCTTCAGAATTCTCATAACAAGCCATCATCCAACATACGCAGAATTTACACAAAACGGAATTACTAGTAGGGAACCAAAATCTTTCAGAGGATCTTATTATCAGGTAACGGAAATTTAAGTAGGTCAAGAGGAAATGAATTACGTCATCCATAGCTTCATTCTTCACAGAATCAACTCTTCCAACACAACCGTTCACTTCAGAATTTTCATCCATTCAAATACATGGTCCTAATTCCAAGTAATCTGTCTACGTCTGTCCATATGATCATAGAGTGGAAAGGAATTATAAACTCGAGTCTGGTCCTTCAAGCCTTCGGCACTTCTTCTGGATACTGTGGTGTAGTGACGTGAATCTCTGACATGGTCACTGTGCATCTTCCATTCGCGAGTCTGCTTCTGCTCTCAATTCATGTTAGTACAACTAAAATGAATAGAGAAGCAAGACTGCGTGTCTTAGACAGGTCTTCCAGCACAGTACGAAATTCGCCAACTCAAACTGCTGTCATCACAGGATACGTGGTAGTGTTGTCTGCTACAATCTCTGAACGCCAATAAAATCTACTCTTCCTGGACAAAGGTCATTCCATTTAATACGAAGATGGTCTACATGTTCCTCGTTCGTCTCAGAGCAAAAACATGTTGTCATACTATGACAATTGTCCAACTACTTGTGAAAACATGATTCGTATTAGCCAATACAATTGGCATTATTTAAAACTCATGATGGTCACAATGAGTACGAAAACCGTTTTCATGAATCGTTTCAGGGAAAACTTCATATCTAATTCACATCATCAATCTTTACGAAAAAAACGAAAATACTTTACGAAAGTTGCTCTCAGTTAGTCATCTCCTATCTTAGGAGTTCTTGTGGTTGCTTCTTCAGTCCTCCAAACATTAAACGAGGCCTTCTGATATAGAGTTTCAAGGTAGAACAATTCAATCATTGATACACAGAAATGAAAAGTGATTACGGTTAACATTACGGTTAGGTTTACGATAGTTGATATGCTGACGCAAAATTTTCTCTTTCATCCTCATAAATTAATAGGGGTATTCAAGGGAAACACTGAGGGGGACAAAACATATCTCATCAGCTTCTTCAATCTTTCAACTTCTATAGCATCATGGTTCGTCAATTGAGATCGGTTCAGAGTCAATTCTAGTTCTCAAACAGGAAGGAAAACCCCAGAGTTTCATCAGAAAGCACCGGAAAATTTGTACAACAAAACTTTCAATGCCAACGCTTTCTAGGGGTAGATACTGTTAGGTGTCAGGGAAAATGAAAATCAAATGAGAACGGGGTAAGTGTTTCCATAGCAACATTAATCTTATCAGATTTGAGCGGTTAAAGGTTTTCATAACAAAAGTAGGGGGGAGCAGATTGTTAAGGATCACATTTCAGATACGGTAGTCTATGGTAGCTTTTACGAAGAGCCAGCCCGTCAATACTCAAAGATTTCCAAAATCAATAGTAAACAGATCCGCAGAACGAATATGGTCACTAACCCAGACGGATAGTTCATATGTCAGAGTCAAGTACATGGTTTAGTATAGTGTGGAGATATATAGGCGAACAATTCAAGGTGATGGAATCTTAATTAGCTATTTAGCACAAGTGGCAGGTAGGTTGCGAATCATCGGTAATACGAACATCGTATACTGTCAAAGTGAGGCGTATGAAATATCAGTTATCAGCATCATCATGCTTAGCTAACAATTCCATACAGAGATGGTATTTGCATCAAATCCTTCCAAAAGAAAACTGATTGGCAAATAAGATTCATCATTCAAGGGAGGGAATAAACTTATATACCTAAGGTTCTAATAGGAGTAGTAATGGATTTGCAAGACAGAATAGTATCAGGTGATACATTTATATCCAGCACGGTTATTGAATTTAGAGAATGGGTCAAACACATTAGGGTTAAATGACCTTCGAAATGATCGGAGAAAATATCAAACTGTTTATCAAACAGATCGGAAGTGAAGGTCAAAATCAGGTAGTGGCAGCAAAAGTTTAACAATCGGTAATCATGGCAAGGGTTCCAAAAATTGTTTCAAACGCCAAAGGTGAAACATAGGAGGATAGTCGTCAGTATTAAATGATCAGTCCATCAATCCTTATAAGAATAAAATCAAGGTTATTATCAAAGAAAGACGGTTCAACAAGGAAGAATCTTATCGTTCAGAATGAGAAGGAAATATTTTTACACTCATGGTTAAACACCACAAAACTTCTCATGGGAACAGGGATGGTTAAGACGAAATCAAATAGTGTCAAAAGATTCATAGAACAACATGTACTAAGTATATCGTCGCCATAAGGATTTTCAGAATGCCCGAAGAGGCATCAGAATGATTAACAAAAGGTTCTGAGGTTGGAGTCGGAATTTGAAGGTAAGGATCAAATAGTGTCAAACAATTACTATGCAATTTCGATGCTTCAGGTTTTATTTAGGTTTCAAATTCTTAGGTGGTGCAAGGCATAAGCTCTAAATTTTTCCAAATGTGATTTCAATAATCTTTAACCAAAAGCAAGGCACGAATCAGAGTGATGCGGAAGCAATGCTACTTAAACATATGACTTATAGTCTACCCATTCCTCACTGGTCAGAAATTAAGTTCCTATAGGGAAATCCTAAAGCAAATTCTCAAAGGTTGTCCTACGAGCGCCTACAGTGGAAACTTAGTGGTCCAGACTTCACAGGTCAAGGGTAAATGTATTACGAGTCGCAGCCTGTCTCTCTGATACCATAGATTGTAACACCCCAACCAGACAAGGGTAAAGATATCACAATAATGGATTCATATCAGATCAAAACAAAGCATACATCTACAGTAATACAAAAATCTCAAAGGGTTACAAATGAAATACTGAATCTACATGGTTACAAATGAAAACTTCCAAAAACACTACTTCTAAATTATGATATCTTCTAGTCAACTCTAATCCAGAATAGCTATCCAATCTTCTAAGTCCAAAGGTATACTCTCCACTTATTCCTAGCTTCCTACTAAAACCTGCCGCAGGAAAAGAAATGCGGCCGAGCTACGAGAGCTCAGTGAATAGATATAACGATAACAAAAGCAGTAACAGATAGCAGCACAAAGAAAACCAAGAATACAGACCATACCGATACAAAGTCAAAGCGAAAGGAGTAAGGAACGGAATAAGGACAAAAGAAAAGAAATAAGGAAAAGGAAACAATAAAGTTATAGAATAAGGGAAAAACAGAAATCTGTCACGAGCCCAGATAACAGATAATACCATAGCATACCAATATAATAAAACAAACCTGTGTATAGTGATCAGCTCTCAGACATTGTGAAAGACGTGTATCGCACACACCATCAGTCACCAGATATAATAACAGTAAACATATAACATAAACAGAGAACAGATCAAATCTAGGATGCACCCATACGCCCCCGCAGATAAATCATAATCATAATCATAATGGCCATAGCAGATAATAAATAAGGGACGGAATAGGTCATCACTCTCCTGCCCTAGAGTCATGTCAAAGGTGCGTCAATGACATGGACATGAAACCCTCATGCCTAGTGATTGGCTCGGACATCAGACTGTAGGTCAAAGGTCAGATGTACTATCAAAATAATCAAAAGTCATATCTTAAGGGTACATGGCAAAAGGTTCATGTCAAACAGTTTAGAAATAAATGTCAAAGGTTAAAATCAAAGTTTATCAGATTAAGTTTTATATCAAAGTTTAAGTTCAGATTAAAAGGATTATATCAAATGGTTCAGAAGATTATATCAAAGGTTCATAATTAAGAGTTCATTGCAAAAGTTCATTTTAGAAATTCCTGTCAAAAGTTCATTGAAAGCATTCCTTTAATAACGGTTTTCAGTAAAATGATCTTTCAGAATAGTTTTCATAAAATAATCTTTCAAAACGGTTTTTCATAAAAACATTCTTTAAAAACTAGTTTTCACAAAAGTTAACAACTGTCATATAAAATAGTATCATATCACCATTCATAATCATTCTTTTAAAATAACTTATTTTTCTCAAAACATTTCCAAGTCATAATTAAAAGATTTTCGCATAACAGATTTTTATATCAGGGGTCGTAACAACAGGGAATCATGAAAAGGTTCAAAGCAAAGAGGATTATAATACGGACATCAATTCAGAAGTAAAACAAGTCAGAACATGAAAGAGATCATAAAAGGCTCACAAAACAAAGGAATCACACGGAAGGTTCACAAACAGAAGGGAACATAGCAATGGTACAGGGAATCCTAATAAGGAAAATGAAAAACTGAAAGAAAAGGGAATGAAAAACCCTTACTGAAAAAGGGCAGAATATCTGTACCTTAAACCGAGCGCACAAATCAAAGCAATGAAACGAATAGAGCAGCGGATTACTCCTTCTTCACCCGATCTACAGATAATCATATGTTTCTCTTATAAGTTTTCTTAGTTTCATAATCATGAGGTTTCATTTTAGCTTCCTTTCCAATTCAGGTAACCTTCCATATTCAGTAACTTTAGTTATTAACATTCCCGTTTATCAACTTAAAGTATTAAAGATGACCATAATCATAGTTTTAATGTTCGTAATGCCATTCACATAAGTTTTAGGGTTCATAATGAGGTTTCCAAAATTTTAGAGTTCAATATGCAACTATAATAAGTTTAGGGGTTAAAGTGTTATTATGATAAGGTTAGGGTATAAAATGTAAATATTATCAAGTTACAGGTGTTTACAAGTTAAGTCCTTTGGTTTTAGAAAAATGACCATTTAGACCCTTTAGTTTAAGAATATAAACACTTAACACCTTTTTAATATCTTTTAAACTTTCACAGATTATACACATAATTTAGTACTATTTTGTCCGATTTTTCATCCTTAAAGGAACTCAGAATAAAAAAATTTCCAAAAATTCACACACGCTCCTATATGTCTTAAGAACTTCCCCAAATTTTTCCAGAATTTATTATTGAGCATAACTATGGTCTAAAAATCATTTATTACAAGTTGTCCAGATTTCTGTTTCAGATTTAACATACGAAAACTATGCAGTTTAAAGCCCCATCAAATAAATTTATAAAAATCTGAAAAAATTCCAGAAAGTAGCTTATATCCCAAATATTACTCTTCCATAATTTTAGATCATAACTCTCTATATATTTCGAATTAAAATTCATAAACTACAGGTGAATTTTCGTAACTCGAATTACAATTTTGACACCCGATTTCATAAATTCAGAAAAAGTGCCTTCCCGACCTCAAAAAAATACAAGGTTAATTTCTACGGAAAGCTATTTCATTGTACTTCATTATAGACTCAAAAAACACCTAAAAACACCTCGTTATCACTTAAATACAGGTGATTAAAATCGGACTAATTTTCCTAGACAGAAACTGATGCATGATTTCATGTAATCTTTTAGGGTTCTTCATATCCCAACCATGATTTCTTTGTTACAAACAATTATAATTGATTCTTACATGATCTAAACATATCCATAACAATTAAATTCAGATCCATATACATAATTCGATTCATAGTTAGGGTTTCGTATTCTTATTATTTTATGTGACTTGTTTTATGATCATATGTAATTATATATTAACAAGAACATCAAAATGGATCGAATCATGACAAGAATTAAGCAAGAAAAGATGATACTAAAATTACCATTGAAGGCCAACGAATATCAAGAACAACACATGAGATCAAATCACCAACGATCCTCCCTTCTTCCTTCTCCTTCCTTGGATCGACTAGAACTAGGTTTAGGGTTTGAAAAAAAAAATGAAATCGGTATATCCTAAAAAGAAAAGACCGACATTTTGTGGGGGGAAGAGATGGGCCAAGGTTTGTTGGGTATTTTCATGTGGTTAAGGCCCAAAGATGGTGGGCTTGTGTGACAATTAAATTCGGCCCAATGAAACACATAAGGAAAACGTGCGAATGTTTTATTAATCGCGACCCATATGAACTTTCTTAAACGTGCCATACTTTTATATTATGAGGTTCCCGTAACATTTGGTATTTAATTTAGGTTATATGCTCATATCATGTAATTTTGGAGTCATAACATGTTATATAACTCGAGTTTTAATTTATAGCGTATTTCATAAGTCTCTAAAATTTTAAATTTAGAGGGTATTTTTGTCATTTCAGATTATGTTGAATTTTGGGTTTTACATCTAGATACATGCAAATTTGAAAAGGGAATAAGTCATAACATATTTAAAATTGAGTAAAATCTCCACCTCATAAATTCGAATCAATCCCTCCCTCAATCACTCCATGAAAAGCGGTTATCACTACTCACTCAATAATATCGATACCAATCCTACTTTAATCATGCTATATACTATAAATTTCATTTGATTCCTTTCTATATTGAACCGATCGTCCCTTTTGTTTATTTAATCGACCAACTCATTCTTTGAGTAAAATACAACCGACCCCGACATTGTCTTCCACAAACTTTAAGCAAATCAAAATTTCTATTATATGGATTCTTGATATAACCAAATGCCGTTATACCATTTTTCACTACTCTAAAAACTATCACAATACTATACAAAACTTCTATAAGCTCATTTAATAAACCTTGAAGTCCAGAAGAGAGCCAAGAACAATCGGGCTTCAAGTTCTTTGGAGTCGAACGAGACACTTTGTAATATACGGCTCGAAGTTGAGCAAGACTGGTGTTCTATTTTCGTTTCCAACGTACCTCAGCTCGTCCTCACTATTTTTGTAAGCCTCATGAATCCTTAAACATCTCATGATCACGTTTAAAAGGAACCATGCATACTATAATTCTTTTTATCGAACGTATAAAATCATTATGCACCACAAACTGAGTTTGAACCACATCAAACAGTACTCGAGTTATGACGTTCATTTTCGAGGCGTCCGTGCTCATGTTCGCGACCACGTTTAGCTTTGGGTTCACGTTGATCATTCAAGGTACCTAAAACTCGTTTTGATGTTCTCATTGTTTCGTATAAACGATTGCTTCGTATGATAGATATATATATATATATGGAAAGACAAGGCCAGGTCACGTTAACATGTCACACAACTCATATATTTTGATCACCTGCTTGTTTTATTTCGTTAATGGAAGGGTTCACACGTGTGAGATGTATAATTAAAACCATGTTTCGTTTGATACAAGAAATACGAAAGTAAATAGGCCATGTCACGTAAAATAAATAGCAAATAAATCGAATATATGGGTGTGTTCAATTCGAACTTTGTGTCGTGGTTGCATGCTTCATCTTAGAGTCGAATATAGTTTATAAAATGGTGGGCATATACATGTTACTGATACAACGGAAGCCATGAAATGTTTTCTAAACTAAGGGGTTTAATTTATCACTTTTCAAAACTAAAGGGCTTAACTTGTGAAAATATGTAACTTTAGAATAATTACATTTCATACCCTAATCTTACCATAATGACACTATAATCCCTAAACTTGTGGTATTTGCATAATGAACCCTAACACTTATGAAAGCTACGTTATGAACCTTAAACTATTAATATAGTCACATTGCTACCTCAAATTGATTAAGGGATAAACTTGAATATTTATGACTAATGTTTCTAGATATGGAAACCTCCTAATTATGGAAACTTACTAATTCGGGAAACCTGCCTAAAATAGAAGATTACTTAAAATGGAAGAGTCGACTAAAATAAGTAATCTGATTTAAAATAAGTTATTAATCAGACGATCATAAATTCATGTAGATTCGCTGAAGATGGAGTTTACTTCCGATCTTTTCGTTTCTAGTTGTGTTTTCACTGGCGGTCTAAGGTACAGATATTCTACCCTTTTTCAGTAAGGGTGTTTTCATCCTCATGACTCTTTGATTCTTGATCTTTGATTCGTTATAAGATTTCCTTAAGCCATTGCTATGATCCCTTGTACTTTGATTCATTTGTTTGATATACTTCGTTGTTATGATGATCTATTTGACATTCGTTCGTTATGACCCTTGTGATATGATACTTGGCATAATTCATTCGTTACCCTATGACATGAGTATTCGAATCACTTGATGCTTGGAAGGTTCATTTGATATTATAACTGGATGTGAAAACCTTTCTTAATTGTATCATGGAAATGTTTTGAGAAAAACTATTTTTAAAACGAGGTTATGAGCATGATGCGCTACCATTTTTATATAGAATCTTACTAACTTTTATGAAAACTACTTTTAAAGACTATCTTATGAAAACCGTTTTTAAAGATCATTTTATGAAAACCATTATTAAAAGATTTCTTAAATGAACATTTGATAGAAACCTTTGAATTGAACCTTGCTATGAACCATTTGATTTTAAACCTTTGATTATGAACCTTTGAGATCCTATGCCTGATATGATTCCCTTATTTGACTCATGACTTTCATTGCATGATCTTCATTCTCGTTGATTCATTCTGACATTTATTTAAATGTCTCTGCTATGCTATGCTTATGTTTTGCCATGCTTATTGAGTTACTATCTTGTTTCTCTTGCCATGCTATTTTGTTATTGTGTATGCTATGATAGATCTGTGCCTGAGCTTAACTAGTTGTGGAGGTACCATGACCATGTCTTTGATGGCCCCCTAGACATGACACTCCCATAGAGGTGTGATAGATCTACGGCGTTCCCCTTATGATATGATTTATTTTGCGTGCACTATTGGCCAACTTTATATATGTGTGACCAGTCTAGTTCTAACATCCATATTTTGTTAGGGAGTGTATAAATATATCCTAGGTTTATGTATGTGTATGTATGGTGACCAGGTGGTGTGTGCCTTACACTCCTTCTCACAACCCTTATTACTTAGAGGTCTCCCCTCTTCGTATACTTGTATGGCTTTAGTATGATTTGACGGATTATGTATGGAGTTCTTATGGCACATCCTTATATGAACTTTTCCCTTATTTCATTATCCTCTTGGTTCATTCTCTATTCAGTTCTCATGCATTCTTGATTCTTAGTTCTCTTTAAAATTTGTATGACTTTCATGATTATGCTTTTCGTTTTGCATTCTTATTCCTTCGTTGCTTATGCTTATTTACCATTATGTTATGTTATATATATCTGTTCACTAGGCTTTTTAAGCTCAGCCGCATTTCTTTTCCTGCGGCAGGTTTTAGTTTGGAAGTTGGGTTATGAGTGGAGAGTACTTTGGACTTAGAAGACCTTACTAGCCATTCTGGATTAGAGATGACTAGAACGTTTACAAATTGTAGATCTTAGAATTTATTATTCCCTTCGTAACCTTGTATCTTCAATTCTTCCTTTGTAACTTTTGAAATTCATTTTGTATTATTTAGTCATATACTTGTGTTTGCTTTGATATGTCATCATAACTTAATACTTCTACCCTTATCGGGTTGGGGTGTTACAAGTTGTATCTTAATGACTGACACTCTCAAAGCAAGCGTTCGATAAGACTTATCAATATTGTAAAAGATCTTTCTTGTGATATAAAAGAAAGATCTTAGACTAGTGATATGTATGTGACTAAGAGTGTGTCTAATAGAGTGTGTGAGTTGTTAAGTCTTTAGATAATAACTCTCAAGAACATAGAACATATATCACAAGATATAGAAACATAAGATTCAAGGTTGTAACCCTAGTCATATCTCAAGATCACTCGTATTATTATCTTAATAATATTGAATTGTTTGGTGATAACATTGCATGTTCTTTGTTCTATATACACAAGCATAACTGTTCCATTTCCATAACACAAATAACCTTCTAAGTATGATTAAGTAAATTCCGCGTACTTGATCATATTAACTCAACTTATCACATACACAAAGAAAGAACAAAGGTTTAACCACCTTAAACTGTATCGATCATCAACCCTCGTCATTTAACATTAAATCCCATTATCTATGTCTCCCAAATAAAAGAGTTTTGGCAGACTGCTACTGTCAGAACATTTGACAATGGTGACAAAGAGTTAAATGCAACAGTGGATGGCAAATCTATCACTCTTACTCAATCATCACTCAGGAGGCATCTCCATCTAAATGATGATAATGGTATTAGTGCTATGCCAAACACTGAAATTTTTGAAACTTTAACCAGGATGGGGTACAACATCCAATCACAATCTTTAGCTTTTCAAAAAGGTTGTTTTGCCCCACAATGGAGGTTTTTGATACACACCATCCTTCACTGTCTCAGTCCTAAGAAAACCTTATGGGAACAGTTCAGTAGCAATATTGCAACTACTCTCATATGGTTAGCTACTGACAGAACTTTTAACTTTTCAAAACTCATCTTTGAAGGAATGGTTAAAAATGTTGATAGCAAATCAAAGTTTTTGATGTATCCCAGGTTCATCCAAACTATTTTGAACATGAGGAAACATCAACTTCTTCCTCATAAAAATGTTTATCCAATACCCAAACTTTACCCAAAAACTTTTCAGTAATATGAGGATGGCCTCAAAAGGGTACAGTGGGGAAGAAGTTTCATTATTTGAATCTACGCTACAGGCATAGGGTGAAGGATCAACAAGCCCAGTTGACTCCCAACACACACCCACAACATCAGAACAATCAGCCTCACAACCAACCTCATCACCAGATAGGTCTATATCTAGAAAGGGCTTTGATGTACCTCAGCACAGAGTTCCTACCCCTCCCCAGGTAGCAGATGAGGCTGATTTTGTCAGTATAGGAAGGGTTGCTTCTACTGTCTCAGGCTTAGAAGTTGGGCAGGACAGAAGTAACATAAATAAGACCCAACCTATGGCAACACCAAAAGTACCAAGTTCCTTTAAACCCAGTACTATTGGTGGAATCCCAAGCCAACCGGAAATATTGGTGGCTCAGAGGCTCACCTTGTGGTGGACTATGAGTCTTTGCCCTATGATGCACCTCTCCCTGAAGGTTACACATCAGGAAGTGCTGAGGGCAGTAAGACACTAAAAGAATTGACGGATTTGTGTACAAAATTGTCTGAGAAGGTCACTACTTTGGAAGCTGAGCTCACTACCCACAAGAAGGTGATTGGGAAGGTATATACTAAAGTAGTTTTGAAGGTCAAGAAGCTAGAGCATAAGGTAAAGACACTTCAGAAAAAGAGGTCAGTCCAAATGGTGGAATCAACTGAATCATCTTTTTCATCAAGTTCATCAGATAATCAGTGAGCAGATAAAGGTGAGGAATCTTCCAAACAGGGGAGGAAAATTGCTCAACTAGATGAAGATCCTTATGTTACTTTGGTCCAAGAAGAATCTGGAAATCAGGGGAGGCCAGATGCACAACATGAAGAAGGTACTGCCAGTCAAATGGAAGGTACTGGTGGTATATCACAAGGTACTACTAGTGGTTCACAAGGTACTGCTGGTGCAGTATACACAAGAAGACCGAAGAGAGCAAGATTAAACAAGGGTAAGGGAATAATGATAGAAGAAGAATCTTCTTAGAAAACAACCAAGAAGAGCCAAGCTCAGATTGCTCTTGATGAGGAGTTAGCTCAAAGATTTCATGAAGAAGAGTTAGCCAGGGTTGCTGAAGAAGAAAGATTGGCAAGATTTATGGTTGAGCATGAGTTTCAGACTGAAGAAGAAGAAAGAGTTGCTCAGGTTCTTGCTGATAGGGAGTTAGCTGCAAAGCTACAAAAAGAAGAAAGGTCACAGTTTACAAGAGAAGAACAAGAACAAGCTATTGATGACCTTTTGGAGCAGATTAGAAGAAAGAAGAAAACTTATCAGAAGAAACCTCCTTCAAGGAAAGAACAACTGTCTTACATGAAGACTTATTTGAAGCATCAAGATACCTAGAAAGAGCATCACTTCAAGGGAAGATCTTTTGAAGAGATTGAAAGGATTTATATTGATACTCATAGGAGAATGCAGATGTTTCTGAGAGGTGATTTAGAAAGAAGTAAAGGAAGAGGAGAGAAAAGACCAGCAAAACAATTGGAATCAAGAGAATCCAAGAAATAAAGAACTGGGGAAGAAACAGTTCAAGAAGAATCAGCAATGGAAGAAAAGGTAGAAGAAAAATTAACTAATGAACAGATCCATGGAATGCTGGTGGTAATTCCAGAAGCTCTTAATGTTGATCCCATTCAAGCTAAACATCCCATCATTGATTGGGAATTTTATTCAAATGGAATGATCAAGGGATGGAAAATCATCAGAGTAGGAGGAAAATTTGAAGTCTATAAGTTCTTTGAAGACATAATCAAAACTTTTGATAGAGATGATTTGAATAAGCTGTGGAGCTTAGTTCAAGAGATATTCAAGACCACAGATCCTACAAATGATAAAGATAAAGAGCTATGGGTTGAGCTGAAAAGACTATATGAACCAGATGCAAATGATGCACTATGGAGATTTCAAGCTAATGACCTGGATACCACATGGAGATTATTTGATAACTGTGGAGTTCACAGAGTTTCTACAAAAGCAGGAGTGGAGGTTTATATGTTTGTTGAAAAAGATTATCCACTAAGAGCAGGAATATTAATGGTTATGCTTGCAACAAGACTTAAAGTTGAAGAAGATTCAGAGATGGCAAGAGAATTGATAAAATATTCTAGCTGTTTGAAGAAATGAAAGCCAGAAGACTAAGGTTGACTATGTAGTGTTTGGAACAGTCCTCAAAGTCCTCATTTAATTCAAAAAACTTGATGATTTAGGTTAAATAACAAGTTTAGGGGAGGATTATTGGGAATTAAACGATTCAAGACTTTGTACTGCTGGAAGATTACACTAACAGTACAAACTGTTAGTGTAAAACTGAAGACTGCTGAAGAATAACTAACAGTACAAACTGTCAAGTTAGTACTGCTAGTATATAACAGAAGATACTGCTGCATGAAAAGGTTCTAGAAGGACGTGGCAAGGATAAGTATGGTATAGATTGTATGTATATCACAATTAGCTAGAATTATACAGATAGATACTTATCTTGTCAAGGACTCCTTATGTCTATAAAAGGAGGTCCTAGGTTAGATGTTCATATACAAGTCATATAAGTTTTGTTAAGCTTCAAGGTCTTTGTAACCCTAGTGATATTGAGATCACTCGTATTATTTTCTAATAATATTGAATCGTTTGAAGTTAATCACTATGTTCATTGTTCATACTGCATTACTGTTACACCAAACAAAATCTTCTAAGTATTGTTAAGTAGATTCCGCATATTTAACAATATAACCTCAAAGTATCATAAACACATTATAAAGGAGTTACATCCTCAGTGTTTGATCCTCTCAATTTTCAGTCTCTTGTTATTGAATATCTTCCTCCATATCAAACTGTCTGTCTCCACCCATATCTGCATCAAAATCTCTACCCATGTCTTGATCAAATCGCCTCCCCTGAGTCTCATCAGCAGATTTCCTCCGCTGTTTTGAATAATTTCCTAAATCATCATCATTTTCTGAACTATCTTCTGAGCTTGAGGACTCCACAATCTGTGCCTTCCTCATAGCTTTGAGTGACTTGACATTGAGCTGCAACTGTTTCACCTTCTGAATCACCTTATTATAAGCAGCACCATACAACTTCTTTGTCTCTTTAGGTTCTTTCTCCAGCACAGTCACCCTATTTGTCATTGTTTTACAAATAACCATCAATTCTTTAAGTGTCACACTGCCCTCAGCACTTCAAGGTGTGTTACCTCCTAGGAGAGGTGCATCATGGGGCATTGACCCAGTTTCAACCCTAGTTGAACTAGGTGGATTAGCTGAGCCCCCCATAGTATCCAGTTGGCTGAGGATTCCACAACTTGTATAAAGACCATGAGGACTTGACATAGTAGGTGTTGCCATAGCTTGGGTCTTATGCATGTTACCACAGGCCTGCCCAGCTACTAAGCCTGATGCAGTAGTGGTAGCTATTGCTACACTGTCTAGGACAGTCTCATCTGAAACTTGGGTAAAAGTAGGAGAACTAGGCTGAGATACCTTAGTTTCCTGTCTGGATGAACTCCTATAGGAAGTGGAAGTTGGTTATGAGGTTGAGTCAAAACTTGATGAACTTGTGGGTGTGTGTTGGGATTTAACTGTGGTTATTGAGCCTTCACCCTGTACCTGTGCAAGCATATCTTCAAATAAAGGCACTACTACCCCATTATACCCGCTACAAGCCATTCTCATATTGCTATAAAAAATTTGAGTAAGGCTGGGAGTTGGATAAATAATTTGATGAGGTAAAAGCAGTCTTTTATGCATATTTAAAAATACTAGGACAAATCGTGGATACATTAAAAACTTGTATTTATTATCCACATTTTTCACCAAACTTTCAAAAATAATCTTGGAAAAATTGTAAGTCATATTGGTTGATAAGCAAATGAGAGCAATTGCAATATTGCTACTGAATTGCTCCAATGAGGTTTTCTTGGGACTTAAGCAGTGAAGGATAGTATGGATAAAAAATCTCCATTGTGGGGCAAAACAACCTTTTTGAAAAGTTAATATTTGAGCAGTTGTGTCATACCCCATTATGGACATGTTTTGAAAAATTTAAGTGTTAGGCAAAACACTAATACCATTGTCATCTGCTAAATGGAGATGTCTCCTAACAGATGACTCAGTAACAGTGATTGTTTTGCCATCAACTGTTGCTTGTAACTCTTGTTCTCCATTTTCACATGTTCTAACAGTTGCAGTCTAACAAAACTGTGTGATGAGAGAATGATAGATAGTAGGACTTACAGTCAAAGCATACCTGATGGGAGTAGAGTTGAGAAAGTCTACTATCTGATGGAAGTCATTGCTTCCCTCTGGTTTCTCCAAGAAAGCGACCATGTTATGTTTATCGACAAAAGCCAAACTCGCCATTATAAATGATAAACTTTTGATTAGATCGTTGAGTTATGATCAGTAAGAGCTAATTAAGAATTTAGTAAAGCCAATTAAGATATTATAAAAGTCACTTAGGGTTTGAGAGTATATCGACTTGAATAAATCTTTTCTTGAGAATAAAAAAATTGTGTAAGGAAAGAAAGAGTGTGAATTATCCAAGTTAGATAAACCCTTAAACAAAGTAACGGACGCTAATTTACCCCAACGGCTATATTTAAAAAATGGTTATTTCGCAAACAGTACTAACGGCTACCCAGCAATACTAAGTTTTACGCTAGCAGTATAAACTTTTGCCTAGCAGTACAAACTTTTGGAAAAACATTTTCATAGCAGTATTAACTCAATTTTCTTTTAAAAACCATACTGCCCACAAACTTTTGAAGGGATTAAGTGTAAAGGAAGACAATTAATCTTTTTCGGTTGCATTTAACCTTTGGATGTGTGAGACCAATGTTTTCAGTATAAATGTTGCCTGTGATCTGATAAACTCATTCAAAGTTCTTTCTTGACAAGGTTTCAAGCTCGTGGTAGGTGTTGCCTCTAACACAAATGTGTTAGATTCACTTTTGCTCGCTATTCTCTATACTAGATGTCCTTAGACTAACACACTATCAAATGATAGAATGGTATAGAGTGAGTTAGCTCAGTTACTATCTGAGTAACTATGACCATCAATTCATGTTCAATTATACGACCAAATAAGCATAAATTGATTTCAAGAATAGAATTTTAAGGAACCACCCAACTCAGGTGTACAACCTTTGTCAAGTAATCCCCGAATCCTCTTCTATCATGAATCAATTATGACGGCAATCCATCTACCACTTTAGCTTCTCACACATCATAAACTCCAATCATACTTCTTTCTCTTCCTGCAAATGTTAGTCCAAAACCAAGAAAACACAAACCAAAGCATTTTCTATGTAATAGTATAAAATTAGACTAACAGTATAAACTTAGCAGTACTAATTTGGACAAACAGTACAAACTTTCTACCACCAGTACAAACTCAACTGTCTCACAATTAACAGTACAAATCCTTTACAAACTTTACAAAGACACTTAGAGATTAAAACTGTATAGATTAAGCATTCCAATACTTGCCACCAAGTACTGAAATCTTCCAACGTCAAGACCTTTTGTAAGTAAGTCAGCCCAATTGTTATCTGTGTGAATTTTAGCAACTTGAATTAACATTTTCTCATTACAATCTCTTATAAAAGGATGTCTAATCTCTATGTGTTTTGTTTTAAAATATTGAATAGGATTTCTAATAATACAAAGAGTACTGCTATTGTCAATATTTATCATGGTATTCATAAAATTATACCCATAGTCCAACATCTTATTCTGAATCCAGAGTACTTGTCCACAGCAACTAGCAGCAGCCACATATTATGCCTCGGTTGTTGAAGTAGCCACCACAGTCTGCTTTTTTGCATTGCCATGATATCAACTGACAACCTAGGAATTGATAACCACCTGTTGTTGACTTCCTATCTAAACTTGCACCAGTATAGTCACTGTCACTGTAAGCCACCAGATCAAATGAAGACTCTCTAGTATACCAAAGACCCAATTTAGGTTGGCCTTTTAGGTACCTAGAGATCCTCTTCACTGCATGTAACTGTGAAGCTTTAGGAGTAACTTGAAATCTGGCACATGCACATACATCAAACATGATATCTGGTCTAGATGATGTAAGATACATCAATGACCCAATCATTGATCTGTAAAGAGTAACATCAACATCATCACCATCTGAATCTTTGAGCAAGGGTTTTTCTGGATCAAAAGGAGTGCTAGCAGTCTTTGTATGAGCATACCCAAACTTCTTCAAAATCTCTGCTACATATTTATCTTGGCTGATAAATATCCCTTCTTTTGACTGCTTGACTTGCAACCCTAAAAAGAAAGCGAGTTCTCCCATTGAACTCATTTGAAATTTGTCATTCATCAGCTTCTCAAATTCAATACACATCTCCTTTTTAGTAGAGCCAAAGATAGTATCATCCACATAAACCTGGAAAAGTAAAATATCACTCTTTTTCTTCTTGATAAACAATGTCTTGTCTATCTGTCCTCTTCGAAATCCATTTTCCAATAGATAATTGGCCAATGTTTCATACTAGGCTCCTGGAGCTTGATGTAGACCATATAGTGCCTTCACCACCTTGTAGACCTTATCTGGATGATCAGGATCCTCAAACCCTAGTGGTTGCATAACATAAACTTCGTTATCAATAGTTCCACATAAGAAATCACTTTTCACATCCATTTGGTATACTGTGAATCCCATGAAAGAAGCATAAGCTAAAAATAGCCTTATAGCCTCAATCCTAGCTACAGTTGCAAAGACTTCATCATAGTATATGCCTTCCTCTTGAGTATACCCCCGTGCTACCAACCTTGCTTTATTCCTAATCAAAATACCCCTCTCATCCTTCTTGTTTGTTGGGTTTTATAGATTTGATGATACAAAACATAAAGAATGAAACATGAAGGACTTAAAGTGACAAGAAGGGAAACTACAAAAAGATGGAGCTTTTAGAAGATTCTTAGAAGATATGCTTAAAATAGTTTCCTTATTGTATTAGGAATGTTTTCCTTGTAAACCTAGATGATCTCTATTATATAAAGAGACATTAGGTCATTAGCTTATGTGTGCAAAAGTCTAGACAAGATGTAGTTGACTAAAGGGGTGTGTGTGTCCTAGGCGTATAGTTTGATTGTTTGTGTCAACACCTAGGTTTAGTGGCTGGTTTACGCTTCAAGGTCAAGTCTTGATCCCTGTTATAAGGTGTGTAACACGTTCTACCTTGATCAAGTAGAATTGAAGTGTGTAGGAGATTGTAAAACCTTGTTGATAATAACAATTGATTCTTTGTTGAATATTCCGCCTTTGTTACTATTTGTCCTAGATTAAACCTAACAAGTCTAGAGCTATAACGATTCTACAGGTGGTATCAATATATATTTTTGTATGCATAAAATTGTACCCATAATCCAGCAATTGATTCTGAATCCAGAGCACTTGTCCACAGCAACTTGAATCAGCCACATACTCAGCTTCTGTTGTGGAATTTGCAACTATAATTTGTTTCTTGCACTGGCATGAAATCAACCTACATCCCAAAAACTGACAACCTCATGTTGTTGATTTTCTATACAAGCTAGCTCCAGCATAGTCACTATCAGTGTATGCAACCAAGTCAAAAGGTGAATCTTTTGGATACCAAAGGCCTAAGTTGGATTGACCTTTCAAATATCTAAAAATTCTTTTCACAGCATTAAGATGTGAAACTTTTGGTGTGACTTGATATCTTGCACAGGCACATACTACAAACATAATGTCAGGTCTTGAAGCTGTAAGATACATCAATGAGCCAATCATTGATCTATATAAATGAACATCAACTTCTTCACCATCTTCATCTTTGAGCAGGGGCTTGGAAGTTTCCATAGTTGTCTTTGCAGGCTTCACATCAGTAAACCCAAACTTCTAAAAAATTTCAGCCACATACTTATCTTTACTGATAAATATGCCATCCTCTTTCTTCAAAAAGAGTGTAAGTTCACCCATTGAACTCATCTGAAATCGATCATGCATTAACTTTTCAAATTCAACACATAAAACCTTGTTTGTTGATCCAAAGATAATATCATCAACATAAACATGAACTAGTAAGATATCATCTTTGTGTCTTCTAATAAACAAAGTTTTATCAATCTTCCCTCTACGAAAACCATTGTTCAACAAGTATGTTGAAAATGTGTTATACCAACTTTGGGAGCTTGATGTAAACCATATAGTGCCTTCTCCACCTTGTAAACCTTGTCAGGAAAATTAGGATCTTCAAAACCAGGTGGTTGTGAGACATACACTACTTCTTCAATTTTCCCATGCAGAAAAGCACTTTTCACATCCATTTGATACACTACAAAGTCTTTGTATGAAGCATAAACCAAGAATAATCTTATAGCTTCAATTCTTGCAATTGGAGCAAATACTTCATCATAATTAATACCTTCTTCTTGAGTGTATCCTTGAGCTACTAACCTTGCCTTGTTTCTAACCACAATGCCTTTTTCACCCTTTTTACATCTAAAAACCAACTTAGTACCAATTGCCCTCTTCCCATTAGGCAAATCTACCAAAGTCCAAACTTCTTGAAGCTTGAATTGTATAAGCTCTTCTTACATTGCTTCCACCCAGCTTGGATCCTGTAATGCTTTATGAGCATTCTTTGGTTCTATTTGTGATAGAAAACAAGCAAAAAAACAGTTTTGAAGGTCTTTGTGACTGTTTCTTTGATGAAGGGATCTAGCAAAGAAAACTTGTTCCATCAAATCCTTTATCATTTTTCTTGTTTGAACAACAGATTTTGGCTCTCAAATGATTTGTTCCTTAGGATGATTCTTGTGAATTCTTGTAGTTGGAATAGGACTGACAGGAACTACATCTTCCATATTGGTTAAGTTAGCATCTGCACCAAGTACATCATCATCAGTATCAGGATATATTACTTCCAATTCAGGCATGTTCGGATCATCTGGATAGTCAGCATCATCAAAAGATATGCCTTCCTTGTCAGCAACATTAACACTTGGCTTAGCAGTATTAATAGAGTTAGTATTGCTAGTGTTAATTTCTTCGTTGGTAGCATTAACACTTGGCTTAGCAGTATTAACAGAGTTAGTACTGCTAGTGTTAATTTCATCATTAGCAACATTATCTGATACATCATCCTTTTCTTGTTCATCAGTCTGCTTTTCTTCATTAACCACTTTATCATCATCAGAAGATTTTACACCATCTTCTTTATCATCTTTAGGATCTTCAACAAGATCATCTTCTTGTGAACTCTTTGACTCTTGGGTTGAGAAACGTGGATCAGCAGTCCAAATAGGCAGCAAAATATAATCTTTGCAAGGTCTTGTCTCCCTACCAGCTAGGCCTGCATCATTACTTGCTTTTGTACCTGCAAACTTGTTAGACTCTGTACCTGCAACAACTGGCTCATAATTTATAGTCTTGGTTAGTGAATCAATATCAAACAGCGAGTTTGGTCCACTCCCTGCAACATTAGGTGTACTCTCACTAAACCTAACATGCAAGTTCTCTTCCACTGTCCTAGTCCTACTATTGAACACTCTAAAAGCTTTGCTATTCATTAAGTATCCAACAAAGAATCCTTCATCAGCCTTCCCATCAAAATTGCCTAAGTGATCTATGATATATAAGATAGTAACAGGACACCCAAATGGTCTTAAGAAATCTAGCAATGGTTTTCTACCATGTAAAAGTTCATAAGGGGTCTTGTTGTGAGACTTAACTACTTTACTTCTATTATGCACATAACAAGCAGTATTAACTGCTTCAGCCCAAAAAGTAGTAGGTAATTTAGAATCAGCTAACATTGTTCTAGCAGCCTCAATAAGTATCCTATTCCTCCTCTCAGCAACTCCATTTTGTTGAGGAGTTCTAGCTACACTATACTGTCTCTTAATACCTTTCATCTCACAAAACTGGTTCATATCCCTATTCTTGAACTCAGTTCCATTGTCACATCTTATCACTTTAACCCTGTGATTTACTAGATTTTCTACTTTGTTATAAAAGCCTTAAGGATTCCACTGGTTTCATCCTTGGTTGCTAAAAATAAAACCCAAGTAAATCTACTATAATCATCTATGACAACTAGACAATACATCTTTTTCATTAAACTTTTTACAAATGTTGGTCCAAATAAATCCATGTGCAACATATATAAAGGCTGATTTATAGAGTTCACTACTTTGGTCTTACAAGAAGCTCTATGTTGTTTTCCCTTCTGACAAGTAACACAGATTTCAGTATTTTCAAAAACTATTGAAGGTGACCCTCTTACAAGGTTTCTCTTAACCAATTTATTCATTGTTTTGAAATTTAAATGTCCAAGCCTTAATTTTGTTTTATACTGAAAGGACCTTCTAACAGTGTGTTGTGCAGGTTTAGAAAATCTTGATGTTGGTTTAGCACAAACACCTGATGATTTGGGGTAAGCAGTATTAATAGGTCCAGCAATACAAAGTGGTTTAAGGCCAGACTTTATCAAAACTGCTCTAGGAGCCATATTTTTGTTAACATAAGGGTGAGAATTTCTTGAAAAATAGTTTTGATACACCTTTTATTCGCATGTACCATCCTTTTCCCCTGATGGTAATCACAATAAGCCTGCAAATGATTAAAACTACCATAAATATAGCAAGCCTGATTGTACATAACAAAATCACCGCCTAATTGTTAGGATTTTAAATTGTTCCAATTTCTCTGGTTACCACTTGGCCTGTGTGATCTATACATCTCAGCATATTTGACTATTTTCCTAGCTGCTTTCACTTGTTCTTTAGGTTTAACAGGTTTTACCTTAGTATCACTAGGAATAGTATTTTGCTTTTCTACCTTAGGTGTAGACTCAACCTGATCCTCATTATCAGACTCCCAATCTTCAATAATTGGTGCATCTGAATTCATCTTTTCTTCTGACACCTTCTCCTCAATAAAAGATGTGTCACAAGTTTCACCAACCTCTTTGAAACTATCCTTACTATCACTCTTAACATCTTTAGATTCAGGTTCCTTTTCTTCCTCCAGATGGGACATATCAAGCTTTGGGCCTGGAAAGTTCCCTCTATGTGGTGGTGCAACACTTTTATAGCCTAGACCTTTCTTAAAATTGTTTGTTAGCTGACACTCTACAATTTTATCTAGACTTTTAGTTGACCCTGCATATTTCTCTATATTCATCTCAATGTTATCTTTATCAAACTTAATCTTTTCTAGTTGATTTTTAAGCTCTTTAATCTCTATATCTTTAAACATGATATCTCTTTTTAACATAGCTATGTCCTCAGTGAAAACAGTTTCATTCTTTTTATAGAACACTAGTTGTTCTTCTACAACAGCTAAGCCTCTTTTATGATTTGCTAAATGATAATTGGATTGGTTTAGCTCTATTCTCAAGTTATCATACTGTTTTTTAAGTGTTTCATAGTCTTTTAAAGCTAAGCATGATTTTGAACAAGCTTTAATAGTATGTACCTCAGAGTCAGAGAAAGCCATCAGTGCCATCTCTGTTGGTGCTTCTTCCTCAGCCATGAAGCTCCAATCAAAACCAAGTCCATCTATAGCCACCATTTCCTTTCAAGATGACTCCTCCTCATTCACAGCCTTCCTGTTTCCCTTCTGAGACCTAGATCCCCTGCTTCTTTCCTGGTTTTTGGGCCCTATACATTCCCTAGCAAAGTGTCCCAACTTATGGCAGTTGTAACACTCTACCTTTGATTTATCAAATCCAGCAGTATTACTACCATTGATAGTGATCTTCTTTCTTGTCCTCTCGAAGAATCTTTTGGCCCTCATGCTTAGTAAAGCTAATTGCCACTTCAAATCCATCTCCTCCAGATCATCTTCATGAATTTGAATTAGGTCTTCATGCACAAGCTGTGACCCATTAGCTTGACTAGCCAGAAAAGCATAAACAATATCATCTCCTAAGCTAGCAGTACTAGTTTGAGAACTAGCAGTACTAACTTTAGGGCTAGCAGTACTAACCCCTGAAGCAATATGAACCTCCTCTGGACTGCTATTACTGGGAGATGACACAAATGCCATGTTCCCAGTGTTGGAATTTGAGCTTTCAGTCTTCTTGATCTCCTGTTCAACTATTTTGAAGTTGTTGTACAAATCATCAAAACTCATAGTATCAAGATCTGGCTTGTTTCTCCAGACCACTACACGAGTGTTCCATTCAACAGGTAAGCTTCTCAAGAACTTTAAATTTAGATCCACCTGTAGGATCTCAACACCCAACACAGCCAGTTGGCTGACTATTTTCTGAAGCCTGTTGAAGATATGGTCAAGTGATTCAGTGCTTGAAGCACTAAAGTTTTCATACATCTGCTTGCGTAGAGTCTTCTATGTCTTTTTGGTGGCTTCATTACCACCAAACCTTGTTGTAATGGCTTCAAACAAGGTTTTAGCGTCCTTGTATTTTCTAAAAGTCAGCAGTTGCTCATTTGGGATAGCCATTGACAACATGCTCCTTGCTTTAACATCGTTTTTCTTTTGGAGCTTCTCATCAGCAGTAACAGGACCAGATACAGTTATAGTTTTAACGACATCATCTCCTGTTGATTAAGTAGTTTTTGGAGTGAAGGAGTTTCCATTCTCAATAATGTCCCAAAGTGCATAATCCTGCACTTGGAAGTACTGCTCAATCCTGAGCCTCCACATCTCGTAGTCATTCTGCTTGAGCAATGGCAGTATAGCTGTGGTTGTAGTTTGTGATGTTTCAAGATCCATCTACATGAATGAAAGTAAAGTTCTTCTTGTATGTTTCTTCTAGAGCAAAGTTTCAGAACCATTAGCTCTCATACCACTTGTGGATCCAAATACATGGATCTTGCTGAGCTTGTTAGAAACTTTGTTTAACACCAAAAAGTATGTGGAATCTACTTTTTAATGCTTAGAAAAATGTATAAAGCAATGTAACAATGAACACAATGTAATTTATGAAACAATTATAACCAAAACGATTCAATATTATTAAGCAAATAATACGAGTATTCTGAATATCACTATGGTTTTCAACCTTGAATCTTAACAAAAAACATATATCTAAAGATCTAAGCTAGGACCTCCTTTTATAGGCACAAGGAGTCCTTTACAAGATAACTATCAATATTCTAAACATGCAGAATATTCGTATAATTCTAACTGTATAAGATATACACTAAATATCTTCTATACATATCTCCTTACACGTTTTCATAACCTTAGCAGTACAAATCTTCATTCAGTAGTCTTGAGTATACTAGCAGTACAAACTTTTATACTAGCAGTACTAACTCAGTTAGTACTGTTAGTGTAATCTGTTGCAGTAATAACTGTTAAGTGTTTTAATTCCCAACATATGTGTGTGTGTGTGTGTGTATATATATATATATATATATATATATATATATATATATATATATATATATATATATATATATATCACTAGTACAAAACTGGGATTTCGTCACACATGCTATTTTTTGAACGGCCACACAGTAACTTTTTTATATGACTAAATATACCAGAATAAAATAAACAGCCATACTTGATCCGACTTGTGTGACCATTTCGGAATTACATCTGAGGCTACAGCCACACGTTTGAATATTTTCGTGGCTAGAGGTATCTGGTAAAACTTGTTTTGATTATTTAGTCACTTATAATTTGGGACGTGTGACGGATACAAATTAAGTTTGAAACATTAGTCACACTATATATATACATATGTGACAAATATATGTCACACAATTGAACAGTGTGACCAAAATCCATATATGGTCACATAAAGTAATTGTGTATGTGGCTAAATCATATACTCAAGTTTGTCACACATTATTTAAATATGACTGCTAGTTTTTGTTGAAAATTTAGCCACATATGAATTTGAAATGTGTGACAACTGAAAAGTAAGTTTGAAGCATTAGTCACGATATGCATTTAAAAGTGACAAATATATGTCACACACTTGAACAGTGTGACCAAATGTCATATATGGTCACACTAAACCACAGGAATACATGATTAAGTGTGACCAAAATTCAATAGACATGGTCACGTAAGTTAATATGTGTGTCTAAAGTTTAGTGTGTGCTTGCCTGCCAAATCCTAATGTGTATGGTCACATTTAATTGTAGCACAATCATGTGACTATAGGCTATACAATAGTCACACCATATCACAAATATGTATCTAAATTATGTTTATGGCCACATTATAAGGGTATTATATGTGACCAATACATTCAAAATAGTCACATTGTGAAATATTCATGTGACTACTTTTTATTATTTTAACAAAAACTTTGTCCTAAATGGTCCTAGTATGCAATAGTCAAAAATTTCAAAATCTCAATGTTTTGGCTCCATTGTAAGCAATTATGTTGTCTTTAATCATATCTAGTTGTTCAACAACTACATTGTACCATATTATATCCTTTTTTTCCTGCATTATATAATACCCCAGCTATCATCAACTCTTTATCATATCAATTGATTTTCACCATGGATGCACAAAATGGTTGTCAAATGGTCTACATTGAGTGTTGGGTTGAAAGTGAAAACAAGGCTGGATTGCCCTTTTTTGCAAGGCGTCCCCCTTATACGGATTTCAGGTGGTATGTTTGTCCAGTGTGCCTTGAAAGAAGGGGAATGTCACACCCCCAAATTTCGTGACTTGCAGCGGAATGAAGCATTCAGGGGCGCGACTGGTCATAGCACCAAAGTTGCAGTTATATTGAAAGACCTAATGTGTCATTTAGAAAATACATCGTTTGATTATTTGAAACATTCAGAGTTACAAAGTTTAGGTCCCAAAAGGTGAAACATGTTTGCGGAAAACCAAGTTCATACAAATCAAACGATAGATAAGTGCATAAAAATGTCAAGTGAGACTCGTCGACTCCGCGACTCCATGCATGTCCTTATGCAAGCCAATATGCGATACCTTAATTACCTTAAAATACATTGCTAAAAATGGTTAACAATAATGTTGGTGAGTTCATAGGTTTATGTAAATGAAATGCTTCTACGGAAACCACAAGTATAAATTGTATGACAAAATGTCACATAAAAAAAAATTACATTAGCTCTTAAGCTCATGACCCCGAAGCTAGACTGATATAAATGCCCCAAAAGGGTGTGCTTTGCCAAACACTCTAAATGTATGAAATGAAATGCGTTCGTTTGACTAGTTGGTGCTACCAACCCGAACGGAGGCGTCACCCTCAATAGATCTATCCACTCACCTTCGCTTGCTCACAATTAACGATCCATGATAAATAAAAGGGGACTTTAAATTAGCAATGATGTAACTTAAGCAATGTAAATGGGCTTGTATACTTTGGTCCGCATATAAAAATGGCGCAATGTATTCTCCCCCGAGAATTTAGAAATCAAATAATAAATTTAAAACGGGGCTATGAAAACTCACCTGCTATGATAGCAACAATGATAACAATGGATATGATGAGATGAGGCTCGGTCTCTAACCGGGACCTATTATGAGTGATACGATCTAAGGTAAGCAATGATACGATGCTACACATGCAAATACGTATGTTAACGATACCACTTATTAGTTTTGAAAATAACGTTTATCGACAAAAAAAATACACTTTTGATGTCTCGTTAAGTTATAACCTACTTTTCGTGTAATTATGTTGAAATGGTACTCCACGATCCTCATTTGGTGTTCTATTGGCAATTATAATGTTTTCGTCGCAATTTAATATTTTCCTTAACTTGTGAAAATATGCCCAAAATGGCTTCGTGAAACTAGTTGTGAAATATGGTACGTTAAGTGTTAGTGATCAAACTCGACGTTTTTGAAAACCTTGTAACCATGTCTTAACGTCTTTTCATTTAATTTTTGATCATACGCGCCTCGATCAATTAGAAAATCGGCTATCAATGTTATGTCTTGTAAAAACACTAGTTTTTATACATGGATTATTTTTCTATTAGGGGGCTGTCAAAATAATTAATGTTCGTCGGGCTTTAAACGCGTATATCTCGGTCGTTATGAGCTCGTTTTCTATGTTCTTTATATCCACGAATTCGTATTAACATGAAGTAACATAATCTCAGTAGGTCGGGTCATCTAGATCACATCTAACGCCTCGTTTTGTCCTTTGAATCTCGGCGATCAGCAACTAAATTTTCAGAAAATTAGTTTTCGTCGTCTAACTTTGAAAAATCATTTCTCCTACGTTATAAGTCGGTTTTTAGTGATTCTTGCGGCCACGGTTTTGTTTTTCAAAGAAATTTCTGAATATGAAGGACAAAATAGTTCAAAAGTTACTGATTTTTCCAGACACTGAATTTTTGGACAGAACCTTATTTATACTTGTTAAAACTCATTTTCTTGGTTCTAAACTTGATCATACTAACTCAAATCAACTCCACAAGTTCGTAAATCCTACCATACACCTTCTTAGGGTGTCATGGGGTCCTAAAAATCACCAACCTTGGTGGATTTCATGAGATCATTAGTGAAACTTATAGATCTAGTGTTTAAGACAGTTTGTGTTCAAAAGTGGTATCTAAAACATAAGTAACTTGCATGGATAACTAATATAACTTGAAAATACATAAACATATGAATCAAATGAAAGTATAAAATGATCAAAATGTGTTCTTGAAACTTACTTGATGATTTGATGAGTTTTGGTAAGAAATGAGTAAGAAACTTTGATGTTTAACCACAAAACCTTAACAAGGAAGGTAAATGGAGCTTGATTATGACTTGAACTTGAAAAATTTATGGATTTGAGAGGGTGTTCTTGGTTTGGCCGAATGGGGAAGGAGATAGGAGACAAAATATGGAGCTTTTGTTAGTTTAATTATGTGTTGTATGTGTTTAAGTTAGTGGAATGGAAATTAAATCACCAAAATTCATTAAATGCATTGTACTAGTAATCAAGTGTATGGAGAATTAGGGGTGATGAAGGGGGGGGGGTGGCACATGTGGGTTAAGGGATGAAGATTTGATGTTAATTAATGCTTTGGTCTCCCATTTAATTAGAGTTAGCTAGTTTTGAGTATACATTGAGTGTTATCGGGTACCGAGTTAACTAGAAATAACTCATGACGAGGTGAAATGAAATACGACGAAGTTGTAAAAATTGTAAAGTCATGTTCCTTGCAAGAATCGGGTGTTAGAATGATTATCGGATTGAAATTTCGTAAACCGACGGAGTTATAAGCGTCAAACGAAAAATATAGCGATTGGTTTAAAAACACCGGGTAAAGTAATAATATAATCTCTATATCATTATAATTAGTTTGAAAATGTGTTAAGATCATAGTCGGGAGTATTCCGAGATGAATAGTTATAATTAGAGATGAATAGTCGGGTAAAGTAATAATATAATCTCTATATCATTATAATTATAATTAGTCTCAAACTGACTTCAAAACCTCTGAATAGTAACCTCTGAATAGTAATTTCCGAGATGAATAGTGAAATTTGAAGCTTGAAAAAAGGACCTGACATTACGAGTTGTGACAGTCTTCCACCCTAAAAGGAATTCAATCCCTGAATTCAGTTGATGTTGGTCTCTGGAGTGGACTTGGTGAAAAAGATACGGGTATTTGAGTCGCACCTGGTCTTCCCATTCCCAAGTAAACTCGGGACTTCCTCGAGAATTCCAGTGAACCTTAGCAATAGAAATTTTGACTCTGTTTCACCCGTTTGACCTCGCTGTCCTTGATTTCTGCTGGTTCTTTTAATGAAATCGAGCTTACCGTCGAGTTGAGTTCCTTCTAATGGAATGAAATGAAATACGCTATGAGTGATTCATTTGGAAGGCACTTCCTGAGGTTTAAAATATAAAATGGGTAGGGTATGTTGCTGAGCTCTGACGGAAGCTCAAGTTTGTATGCCAGTCGGCTGATTCTAGCTAGAACCTTAAATGGTCCAATATACCTAGGGTTCGGTTTCCCGAGTTTCCAAGATTGTATCATGCCTTTCCAAGGCAAGGCTTTCAGCATAGCTTGTTCTACAACTCGAATCCCAATGGTTTACTACTTAGGGATACCTAGTCCCCATGATTTTTGCCTCCTGAACTGACCTAACTTTTCTATTGTTCTCTTGTTACTTGTAACTTATTCTTGACTTGTACCATTTCCTTTGTTGTTTCACAATTGCGTTCTAGACCAGTGAACTTGACCTTCCGATTTCGGTCTATCACTATGTAATTGGTACTTCGACCATAGGGTGCCTTAAAAGGTGTAGTCTAAGTGTTCGCGTGATAACTATTGTGGTAGGAGAACTCGATTAATGGCAAATGGTTAGCCTAACCATTTCCAAAGTCAATCACACATGCTCTGATCATGTCTTCCAATGTCTGAATCGTTCTCTCACTCTGACCATTGGTCCGAGGATGATAGGCAGTACTCATGTCTAATTTGCTTTCAAATGAATCTTGTAATGACTGCCAAAAGTTTGAAGTAAAGCGACTATCTCGGTCGGAATGATAGAAATTGGTGCACTGTGCTTTGAGGCTATTTCCTTGACATAAAGTCTGATTAGTTGGTCCATAGAATAAGTTTCTCTGATTGGGATGAAATAGGTTGATTTAGTGAGTCAATCAACGATTACCCAAGTAGCAATGAAAGCTCCGGATGTTTTGGGTAGTTTGGTGACAAGGTCCATTGTAATGTGTTCCCACTTTCACTAGGGGATTTCTGGTTGTTGAAACAATCCTGATGGTTTATGGTATTCGGCTTTTACTTTAGCACCAGTAAGACACTTGCTAACATACGTAGCTATTTCTGCTTTCATATTCGGCCACCAATGAAGTCTATTGAGATCCTGATATATCTTATCAGAACCTGGGTGAATGGAGTACTTCGACTTGTGCAATTCGTGCATGATCAACTCTCTTATTCCTCCATCAAGAGGTATCCCGCTTCTATCCTCGAAGCACAATACTCCGTCTGACCTCTTTATTAAACCATTTGTATACTTCGGCATACCACGGGTTTTTTTTTCTTTTTTTTTTTATTTTTTTTTTATTTTTTTTTTGTCGGTTTTCCTCCTTGAGTGCCTCAACTTGAGCCTCGAGGATTCTTGATGGTAAAGGGGATATGATTGTCATTCTCAATGGTCTGACTCTCAAAGGCTTGAGTCTTTCCTTCCGGCTAAGGGCATCTGCCACAACATTAGCTTTCTTAATTGCCCATTGGTCTAAAGATGGTAGAGCGTGTGTATATCTGATTGGAAAGAAAATATCTTAAGGGGATTGTCAGAAGTTTGAGGTGCATAGTCTATCCTTTATTAGGAACCTTTGAAATTTGTACAACGTGTCTCGTGACTACTCCTACAACGGTAGGTTTGTCGGAAATGGGTTATCGAAGAACAAAGCTACGGTAACGGTTTCTGATTCCTTGTGTCTTGCTATAACTGATGTCAAGATATGAGCCTCTCTTCACCTAAGATGCTTGGTCTTTATTGCCAAAATTTGTGTTGTTTAATAGTTTTTCCCTAGATCTCCTTTGTCAAAAAATTTCCCATGCTATTGTGTGTCAATCACAAGATCCTAATTGTAAGTATGGTGGTTGGTTTTTCTAAATTTGACTCGATATGGAGCGTTTTGATTGAAATCTTCCCCTGAACAATTTATTTACTAGTTTGGGTAATGAATCTTACAATTTGAATAAATGGGTTCCACAAGTTTGAATAAATGAAGTTTTATGTCTAAATGAATAAACCTTTCTTTCGATACAGAATGTTTTCTTTGAAATCTTTTTCCTGAATAAATGAATTTTTCAAGTTTGGATAATCTCAGTGGTTATGCAAGATTGGACTATTTTCAAATACGACCCGAAGTTTTATAGATGGGTTTTCGACATGATGTGGATAAGAATGTTTTAGCAAGGTTTGGTGTTATACAGTTCCTAACATTTTAAAGAAAGTTCATTTGTATTGAAAGCGTCAAAAGGTTAAAATAGTCGGGTAGGTATGTCTGCAGGAATACTTAAATGTCTAACGTTCCATTTCTGGTGTTTGAATAATGCCTAAAGGTTAATCTTGGGTAAGACTTGTGGGTATGTATATCCAACTTTGCTTGATCCTTTCTAAACTGGATCATGATTTAGGTTCGTTGTCCTACTTGGTCTAACTAGTACTTCTGAAATGATAAGATTTGGTGACTATGCTAAAGATAATGATTTGGATTGCCTCGTGAGATCTTATGTTTTTCGTTGCGATACGAATCAACTTGCTGTATATTTCTAGTCCTTGTTTGTGGTTCCAAAACCCCTTTCGTTGTTTTCTTATGTCATGAAATTCTCCTCGAAGATAGAAAACCTTTCCTAGAAAAGTCAATGGCAAATTCCAACTTAACTGATAAGTGAGTGACATGTGGTGTAGGTACTCAGAGAGAGTTGGCCGATAAGGATGTTTATGAAGAGTTTACTTGTTTACAAAGCTTTTCTTTCTTGGGATGTTTTGAATGAAAATTGTTGTTAGAAATCTTGAAAAGATAATTGTTTCCTCCATGGCATAATCTTCCCTGAATTAGACATAGGTGATCAGGCTATGTATAATTGAGTGCAAATAATGCGATGCTTGGTTTGGTCAAAATAGCCTTGTGTTTCTCAAAAGTTTTAGATGGTGCTCAACGTGTTGTTTGGTAAAATGGTAGTAAATAGTTGGTAGGATGGCAGAAAGCCAATTTATAAGGCTATAGTAACATAAATTGTTTTGGAAATGTTGTGAAATAACTCCCTGAGATGATAGTAAAATAGCTTAAAGTAAGGTTAGGTGAGACAGTTTTTAATAAGTGGTATTAAAATATCTTCCAACATAATCTGTTGAATGGGTTATGGGACGTGTGGAACACCTTACGGAATGGTAATAGCCTATAGTTGGAGACGAATCCTTACTTAACCCCCTTCTAGGATAGTAGTGTGTTGTTGTGAAATGGTTGAAAATCGCATAATCGAAATAAGAAATGAAATAAACGAAGATTGTGATCACGGTGGCGATGCTAAAAGATAGGGATTACATTAGATAGAAGAGTACATGATACAACGAGGTTACAAGAAAGTACTTAAGATAAGCTACTTGAAGAAATACAACCCTAGCGGGCTCCATATATGGTTTATTATTAAGGCAGAGGTTCCTTGTTCTTATCCATTGTCATTGTCGTTGTTGACTTGACGAGCTTCACATTTCAACGAGCTCTTCCCTCATTCTAGTTCCTCAGCTCTGGGAATTCGCTCTTGAAGTACCCAATTATTCCACACTCATGGCAGGTCACCGTGACTTTCTGGCTCATTACGCGGGTGGGGGCCTTGCAATCCTTGGCTTTGTGCCCGACCTTTTGGCAGTTTCCACATTGAGTGGGGCAAGGTCCATTGTGGAGAAACCGGCACTTAATGCACTTGGGTAGTGTCCCTTCATATCCTTTCTTTTTACTTGGCCCAACAGCACATGCTTCCACTACTTCTTGTATCTTAGGTGGTTGCGGGGTAGCATTGTCACCCTGGTTGTTGTCCCATTTTCTCTTGTTGTTGTTGTTCCATTTTTTCCTGTTGTCCATATTGTTTCCTACGGCCTGGGTGTGAGCTATGTGTTCCTTTGCCTCGATCGCCATATGGATAGCTTTAAGAATGGTATCGGGTTCTAATGAGGCAACCAACATGCGAATTTCAGGGGAGAGTCCCCCGATATACCTCTCAAGTTTCTTGCTTTCCGGTTCATCCATTGTTGGGCCTAGTCGTGCTAATTCGTAAAACTGAGTAGTGTACTTGACAACATCATCTCCTACCATGGTAAAGTTGAGGATTTCCTGTTTTAGTGCTTGTAGTTCGCTTCTTGAACAATATTCTAAAGTCATCATCCTTCTTAATTTCTCCCAAGAGATTGAGTAAGCAGCGTCGACCCCTACAATCTGAACACGTTTAGTCCACCATTCCTGGGCATGATCCCGAAAAGTGCAAGTGGCGAACTTGACCTTGTCTTCCTTTCAGCAGTCGCCACACCGAAATATCGTGTCTACTTCTTCGAACCATTTGTAAACTTCCTTTGCTCCTTCAGTTCCGCTAAAGGTGTGGGGGTTGCAATCCATAAATTCCTCATGGGTAAGATTTTTGGCGAAGGATGTGGCTTGTGCGATGTCTGAAGTGGCTTGCTTTAACCTAACTGCTTCAAAATCATAAGAGACCATGAGAATTTATAAGTGATAAAGATCATCATACTCACATATACTCAACCATGACACGTATAAGTGGGGTGAAATCGTGACAAGATGAAATCGTGAAATGTCATATTTGTAACCATAACACACGTGGATATCTAAACAGAAAATTTCGGTCTTACATGGACCGATATCATAGATAGCACAACCATACCCATATAGTAAGTCAATACTTGGTGATTTCATTGTACAACAATCAAAATACTACAAGTTTCTTTGACCCATACCACACATCCCGTGGCTAGGATAATAGTAAAAGCTAGTAAAGATATAAGTCTAGTCTAGGGATTCCCTAGTGCTCCTCTGAGTGAATCCAGGGTTGTGGCATCTTGGGGTCGGGATGAGTCCTGATGTGGGGTCTGGAGTAGTGCATCGATCATGTCCGAGGTAGTGTAGATTCCAAACCATTCTTGAGGAATCTGCTGATGTTCCTGTTGAGTCGGTGATCTGGGTATTATCCACAAGGTGTCATCTAATTCCTGATACGTGGGAATGGAAAAGGGTAATGACATTGGTGGTGATGGGAAGGCAGGGGCAGTCCCCTGAATCTCAAAAGTTTCGGTGTTATATCTGGTAGTATCTCCTAAGTCCGGCTCAGGTAGTGCTAATACCTCCAATAGGTGGAAATTATCATCCAATAATGGTGAGTGATATGGAAATGTCGAGGTGTAAGAAGGTGAAAGTGGTGATGTCGGTGTATTAGTGAGTGAAAAAACATCCTCGATATCCGAGTCTGCTGAAATGATAATAGGGTCGTTGGGTGAAGACATCTCTATGACAATCGACGTAAAATGAAAGTGAATAACACCTCACATTATGCGAGTTATAATGAAATGATGTATGTATGAAACCGCATGTATGGTTAATATGCACTTATGATGAATTGATGTGATGCTGTAATGATGTAGTTATAGTCTAGGGTCAATGATACAACCTAGTTCGCTATAACCTTTGCTCTGGTACCAATCTGTCACACTCCCAAATTTCGTGACTTGCAGCGGAATGAAGCATTCAGGGGCGCGACTGGTCATAGCACCAAAGTTGCAGTTATATTGAACGACCTAAAGTGTTGTTTAGAAAATACATCGTTTGATTATTTGAAACATTCAGAGTTACAAAGTTTAGGTCCCAAAAGGTGAAACATGTTTGCGAAAAACCAAGTTCATACAAATCAAACGATAGATAAGTGCATAAAAATGTAAAGTGAGACGCGTCGACTCCGCGACCCCATGCATGTCCTTATGCAAGCCAATATGCGATACCTTAATTACCTGAAAATACATTGCTAAAAATGGTCAACAATACTGTTGGTGAGTTCATAGGTTTATGTAAATGAAATGCTTCTACGAAAACCACAAGTATAAATTGTATGACAAAATGTCACATAAAAAAATATTACATTAGCTCTTAAGCTCATGACCCCGAAGCTAGACTGATATAAATGCCCCAAAAGGGAGTGCTTTGCCAAACACTCTGAATGTATGATATGAAATGCGTTCGTTTGACCAGTTGGTGCTACCAACCCGAACAGAGGCGTCACCCTCAATAGATCTATCTACTCACCTTCACTTGCTCACAATTAACGGTCCATGATAAATAAAAGGGGACTTTAAATTGGCAATGATGTAACTTAAGCAATGTAAATGGGTTTGTATACTTTGGTCCGCATATAAAAATGGTGCAATGTATTCTCCCCCAAGAATTTAGAAAACAAATAATAAATTTAAAACGGGGCTATGAAAACTCACCTGCTATGATAGCAACAATGATAATAATGGATATGATGAGATGAGGCTCAGTCTCTAACCGGGACCTATTATGAGTGATAACAATGATACGATGCTACACATGCAAATACGTATGTTAACGATACCACTTATTAGTTTTGAAAATAACGTTTATCGACGAAAAAATACACTTTTGACGTCTCGTTAAGTTATAACCTACTTTTCATGTAATTATGTTGAAATGGTACTCCACGATCCTCATTTGGTGTTCTATCGGCAATTATAATGTTTTCGTCGCAATTTAATATTTTCCTTAACTTGTGAAAATATGCCCAAAATGGCTTCGTGAAACTAGTTGTGAAATATGGTACGTTAAGTGTTAGTGATCAAACTCGACGTTTTTGAAAACCTTCTAACCATGTCTTAATGTCGTTTCAATTAATTTTTGATCATACGCGCCTCGATAAATTAGAAAATCGGCTATCAATGTTATGTCTTGTAAAAACACTAGTTTTTATACTTGGATTATTTTTCTATTAGGGGGCTGTCAAAATAATTAATGTTCGTCGGGCTTTAAACGCGTATATCTCGGTCGTTGTGAGCTCGTTTTCTACGTTCTTTATATCCACGGATTCGTATTAACATGAACTAACATAATATCAGTAGGTCGGGTCGTCTAGATCATGTCTAACGCCTCATTTTGTCCTATGAATCTCGGCGATCAGCAACTAAATTTTCAGAAAATTAGTTTTCGTCGTCAAACTTTGAAAAATCATATCTCCTTCGTTATAAGTCGGTTTTTAGTGATTCTTGCGGCCACGGTTTCGTTTTTAAAAGAACTTTCTGAATATGAAGGCCAAAATAGTTCAAAAGTTACTGAGTTTTCCAGACTTTGCATTTTTGGACAGAACCTTTTTTTATACTTGTTAAAACTCATTTTCTTGGTTCTAAACTTGATCATACTAACTCAAATCAACTCCACAAGTTCGCAAATCCTACCATACACCTTCTTAGGGTGTCATGGGGTCCTAAACATCACCAAACTTGGTGGATTTCATAAGATCATTAATGAAACTTATAGATCTAGTGTTTAGGATAGTTTATGTGCAAAAGTGGTATCTAAAACGTAAGAACTTGCATGAATAACTAATATAACTTGAAAATACATAAACATATGAATCAAATGAAAGTATAAGATGATCAAAATATGTTCTTGAAACTTACTTGATGATTTGATGAGTTTTGGTAAGAAATGAGTATGAAACTTTGAGGTTTAACCACAAAACCTTAACAAGGAAGTTAAATGGAGCTTGATTATGACTTGAACTTGAAAAATTTATGGATTTGAGAGGGTGTTCTTGGTTTAGTCGAATGGGAAAGGAGATAGGAGTGAAAATATGGAGCTTTTGTTAGTTTAATTATGTGTTGTATGTGTTTAAGTTAGTGGAATGGAAATTAAATCACCAAAATTCATTAAATGCATTGTACTAGTAATCAAGTGTATGGAGAATTAGGGGTGATGAGGGGGGGGGGGGGTGGCGCATGTGGGTTAAAGGATGAAGATTTGATGTGAATTAATGCTTTGGTCTCCCATTTAATTAGAGTTAGCTAGTTTTGAGTATACATTGAGTGTTATCGGGTACCGAGTTAACTAGAAATAACTCGTGACGAGGTAAATGAAATACGACGAAGTTGTAAAAATTGTAAAGTCATGTTCCTTGCAAGAATCGGGTGTTAGAATGATTATCGGATTGAAATTTCGTAATCCGACGGAGTTATAAGCGTCAAACGAAAAATATAGCGATTGGTTTAAAAATACCGGGTAAAGTAATAATATAATCTCTATATCATTATAATTAGTTTGAAAATATGTTAGGATCATAGTCGGGAGTATTGGGTATAATGTTAGTAGAAATGACTGAGTGGTAACGTTAATTAAACAATTAAGCATACGTTAATGAAAATCACACAACCCGTGCATGAACTGATATGATAATGATGTTACTGATGATATGAAGACTACTCTAGTCTGTATGACGTGTCCTTACTGATGATGCATGAATACGCAGCTAAACCTAACTGGTTACGCGCATTTAAATACCCGTAAACCTAGTTTACGAAAAGATGAATGATGCCCATGAATAGTGATTTTCCTCTGAGAATGAATAGTGTCATGTGAATAGTAAAAATTTTTGAAAACTTCTCAAAGTCTCAAACTGACTTCAAAAATGATGAATAGTGAAATGATAAATAGTAACCCATGAATAGTAATTTCTGAGATGAATAGTGAAATTTCAAGCTTGAAAAAAGGACCTGAAATTACGAGTTGTGACAGGGAGCCCCATCTTATACTGGTAGAGGTGGTGTTATAAGGGAAAACACAACTAGAACAGATAGTAGTGGATATGTAATTGGCTTACATATTAATGCATCTACAAGAGTTGGTACTTACTTGGGTAGTGGTGATGAAGAAATTGACCCAAGTCAAGCACCAAGTGAGGAACCTGCTACTCAAAAACCAAGTGAAGAATCTACAAGTCAAACACCTAATGAAGAACCTCCAACTCATAAACCAAGTGATTCACCTGCTAGTCAATTAACCAAGTGAATCACCTGCAAGAAATGATATGTTGTCTTTCATTGTAAACGTAATTTAACTGATACGTTATAATTAATATGTTATTAACAATGCAGTATGGTTACTACTTTTTTTTTGTATGTGTTGACTTTATAAGCCAAACCAGGTATTCAACATTGTGTTTTTCAACTATACATGTTTATCTCATAAGCAATACTAACTATACATTCTAGCAGTCTTAACTCTAACTCTAGCAGTCTTAATTCTATTTCTTGTCCTTGGGTCCTAGATACTTTTCCATCTTCTTGAACAGTTGATATGCCATATCATCATAAGTAAACTGAAGCTGGAGTCTTTTCTTCCCACACAACATCTGATCTAGAATGTCTTTGAAAAATTTTAAAGGGTAATCATTTTCTACAAGCATGTGGATCACCAACTTATTTATAGTTAAAGCATGTACTCCACATCCTTGAAAAAGTTTCCATTCTTTAACAGTATTATGCTTTAGTCTTCTCCAACATTCATCCTCAGGATTTGGTTCAAACATTACCTTCAAGTAATTCCAGACTGCTCTATCACAAGCTTGTTCTGGTGTCTTATTACCAAATCTTTCTTTGAATAATTTACATAGAGCTATCATATCTTCTCTATCAAAATTATTAACCATTTGAAGAAAGCTTACAAACCTTCTAGAATAACCATCATGCCTCTTAATATCATAATAAACTGTTTTCCCATGAGATCCAGACTTATAATCAACAATGAGTTGTTTAACACTTACAGGTTCTGCATCCATGGCTTCTCCTTCAGGTTTTCCTACAGAGACAACTGCAAGTTCAGTGTGAGCTTGCATTTATTCTTTAGCAACAGCTTACTCAGTTTGTTCTTGTTCTCTGCTCTGTTCTTTCTCTGCTTTTTGCTCACTCGTCTTCTTTTTACTACTTTTTCTTTCCAACTGTTCACTTGCTCTTTTTGAAGTTGTTTTCTCTTCTTTCTTTTCTTCACTGCCCTTCACCACCTCAGCATTCAAGAAGCTTTCAGTTTTTCTCTTGGCAATTGCATATAATTCTTTAATTCTTTTATCATTAAAGAATTTCAAATCCTTTATTTTCCAATTGTCCACATTCTTCAAATACCTGCACATGTAAGCTCTTCTTTGTGCTGGAGTAGGTGGCTTGTTCTTCTTAGCTGCATATTTTTGTTCTGCATACAACATCTTTTTTGCATCAATAAGTTCTTTCAGAATCCTGGATTTTTCATCTATTGAGTGCTGATCTTGCTCTTCTTGAGTTAGTTTCTTAGCAAGCTCAAAATCAGCATCAACCTGAGCCCTTTCCTCATCCCATGAAGCTATTAACTCTGCATTTTTAGCATCTTTTTCTTCTTGTATTCTCTTTTGTTCCAAAATTACCTGATTTTCTGCTTCATACTGTTTTGAAAATTTCTTAGCAACTTCAGCATCAAGTTTTAATTGCTCTTCTTTTGATAATGGTTTCTCCACAGGCTCTTCAATAAGAATCCCTTTACCTTTGCCTTTTACCTATGGAGTTGATTGTTTAGCTTTTGGCTTTGATGATGGCTCTTGTATCACAACACCTTTGGTTACTGGTTTTGATGTCTTCAGCTCAGGAAGTACATTAACAGCAGTTGTATCCGTAGCAGTACTAGCTTTTGTACTATCAGCTGTAACAGGCTCAATAGCAGCAATAACTGGACCACTAGCAGTACTAATACCCTGATCAGTAGCACTATTAGCTGTTGTAACCTTGCCCAAATAGCTATCAATCACCACTTGATTACCTTGGTTATCAGCAACGAAAAATTCCATTGGATCACTCTCTGCACCAATACTTTCACCCTCTTTAGGCTCCCCTGAAACTTTACCTTCATTCCCCTTCCCCCTGTTTGCAAAAGATTTAACCTTGTGTTTGGTAATTCTTGATCTGTTGACTACTTCTAAATACCTAACCCTTCTCTTCAAAGCCTTTATCTCCCCACCTTGAGCTTTGATGACTCAACATTGAGCTTTGATGACTCCATCTTGAGAAGCAGCTATTGTTTGCAGATCAATAATTTGTGTAGACAGCTTGGCACAGGTATCCTTCAATTCATTCAAAAGTTGCATACTATCCTCACCACTTCAGCTTTTGTTACCTTGACGGAGAGGTAGATCATTGAAAAAGTTAAGATCAATCTCACCCCTAGGATGAACATCTGAACCCCCCCATTGTTTCCATGTAACTGGGTCCTTCACCTGAATCAGTTCCATGAGGACCTGACTCATTAGAAGTTGTCTTGGTTCGGGTCTTAATGATGTTACCACTGTCCTGTGCTGCTTCTATGCTAGACACAGTAGTGGCAGCCCTTGCCAACATGTCACTCTCCCCACCAGTGACAGCCTCATCTGCAACAGTTGGTATAGAACCACTAGCCTGAGGTAGCTCAGTGTTCTTGGTGTGAGTCCTACGTTTATAGGTCTTTTGTTGTTGTTGATGAGATGTTGCCAAAATTGTGGGTGTGTGATGGGTACCAGCTGGGATTGCTGAACCTTCACCCATTTGGGTTTGGGCTAGTGCCACCATTGTTGGAAACAAAGGTGTCACTGTCCCTGAAAAATCATTCCACGCAGTGGTCTTTGGACTTAGACACACTAAGACAGTATGAATTAAGAATTTCCACTGAGGAGAAAAATTACCTTTATAAAACTTTAAAGCATCTGATTTTCTCTCATAGCCCATCAGTGAAAGTTTTTCAAAGATTGTAGTATTTGGAAGATTCTCAACTCCGTTAGCATCATCTAGGAGAAGATCTCTTCGAATAGACGCCTCTGTAATGAGAATCCTCTGCCCATCTACAAGGGCATGGATTTGTACTTCCCCATTAATAGTTTTGACCTTAGCAGACGACCAAAACTGGCTAATGTTAGAAGTATATGTAGTAGGTTTTACTGTTAATGCAAACTTAATATAGCTTGCATTAAGGAAATCAATGATCTCAGTAAAATCTACAAACTCATTGGATTTTTCTAAAAAGGAAACATTATTATGAGGTTCGGTAAAAGTTAGGTACGACATTATGATTTGATTTGGGGGTTTTGCAATATGACGATTAAAATTCGTTTAGGCCGTGGAAGAGAGAGAGTAATGTGTGTGTGAATATGATTGTGTGCCGCAATTGGGGATTTATACCCTTTAAGTAAAAACTGACACAAACGTACCCTGCACTCCCAAATAGTACTAACGGATACCCAGCAGTACAAAGTTTTACGCTAGCAGTACAATATTTTGCCTAGCAGTACAAACTTTGTGCAAAAAAATTTTCTCAGCAGTATGAACTCAATTTTCTTTTAAAACCATACTGCACTCATACATTTGGAAGGGATTAAGTGTAAAGGAAGACACTTAATCAGTTTTGGTGATATTGTTGTTCTTGCATTACAACATAGTTTATTGTTTCAGTGTTAATAGTCTTCTAAGTATCCAAGAAACCAAACACCCCTTTAACATCAGGGGAAACACAGATATCATAAACTAATAATAATAACTGCATTCAAATATCATAAACTTGTATGAATTGGAAAAGTTAAGTAATATATAAACTAAGTCAAAATAAGTTTACATTAACATAGTCAAAATATATAAACAAAAGATACATTAACAAATATATAAACTATCTTCAATACTTTTGTAAACACCAACTATTTTCTCTCTTGTATCTTCTATCTCTTTGTTCCGATCATCTACTTCCTTCTGATGCTCCAAAATGATCTTTAAATCTTTCTTGTTCTTTTCTTCCAGCCTCTTTATACGCTTGTTGTAAAGTTCTATCAATGTTTTTTCTGTACCATTGCTAGAATGACATTTCCCCCAAATTTCTTGGGATACGTCAAAATTTTTCGTTAACTTTTCTTGGATTGGAGGAGGAGAATCATCCCTTGGGCGTTTGTTTTTGTTTGAAACAGGAGTTGAAGAGGATTCAGCCATTAAAATTTGAAATATAATATCTAATGAAAATATCAAAGGAGTTGTATTTGAACGGTTGATTATGAACGGTTTTTCAATCGATAGGTATAAATAGGCTGGAGAGGTATATGAACGGTTCCCAATACTTTAGGCGGGAAAAGGGACCATGGAAATGCGGCAAAAGTAAACAGATGGATAATATTGGTCCGATTTGGTTTGTGTTTGGTTTGGATTGACTAGCTTAGTTGATTTGGAATTGTGTTTGGTGTTGGATTGACTAATTGACTTGTTGATTAGGGTTTGACTCGAGAAAATAAAATCGATGGAATGTTTGGAATGATTTGGGATCGTGTTCATTATTATTGACCCGAGGTAATAAATGTTTGACCGTGACTCGAAATGAAATAGTAACTCATTTGTTCCCAATGGTTAACGCACCAAATGCATTAAACCTTAACTTTCACTGCGTTAAGGTGTGTTAACCATTGGAAGTGTGTGCGTTAAGGGTGTGTTAACGCACCTGCGTTAACCCCTTAACTCCGCGTTAAGGTGAGCTATAATATATATATATATATATATATATATATATATATATATATATATATATATATATATATATATATTTTATATATTCATTTCGACCCCCTCTAGAGTACTATGTATCCGTTGTGTTTAAAAAAAAATTACGAAACACCCCCTTGGTTCTTAAGCGGTATAATCAAATTCAAATTAAAAATTCAAAATTCAACTACAAGCGGGATAATTTAATTTCAAATTCAAATTTTAGGGTGCCTATATATACAACACCACCAGAGTATAATTATCACACACAGATTCTCAACAATGTCTCGCAAAGATTTTTCCCAATAATTCCCAACTCACCGTGACTTCTCCCAACAATTTCCAACTCACCGTGACTTCTCCCAATAATTTCCAACTCATCGTGACTTCTCCCAATAATTTCCAGAACAACACGACTTTACCCAGCAATTTCCAAATGAACTGGTGAACACTCCACCGGAAGATATCTTTTCGGTGTTCACACCGAAAAATGAACGGGCCAACAATCCACCGGTTGTGGAAGAACAACCAAATCCACCGGCTGTGGAGCAACTGGCAAATCTGTTTGGACTGAGTGAGGATTAACTCTGACTTCTGGAGCAAGATGACGAAGTGAGGAGAGAAATAGAACAACGCAAACTAGAAGAGGAAGCTGCTCGTATGAAGCAGGAGAGAAATTGGTTTGATATTATGGAAGGAAAGTATTATGATGGGGAGTTTAGGTCTTCTTCGAGTGAGGACGGTTGGTTTTCAGATGATTCCTTTTCTTAATTTGTAGTTTTAGTTTCTATTAATCGTACTATGTATTGTGTTTTAAGTTTAATGTTTAATGTAATTTGTGTTTTAACTTTAATGATTAATGTAATTCGTGTTTAAAATTCGTGTTAGTTGTTAAATGCAGTATTAATTATAGTTTAGGGGTTGATTTTGAAAATAGTTGAGTTAAAGGTGAGTTATGACTGCGTGTGTTTTTTTTTTCTTTTTTCTTTTTTTTTTTTGTTATTTTCAAAGATTAATTTTTTCGTTTGTCCAAAATTGTTTTAAATCATAAAAGAAGTACATATACCTTGTACTAAAAAATGGGATTATGGGAAAATACCGACGATTACCAATCGAATCATCTTATTTGATATGTTTGTTGTTAGTTATCTCTTTGACTTCTTTTCGTCATCTCGTCTCGACTCGAGTTATCGTCAATACTCTTCTCGACTATTCGGTTATTCGTTTTTTGGAGTGAGTACTCGTGAGTCCGTCTTCTCTACGGTTACACGAATGATGATACCAAACCCTTTTAAAAGGCTAAAACGAGATTATTTTGGGAAATGAGAATGATTAACTTTTGAAATCTCTTGCGCATTTGATTTGTTTGGTGAATATCGTGCCGAGTACATTGCGTTGCGATACGTTGCGTTAAATCGTTTGATACGATATTCATTTTCTTTAACTTTTAAAAAATTTGAATATATTAGAGTATTTTCTTTTGTTTTGTCGTTTGATTTTAGTGTGACTTATTCTTAATACCGCCAATTTTTTCCATATAATATTCAATTACGGATAACTGATACCTGCGAGGAAACCCGAAAAACTGATGGATTAATCGGGTATCCGGTGGGATATGGGGCGGGTACGGGTATATTATAAATGGGTTCGGGTACGGGTACACTAAAACCCGCCCCGAAATCGAACCGTTGCCATCCCTAGTTACCGGCTTTAGCCGGTTTTCACCGCCACAACCATTAGCCTTTTTTTTTTTTTTTTTTTTTTTCTTTTTTTTTTTTTTTTTTACAAATCTTGCCACGTCATTTATAGTTAAACCAAACCACAAATTCAATAGTCAACCGGCAATTAATCCCTTTACCCGATCATTTGTAAACACACAAAATAATCAATAAACCCTAATCAAAACACACATTCTTCTGGCAAACACAAACACGCAAACAACGAGTCCAAATAACAACAAAGTTATGTTTTTTAATGTTTTCACATATCAGTTGATGATTGATTGTACAGTAATTAGTATCAAGCTTTTGATCAATAAATGGTGATGTTAGTGGTTGTTACCAATTCTAATGTAAAATGGGGTTGTTTTGTATTTTATAATGGTTGTTATGCTATGTCTAATGTATGCTCTGTTTTTTTTGTTTTCCATACTCTGATTTTCGTATACATAATGGTTGTTATGCTATGTCTAATTAAGTGTTTTGTGTCTGAGTATTTTTTGTTTCCTGTTTGTGAGTACACTGAGAGGTCTAAATCAATAAGAGCATTGGAATGTGCCTAGTTTGTGATTGTCCAGTAATGAGAGTACCTAGCAGACTTGTTTGTGCTTGGCCACCAATGAGAGGTCGAAATGTAGCCTATTAGAGTACACTGAGATGACCATTGAGACTACAAATACTGGCTTTTGAACTGTTTGTAAGTACCCAAGAGGTCCAATGTTTGTGAGTACACTGAGAGGTCCAATTGAGACTTCAATTGCATCCTAGTTGGCCACCAATGAGACGTAAAATGCAGCCTAGTTTGTGCAACATTGCTTCATTGTTTGGGATACCACAAAAGAGGACCAAATATGAGAATACAATGGATTCTTCTGCAATGGTAAACCATCAAAAGGTTTTTCTTTGATTGTGATATAGTTTAACATTTGAATCAATAAAACTGATCTAACAGTTGTTATTTGTAGATGTCATACAAATTTCTTTTGATTCAAGCAGTTCAGAATCAAATGATGGTGCTCTCAACATCCTTCCAGGCCTCCTTGCTTGGTATTATCCAGAGCAACATTCTGATGCAAGTACTGATACTTGGGAAGTGGAACCTATCCAAGCCATTGAACCTCCAGAGGAACTCCCATCTCAAGCTCCTATCCTGGCTCTCCCTGTGCAAGTTCAAATACCAGTTGAAAAGGCACACAAAAAGAAATTTACTCAAGATATTGTCTTGGGAATGCTGTGTAAGAAGAATCCTATAGGTTTGGAGCACCTTCTAGCAGCCATGGGAAAGGCAAGAGGAAGATGGTTCAGGGCTTTAGGATATACATTAACAGCTTTTGTGTTTTGTAAATGGTATTTGGTTAAATTATGACATTTAATTTGGATACTGATTTTCCCTTATGTATGTACTGTATTATGTTTTGAATATTCTCCTTTCTGTATTCCCCGGCAACTTGTTGGTTTTGGTTTTCAATATATGAATAAAAAGTCTTCAATGTTCAAAAAAAAAATGGTAGCAATTTGTGTTTTGTAAATGTAATTATTAAGGGTACAATAACTGGTAATTGTGTAAGTATTTTGGTTTGTTAAATGGTAGCAATTTGTGTTCTTGATGTGATGGTTGCACAGTTAGATGGTTCATTTGCGATTAAGATAATGATATATAACATTTGGAGCCAAAATTTTGATTTATTCAAGTTTATGCTTTAATTAACAGGTTCAAAGGCAAAAAATTTGAATAATTCAATTGTTAATTTCAAAGTAGAACTTGGAGCCAAAATTTTGATCCAAAATTTTTAAATCACCTAATTACAAGCAGTTACCAAGAATAACGATTCATATTCTTAATATACCCTCTTTTCTCTCCTAAAAAAAATACTGCAAAGAAAACACAAAAATAAATCTTCTATCACCAATACTCTCCAAGCCAGAATCATTTTTAATAATCAAGAGTCATGGAAATTCAACCCATTGTTGATAATCATCCTTTGCTTCATGCAGATATTGAACATGGTGATAACAACTTACAATATGAATCCGAAAAGTATTCTGCTAATGAAGATCTAGATGCGCCTGGAAACAACCAACCAGATAGGATACTAGCTAAGAGGGGCATAACCAGGCAAAAAAAGTTTCGCATGAAGTATGGCCAACCTGGTGGAATAAATCTCAAGGTAACCTTTGATGCATTGAGTAGGGTATCAGGGGAACACAGAGTACCGTTTTCAAGTTTTTAGGAGATCTGGTTCGTGAGCACATAGGTTTGAAGATTCTTTCCTGAAAGAAGGTGAATAAAGAATCAAGAGATAAACTATGGGCTGAAATCACGATACATATATACTATTTTGTAACCCAGTACTACATAAGTTTATCTATGCAGTTACATTATGTGCAACTAATTAACAACATTGTGTTAATCTTTGCAGAAAAATTTTGATGTTGACGTGACATTCAAAAAATTGGTAATGACTCGTCTTAGTCAACTGCTAAGGAATTTCAGAATGAAGCTCAGAGAAAAATGCATTTTGACCAACCTAAATACACCTTCGAAACTGACTGAAGTCCCGGCCAAGTATAGTGCAATTGTGAAATCAGAAGACTAGGTCGAGTTTGTAAACTACACGACCACCGATGCATACAAGGTTTTAATTAGTCATCTTTATTTAAGTCTATATGTCATTCCATAATTTTCAGTTTGCAGCATTACCACATCTAAACGCCTTATGATTTTGTGTTTTTAGGAGAAATCTAATAAAGCTAAAATGGCGCGTTCCAAAAATATTTATCAGCATAAAATGTGACGAGGTGGATATGTTTATGTCAAAGAGAAGATGGTAAGATTACATAATGTTTGTTTTACAAATTGAGAGACGATCAGTATGAGAAATGAGTCTGTTTACATTGCACAATTTGCACATTTTCATTTAATACCCTCATATTTTCGATTATCTTGGTTTAACTGTACATGTGTATGCATCCTCATATTTTCGTTTATCTTGGTTTAACTTTACATGTGTATGCATTTGATGTTTATTAGATCGACAATAAAGAGATTGAAGCAGATGAAGAACCCCCGCGTGATGTAATGTGGTTGAAAGGAAGGGTAAACAAAGACGGCTAATATCCAGATGATGAGATTAGATTAGTGGGATATAAACTTGTAAGTTTGACTGCAAATTCTATTATTATGCTTATATACCAGCAGCATTAACTATGTACTAGCAGTAGTAACTTGTATACCAGCAGTATTAACTGCGTACTAAAAGCAGTAACTGTGTACAAGCAGTAGTAAACACTTGGCATATTTTTCATAAATTTCATGAGCAACACTAACTCCAGCTGAGCAGCATTGACACAAATATGAGAAGCAGTTACTCTAATAGCATCAAGAAGACTTTTAATCCCAACATTTCCTATATTTTTTGTGTAGAAAGAAGCTAATGAACAAATCAAGGAAGGAACCTTGAGTCTTGATAATGGCACTGATGCCATGACAGTTGTATTTGGTAAGGAAAAGGGCGGTTATGCAGGAGGAGTAGAAAGTTTAGTTACATACAAGAAGTATTTTGGCCTTCCTCAAAGAAAACAAGAAACCGATGAAAGACCTGAGTTACTTCAAACTCAACAGGATGATGAGAGACGCGAGCGTCAAGAAAAAGATTTATTGGTCAAGAAATTGTCCACCGAGATGACCAAAAAAGATGTGATGGTCAAGAAATTGTCCAGTGAGATGAAAGAAACAAAGGGAATGCTTACTCTACTGATGGCACAGTTGAATCAACAAGGGATGCATTTAAATTTAGCATCTGATCAATTGCCAATAGCCTTATAGGTAAGCCATTTTTTATGTTGTTAACAATTTCATTTTCTAATGCTAACACCACTGATGCTAATGATAGCAGGCATTGAACATAAACTGATGAGTCAATGTATTTCTTAATTTATATTGCAGGTGACTCCAATGGCCATTGACAATATAGATAGCAGCGCTAATGAGGTCGACGGTACTCAGCCAAGTGATGTTGTAAGTGCTAAAGATGCGAGAATTCATGAGAAGTCTAATGGCCTTGTAACTTCAGAAAAGGTAACGGAAACAATGGTAAGTAATAAAACATCCCCCTTTGATTTTTGAATTTTACATACATGACTAATGTACCGTGTTTTATATATACGTATAGGAACCTGCTAAAACTGTCAGACCTAAGCAAAAGCCTAAGTCACGACGAAACGGGTCTCCAGATTCCCAATCACAACAAAATGTGTCGTCTCCAACACAAGCACTGCCAACAGTATGTATTTCAACATGTTTCTTGTTATTCTTTTGTTTAAATAATGTAACGTGTTTTATATATACATATAGGAACCTGCTAAAACTGTCGGACCTAAGAAAAAGCCTAAGTCACGACAAAATGGGTCTCGAGATTCCCAATCACAACAAAATGTGTCTCCAACACAAGCACTGCCAACAGTATGTATTTCAACATGTTTCTTGTTATTCTTTTTTTAAATAATTTCTGATATATATGCAAAAATTCTTTTTTTTCAGACATTTAAGTGCAAACTGTGGCACTTAAAGAAAGCAAATATCGTTGCTTTAGGCACCATATTCCAGTCTCATGGAAATCAAATGTTGCATAACCAACCACTCCCAAATGATTGCTACAGAGTGTCAATTGATTCATCGTTAGTTGATGCAGCATGCATACCGAACGTAGCAAATAATGGGTTTAAAACAGTTAAGGAAGTTAGAGGTGGTTTTGTTGCATGGCCAACGGATCAAGTTATTGTTGAAGAGGAGGTACATGCATGTGTTTTTTCAAACTGCATATATATAATTCTTCATATTTAATTCAATGTTTGATACAAGCGTCTTTTGTTTACTACAGGTTACACCAACAAACCCTGTGACTAATTGTGGACCAACAGTACCAGCGAAGTGCAAATATGTATCTATTAAAGACATAAAGCAACTGCAAGCTAAGCCGGCGAAGAGTCAAAAGTCTTTAAATTATGGTACTTGAGAATTTGATTATGTACGACATTACAATTGTATATTCTGTTTAGTTATATACATTCGAGTTTAATTCAATTTGAAATTTATTTTTGTTTTTAATTCTGTTTTATATATATATATATATATATATATATATATATATATATATATATATGTATATATATATATATATATATATATATATATATATATATGTATATATATATTATGTATATATATATATGTATATATATATATGTATATATGTATATATGTATATATAGCATAGTACTAGCAGTAGTAACTCTGCTTCAGCAGGACTAACTTAGTACTAGCAGTAGCAACTCTGCTCCAACAGTACTAACTTAGTAATAGCAGTAGTAACCCTGTGACTAAAAGATGCACTCACATAATATGGTCACGCTTATCAACATTATTGATAACTCTTTGTTTAATTTGATGTGTGACTAAATATTACAAAATGTCACACAAACTAAAAATTCATGTGACCATTGGATGAACAATAGTCACGCAAAATACACATTTCTTCATTTTAAATAGCATATGGTCACACTTATTATCACTTTTGGCCACTTTATGCTTAATTTTATGTGACAAAATACCCAAAACAAACATGCTTTGTGTGACTAAATATTACAAAAGGCCACACAAACATAAAGTTCAAGTGGCCATTGGATGATCAATAGTCACAAAAAATACATATTTCTTCACTTTAAACAGCATATGGTCACACTTATTAACACTTTTGGCCACTTTTTGCTTAATTGTATGTGACCAAATACCCAAATCAAACATGCTTTGTGTGACTAAATATTACAAAAGGCCACACAAACATAAATTTCAAGTAGCCTTGGGATGAACAATAGTCACACAAAATACACATTTCTTCACTTTAAACAGCATATTGTCACATTTATTAACACTTTTGGCCACTTTATGCTTTCTTGTATGTGACTAAATACCCAAAACAAACATGCTTTGTGTGACTAAATATTACAGAAGGCCACACAAACATAACATTCATGTGGCCATTGGATGATCAATAGTCACACAAAATACACATTTCTTCATTTAAACAGCATATGGTCATACTTATTAACACTTTTGGCCACTTTTTGCTTAATTGTATGTGACAAAATACCCAAAACAAACATGTTTTGTGTGACTAAATATTACAAAAGGCCACACAAACATAAAATTCTAGTGGCCATTGGATGAACAATAGTCACACAAAATACACATTTTTTCACTTTAAACAGCATATGGTCACACTTATTAACAATTTTGGTCACTATTTTTTAAATTCTATGTGACTAACTCCAAAAAAACAACACACGTTGTATGAATAAATCATCACAAACGTCACATTTATTATATATTCATGTGGCCATAGGACGGGAAATAGTCACACAAAATACACATTTACTTGAATAAATCATCTCAAATGTCACATATATTATATATTTATGTGGCCAAAGGATAAACAATAGTTACTCTCAAAGAATATTTATGTGACTATAAAGTGTTTACGATCAAACAAAACTGATGAATCCAACAAAACTTGTGCCTAATTTGTCACACATATTCGGGTTTTGGTTACTCTTTTTCAATGAAAACAGCCACAAACTAAACAATGTGACCATATGCAACCTACGGTGGCGTGACCTTTGGTGACACACACCAAAAAAAACGTGTGTGACTATATGCATATCATCACACATTTTTGTTGTGACGAAATCCCATATCTGTACCAGTGTGTGTGTGTGTGTATGTGTATATATATATATATATATATATATATATATATATATATATATATATATATATATATATATATATATATAAAACCCTAAAATCTGTAATCATGTTTTATTTGATAATTTGAATTCAACTTTATGTTGTTTTTTTTTTTTTTTTTTGTTTTTTTTTTAATAAATAAAAGATATACAAACTATAGGTTATGCACTTGAATTTATATTAATCCTAAACTAACATACCAAATAATACTAAAAGATTAGTCTTCCTAAATCCTAGCTTACATTAATGCACATCCTTTTGTTCCTAAACCTTTCACACGTTATATTGAAGAGATAAGACCCAATAATTATATAATTTGAGAAGATTTCCTGTGTTCTCTTACCCTCACACGACATTCCAAAATATACTACACGGTTTTTCGTATTTTCCCTCTCATTAAACATATCACCGGTTCCTCCATTTCTCCTTCACAATACCGAAACCAACAACAAGCCCTAAATCATTGTTTTCTCTTCAAGATTAAGGGGGACAATGTTTACAGCTTGTGGTGATCGCTTGGAGTTAGAGTTTTGCAGCCCTCTTGTCTAATCGTTGTAGCTTTTAAGTGGGGTGGTGTCCTTGTTATTTTTGGTCTCTCAAATCAGCCCTAAAGGTACTCGTAACCAACCATCCTTGTCGTTATTTTGATCACCATTAAACGTAATATGTGTAATATGAAAACCTAATCTGAATCATGCCCATTATAATCATGTTATAATGCTTACATTAATCTGCTTCTAAGTCTCGTTAAGGATCACAGGTGTAAAAGATTATCCACCACATAAAATCATATGAATCTTGTTTAAATGTGTAATGTAATCTTGTGTTTCTTGTTCTAATTGACCTAATTGATGCTAGCCCTAATTGAAACCATTAAAACATGTGTTTAATCACTTAATTACACATTCAATATGGTACATGTGATAATAGAATCCTATAATTAATTAGGGGTTGATTAGGGTTTAAATGAGTTAGGGATTTGTTTTTTGTCACAATAGTATGCTGTCCAGAATTTGGGTCAGATTCAAAGGGGTCTAAGTTGATGATTCCAATATGTTTTTTCATAAATTCTTAGTCTAAGACTGAGTTCATGAAGTATACAAGTTGTATATAAAATTTTGTGATCATTAGAGGTCCGAAGAGTAGTCTTTTGATTTTTACAAGATTAAGTGTCAAAACTGTATTTCAGATGTCTGAAAACCAGCTCATGTTTTTTGATTTTTAGTTTTAAAATCATAAGGAATTAAGAGGGCTTATTTTTTAGGGAGAATTTTTAAGATGTATAGGACTTACTGGAATTTTTTTGGATTTTTATGAAAGGTTCAAATGGGTTAATTAGATATAAACTTTCGGGGCATACCTGCAGAAACTTTCTGGACATGTTTGGGTAAACGATTTTTGAAATGGTATTTTCACTTGGAAATAAATTCTTGGAAAATTCATGTATGCTCTTAGGACATATAGGTACATGTGTAAATTATTGTAGCTTCTTGATTGGAGTCTTGGTATGATTTCAAATTCGTTAAGTGAAGGTTAAAGTAAACTAAAATCAGAAACTTATTAAGGTACTAAAGGTCTTGTAAATTCATATCAATTGATGTGTTTGAACTCTAAAAGATACTTAAGTGATAATCATGATATATTGGGTCATATGTTAACCTAATTTTGATAATGAAACCCTAATTGGATAAATTATGAATTGTGACCCGAAGTTATGAAAGTTACTAATTTTGGAAACTTACTAATTATAGAAACCTGCTAAATCTGGGAAGCTACTAAAAATGGAAAGCTTCTAAAAATAGAAGGAAACCCTAATATGTTAATTTGCTCAACAACAAGTGATGAATCAGTAATAACTTAAGAAATGGTTCTTAGATAATAAGACGATCATTAATTCGTGTAGATTCGCTGAAGAAGGAGTAACTTCTGATCCTTGTGTTTTCTGATATAGTTTCATTTGCGGTATGAAGTACAGATATTCTACCCTTTCTCAGTAAGGGTGTTTTCTCTCATGACTTCTCGATGATTGACTTTGATCATTTGCTCTGTTATGATTCCGTTTGATATGATTCTATTTGATATGATTCCATTTGATATGATCCGTTTGATATGAGACTTTGCTATGATTCCCTTGATATGATCCTTTGGATTGATAGTCATTTCACTATTCATTGATGTGATATTCGTTTGCTATCCATTTGCTATGATATGTTTCTGTTCAGTTTGATATGCTCGGATTATATATGATATGATGACTTGATATGATATGTTATGATTTGTTCTGTTCTGTTGCCCGAGCTTCTGTATTTGTATTCCTAGCCATGGAGGTACCTTGGCCATGTCATTCAGGAACCAATGGCATGACACTTTATGTGGAGGTATGATTGATCCACGGCGTCCCCATTTGATATGATATGATATGTGATCACTTGGCCATTATGATATGTGTATATACTTGTCTTGTACAGGTGTATATATGATTTGTTTTGTAGGGGGCGTATGGATGCATCCTATGTACTTTGTTTCATTTTGTAGTGATTGGCTGTGTGTGCCTTACATCCCACTAACATTAGGGTGCTAGCTACTCCATTTGGTACTTGAGAGGTCTCCCCTCCTTGTACAACATACGATTTGACGGATATATGGATATGATATGATGTGATTATGTGACTAAGCATGTGGCATGCTTTCTGAGCTCGATGGGCATTTCTGTTCTGTTATATGATTATTATCCTCCGTTTGATTCCTTTGACATCATTATGATCTTCTTATGTTTTGCTATGATTTGCTTCTTATGATGTATAACATTTTGTACAGTTGATCCTTGATCTCGTATTCGTTTGACAGATGATATTCATTTAGTAGGAGCTTATATTCCTTTTCCTTATACTTATATATGTTCGATTATTCATTTTATTTATATATGTTGTCACACCCCCAAATTTCGTGACTTGCAGCGGAATAAGTCATTCAGGGGTACGACTGGTCATAGCACCAAAGTTGTAGTTATATTGAACGACCTAAAGTTTCGTTTAGAAAATACATCGTTTGATTATTTAAAAACATTCAGAGTTATAAAGCTAGGTCCCAAAAGGTGAAACAAGTTTTTAGAAAACAAGTTCATACAATTTAAACGATGGATAAGTGCATAAAATATAAAGTGAGACGCGTCGACTCCGCGACTCCATGATGTCCATATGCAAGCCAACATGTGATACCTTAATTACCTGAAAATACATTGCTAAAAATGGTCAACAAAAATGTTGGTGAGATCATAGGTTTATGTAAATGAATGATTGTACGGATACCACAAGTATAAAATGTATGACAAATCCATGCCATATAAAAACGATACATTAGCTCTAAGCTCATGACCCCGAAGCTAGACTGAATGAAATGCTCCAACCGAGGGTTTGCCAATCACTCAAATATGACATAAATGAAATGTGTTCGTTTGACCAGTTGGTGCTACCAACCCGAACGGAGGAGTCACCCTCAATAGATCTATCCACTCACTCTTGCTTACTAACAATTAACGGTTCATGATAATATAAGGGGACTTTAATCTGGGCAATGATGTAACTTAAGCAATGTAAATGAGTTTGTATACTTTGGTCCGCATATAAAATTGTGCAATGTATTCTCCCCCGAGAGTTTAGAAATCAATAAACAATTTCAAACGGGGCTATGAAAACTCACCTGATATGATATAGCAACAATGATCACAATGGATATGATGAGATGAGGCTCGGTTCCTAACCGCGACCTATCATGAATGATATGATCTAAGGTAAGCAAATGAAATGTTGTTACTCATGCAAACACGTATGTTATCGATACCACTCGAAAGTTTTGAAAACAATGTTTATCGTCGAAAAATACATTTTGACGTCTTGTTAAGTTATAAACCACCTTTCGCGTAAATATGTTAAAACTACACTCCATGATCTTTGTTCGGTGTTCTATTGGCAAATATAATGTTTTCGCCGCAAAACAATACTTTTCATACTTGTGAAAATATATCCAAAACGGCCTCGCAAAACTAGTCGTGAATTAGTGCACGTTAAGTGTTGTGAATGAATTTGACGTCCTTGAAAATAAAACATTGTTACAAGTTTTTCGTGTCGTGTTATTGGACTTTTGATCATACGCGTCTTGAATAGATAGAAAACCGGCTATCAATGTAATGGCTTGTAAAAATGTTAACGTATATACTTAGAAAAATACTTTCTATTAGGGCTGAAAAAAATAGAATAGAGTTCGTCGGCTTCAAACGTGTATATCTCGGTCGTTATAAGCTCGTTTTCTACGTTCTTTATATCCACGGATTCGCCATAACATGAAATAACATAATCTCAATAGCTCGGCTCTCCTAGATCACGTCTAACGCCTCGTTTGCTCCTTTAAATTTCGGCTAACAGCACGCTTATTTTCAGAAAATTAGTTTTCGTCGTCTAACTTCGAACGATCATATCTCCTTCGTTATAAGTCGGATTTTATTGATTCTTGCGGCCACGGTTTTGTTTTTGAAAGAAATTTCTGAATATGAAGGCCAAAATATGCCAAAAATTACTGAGTTTTCCAGTTTACACGATTTTGGACAGTAGGTATATATACGTTATAAAAACTCATTTCTATGGTTCTAATCTTGATCATACAACCTCAAATCAACTCCACAAGTTCGCATATCCTACCATACACCTTCTTAGGGTGTCATGGAGTCCTAAACATCACCAACCTTGGTGGATCTCATGTGGTTATTAGTGAAACTTATAGATCTAGTGTTTGTGATAGTTTATAAACAAAATGGTATCAAAACATAAGTAACTTGCAAAAGTAACTAGTATAACCTTGAAAATACATGATCATATGAAGTAAATAAAAGAATGAAAAGATCAAAATGATGTTCTTGAAGTTTACTTACAATCTTGGAGTGATTTGATGAGAAAGATGCAATAACTTGAGGTTTTGATCACAAGACCTTAACTAGGATAGTAAATGGAGTATGTTTATGCTTTATTCTTGAAAAATCTATGGATTTCTCCTCTTGTTCTTGATGTGGCTGAACATAGAGATGAAGGGATGAGAGGTTTTGATCATTATTTCACTAAAATGTTTATGTTGTATGTGTTTGTGTTAGTGGATTTCTAAATAAATGTGTACTAATTCCATTAATGCAATTTGGAAGTATTAAGCTAAATGGGATGGTAGGGGGGGCGGCACACATGGGTTAAAAGGGAAGGGTTTGATGAAATTGTGTCAAGTGTCCCATTAGTGTAAGTGTTTAGTTGTTTTGTGTATACATTGGGTGTTATCGGGTACCGAGTTAACTAGAAATAACTCGTGACGAGGTGAAATGAGATACGACGAAGTTGTAAAAATTGTAAAATCATGTTCCTTGCAAGAATCGGGTGTTAAAATGATAATCGGATTGAAATTTCGTAAATCGACGGAGTTATAAGCGTCAAATGAAAAATGTAACGATTGATTTAAAAACACCGGGTAAAGTAATAATATAATCTCTATATCATTATAATTAGCTTGAAGATGTATTAGGATCATTGTCTAGAGTATTTGGTTTACTGTTGATAGAAATGACTGAGTGGTAACGTTAATTAAACAATTAAGCATATGTTAATGAAAATCACACAGACACATGCATGAACTGATATGGTACTGATATTACTGATGATATGCAGACTACTCTAGTCTGTATGATGTGTCCTTACTGATGATGCATGAATACGCAGCTAAACCTAACTGGTTACGCGCATTTGAATACTCGTAAACCTAGTTTACGACATGATGAATGATGCCCATGAATAGTGATTTCCTTCCGGGAATGAATAGTGTCATGTGAATAGTAAAATTTTTGCGACTTCTCAAAGTCTCAAACTGGCTTCGAAAATGATGAATAGTGATCGGTGAATAGTGTTTGATGAATAGTAACTCATGAATAGTAAATTGTCAGGGTTTGAAAAATGACCTGAAATTACGAGTTGTGACAGTCGACCACCCTAAAAGGAATTCAGTCCCTGAATTCAGCTGATGTTGATCTCTGGAGTGGACTCGGTGAAAAGATGTGGGTATTTGAGTCGCATATGGTCTTCCCGTTCCCAAGTAAACTCAGGACCTCTGCGAGAATTCCAGCGAACTTTGACGATCGGAATTCGACTTTGCTTCAACTGTTTGACCTCCCAGTCCATGATTTCTGCTAGTTCTTCCACAAAGTTAAGCTTATCATCGATCTAAATTTCTTCCAACGGAATGACGAGACTGATGCGCGTGTGCGTAGTGCTCTAATTTATACCCACGGTATGTCGTTGTGGTTTTAGCAGTATTCAAGTTTGAAATTTATATTTAGCTGACTTATCAATAACACACACACTTTAACGAGCAGTGTACCCGGTCAGTATGAATTTAATGGTAAGTAGAGTGTCGATCACTAAGAGTGGAACGTATTATCTAGTTATCCTAATCAGTATTTTAATATCTTAAGTTAGCTATACAGCCTAATCTAACGCAAGGGGGTTTAGCCTGAGAGACTGGCACGGTTTGGTTATGATTAAATATAAACTAAACTAATAAGCACGAATCAGCGAGTAGCACACACGTACACAGATAAATACTTGAGACAATAAGAAGACCTATCCTGATAGTTAAGTAGCTTGTCACTTGTTTTATTGCTAGTTTTATATGAAATGTATGTAATTAATCCTTTCTCGTTGGCTCTAATCTTATCGGCGAGTAAACCCTTAATGATTACTTATGACTATCCTATTTATCCTTTCTTCCTACTTTTCTACAGACGATAGAATGCATAGGTGATAAAATAAATAGGCGAGGGCAGAGGCATGGCGACCCGATCAACGCTCAGCTAGACACAGAGGTTATCAATGCACTAATAAAAGTCACCAAAGACATCAACATATAAACTTTAATTAATGGGAAAGCAATTTTAAGGGGAGTTGAAGTGCATGGTTAAATCCATGATCACAAGCCCATCAATCCTGACCAATTAAAGTGTACTAATACAATAAAACAAAACTACTTAATGAATTAAATACATGCAGGACCTTCTTACAGCTCTTGTATCTTCGTTCAAGGTGTGTCTTGTGTTGCTACTTCGTCTGAATTCGGCTTAGGGTTTCTGTGGTCTTCGGTCTTCTGAAACTGTCCAACTCCGAAATTCGAATGGTCTTGGGGTATTTATAGTTTCTGTCTGAGGGCAAGATGCGGCGCATTGACTTAACTTCGCGTGGGGTCCAAGATTAATATATTCAGGAATATTCGTACACCGCCAGAAGATGCAGCGTAACTCCATTCTTAGATGCGGCGCATGTCCTTGCTGTCTTGGATAATATCTTGTGAAATCTTGATAGTGATGCGCCGTATGTAATAAGTAAGATGCGGCGTATCTGGAGCAGAATGGTCTTGATCTTGTACATTTCAGTAGACTCTTAACTTCCTGCTTGTTTTGCTCCATAATTAGTCCAAAATCGCCAAGTTTCACATAATACTTGTTTTTACCTGAGAATTACAAAAGTAAACATTAACGTATCAATTCTCACAGATAATATAATAAAACAAGTCAAATAAATAGGATAAATGATGGTAATAAAATGTACTTATTTGAGTTCATCAAATATCCCCCCACTTGAACTTTACTTGTCCTCAAGTAAACCTTAGAATTAATCTTATGAAAATGTATCCTAAAAGATATTAGGATTTATCTTTATATTTAAGCATGTATTCGTTTTATCATAATCACACAACCAAACACTTAACGAATTAGAAATAAAATAAAATATTTTAATAAAAGCAAATCTAATCGTTTAACTGTCCAGTCGTGACGAATATTCTATCATAAGCTTGGCAAGTATACACATCTCCTCCACTAAAGCCAAGGAATAACAAGTCTAAAGCGGTAAAAAGGGTTTTGAGGTTTAAGGGTTAATTATTCTCCTTAATCTCTATCGATCTCAAATTCCAGAAAAGGCGACAAAATCACAAATACATGATCGAATCCACGAACACGATACTTGCAATTACTCAAATCCTTAACTCGAATAGGCTAAAGATAGGACCAAGTAATCTTCACCAATAATATTATATCAAAAAGGGCGACAAAATCATAAATACATAGCCGAATCCACGACTACGATACTTAAGATTGCTCAAATCCCTAATCTCAATAAATCAAAGGTTTGGATAAAGAATAATATAGGGTATGGATAATATTTGGGATATAAATTGGTGTAAAATGAAAAATAAACAAAACAAATAAATTAAAATCCTAAGTGTGGTTAATCACTATCCCAACCATCCCATGAATAAGACTCATATCATTGAATAACTCACGCTTTAACACTTGAAACACACGCTTTAGGTAGACACGAATTATACTCACCAAGATCTCAATCAAAGAATAACCTTAATTGGCGTTCCCATAACGTCCAACTCCCATTCAATCCATAGATATAATATACAACAACTAGTGGTGATATCGACCACTTAATACAAAACTTTACATAAGTTGGTTAAAACAAACATCCAACTTTTTCTTTTTCTTTTTCTTTTCTCATTTTTTTTTCGATTTTTTTTTTTTTTTTTTTTTTTTTTTTTTTTTTTTTTAACTTGAAACATAAACATAGATGTGTAAAATTTCACCACATCACTATAATGATAATTCTAGATAATTTTTCCATACTTTTCATGACTTCAGAAATAACTGTAATAGCGAAAGTAGTAAACACACGAAAAATAAACTCAAAGATATACAATATTTACTTTCACTCCAATTGCATTGTGCAATTTCCCGACCTAACCATAGATAATGAATTACGCACGCGAACACAGGTAATGTAAGGAAACACACTTTGCCTAAAGCAATTAACCAACCACGGATTTTAATCTACAGGGTAGGCTAAGGTGTAAGGGTGTAACGAAACATTATAACAAAGGTGTAAGAAACGAAAGGAATGGCTCTGAGTGTTTTTCTAGGGGTATCTTACTCTAAAAATGAGAGTAACAAAAGGGTTTATATGGGGGTTAACTAACCAGTGTAGTTAGCTAATATCACATAACATATAAAGGCTATTTGGGTGTAATCCTAGAAATTTACCAATTTAGACAATTCATTCCAATTATATAAATAATACTTATTATGGTGGTCTCGAATAGTATACAGGCCAAGTTCTAAAGTTTACAAGTCACCGGCACACTCATAGATTTGTGAATTTTTAAAAATCCCAATTTTTGAAAATAACGTCATGTGTGCAGCTATGTAATTTAGATCTTAAACAAAAACATGCTAAAAATTTTTAATTTTGATATATTAAGCGCATTTTAAGCATATTTTGAAAAGTTTAGGACAAGTAAGTGTTCTAATTCTCCAATCCCCCCACTTAAGTTAAACAACGTCCTCGTTGTTTGTATCAAAGGTTAAAAACTGGAAAATAAAAGAATTAGAACAGAAAAACTCCCCTGAGATTTGCTCGGTATGATCCTCCATTATTTGTATAAGAGCAAAAATCAACTTCTTGTGGATGAGAACGTTTAAGCTTCATAATTGATGTATCCACAGGAAATGCAGGAATCTATAATACCATCAAGACTTTAACACACCTAAATTAAGAAGGTTCAAACTTGCATAATACATTAGTAGTTAGTAAGAATAAAATGTTAAAATTAAAACTGAAAATCATCAGGTCAGTCGATGCACCGTATCTTATGGAAGAAGATACGCCGTATCGAACCTGGGATAATTACGAATCAGAATAGAAGATGCGTCGCATCCTTAACCAGGGATGCGCCGCATTAAATAAACTGACAAAAAGTTTTAAAGTTAAAAGTAAAAATGCAGAAAAATAAAGTAAGATATGACCAGTGCAGGAGATGCGTCGCATCTTGGGATTGAGATGCGCCGTATCCTCTGCGGGCCTGACTGACTCGACACAGAACAGAATAGTAAAAATTTTCCGGGTTGTCTCCCGGTCAGCACTTGTCTTTATTCCAGAGTCTTCAAGTTAGACTCACGTTCAGCTCCTTAATACCGATCATTGAAGGAGTCGGAAGCATCGCGCTCCCTCATCGCCAATTCAGTAATATTGAACACTCCTTGCTCGTCCTTAATTTCCACGCCATTCTTCTTTAATATCTGTATAAACAAAGCTCTGTCCCTTTCGGGCAGAGATGACAAAATGATAGACGGGAAATTCTTATTATTAAATAGGTACAAATATGCAAAGTGGGGTGGTAGTTCAATAAAAACATCATTATTCAAATTCGTATGCTCAACTATTCTCCTACGTTTGTTAATCACTACGCAATCATACCATTCATCATCAGAATCATTAACAATATCGCGCCTAAGTTCGGTAGGTACATTAAGGTCAATAAATTCCTCAAAGTTCTCATGATTAGGATTAGTTGAGTTGTTTTGAATCAATGTTTCTCCCATAAGCCTAGCTTTAAGATCGAGGTCCATACGCTCTCTTAATCCTAGCACATAGACGCCTCTAATTATGCTTTTAACAGGATCTTGGCACTTATAGACTAGTTTATTATTCCCTACCCTTAATGAGATTTTTCTTCTAAACACATCAATCTTAGCACGGGCGGTAGACAAGAAAGGTCTTCCAAGGATTAAAGGAATCTTAACAACCTCGGGCATATCTAATATAACAAAGTCTACAGGGAAAAACAACTTCTCAATCTTAACTAGCACATTATTAGCAATCCCTTCAGGTCGTTTTACCGTTTTATCAGCCAATTCAATAAGCAACTTAGTTGGTGCTAATTTTCCTAGTCCTAGGGTAGTGAATGTCTTAAAGGGCATTACACTAACGCTAGCTCCTAAGTCTGCTAAAACATTATTGAAAGATATATCATTAATTGAACAAGGTAAAGTAAAACTTCCTGGGTCCTTTTCTTTATGAGGCAAGGCATGTAAGTCGGTTGCAGAGCTCTCTTCTTTCATTGTAGCCTTGATCTCTTCTTCAATCTTTGTCTTCTCTTTGAGTAGTCTCCTTAAACTGATTGAAGAATTAAAGAAAAATTCGGGTCTTGCACCATCATTACCATTCATTAGTCTTCTAGGAAAAGGAATGTTAGGAGTGACTTCTTCAGTGGTGCTTATGGCCTTGACATGATCTCTTGGGTTGGTTTCAGTTGAGCTCGGTAAACTTCCATATCCCCTTTCTTGAAGAACTTTGCTCGTTTGACCAATTTGTTGTTCCAATGCTTTGATTGAAGCTATTTGATTTCTTGTAAAAGTGTCCGTTGAAGCTCGGATTTCTTTGATCATAGCAGTATTCTCTTCATGTCTTTTAGCAGCATCGGCCATAATTTGCTTTTGAGTGTCATCTAAAGTCTGCCTCCTTTCTTGATAAGCGGGATTAAAATCGTTCTTTTGATAGAATCCCGGAGTAGCTTCCCTAAATCTTCCTGAAGGTCGGAATGGTTGTCCAAATTATGTGTAGTATGCTTCTTCAAAAGTCTCACTTTCATTCTTATTCGGACAATCTTTAGTGTAGTGAGGTCCTTCGCATTTTTCACATCCAACTTGGGCAGCATACACTTTTTCATCACGCTTCTTTATCTCTCTACTAATTTTATCCAATTGAGCTTGAATTGCAGCAAACCCGTCAAAATTAGTGCTGCTCTTAGATCTGGTAGAGGTTCCATCATGCCATTTTTGAGAATTATCAGCAGCTTCTTGGATAGCTTTCCTAGCATTAGCTGCACTCATTTGAGGCACAGCTCCCTTAGCATCCAAGATTTGTCTACTAGGCACGTCCAATCCTTGATAAAACAATATTATCTCCTGCATTGGGGTTAGATAGTGTTGAGGATATTTTACCAGTAAATCTTTAAACCGTTCCCAAGCTTGATAAAGAGTTTCATCATGCTCTTGCTTGAAACTGTTGATAGCCTCCATCTTTTTAGCAGTTTTAGCAGGTGGACAATATCTTTTCAGGAATTTGCTCTTCAAATCTTCCCACGTTGTGATTGAACTAGTAGGTTCATTCCTTAGCCACTTACTAGCAGCTCCTTTAAGTGAAATTGGAAAGATTCTCAGCATAAGTTGATCGTCAGTGACTCCCTCTGTAGTAAACAAATCTGCAATCTCGAGGACCTTTTCAACATGTTCATTAGCATCTTCATGTCCTGTCCCACTGAAAGCATTTTCTCTTAGCTCCTTGAGAAACTGTCCCTTCAACTCAAATTTTGACTTTTCATCAAACTTTGGTCTAGCAACTCTTGAACTGTAATCAGCACAGGTACTGTTCATGTATTTCTCCATGGTAGTGTTTTTGCCCATTGCTTCTGTTTCTTCTTCCTCTTTCCCTTCAGAAAAATAATCAAGCTCGAATGAACTTGAAATATCAAAGCTTTTTGTGTTGAAAAGCCTTTTAAGCGAATGAAAGGCTCGTTCAGGATCATCGAAATGTTGAATCAAGTTCTTCGTAGAACTCCTGGTCATGCACTTCCTGAAACTATCACAAAAGCATCAGTAGGGTATGTTCAAGAAAGTAATATATCAGAAAATCAACAACGAAAACGGAATACGAAAAATTAAAGTTACTGATATCTGCAGACGATGCGCCGTATCCAAAAAGTTGGATACGCCGTATCTTATAATCGTTAAAATTTAATGATGCGTGGTTTTGCAACCTTACAACAGGTTTTACCTCTCGAGGGATCTCAAGAGGCTTACAACCCCACCAGGCAGTGTACCTGACCGATGTAGTATAGTGTAGTGGTAAGTACGGGGGATTGATCGTTCTCCACAGGGAATAGTGTTCGTTAGGTGTGAAAGGCTACTCTAATTAGGTCTAAGGGTTGAGGAAGATTCTTTTTATGTTTTTATATTTTATAAAAGCAAGTAAAATCTCGGGTTTTGAAGGAGTGGGCGGAATTAGTTGCTAGTCAACTAACCCAAATTACTACAAATGCAAATAAAATAAAATAACAAAAATGAAAAGTGGTGAGAAACTTATGTGTAGAGAAATGTGTTTACTTAGATTTCCTTACTCCCTAACTATCTTTTACCGGTTAATTAGTGTGTATTAGTCGCGTGGATGACGGGTGTATTCCTTAATACCATTCGTGGGGTGGCGTACTTACTTCCCCAAACTCTACAAGCTCCTACTTCACTCCTATGTCGAGCCGGCTAGGAAGCTCCTAACATGGGATCACTAGAATTCGCTTGTGCATTAAATACAACCATAAAAACCTTTAGTACGCGTTTGGTTCATGTTTCTTAAGACGTTCAAGCAAGTTACCGAATAGGAAGTTAGCCAGTTTTCTTAAGCCTAACATAGATAAACAATCATCCAATACAACTAACAACACACTAACAACCAATAATCAATAGCTAGGTTTCATTAGATCTAAGCAAACACAAGATAAAATTAGCCTAACATGTTAAACAAAAGACAAGCATAAGATAGAATCAAACAACACATAGACATATTGAATGATTAATTGATAACTTATCTTTCAATGAAACATGGAAGATCTCAAGGCAAAAAGCCCTGAAAAAGTAGCTAAAATCGTCTTAGGGTTTTTATCCCAAAATTCCACACACTAAGCTCTCTCCTTTAATGACAAAAAATTAGAAAACTATATATAGACTTTGACATCTGACGGCGTCACCTTATGCATTGTGACGCCGTCACCTCGCCGCTTTTAGGGTTCCCGGATGACCATCTTGACGCCGTCCCTCTTTAGCTCTTCAAAAATCCATTCTGGCTTATCAAGGCTTGACGCCGTCGGATCATGAACGTGACGCCGTCCCCTTATGATTTAAGCCGTGACGCCCTTGATTTAGTTAAAGCGTGACGCCGTCAGAATTCTCATGCAAACTCACTGGCCCGTCATGAGTAAATTTCACATCCAACTTTTCTTTCCAAGGCATGACGCCGTCCCATGTTAATTGTGACGCCGTCAAGAGTAACTTTTAGCCGATTCTTGAGACTTTGCCGTTTTCTTCACTTTAATGCTCCAAAAACGTCCAAAATGCCTCCTTTTCCAGATTTCTCCTCAAAAGTACCTAAAATGACAAAAGGAACGATTTAGGGCAATATTTGATCAAATAAATACGATTTCGGGCTTAAATGACCCCTTAAAAGCGGTACACTTTTCGCCTCATCAAATACCCTTACACTTGAGATTTGCTTGTCCTCAAGCAAATGCGCTTTTATTCTAATCAAAATACAAGTTAGGGGTCATTTAATGCAAACATAAAAGTAATTACAACAAATATTCATTCCACTTCAATCATAATAAGCACGGAGATTACAAACTAGCACCTCACAAGTAGTGTTTAGATACTCACATCTCTCAAGTGTCATCAAAATAAATCTCATAAATGAAAACGGATAATATCTCTCACTACCTGTCATAGCAAATAGATTACCATAGGCTTGGGAAAGGATCGAAAACCTCCTCCACTAGGCGTAAGCACCTAAGATAAACTATCAAAGAGGGCTTTTAAATGGGTTATAACGTTAGGTGTAGGGAAAAGGAAAACACGGTTTTGTTGGATAAAGGATATTTTACTGGTGGCGAGTTAAAGATCTTGATCAATTACATGTACTATACAATGTTGCTAAGCCAAGACTCGACTCGATTTAAGCTAATGAAAGAAAATAACAAAAACATAAAATAAACATAAAATGAAACGGGATGGTAGTCCGTATGTTTTTTCTACTTTTTTTTTTTTTTTTTTTTTTTTTTTTTTTTTTTTTGCATACACTTTTGCCCTACCATCCAAAATAATACATCATAGGGGCGTTGCATTCCCCTTACACTTGAACTTTTACATAACTTTACAAATAACTAATCTAATGACTCGAATTAAGATAATTAAAACACTTGGAGTACTTTTAAAATATTTAGCACATATGGGGGTAATAAATGATGTTCTTCCCCATTACTCCATTACACTAGTACTTTACCCATGAGTCCCAATCGTCCCAAAACAATATGTACAAGGATATGACTCGACTTAGCAACCATGTAATCAACTAGATAATTAACTTGGGTTTACACAAATGTTGTCACAATAATGCACTAAAAATGAGTGCATACAAGGTAGGCTAAGGCGATTTGGGTGTACATTTTAGTGGGGTGTAACAAATTCTTCCTTTAAGTAAAATGCTTAAAGGTTGAAACGAAAAGATAGGCTCTGAGGGGTGTACTAGGGGTATCGTGTACTAAAAATGAGTACAACGCAAAGGGTGTGGGAGAATTACTTGACCAATGTAGCCAAAGTAATTATAACAAAAACACAGGTGTAAAACAATGGGTTAATCCTAATGCCTCTTATCATGTAGTAAATCTAACTACACGAATGTAGTCTCACTTGTGGCCTCGGAATGGTCCTAACGCAAGTTCTAGAATCTAAGTGCTACCGGTACACACATCATAGCATAAATGCTTTTCCTACCAATTCTAGGGGTGAACCTCACATATTTGGGGGTGGAAAATTTTTTAGTGGTACGGTTTTTGTGCTAGTCATATAACTCCTATCCGTGAGACGCTCATTAAGATCAAAGTTTCACTCCTATATGTTGTAAAAAATTTTAAATTTGGCACTAAAATTACCCTAACAGGTGTTTATCTCAGTTTTATTACGCATCTACTATTAAACAAACAAAAATCAAGCGTAATAGCATTCTCTAATCGTACTTTTACCCCCCTTACACTTAAGATGAACATTGTCCCCAATGTTCAAATAACAAATGTAAAAGCATAAAGTAAAAGAATGAAATCAAATACTCCCCTGATTCGCTCGTTGGATAATGAAATTACACGGTTAAATCTTCCTCCAAAGAGAATGTTGAAGCTCCATGACTAATGCATCGCCATAAGCTTGATTCAAAACATTTCCTTGTCCAAAATAACCTGTTGAACCTGAGAAAACAAACACGAAAACCTGCATAACATCGGCGGGATAAAATCTATATATAAGGATATAATGCTTGTGGAATGATAACTTTGCAGATTCCTGGAGATTATAAGTTGGAGATTTTAATAAAAACTTTTTATGAAAACAAAATTTTCAAAAATTTCTGGAAATTAAATCTGACGCCGTCAGGTTATAACCCCTGACGCCGTCAGAAATGACCTGACAAAAATTTTCATTTTAAGTTTCCGGAAAATTTCTTGAAAAACCTTTACCTTACTTCCTGGAAATCCTGCAAAACATCATTATGACTCGATACAAGCATTTGACTCAAACAAATACGAATATGTATGCTAACTTATTATTATTATGATTCATGTTCATTTGTGTTCTAATAAACCGATTTAGATTTCCCTTACACTTATCTTTTGCAAAATACCTTTATATGTAGTTAAGACGAAGTTAAAAACAACATAAAGCATTTTCACAAAGTACTTTTGAACATGAATCAATACTAATAAAAATTAAACATACATACGGAAACAAATAAAAACAAACAAACAAACAAATAAACACACAAAGCAAATAAATAAAATAAAGCTTGGGTTGCCTCCCAAGAAGCGCTTTTCTTTATTAACGAGTCTTGTAGCTAGACTCAAAGTCACGGGGTCTACGTTTTTCCGTTTTGCTTCTCAATTGCCCCTCTAATCATCCTAACAACCTCCATATCAATTTTGTATTTAGGTCCAAGGTTTAAGCAATCTTTATAATAAAGGCTTCTCTTATTCCAAACATGGTCCATGCCTTTTTCTTTATCCTCTTCATTGATGTCCTCAATCGCACCAATGTTGTCCATGTCAAATCGAGGCACAAAACGAAATTCTTTAACCCGATAAGGCATCCTATATGTGATCCTATCTATGTGATTAGAAAACTGAACCGTGCCTTTCGAACGGTCATACCTTAAATTGGATGCTTCGATAAATGGCTTACCTAACACAACGCGAGATAGGCGGCAGTCAACAACACTTGCCATATCTTCTAAAATCATGAAGTTGGTGATAAAGGTAAAGTTCCCAACAAGGATATGTATATCCTTAATCCTTCCAACGAAGTTGCAAACTCCGCCTGGACATTTGGGGTCCATCCTAGGCTCAAGTGGTGTATTTATGATTTGGCTATAAAGGCCTGAGGACATAACGTTGATTGGGGATTCACAGTCAATGTAAGCATGCTCAACGTATTGGTACCCAATCATACATGGTATCTTCACATTCCCGGGATCACCTCTCTTAATCTTTGGGTCAATTCTAACAAAAGGTGGTCGAGGGTTATCAACTAGGTTGTTATAGTAAGCAATCTCCTCCTTAGTGGGGTATTCGTTGAAACAATCATCCAACCTAGGATCTACCTTTACTTCCTCAATTTTCTCAACCAACTTATCAACCGTAAGATTATTACGTACTAAGTAATTATCTGAGTATATGGCGGTCCCTAAGTTGTTCAAGGCATAATCAAGCTCAATATCAATCACTCTACTGAGCTCCCTGAGCTCACTAATCTCGTTCTCAAGTTGGCTACGCAACAAAGCTACTTCGCCAGGTGTAAGGGGTGGATTCGCGTTTTCCATAATGGCAAACTGAATAGTCAATGAGAATTTGTTACGAACAAAAGCACAAAGAAAATAGATAGACTAAAGAAAACCTAGAAAAATAAAATAAAAATCTCACTAGAAAGGAATCTAGTGAGTAGACCTAATAGAAATAAAAATTCAACCTAAACAATAACTATTCCCCGGCAACGGCGCCAAAAACTTGATGCGTGGTTTTGCAACCTTACAACAGGTTTTACCTCTCGAGGGATCTCAAGAGGCTTACAACCCCACCAGGCAGTGTACCTGACCGATGTAGTATAGTGTAGTGGTAAGTACGGGGGATTGATCGTTCTCCACAGGGAATAGTGTTCGTTAGGTGTGAAAGGCTACTCTAATTAGGTCTAAGGGTTGAGGAAGATTCTTTTTATGTTTTTATATTTTATAAAAGCAAGTAAAATCTCGGGTTTTGAAGGAGTGGGCGGAATTAGTTGCTAGTCAACTAACCCAAATTACTACAAATGCAAATAAAATAAAATAACAAAAATGAAAAGTGGTGAGAAACTTATGTGTAGAGAAATGTGTTTACTTAGATTTCCTTACTCCCTAACTATCTTTTACCGGTTAATTAGTGTGTATTAGTCGCGTGGATGACGGGTGTATTCCTTAATACCATTCGTGGGGTGGCGTACTTACTTCCCCAAACTCTACAAGCTCCTACTTCACTCCTATGTCGAGCCGGCTAGGAAGCTCCTAACATGGGATCACTAGAATTCGCTTGTGCATTAAATACAACCATAAAAACCTTTAGTACGCGTTTGGTTCATGTTTCTTAAGACGTTCAAGCAAGTTACCGAATAGGAAGTTAGCCAGTTTTCTTAAGCCTAACATAGATAAACAATCATCCAATACAACTAACAACACACTAACAACCAATAATCAATAGCTAGGTTTCATTAGATCTAAGCAAACACAAGATAAAATTAGCCTAACATGTTAAACAAAAGACAAGCATAAGATAGAATCAAACAACACATAGACATATTGAATGATTAATTGATAACTTATCTTTCAATGAAACATGGAAGATCTCAAGGCAAAAAGCCCTGAAAAAGTAGCTAAAATCGTCTTAGGGTTTTTATCCCAAAATTCCACACACTAAGCTCTCTCCTTTAATGACAAAAAATTAGAAAACTATATATAGACTTTGACATCTGACGGCGTCACCTTATGCATTGTGACGCCGTCACCTCGCCGCTTTTAGGGTTCCCGGATGACCATCTTGACGCCGTCCCTCTTTAGCTCTTCAAAAATCCATTCTGGCTTATCAAGGCTTGACGCCGTCGGATCATGAACGTGACGCCGTCCCCTTATGATTTAAGCCGTGACGCCCTTGATTTAGTTAAAGCGTGACGCCGTCAGAATTCTCATGCAAACTCACTGGCCCGTCATGAGTAAATTTCACATCCAACTTTTCTTGCCAAGGCATGACGCCGTCCCATGTTAATTGTGACGCCGTCAAGAGTAACTTTTAGCCGATTCTTGAGACTTTGCCGTTTTCTTCACTTTAATGCTCCAAAAACGTCCAAAATGCCTCCTTTTCCAGATTTCTCCTCAAAAGTACCTAAAATGACAAAAGGAACGATTTAGGGCAATATTTGATCAAATAAATACGATTTCGGGCTTAAATGACCCCTTAAAAGCGGTACACTTTTCGCCTCATCATTTAATCAGACTTTTTTCAGAAAATAGATACGCCGCTTAGAAATTAGAATGCGCCGTATCAATTTTAATTTATCAAAAATCAATATACTTATTAAAATTAAATGCGTCGTATTAACAAAAGTTAATGCGTCGTATTTTCGTTATGTTTCAAAATACAAGATTTTTGATTCAGTAAGATGCGCCGTATCGATAAAAATCGATGCGTCGTATCCGTTTAATAATTCGAAAACTGTTTTTAATTAAAATAATAGATACGCCGTATCTGTAAAAACAGATGCGCCGTATGGCGTTAACGTTTAGAAAAATTTCTTATTAAAAACAGAATACGCCGTATCTTGGGGAAAGATGCGTCGTATCGAATTTATTAAACGCGTTGTATTTTATAAAAATTAAACGCAATACGCCGTATCTATGAAAATAGATGCGCCGTATCGTTTGAATTAGCTCAGTACAACGATAGCAGTATGCAGAAAAACAGAAAAATAAAAACAAAAATAAACACAAACGAAAAGCAACAAAAATAAAAGAAAACAAATAACACACAAAACAGAAAATATGCAAATAATACAATGAATGCAATTTAACTAATACACAACACGGTTAGCGGTTAAATTAAAAATTAAAAAAAAAACTAATTAAAATACTAATCAAATTAACAGATAATAACAATTCACTCCCCGGCAACGGCGCCAAAAAACTTGATGCGCGTGTGCGTAGTGCTCTAATTTATACCCACGGTATGTCGTTGTGGTTTTAGCAGTATTCAAGTTTTAAATTTATATTTAGCCGACTTATCAATAACACACACACTTTAATGGTAAGTAGAGTGTCGATCACTAAGAGTGGAACGTATTATCTAGTTATCCTAATCAGTATTTTAATATCTTAAGTTAGCTATACAACCTAATCTAACGCAAGGGGGTTCAGCCTGAGAGACTGGCACGGTTTGGTTATGATTAAATATAAACTAAACTAATAAGCACGAATCAGCGAGTAGCACACACGTACACAGATAAATACTTGAGACAATAAGAAGACCTGTCCTGATAGTTAAGTAGCTTGTCACTTGTTTTATTGCTAGTTTTATATGAAGTGTATGTAATTAATCCTTTCTCGTTGGCTCTAATCTTATCGGCGAGTAAACCCTTAATGATTACTTATGACTATCCTATTTATCCTTTCTTCCTACTTTTCTACAGACGATAGAATGCATAGGTGATAAAATAAATAGGCGAGGGCAGAGGCATGGCGACCCGATCAACGCTCAGCTAGACACAGAGGTTATCAATGCACTAATAAAAGTCACCAAAGACATCAACATATAAACTTTAATTAATGGGAAAGCAATTTTAAGGGGAGTCGAAGTGCATGGTTAAATCCATGATCACAAGCCCATCAATCCTGACCAATTAAAGTGTACTAATACAATAAAACAAAACTACTTAATGAATTAAATACATGCAGGACCTTCTTACAGCTCTTGTATCTTCGTTCAAGGTGTGTCTTGTGTTGCTACTTCGTCTGAATTCGGCTTAGGGTTTCTGTGGTCTTCGGTCTTCTGAAACTGTCCAACTCCGAAATTCGTCTGGTCTTGGGGTATTTATAGTTTCTGTCTGAGGGAAAGATGCGGCGCATTGACTTAACTTCGCGTGGGGTCCAAGATTAATATATTCAGGAATATTCGTACACCGCCAGAAGATGCGGCGTAACTCCATTCTTAGATGCGGCGCATGTCCTTGCTGTCTTGGATAATATCTTGTGAAATCTTGATAGTGATGCGCCGTATGTAATAAGTAAGATGCGGCGTATCTGGAGCAGAATAGTCTTGATCTTGTACATTTCTATAGACTCTTAACTTCTTGCTTGTTTTGCTCCATAATTAGTCCAAAATCGCCAAGTTTCACATAATACTTATTTTTACCTGAGAATTACAAAAGTAAACATTAACGTATCAATTCTCACAGATAATATAATAAAACAAGTCAAATAATTAGGATAAATGATGGTAATAAAATGTACTTATTTGAGTTCATCAGAGACGCTCGTCTGAAAGACACTTCTTGAGGTTTGAGACATGAAACGTGTTATGTACATTGCTGAGCTCTGACGGAAGCTCAAGCCTGTATGCTACCGGACCAACCTTTTCCAGAATCTCGAATGGTCCTATGTATCTCGGGTTCAACTTACCGTGCTTCCTGAATCGTATCACGCCCTTCCAAGGCGAGACTTTCAACATAACTTTGTCTCCAACTTGAAATTCTAATGGTTTGCGTCGAACATCGGCGTAACTTTTCGGTCGAATTCTGGCTGTTTGGAGTCTTTCTCGAATCTGAATTATCTTTTCAGTTGTCTCTCTGACCAACTCTGGACCTGTTAGCTGTACATCACCAACTTTGGCCCAACAAACTGGGGACCTGCACTTACGACCGTAGAGTGCCTCGAATGGTGCAGCTTTAATGCTCGTATGACAACTGTTATTGTAAGAGAACTCGATCAATGGCAAATGGTTAGCCCAACCATTTCCAAAGTTAATGACACATGCCCTGAGCATGTCTTCCAATGTCTGAATCGTTCTCTCGCTCTGACCATCGGTCTGAGGATGATAGGCGGTACTCATGTCTAACTTAGATCCAAATGAGTCTTGCAATGATTCCCAAAAATTTGAAGTAAAGCGACTATCTCTGTCAGAAATGATGGAAATTGGTGCACCGTGCCTTGAGATAATTTCCTTGACGTAAAGTCTGGCGAGCTGATCCATAGTGTAAGTCTCTTTGATTGGAATGAAATGAGCTGACTTGGTGAGACGATCAACTATTACCCAAATAGCATCGAAACCTCCTGATGTTTTGGGAAGTTTAGTGACAAAGTCCATTTTAATGCGTTCCCACTTCCACTGGGGAATCTTTGGTTGTTGAAGCAATCCTGATGGCTTCTGGTACTCGGCTTTCACTTTAGCACAAGTAAGGCATTTACTGACATACGTAGCTATCTCTGCTTTCATATTGGGCCACCAATAAAGCTTCTTGAGATCCTGATACATCTTATCAGAACCTGGATGAATAGAGTACTTCGACTTATGTGATTCATGCATGATCAACTCTCGTATTCCACCATAGAGAGGTATCCAACTTCTATCCTTGAAGCATAACGTTCCATCTGATCTCCTTACTAAACCATTTACATTATCTTGCATTCCTTTAAGTGTTTCACTTGGTAGATTTTCTTCCTTGAGTGCTTCTACCTGAGCCTCTAGGATTTTTGATGGTACTGGTGAAATAATTGTCATTCCCAATGATCTGACTTTCAAAGGCTAGAGTCTTTCTTTCCGACTGAGTGCATCTGCCACAACATTGGCTTTTCCTGGGTGATATCTGATTTCACAATCGTAATCACTAAGTAGTTCCAACCAACGACGTTGCCTCATGCTAAGTTCCTTCTGATCAATAATGTACTGTAAGCTTTTGTGGTCTGTAAATATTACACACTTTGTTCCATAAAGATAATGCCTCCAAATCTTGAGTGCGAAAACCACAAAACCCAACTCTAAGTCGTGAGTAGTGTAGTTCTTCTCATGCTTTTTAAGCTGATGAGATGCATAAGCTATCACCTTCTCGTTTTGCATTAACACTGCCCCAAGTCCTTTGTGTGAAGCATCGCAATATACCACGAAGTTTTCAATCCCTTCTGGCAATGACAAAATTGGCGTGCTACAAAGTTTCTGTTTCAACAACTGAAAAGCGGTCTCTTGCTTTTCTCCCCAATCGTACTTCTGGTTCTTTTGTATCAACTTTGTCAGTGGCTTAGCTATTTTGGAAAACCCTTCAATGAACCTTCTGTAATATCCGGCAAGTCCTAAGAATTGACGAATTTCTGTGGGAGTTTTTGGCGTTGCCCAATCTTTAACTGCCTCAATCTTTGCTGGATCAACCTGTAGTCCCTGACTATCAATGACGTAACCAAGAAATTGTACTCTTCTGATCCAAAAATCACACTTTGAAAATTTGGCATACAGTTTCTCTTTCTTGAGCAGTTCTAAGATTGTTCTGAGGTGTTCTCGGTGCTCTTCTTCGTTCTTTGAGTAGATCAAGATATCATCAATGAATACGATCACAAACTTGTCTAGATACGGCTTGCACACCCTGTTCATGAGATCCATGAACACAGCTGGTGCGTTGGTTAATCCGAACGGCATTACCTGAAATTCGTAATGACCATAGCGTGTTCTAAACGCTGTCTTCGGGATATCCTCCTCCCAAACCTTAAGCTGATGGTAACCCGATCTCAAGTCGATCTTTAAGTAATAATTGGAACCTTGCAACTGATCAAATAAATCGTCGATCCTGGGAAGTGGATAATGATTCTTCACCGTTAATTTGTTTAGATCTCAATAATCAATGCACATTCTGAAAGATCCATCTTTCTTCCTTACAAACAAAACTGGTGCTCCCCAAGGCGATGAACTCGGCCTAATGAATCCTTTATCCAAGAGCTCTTGCAATTGGTTCGACAAATCTTGCATTTCTGAGGGTGCAAGTCGATAAGGCACTCGCACAATCGGTGCGGCTCCAGGTACTAATTCAATCTAAAATTCGTCTTGGCGAGTAGGTGGCAGTCCTGGTAGGTCTTCTGGAAAAACTTCTGGAAAATCTCTAACTTTTGGCACATCCTCAAGTCGCTTCTCTTTCGACTTCTTTTCTGTGATATGAGCCAAGAATGAATAACAACCCTTCTTTATGTATTTCTCTGTTTTAATGCACGAAATGATGCTGAGTCTAGACCCACTGCGTTCTCCGCGAACGACCAATGTTTCGCCATCATAAGGAAGATGAACAACTTTTTCATCACAGATCATTCTGGCATGATGTTGAGATAACCAATCCATACCGAAGACAATATCGAAACTTCCAAGTTCTACTGGCATGAGGTCTATATTGAATGGGTGATTGAGAAAATTAAGAGTGCAACAACGAATGATTGTGTCGGTGCCAACTAAACTACTGTTAGCTAGTTCAATGTGATAGGGAGTATCTAATGCGGTTGGTTCAATGTTAAGTAATGGTGAAAATGCAGTAGAAACAAAACTTATATCGGCTCCTGAATCAAATAGTATGGATGCATAACGATTATTAATGAGGAACGTACCCGTAACGACACTCGGGTCCTCCCTGACATCTTCTCCTCCAAGGACATAAGCTCTTCCTCTAGCTGTTCCACCTTGGTTATTGTTTCTCTGATTCTTTCCTTTCAGACATTCCTTCTTGAAGTGTCCAACTTCTCCACATCCAAAGCATTTTACTGGGGGCTTCTGATTATCAACCACAATCGGAGCTTTGCAATCCCTGGTTGAATGACAAACTTTCTTACAGTTTCCACACGGATTCGGACAATTTCCTGGGTTATGATGGGTTTGGCATTTGTTGCACTTGGGTAAAGTACCACTGTAACCTCTTTTTTCAGTTTTACCTGCAACATAAGCCTTTGCAGTTTCCTGTCTCTTGGGTGGTGGTTGAGTAACATTGCTACTCTGGTTGTTGTCCCGATTTCTTTTGTTGTTATTGTTATTGGAATTATTTCGGTTGCTGTTATAGTTGTTGTTTTGGTAGTTGTTGTTGGAGTTACGGTTGTTGTAGTTACGGTTACTGTTGGTGTTGTTGTTGTCTGAAGCAGTTCCTTTCTTCACTATCTGAGCCATGAGTTTCTGAGACATTCTGATTGCTTCATCCAATGTTTGTGGGTCAAAAGAAATCACATCACCACGGATGTTGTGAGGTAATCCTCCAATAAAATTCTCCAATAGCTTCTCAGTATCCGGAACCATTGTCGGACATAATGCTGCCAATTCCTGGAATCTCTTGATATAAGCCTCAATATCATTAACTGCTGTCACTAGCTCATAAAACTCTGTTTCCATCTTTTTCACTTCTGTTCGTGGGCAAAACTTCTTTTTCAGCAACTTCTTGAATTCATCCCATGTAAGCTTGTGAGCATTCTCCATTCCCATGGGCTTTGCATACGAATTCCACCATGACATAGCTTCCCCAACGAGTGTACTAGTAGCAAACTTAACCTTGCTGTCTTCCGGACAGTTGCATAGAAGGAATACTGATTCTGTCTTTTCAAACCATCGGATCATGGCATTGGCTCCTTCAGTGCCTTTGAATTTTTCTGGATCACCACTCTTGAAATCTTTGTACGTACATTTACGGCCATTTGTTCCTTTAGTATCTGTTCCTGCGGCTTCCACGGTTTCTGCCCGCGAAGCGACTTCAGCAGCAGCTGCAGCTACGGCAGCTCTTTCAGTTACCAATGCTGCCTCAATACTGTCGGCAACAAGTCTCTTAATCTGGGCGGGTGTCATAGCAGGAGTAGCTCTTTTGGGTGGCATATTTCTTCACAATCACAAAAGAATACAACAATGAGAACTCACAATGGAATTGATCATCATACACAATATACACAACCACAACATGTATATACATCCACAATACGTATAAATACAACTACAGCATGTATAAATACAATGAAACCACAACGAAACATCATAAGTATAATCACAGCGCACATGAATATAATACATGAAAATTTCGGTTACGCAGACCGATATCATAAAATAGCACAACAAAAATCCTGCATAGTAGAGTTACACTTGATATATTTGTTTGTACTACAAGCAAAAGACAACAAGTACTAACTATGTCCCACACCCCGGGACTAGGATAATAATGTACAAGCTATATGATAACAGTCTAACACTAGGCACCTCCTCCGGGTGCTCCATCTAACCTGCGGAAAATCCTCTGAATATCCCTAGATATCGCAACAACGATCTCCTCTAGGTGCTGAACTCGAGTCTCAAGGTCAGTCTCTCTAGTCTCTGATGCAGAAAACCTAGCCTGAACTGAAGATAACTCACCGACCAGGCCGTGATGCTCATCCTGGAACCTCTGTGCTCTGTCAACTAACCCCGGCACCTCCTGCCTGAGCTGTGTGATATGCTCTGAACTCTCCAACTGACGAGCCTCTAAACCCTGGTGTGACACATCAATGGCAACCCTACCCTGGATCAATCCCTCGACCTCCTCCTCAATGGCCTCAATACGGCTCACTGGAGTCTCGTCTAGATGAGATAATGCTCTCTCAATCTCTGCCTGAAGCTGATCTAGTCGAGAATCAAATGTAGCAGCAGTAATCAATCTGTCAGCAGCAACCCTCGAGCTCTCACCAACCTCGAATCTGCTGGGTGGTGCTGTCTCTGTGGCATCTGAAGTATCTGGAGATGAGATATCAAGACGAGCCCGCTTCTTGAGCAGTAGGTATGACGTAGGAGTAGGATCTCTGATGTGAGCTGGTGCTGATAGGGATGGCAATGGTGGAGACAATGATGATAAGGATGGTAAAGGTGATAATGGTGGTGGTGTACTGAATGTCACATTCCTCCTCGCTGTCAAGCGGCGACGGAGTGGCTGAGATGAAGTAAGTGATGATGGTGGTGGTAAGGATGACTTGCACTACATTCATACCCCTATAGCTGGTGATCTGACTGTGAGACGATGAACCCGCTTAGCAACAGTACGCTTCATGCGCGGCCCACCTGGATATGTACGGTAAACTTGACCATAGGGTATCTGCTGCCCCGGCTGAATGACCGGAAAAACTCTGGGACCACAACGGATCACAGGTGAAACTGGTGGTGTAGGCACGACTTACCCCTCCTCAAAGGGTTCTGTCTCGACCTCTGACATAACTGGTGAAGACTGTGGAGTAGGCTCCACTGATGATAAAATGATAGTGGGTAGTGATGGTGATGAAACTGACTCTAGTATGATAGAGGGTAGTGAAGAAGTATCGTCCGCTGACTCAGAGTCAGACGAGATAACAATAAGGTGTGAATCCGAAGACATCACTGAAACAACAGATGTGAAATAAAAGTAAATAAAAATTTACACAATGCGGATTATGATGAAATGATATATGTATGAAATCGCAATCACTAAATGTGATATAATGAATATGCACTTATTCCACAATGATGAGATGCTATGATGGTGCAGCTATAGTCTAGGGTATAATGAATAACCTAGTTCGCTATAACCTTTGCTCTGGTACCAATCCGTCACACCCCCAAATTTCGTGACTTGCAGCGGAATAAGTCATTCAGGGGCACGACTGGTCATAGCACCAAAGTTCTAGTTATATTGAACGACCTAAAGTGTCGTTTAGAAAATACATCGTTTGATTATTTAAAAACATTCAGAGTTATAAAGCTAGGTCCCAAAAGGTGAAACAAGTTTTTAGAAAACAAGTTCATAAAATATAAAGTGAGACGCGTTGACTCCGTGACTCTATGATGTCCATATGCAAGCCAACATGCGATACCTTAATTACCTGAAAATACATTGCTAAAAATGGTCAACAAAAATGTTGGTGAGATCATAGGTTTATGTAAATGAATGATTGTACGGATACCACAAGTATAAAGTGTATGACAAATCCATGCCACACAAAAATGATACATTAGCTCTAAGCTCATGACCCCGAAGCTAGACTGAATGAAATGCCCCAACCGAGTGTTTGCCAATCACTCAAATATGACATAAATGAAATGCGTTCATTTGACCAGTTGGTGCTACCAACCCGAACGGAGGAGTCACCCTCAATAGATCTATCCACTCACTCTCGCATACTAAAAATTAACGGTTCATGATAATATAAGGGGACTTTAATCTGGGCAATGATGTAACTTAAGCAATGTAAATGAGTTTGTATACTTTGGTCCGCATATAAAATGGTGCAATGTATTCTCCCCCGAGAGTTTAGAAATCAATAAACAATTTCAAACGGGGCTATGAAAACTCACCTGATATGATATAGCAACAATGATCACAATGGATATGATGAGATGAGGCTCGGTTCCTAACCGCGACCTATCATGAATGATATGATCTAAGGTAAGCAAATGAAATGTTGTTACTCATGCAAACACGTATGTTATCGATACCACTCGAAAGTTTTGAAAACAATGTTTATCGTCGAAAAATACATTTTGACGTCTTGTTAAGTTATAAACCACCTTTTGCGTAAATATGTTAAAACTACACTCCATGATCATTGTTCGGTGTTCTATTGGAAAATATAATGTTTTCGACGCAAAACAATACTTTTCATACTTGTGAAAATATATCCAAAACGGCCTCGCAAAACTAGTCGCGAATTAGTGCACGTTAAGTGTTGTGAATGAATTTGACGTCCTTGAAAATAAAACATTGTTACAAGTTTTTAGTGTCGTGTTATTGGACTTTTGATCATACGCATCTTGAATAGATAGAAAACCGGCTATCAATGTAATGGCTTGTAAAAATGTTAATGTATATACTTAGAAAAATACTTTCTATTAGGGCTGAAAAAAATTGAATAGAGTTCGTCGGCTTCGAACGTGTATATCTCGGTCGTTATAAGCTCGTTTTCTACGTTCTTTATATCCACGGATTCGCCATAACATGAAGTAACATAATCTCAGTAGCTCAGCTCTCCTAGATCACGTCTAACACCTCGTTTGGTCCTTTAAAATTCAGCTATCCGCACGCTTATTTTCAGAAAATTAGTTTTCGTCGTTTAACTTCGAACGATCATATCTCCTTCGTTATAAGTCAGATTTTAGTATAACCTTGAAAATACATGATCATATGAAGTAAATAAAAGAATGAAAAGATCAAAATGATGTTCTTGAAGTTTACTTACAATCTTGGAGTGATTTGATGAGAAAGGTGCAATAACTTGAGGTTTTGATCACAAGACCTTAACTAGGATAGTAAATGGAGTATGTTTATGCTTTGTTCTTGAAAAATCTATGTATTTCACCTCTTATTCTTGATGTGGCCGAACATAGAGATGAAGGGATGAGAGGTTTTGATCTTTATTTCACTAAAATGGTTATGTTGTATGTGTTTGTGTTAGTGGATTTCTAAATAAATGTGTACTAATTCCATTAATGCAATTTGGAAGTATTAAGCTAAATGGGATGGTAGGGGGGGCGGCACACATGGGTTAAAAGGGAAGGGTTTGATGAAATTGTGCCAAGTGTCCCATTAGTGTAAGTGTTTAGTTGTTTTGTGTATACATTGGGTGTTATCGGGTACCGAGTTAACTAGAAATAACTCATGACGAGGTGAAATGAGATACGACGAAGTTGTAAAAATTGTAAAATCATGTTCCTTGCAAGAATCGGGTGTTAAAATGATAATCGGATTGAAATTTCGTAAATCGACGGAGTTATAAGCGTCGAATGAAAAATGTAACGATTTGTTTAAAAATACCGGGTAAAGTAATAATATAATCTCTATATCATTATAATTAGCTTGAAGATGTATTAGGATCATTGTCTGGAGTATTTGGTTTACTGTTGATAGAAATGACTGAGTGGTAACGTTAATTAAACAATTAAGCATACGTTAATGAAAATCACACAGACACATGCATGAACTGATATGGTACTGATATTACTGATGATATGCAGACTACTCTAGTCTGTATGATGTATCCTTACTGATGATGCATGAATACGCAGCTAAACCTAACTGGTTACGCGCATTTGAATACTCTTAAACCTAGTTTATGACATGATGAATGATGCCCATGAATAGTGATTTCCTTCCGGGAATAAATAGTGTTATGTGAATAGTAAAATTTTTAACGACTTCTCAAAGTCTCAAACTGGCTTCGAAAATGATGAATAGTAAATGATGAATAGTGATCGGTGAATAGTGTTTGATGAATAGTAACTCATGAATAGTAAATTGTCGGGGTTTGGAAAATGACCTGAAATTACGAGTTGTGACATCTGTTCACTGGGCTTTTTAAGCTCAGCTGCATTTCTTTTCCTGCGGCATGTTTTAGGTTGGAAGCTGGGATTTGAGTGAAGAGTGCATAGGAGCTCTTAGTGGACTACCTTGATGATAGAGGCCTTTTTCTTTTGGATTAGACTGGGATTTATCTTCAGTTAGATTTAGTTGGGATTTGTATTTTAGTTTGGGAACTCATTATGATTTAGAATTATATTCCCCTTAGTTTCATTTTGAACTTATGTAACCTTATTATTAATAAAAGTCTTCTGCTTGCGTTTGTTTTGTTGACACCAGAATGTGGCATTTTGACCCTTGTCGGGTTGGGGTGTTACAATTATGGTATGAGAGCCTAGACTTCGACTTGTAGTACATAAGTTAAGGCCTGTGACGACTTGGACCCTTAGTATTACAGGTTTCACCTTCTGATGATATTTCATTCCTTCGAATTTCGATCTTTGATTCGCTTGTTAATCGTGTAGATGCCTTTTTGTCTGATCAGAGAACTTCGACATGTATGAATCTGATGTGTTCGACACATTCTGTGGTCTCTCTTGCTATTGCTAAGCATATTAAGGTCCCCTCTGCAATATTAGAAATTCATATATACTCATTTCTATCCCTATGAGAAATCTTGTGGTTATTAACCACGAGTATCAGGATTTTCCAGTACGTTTTGAAGATATTTGAAGATAAAATTCGTTCTGCTAATACGTTTCCTTTGGGAATGTTTGATTCGATATTATTTTGGATACGGATTTGTTGAATGAGCATCGAGATGCTAACAACGGTCATATTAGATTAGTCATCTTTGGCGATTTGAGAAACTCAAAATTCTGTGCCATGGTTCCCAACCTGGTAAACAATTATGATCACCTTGCTTCGAAAACTCATACGTTAATCCCTTGCGGCTGTGAAGATGCTTCGTTTGATAAAACTCACCTCGAGAGTTATTCGGTTGTTTGAAATGTTCGCAATGTATTCCTTAATGAACTACCAAGATTACCACCTGAGTGTGAAGTTGATTTGATCTGGTGCTGATAGGTTGTTTAGTCACGACTTAAGGTGGAATATGATTGCAATAAAGGCATGTTTATATGATACAACTATTATGACACCTGGTCAACATGATAATAGTTACACCATATAACTTGAACTTATTGGGATCATAGGATGTCTTGAGAAGTGCCTGAGAACAGTAAGTTATTTGAGTCAGAATTATATTCGTATAAGAGCGAAGTTTTGCCTAATTTTGAAACTCCGTATTAAACGACATCAGTTGAATGGAAAGAATTGAAGGACCAACTTATAGGAAGTGGTTTATTCATCTAAGTGTGTCCCCGTGTTGTGCTTGTGAAGAAGAATGATGATAGCATGAGGTTGTGTATTGAATTCGGGAAGCTGAATTGCATTATGGTTAGAACTGTTACCCTTACCTCAAATCGATGATTTGATTAATCAACTTCAGAGTGTTAAGTTTTCCCAATGATGAATTTTAGATCTGATTAATTTCGTATGAAGGAGCAAGATGTTCCTGGAATTGCTTTTCGTATTCGTGATGATCTTTATGAGTATTAGTGATGCCAATTGTATTGGCTACTACTCCGACTATTCCTATGGACTTGATAAATCGTTTCTTTCATGAATACTTGTACAAATTACATAGTATGACATGTTGGTTTATTCAGAGACCAAAGAGAAACACGAGAATCATATTCGTATTTGCGTTAAAATTTCTAGAAGAAGCTCTATGTAATATTCTCGAAGAGTAAATTTTGAATGGGATGAAGAACGAGAGGAGAATTTTGAAAGGCTAAAAAGAGATTTGTCTCTACTCAAGAAGGAGACTTAGTTATGTCCTTATAAAACATGAGAAGATTATTGCTTATGCATCAATACAGCTAGAACCGTAGGAGGTGAACTATCTGATGCATGACTTGGGAGTGATTTGTGACAGATATGAAGAAGCTCAGAAGCAAGACGGTGGAATATGATCTATGTCAAAAGGATTGAGGAAGCGGTTTTGATTGAAGCACACAGTTCTATTTGCTATATTCATCTTAGTTGTACTATTATGCATAGAGACTTGAAACAGAATTTTGATGTAATGGTATGAAGATGATTGTGAATATATTAGTAGCGAAGTGTTTAGCGTGTAAAGAGGTTAATATTTAGCATCAGCATACAAGTGGATTACTTTAGCCTTTGGACGTTCTTATCTAGAAGTGGGATTAAACCTTCATGGACTTTGTAACGGGAATTCCGCGCACATTTAGGAAGGGCAACACGAATTGAGTTGTAGTGGATCGTTTGAATAGGTCGACTCACTTTGAAGGTTGGCAGAGATTTCTTTCGGCAGAAGATTATTCAAGTTACATGGCGCGCCTTCAGTGATCGTGTTAGAGAATCATGTTTTGATTCACACTTTCAGAAGACATACAGAAGACTATGGGGATTGGACTCGGGATTTTAGTACGGCTTCTCACCTTCAGACGGATGTACAAACAGAACAAATATTCGATCTTGGAAGATGTGTTGAGCGGGGAATTTGACAAGTGCTAGGTCTGGTTGTGTTGCTCACCAAGGTTGATGGCATGCAAGTGACAAGGGTTTTCCTTTCGGAGTTTTGTATGAACGGTGATGTGAAGCACCTTTTGGTTGAATTAAGTCGGAGAGTTACTAATTGCAGGTCTAGAGTTGATTATAGTGACTACTGGATTAGTTATCATTGTGGAAGAAAATTTTTGAAACTTTAGACCGGGAATTTGTGTGTTCCGTATGATGTTTCAGTACAGAAGAGTTAGACGTTTGGCATATAAGGAAGATTTAGTTTGCGATACGTTAGACCTTAGATTCGTTCTTATCCATACGATTATTGCACATGTTCCATTATGCCTTCAGATACGTTTTGATATTCGTATATGTGCTTAATTGATCGTCAGTACGAATATATTACCCATCTCTTTATGAAACTCTTGATACGTTTGATGTTTTGGTATGTGCTTCTCTGATTATTAGCAAGTTCCTTAGTTCGTTCAGAATCTAGATAGAGTGGTGAAGTTTTATCATTTAGCACTACCTCCATAATTGCCTCGTGTGTATATGTGTTTCATGTATCTCTTTGAGAGATTACAACTGTCATCTGCTACGTATTTGTTTCGTATTCGTTGGATCATATTTTTTTTATGATTTCTGTGCTGATGGAGAGCCGGGGCTATCCTAGTTTTTCTAGATCGAGTCATGAGAAATTTTTCCGTTTGTTAAAATCTTTTGGAAGAACCTCTCCAAATGCAGGCTATTTATTGTCATTTCTTTCGTGATTTGGTACGTCTTCGTCTAACTTTTACGACTTCAATTTCAAGGACGAAATTTTTCTATTTAGAGGGGAAGAGTTGTAAAACCCGAAAATCCGTAATCACGTTTTATTTGATAATTTGAATTCAACCTAAGTTTTTTTTTTTGTAAAAAAAAGATATATAAACTATAAGTTATGCACTTGAATTTATATTAATCCTAAACTAACTTACCAAATAATACTACAAGATTAGTCTTCCTAAATCCTAGCTTACATAAACGACACACCCTTTTGTTCCTAAACCTTTCACGCGTTATATTGAAGAGATAAGACCCAATAATTATATAATTTGAGAAGATTTCCTGTGTTCTCTTACCCTCACACGACATTCCAAAATACATAACACGGTTTTTCCTTTTTTCCCTCACATTAAACATATCACCGGTTTCTCCTTTTCTCCTTCACAATACCAAAACCCAAAACAAGACCTATATCATTGTTTTCTCTTCAAGATTAAGGGTGACAACATTTATAGCTTGTGGTGATCGCTTGGAGTTAGAGTTTTGCAGCCCTTGTGTCTAATCATTGTAGCTTTTGAGTGGTGTGTAGTCCTTGTTCTTTTGGTCTCTCAAATCAGCCCTAAAGGTACTCATAACCAACCAACCTTGTCGTTATTTTGATCACCATTAAACGTAATATGTGTAATATAAAAACCTAATCTGAATCATACTCAATATAATCATGTTATAATGCTTACATTAATCTGCTTCTAAGTCTCGTTAAGGATCACAGGTGTAAAAGATTATCCACCACATAAAATCATAGGAATCTTGTTTATATGTGTAATGTAATCATGTGTTTCTTGTTCTAATTGACCTAATTGATGCTAACCCTAATCAAAACCATTAAAACCTGTGTTTAATCACTAAATTACACATTCAATATGGTACATGTGATAATAGAACCATAGAATTAATTAGGGGTTGGTTAAGGTTTAAATGAGTTAGGGATTTGTTTTCTGTCAAAATAGTATGTTGTCCAGAATTTGGGATAGATTCAAAGGGGTCTAAGTTGATGATTCCAATATGTTTTTGCATAAATTTTTAGTCTAAGACTAAGTTCATGAAGTACACATGCTGTATATCAAATTTCATGGTCATTAGAGGTCGGGATAGTTGTCTTTTGATTTTTACAAGATTAAGTGTTAAAACTGTATTTTGGATGTCTGAAAACCAGCTTGTGTTTTTGATTTTTTGTTTTAAAATCATAAGGAATTAAGAGGGCTTATTTATGAGGAAAAATGTTTAAGATGTATAGGACTTACTGGAATTTTTGTGTATTTTTCTGAAAGGTTCAAATGGGTTAATTAAATACAAATTTTCGGGGTATACCTGTAGTTCACTTTCTAGACATGTTTGGGTAAACGATTTTTGAAATGGTGTTTGTACTTAGAAATAAATTATGGGAAAATTCATGTACGCTCTTAGGACATATAGTTACATGTGTAAATTATTGTAGCTTCTGGATTGGAGTCTTGGTTTGATTTGAAATTCATTAAGTAAAGGTTAAAGTATACTAAAATCAGAAACTTAATAAGGAACTAAAGGTCTTGTAAATTCATATCAATTGATGTGTTTGAACTCTAAAAGGTACTTAAGTGATAATCATGATATATTGGGTCAAATGTTAACCTAATTTCGATAATGAAACCCTAAGTGGATTAATTATGAATTGTGACCCGAAGTTACAAAAGTTACTAATTTTGGAAATTTACTAAATCTGGAAACTTACTAATTATGGAATCTTGCTAAATATGGGAAACTACTAATTATGCAAAGTTACTAAAAATGTAAAGCTTCTAAAAATAGAAGGAAACCCTAATATGTTAATTTGCTCAACAACAAGTGATGAATCCGTAATAACTTATGAAATGGTTCTTAAATAATAAGACGATCATTAATTCATGTAGATTCGTTGAAGGAGTAACTTCCAATCCTTGTGTTTTCTGATATGGTTTCATTTGCGGTTTGAGGTACATATATTCTACCCTTTCTCAGTAAGGGTGTTTTCTCTCATGACTTCTCGATCCTTGACTTTGATCATTTGCTCTGTTATGATTCCGTTTGATATGATCCGTTTGATATGACCCTTTGCTATGATTCCCTTGATATGCTCCTTTGGATTGGTATTCGTTTTAATATTCGTTAATGTGATATTCGTTTGCTATCCATTTGCTATAATATGTTTCCTTTCAGTTTGATATGCTTTGATTAGATATGATATGATGACTTGATATGATATGATATGATTTGTTCTGTTCTGTTGCCCGAGCTTCTGTATCTGTATTCCTAGCCATGGTAGTACCATGGCCATGTCATTGAGGCACCAATGGCATGACACTTTCTATGGAGGTGTGATTGATCCACGGCGTCCCCATTTGATATGATATGATATGTGATCACTTGGCCATTATGATATGTGTATATACTTGTCTCGTACAGGTGTTTATATGATTTGTGTTGTAGGGGGCGTATGGATGCATCCTTAGGTATTTTGTTTCATTTTGTAGTGATTGGCTGCGTGTGCCTTACACCCCTCTCACACTAGGGAGCTAGCTACTCCCCTTGGTACTTGAGAGGTCTCTCCTCCTTGTACAAATTATGATTTGACGGATATATGGATATCATATGATGTGATTATGTAACTAAGTATGTAGCATTCTTTCTGAGCTCGATGGGCATTTATGTTCTGTTATATGATTATTATCCTCTGTTCGATTCCTTTAACTTCATTATGATCTTCTTATGTTTCGCTATGATTTGCTTCTTATGATATATGACATTTTACACAGTTGATCCTTGATCTCGTATTCGTTTGAAAGATGATATTCATTCAGTAGGAGGTTATGTTCCTTTTCCCTATACTTATATATGTTTGATTATTTGTTTTGTTTAGATTTGTTCACTGGGCTTTTTAAGCTCAGCATTTCTTTTCCTGCGGCAGGTTTTAGGTTGGAAGATCGGATTTGAATGAAGAGTGCGTAGGAGCTCTTAGTGGACTACCCTGATGATAGATGCCTTTTTCTTTTGGATTAGACTTGGATTTATCTTCAGTTAGATTTAGTTAGGATTTGTATTTTAGTTTGGGAACTCATTATGATTCAGAATTATATTCCCCTTAGTTTCATTTTGAACTTATGTAACCTGCATAAATAATGTTAGTTGATAATACCAATCGATCACGGTGGAATTTTCTTTAGAGAAAAGACCACTACAATTGTTTTACTGATTAATGTCTTGATTCCATTCACCTTGGTCGAGCACATCAGCCGTCCGAATCCCGTTAGGGACAGTTATCAATACTATGGTTAAAATCCAAGTAAAGAACCACGTCTTAAGGACTCGATTTGTGAAAGAAATCTCTTTAGCGTGATTTCTAGCACTTACAAGTTTAGATGTCTAGAATATTAACAGCATAGTGTGAAAACACATCTCTAATCCTTACAAAGGTTGTTCCTGAATTGGACACCCTCAAGAAGGCTTACAAAGATATACCGAAGTATACCAACAATTCAGGTAAGTCGCTGAAGTATACCGGAGTTTCACTCCACGACTTTAGACCGTTTGGAACATCAGGTAACCATCATGATACGTGGCAAGATCCGAAGATCTCATAAAAACTCTTATACAGCTTGTGTCCTTTTGGCGAACACAAGTGTATGTTATGGAAGTGTATCCTAAGAGATTTTTTAATGAATCTCATGGATCTAGACTCGATTACGTGCGTTTTATTTTAGTAGTCAGAGGCATGGAGCAGAGTGACACCTTTTCAATATCAACATATCTCGAAGTGAGAGGCCGATAGATTATGCAAGGTTCTCCGTGAGAAATGAAACAAATATCTTTTAAGAGATACTTGAGTGGCTAGGAGGGGTTGTGCAGCGTGTCACTGGGTCTTTGACATCTTTTCTTCAATACCGATATTATCTTTGTGATAACCGATAGCAGATGTACTGACCCGGTTTATGTTCCTAAGTTTATTGGAGGGCTATTTCTTTTCACCCTTTTCACAAACTTTTGTTTTTAATTCTTCAACCCCTTCTTTCTCCTTTCATCACTTTACTCCCTTTTTCAATCATACCTAAGGACTTCTAATTCTAATCTATTGGAATTGTCCTTGGGTAGATCCCTCCGGCTCTGTCGGATCATAGGACATAAACCAAACCATAATCATCTTATTACTCCATGATTATCCTAGGTTCATTGATCACATGCCATAAAACCTTTTTTGAAAATCTCTCAAAGTGTTTATAATTATAAAACATATTTTGTTAACACTTCGAGAGTTTTGCATTTTCTGAAATACCCCCCCCCCTTTACATGTGCTCATAAATTTTAAGATAGATTTACACATGTTGTGTAGAGTTTGCACTTTTGAATTGATCGATTTTCAGTGAACATGACCAATTCAAGACACGCTTACATCACTAGTTAAACTAGCTTGAAATTATTACCCATCCTGGTCAAGTTCAAAGAAAGTCTCTCGAGACGGTACATTCTACTTAGACAAGTCCTATTCGAGACACGCTTATATCACTAGTTAGACTAGCTTGAAATTATTACCCATCCAGGACAAGTCTTTTCGATTACTAACAATTAAGCTTCGTCAATTCATTTGTTATATCTGAGTCGAGCTCATTTGAGATTCTACAACGATCTGTAAGCATTTTGATCACATTTTAATCACGTCTTCTCCCCCTCAAAAATAGCAAATTCCTGATATTTTTTATATCAACTGATTAATAGAAAAGCTTTTGGAGAGATAGACGGATTTGTTTTTGCATGAAATCGGAACATTTGTTGTTTTTATACTCCCCCTTAAAGAAAGCATATATTCAAACATAAAGTTTAAAATTCTTGAACAAGGGTTTGGAGGGAGTTCTCTTTTTGAAATATGAGTTATGCACTAAAAATTTACATAAGTCTTTTTGTAGAAATGAGTTTTTGTTTGAAATCTTTTCGTTTGTTTATACTCGAACTTTTTGAAAATGATCTCGTCCTTGAAAATACGAGTCCTGATTTGAAATAATTATAAGTCATCATTTAAATCTAGGTTTCGTATTGAAGTATACGAAAGCCATTGTTTAAGAAAATTTTGAGAAAACGACATGTTTTAGAAAACATGTTAGTGAACTCTCGCTCAAGCATCTGTACATATCCGTATCATTGTTGAATGACATTTCTAGAAAACTACAGAATATCGATTATATGAGAGACATGTCGTGAGAAGAATATTTTTGTATTTTTTGATTTTATGTTGTTTTCGTATTTTTGAAAATTTTCTATTTTTGTATTTTCTTTTTGTTGGTTTTTCAAATTTTGTATTTTGTTTTTCAAAAATATTTACAGCGAAGCTTTTTGAAAAATATTTTTCAAGAAGATTCGAGAAGACGTTCTAGCTCCTCAAGAGTTAGGCTTCGCATGCCAATTCATCGAACTAAATCGTCAAACGTATCTTTTGGAAGGGCTTTAGAAAATAGATCGGCGAGTTGGCAATCTGTCTTTACGAAAAATAATTCAACAGCACCCTCTTCTACATGTTCTTTGATAAGTGATAGCGGAATCTAATATGCTTGGTCTTCAAGTGTTGTACTGGATTGCACGAGATGGCTATGGCACTTTTCGTGTCACAATACAAAGGTATTCTGTCGAAAGTAAAGCCATAATCTGTGAGTTGTGTCCTCATCCATAGAACTTGGGCACAACACGCAGATAGAGACACATACTCGGCTTCTGCGGTTGATAATGCAGTACAGTCTTGTTTCCTTGATGACCAACCTACTAGCTTTTCACCTAAAAATTATGCTCCACCTGATGAACTTTTTGCTGTAACTTGACAACCTGCGTGATCGGCATCTGAAAATGCTATTAGTTTAAACTCGGAACCCTTCGGATACCAAAGTCCCATGTTAATGGTTCTTTCTGAAACCGTGCTAATAAGCAAACAGCAAAATGAATATTGGGTCGACTAGCAGTAAGGTACATGAGAGAACCAATCATGCTCCGATATTTCTTCAGATCGATGGGTTTCCCAAATAAATAAGCACCGATTTTTGGTGAAGTGACCATTGGTGTACCAACAGAATCACAATTTTCCATACCATGTTTTTTCAAAATCTCAATTGTATATTTAGCTTGATTAATGAAGATACCACGAGGGGATTGATGTATTTGTAAACCAAGAAAGAATTTATGTTCCCCTATCATGGACATTTCAAATTTTCTTTTCATGATATTTTCAAAATGTTATGAATGATTTGGATTAGTGGACCCAAAGATAATGTCGTCCACATAAATCTTAACAATCAAAATGTCATCTTTGTATTTTCTTGTAAACAAGGTAGGATCAACAGTTCCTTTGATGAAATTGTTTTTTATCAGGAAAGATGATAGTTCGTCATACCACACTCTTGGAGCTTGTGTTAAACTATAAATGGCTTTCTTTAGCTTGTAGAGGTAGTCTGGATGTTCCTTTGTCAATGAATCCTTCTGGCTGACTCACATACACTTCTTCTTTAAGAGTTCCATTCAAGAATGCAGTCTTGATGTCCATCTGATATAGAGTGAAGTTCTTGTGAGCTGCATAGGCTAAGAAAATCCTGACTGCTTCAAGTCTTGCTACTGGCGCGAATGATTCTTCGAAATCTATCCCTTCTTCCTGTCTGAAGCCTTTAGCCACGAGATGAGCTTTGTTGCGAATTACCGTCATTTCTTCATCCTTTTTGTTCTTCCATAACCATTTGAGATCAATGATAAGTTGGTCAATTGGTCTTGGAACTAATTCTCAACTGTCATGTAACTGGTATTGAAGAAATTTCTCCTGCATCACTTCTATCCATGCGTTTTCTGCCATCACCTCCCGAATATTCTTTGGTTCTTTGAGGCTTATTGAGCAAATGTAGATGCACATTTTAGGGTCTGTTGCAAGTTGTTTTCTCATCTGAACTGGCCTTGAAGGTTCACTAATAACTTGTGCAATGGGATGGTCTTTTGTCCATTTGAGTGTAGAAGGATACCTTGTGTTTAATGTATGCAAGTTAGATTGTTCTTGTAACCTTGATGTTAGGAATTAAATGTTCAAGGAATTGGTTTCGTATTAGTACTGCTGAAGAATAACACTAACAGTACTAATGGAGTTGGTACTGCTAGTGCAAAGATTAGTACTGCCAGAGTTACAGATTGAAGACTACTGAATATATAACTAACAGTACTAATTGCTGAGTTAGTACTGCTGGTATAAAAGATGATACTGCTGGACTGCTTGAAAACTGAAGATTAGTACTGCTCATGATGATGTGTAAAAGGATAAGTATAAAATAGATTTCTTGTATGACAAAACTTAATAAACACCTTCTATCTATAAGCTTTTGATAGTTTTGGGCTCAAGGTTGTTTAGACCTTGATCTAGGATAAACTATGATAAGGCACGATGATAATATTGGCGGAATATTCAAATGACAGAAACAATATTATCACAACAAGGTTTTGCCAACTTCTCTGTTTGTTGTAAAATCAGCCCCAAAGCTATGAGATCAAATATAGCACGATTACAATCTAATCAGGGATCAAAGATCCTTGAGGCTAAACAAACCTAATAACATCAAACCCCTTGTCTGATGTTCCTACACACACACACTTTTAGGTGTTCAACATATTGACACACTTGGTGTTTAATTTCTAAGCACACTAAGCACTATTTTGTTCTCCATTAAACACACCTTTTATCTAAGGCTAAGATCTCCTTTTATAGAACCATGGAGATCTTTTACAACATTGATAAGTCTTGTCTACTACTTGCTTTGAGTGTGTCAGTTATTAAGATACAACATGTATCTGTGTTTACAACTTGTTGACTGATAACATATCTAGATATTATCTACTGTATATAATTGACTCATATACAGAAAATATCTTTTTCATTCTTATCCATTCAGCAGTAGTATGACTCATTCCATCAACAGTGTCTGATACACTAGCAGCAGCTTCTTTTGCCTAGCAGTAGTATCTTTGCACTAGCAGTAGAATAAAATGCACTAGCAGTAGAATCTTTTATGCCTAGCAGTGGAATCTACTTGGTGTATTTTGCTTATCTTTTCAGTAATCCTTGTGTTTCATTCTTCTTGTTTTTTATCATCAAATCTATGAAATATATAAAACCCAACAATGTTCCCGTATTTAATGATTACAAAACAAACACATTCTTGTACGAATTCCCCTAGACGAAGTAGAGAAATTGAGATAACTAAATCTCACCATGAATGAAACCATACTATCTTCCCCTTAATCTATGCTACCACAGTATCTCTTCCCCTTTTTGTTATCAACAAATAGAGAATATAAGCAGTAAAAACTTGGTGTAACATATAAATGGTTAACTATCTGAACATTTTATCTTCCCATGAAACCCATATGTTAACCATTTGAATCTCCAATTCTGTAGGCTTTATGACTAATGAAGAAAACCAATCATTACTAACTTGATGATGAAACAGAATAAACCAACCTTGTGTCTTATGTCTTGTACTAAAACTGACTTTGAACGTATACCCAACTTTGATGTATAGGGAGACCGCAATCTCATGACAATAAACTCATCTTCTATGAGACACTGAGCACTACACTGTAACTCCTTTAAGTGTTTGTCATTTCATAGTCACTTGAATGAACGAACAAGTTATCTTTAAACGAAATGAGAAAATCATTTAAGATATGATAAGAACACAACCTTGAAAAATTCCACTTCATCTTCCTGTAACAAATAACTTTCTTCTCCAATGAAAATAAAAACAAGCCTTTAATCTTTTAAGAACATAAACCAACTCTCTTCTTTGTGTGATTCTACCCCTGTGTGTGTAAACCTTGAAAGAAAACCAAAAATTCAATCATACCTCAACTGTTTCTGCAGCAGTTTTCAACGATGCATATCTTGCCATCTAAACCTTAGATTGAAGATCCCTCCGGTGAGAATCTACTTTGATATGCCAAGAACCTTCAACAAAAATTTTAGCCCGATCCAACGGATAACGAATGAGCTATAACCTTTGTAAAACAGCTCTGCAGAAAGTTGTGAAAAATTAAGAAAAAATGAATTTTTCTTCTTTCTTCTATAAAAACCTTGTACAATCCTAGATCTAGAGCCCCCCTCTCTGATACCAACTTACAAAACTTAATAAACACCTTCTATCTATAAGCTTTGTGATCGTTTTGGGCTCAAGGTTGTTTAGACCTTGATCTAGGATAAACTATGATAAGGCACGATGATAATATTGGCGGAATATTCAAATGACAGAAACAATATTATCACAACAAGGTTTTGCCAACTTCTCGGTTTGTTATAAAATCAGCCCCAATGCTATCTGATCAAATATAGCACGATTACAATCTAATCAGGGATCAAAGATCCTTGAGGCTAAACAAACCTAATAACATCAGACCCCTTGTCTGATGTTCCTACACACACAGACTTTTAGGTGTTCAACATATTGACACACCTGGTGTTTAATTTCTAACACACTAAGCACTATTTTGCTCTCTATTAAACACACCTTTTATCTAAGGCTAAGATCTCCTTTTATAGAACCAAGGAGATCTTTTTCAACATTGATAAGTCTTGTCTACTACTTGCTTTGAGTGTGTCAGTTATTAAGATACAACATGTATCTGTGTTTACAACTTGTTGACTGATAACATATCTAGATATATATCTACTATATATAATTGACTCATATACAGAAAATATCTTTTTCATTCTTATCCATTCAGCAGTAGTATGACTCATTCCATCAACAGTGTCTGATATACTAGCAGCAGCTTCTTTTGCCTAGCAGTAGTATCTTTGCACTAGCAGTAGAATAAAATGCACTAGCAGTAGAATCTTTTATGCCTAGCAGTGGAATCTACTTGGTGTATTTTGCTTATCTTTTCAGTAATCCTTGTGTTTCATTCTTCTTGTTTTTTATCATCAAATCTATGAAATATATAAAACCCAACAATGTTCCCGTATTTAATGATTACAAAACAAACACATTCTTGTACGAATTCCCCTAGACGAAGTAGAGAAATTGAGATAACTAAATCTCACCATGAATGAAACCATACTATCTTCCCCTTAATCTATGCTACCACAGTATCTCTTCCCCTTTTTGTTATCAACAAATAGAGAATATAAGCAGTAAAAACTTGGTGTAACATATAAATGGTTAACTATCTGAACATTTTATCTTCCCATGAAACCCATATGTTAACCATTTGAATCTCCAATTCTGTAGGCTTTATGACTAATGAAGAAAACCAATCATTACTAACTTGATGATGAAACAGAATAAACCAACCTTGTGTCTTATGTCTTGTACTAAAACTGACTTTGAACGTATACCCAACTTTGATGTATAGGGAGACCGCAATCTCATGACAATAAACTCATCTTCTATGAGACACTGAGCACTACACTGTAACTCCTTTAAGTGTTTGTCATTTCATAGTCACTTGAATGAACGAACAAGTTATCTTTAAACGAAATGAGAAAATCATTTAAGATATGATAAGAACACAACCTTGAAAAATTCCACTTCATCTTCCTGTAACAAATAACTTTCTTCTCCAATGAAAATAAAAACAAGCCTTTAATCTTATAAGAACATAAACCAACTCTCTTCTTTGTGTGATTCTACCCCTGTGTGTGTAAACCTTGAAAGAAAACCAAAAATTCAATCATACCTCAACTGTTTCTGCAGCAGTTTTCAACGATGCATATCTTGCCATCTAAACCTTAGATTGAAGATCCCTCCGGTGAGAATCTACTTTGATATGCCAAGAACCTTCAACAAAAATTTTAGCCCGATCCAACGGATAACGAATGAGCTATAACCTTTGTAAAACAGCTCTGCAGAAAGTTGTGAAAAATTAAGAAAAAATGAATTTTTCTTCTTTCTTCTATAAAAACCTTGTACAATCCTAGATCTAGAGCCCCCCTCTCTGATACCAACTTACAAAACTTAATAAACACCTTCTATCTATAAGCTTTGTGATCGTTTTGGGCTCAAGGTTGTTTAGACCTTGATCTAGGATAAACTATGATAAGGCACGATGATAATATTGGCGGAATATTCAAATGACAGAAACAATATTATCACAACAAGGTTTTGCCAACTTCTCGGTTTGTTATAAAATCAGCCCCAATGCTATCTGATCAAATATAGCACGATTACAATCTAATCAGGGATCAAAGATCCTTGAGGCTAAACAAACCTAATAACATCAGACCCCTTGTCTGATGTTCCTACACACACAGACTTTTAGGTGTTCAACATATTGACACACCTGGTGTTTAATTTCTAAGCACACTAAGCACTATTTTGCTCTCTATTAAACACACCTTTTATCTAAGGCTAAGATCTCCTTTTATAGAACCAAGGAGATCTTTTTCAACATTGATAAGTCTTGTCTACTACTTGCTTTGAGTGTGTCAGTTATTAAGATACAACATGTATCTGTGTTTACAACTTGTTGACTGATAACATATCTAGATATTATCTACTGTATATAATTGACTCATATACAGAAAATATCTTTTTCATTCTTATCCATTCAGCAGTAGTATGACTCATTCCATCAACAGTGTCTGATACACTAGCAGCAACTTCTTTTGCCTAGCAGTAGTATCTTTGCACTAGCAGTAGAATAAAATGCACTAGCAGTAGAATCTTTTATGCCTAGCAGTGGGATCTACTTGGTGTATTTTGCTTATCTTTTCAGTAATCCTTGTGTTTCATTCTTCTTGTTTTTTATCATCAAATCTATGAAATATATAAAACCCAACAATGTTCCCCTATTTAATGATTACAAAACAAACACATTCTTGTACGAATTCCCCTAGATGAAGTAGAGAAATTGAGATAACTAAATCTCACCATGAATGAAACCATACTGTCTTCCCCTTAATCTATGCTACCACAGTATCTCTTCCCTTTTTTGTTATCAACAAATAGAGAATATAAGCAGTAAAAACTTGGTCTAGCATATAAATGGTTAACCATCTGAACTTTTTAAGCTTCCCATGAAACCCATATGTTAACCATTTGAATCTCCAATTCTGTAGGCTTTATGACTAATGAAGAAAACAAATCATTACTAACTTGATGATGAAACAGAATAAACCAACCTTGTGTCTTATGTCTTGTACTAAAACTGACTTTGAACGTATACCCAACTTTGATGTATAGGAAGACCGCAATCTCATGACAATAAACTCATCTTCTATGAGACACTGAGCACTACACTGTAACTCCTTTATGTGTTTGTCATTTCATAGTCACTTGAATGAACGAACAAGTTATCTTTAAACGAAATGAGAAAATCGTTTAAGATATGATAAGAACACAACCTTGAAAAATTCCACTTCATCTTCCTGTAACAAATAACTTTCTTCTCCAATGAATATAAAAACAAGCCTTTAATCTTTTAAGAACATTAACCAACTCTCTTCTTTTTGTGATTCTACCCCTGTGTGTAAACCTTGAAAGAAAACCAAAAATTCAATCATACCTCAACTGTTTCTGCAGCAGTTTTCAACGATGCATATCTTGCCATCTAAACCTTAGATTGAAGATCCCTCCGGTGAGAATCTACCTTGATATACCATGAACCATCAAAAAAAAATTTAGCCCGATCCAACGGATAACGAATGAGCTATAACCTTTGTAAAACAGCTCTCCATAAAGTTGTGAAAAATTAAGAAAAAATGAATTTTTCTTCTTTCTTCTATAAAAACCTTGTACAATCCTAGATCTAGAGCCCCCCTCTCTGATACCAACTTACAAAACTTAATAAACACCTTCTATCTATAAGCTTTGTGATCGTTTTGGGCTCAAGGTTGTTTAGACCTTGATCTAGGATATACTATGATAAGGCACGATGATAATATTGGCGGAATATTCAAATTACAGAAACAATATTATCACAACAAGGTGTTGCCAACTTCTCTGTTTGTTATAAAATCAGCCCCAATGCTATGTGATTAAATATAGCACGATTACAATCTAGTCAGGGATCAAAGATCCTTGATGCTAAACAAACCTAATAACATCAGACCCCTTGTCTGATGTTCTCACATACACACTTTTAGGTGTTCAACATATTGACACACCTGGTGTTTAATTTCTAAGCACATTAAGCACTATTTTTCTCTCTATTAAACACACCTTTTATGTAAGGCTAAGATCTCCTTTTATAGAACCAAGGAGATCTTTTACAACGTTGATAAGTCTTGTCTACTACTTGCTTTGAGTGTGTCAGTTATTAAGATACAACATGTATCTGTGTTTACAACTTGTTGACTGATAACATATCTAGATATTATCTACTGTATATAATTTACTCATATACAAAAAATATCTTTTTCATTCTTATCCATTCAGCATTAGTATAACTCATTCCATCAACAGTGTCTAATACACTAGCAGCAACTTCTTTTGCCTAGCAGTAGTATCTTTGCACTAGTAGTAGAATAAAATACACTAGCAGTAGAATCTTTTATGCCTAGCAGTAGAATCTACTTTGTGTATTTTGCTTATCATTTCAGTAATCCTTGTGTTTCATTCTTCTTGTTTTTTATCATCATATCTATGAAATATATAAAACCCAACATTGTATATCTTATATAGTTAGAATTATACAGATATTCTGCATGTTTAGAATATAAATACTTATCTTGTAAAGGACTCCTTATGTTATAAAAGGAGGTCCTAGGTTAGATGTTTAGATGGATGTTTTTGTTAAACTTCAAGGTTTTGTAAACCCTAGTGATAAGCAAGATCACTCGTATTATACCTAATAATATTGAAGAGTTTGGTGATGTTCATTGTTCATATAAAACTGTTCATTACTGTTACATTGCACAAATCTTCTAAGTATCATATAGTAGATTCCTCATACTATTTGGTATACACTCAAAGTATCCTTAACACAAGTCTAGTGTGTTTAGATCCTCTCAAGTGGTATCAGAGACAGGTTTCTAATACTTTGATTTAGAAGATACTTTTCTGAAGAATTCTTTATTCCCTAAAAAGACGATGGACATAGAGACTACTCAGACCAACACTGCTGCAAAGTTGCCTATGCTCAAACAGAATGATTTCAAGATGTGGAGGCTAAGGATAGAACAATACTTCCAAGTGCAGTATTATGCACTTTGGGAAATCATAGAGGATAGGAACTCCTTCAAACCATCAACAACTGAAACAACAGTTGATGAAGCGAAAAGTGTACCGCTTTTAAGGGGTCATTTAAGCCTTAAATCGTATTTATTTGATCAAATATTGCCCTAAATCATTCCTTTTGTCATTTTAGGTACTTTTGAGGAGAAATCTGGAAAAGGAGGCATTTTGGACGTTTTTGGAGCATAAAAGTGAAGAAAACGACAAAGTCTCAAAATCGGCTGAAAGTTACCTTTGACGGCGTCACATTTAACCCCAGACGGCGTCATGCCTTGGCAAGAAAAAGTGGACGTGAAATTTACTCATGATAAGCCAGTGAAAATAGCATGTGAATTCTGACGGCGTCACGTTTTAACTTGATCAAGGGCGTCACGGCTTAAATCAAAGAGGGACGGCGTCACGTTCAAGGTTCGACGGCGTCAAGCCTTGATAGGCCAGAACGGATTTTGGAGGTTTAAAGGGAGACGGCGTCAAGAAGGCCATCACGTGTTATCTAGTCACAACTTGCGCGCGCGGTAGCTGTTACTGTTTTGGCCATAAAATCCTCATACGAACTCGGATTTAGGTGATTCAAAAGGCCACGCGATCGGGACGAAAAGATCTACAATTTGGTGAAAAATTGGATGTGACGGCGTCACTTGTTAAGGCTGACGCCGTCAGAACCCCTCGGACAGCAAACTGCCTATAAATACAACATCATAACTTCATTATTTGTAAGCCCTAAACCCTAAGTCCGATTCTAGGGTTTAGGTAGGTGTTTTTCCAGCCACTTAGAGGGTCCTAATCATGCCATAAACATCTTGTAATGGTTTGTTTATCGATTCAATCTTATGTTATGTCTTCAATTATGATTATTGTTGATTGCTCTTCATTAATTATGCTTGGCTAAATCACCTTGTGTCTACTTATGATTGTGTGAAACTTGTGTATAACTAATTAGATCTTATTGATTTCTTGTTGATGTGTGTGTCCATCTCCATCAATTAGGGTGTGACAACTTCAATAGATCTAGTTGGTTTAGTTTATAATTCTTGTTTCCTATTGTCTCTTGTTTGATTGGGTGATATCGATGTTAGGCTTAAGAAAACTGGCTAACCTCCTATACGGTAACTTGCTTGAACGTCTTAAGAAACATGAACCAATGCGTACTAGGTTTATTTGGTTGTATTTAATGCATGAGCGAATTCTAGTGATCCCATGTTAGGAGCTTCTTAGCCGGCTCGACATAGGAGTGAAGTAGGAGCTTATAGAGTTGGGGAAGTACGTACGCCACCCCACGATTGGTATTAAGGAATACAACCCGTCAATTAAAACAAGGTGTGACAATTCAATAGGTAGAATTGGATAGCTAGCAAGGAGTAACATATCATAGGTAGACATGCTTCATTTCCCTTGTAGAACCCTAGTTTATTTTTCTTGCATATTAGTTTAATTAGTAGCTTTTGGGTTAGTTGATTAGCAACTAATTCCGCCCCTTCTTTCAAAACCAGAGATTTTTACTTGCTTTCCATAAAATATAAAAATACAAAAAGAATCATCCCTCACCTTTAGACCTAGTTAGATTAATTTCAATCCTAACGAACACTATTCTTTGAGTTGAACGATCAATCCCCGGTACTTGCCACTTCACTATACTACAACGGTCAGGTACACTGCCTGGTGGGGTTGTAAGCCTCTTGAGATCCCTCGAGAGGTAAAACCTGTTGTAAGGTTGCAAAACCACGCATCAAGTTTTTGGCGCCGCTGCCGGGGAGTAGTTATTGCTTAGGTTGAAATTTTATTTTTATTAGGTCTACTCACAAGATTCCTATCAAGTGAGATATTTTCTTTTTATTTTGTAGCTTTCTCGTAGTCTATCTTTTCTTTGTGATTTTGTTTGTAATTTGCTTCAAATGGACTTTTCACTTAGATTTCTAAGATTGCAAGATATGGTTGAGTGGCTAGAACACCAAGAAGTTCAAAATACCTCATTTAGAGACACTTATGAATCATATGAGCCTTCACCTAGGATAGATTCTTATGAACAACCTCCATGTTTAGGATCTTGTTTTAGTGAGGCTAATAGGAAAAGCGACCTAGTTTGCCAAGGAATTGTGGATAGAGCCGTATCAATAAATCATAAGTTGGATGAAGCACTAGGTTTGTTATTATCACTACCTAAGAAAATAATTGACGAGGATATTGGTGATCTTGACACGTGGAATGATGAGGTAAACACCATAAGCCCACAAAATACTCAACCATCATTTGAGGCACCCACACCGCCCGTGACTTACCCGGAAGAAGTAGAAGAAACTTTAGGAATCCCGATGGAGGTAGAACCCTTGGACCAAGCACAACTAGAGGATATAGGTTTGCACACTTTTAGTGATGACCTTACTCATAGTTCTAGGGAATTTCCTAGTGTTGATGAATTGGAACCTCAACCTTTACACAACTTTTCATCCTTAGATTTACATCTAAGAGAAAAAAGAGGAACCGACCCACCCATCAACCAATATTATCCGGGTAGTTTTAGGATGAAGGAAGCCATTCACTCACCCCCTTCACCTCACGTGGCATATTCACACCCTAAGGGTGTGTATCGCTACTTTCACCCGCACTTAATCCTAAGTGTAGGGAAAACCTCCCCTATTTTTGTTAAATAAGGGTAGAGTCAGGCTCGTGACTCGAACAAAAACAAGCGCTTCTTGGGAGGCAACCCAAGCTTTATTTGTTTTATTTGCTTTGCGTGTTTATTTGTTTGTTTGTTTGTTTTTATTTATTGTCGTATGTGTGTTTAATTTTTATTATTATTGATTCATGTTAAAAACTAATTTGTGAAAATGCTTTATTTTGTTTTTAACTTCGTCTTAACTACATATAAAGGTATTTTGCAAAAGTTAAGTGTAAGGGAAATCTAAATCGGTTTATTAGAACACAAACGAACATGAATCGTAATAATAATAAATTAGCATACATATTCGTATTTGTTTGAGTCAAATGCTTGTATCGAGTCATAATGATGTTTTGCAGGATTTCCAGGAAGTAAGGTAAAGGTTTTTCCAGAAATTTTCTGCAAACTTAAAATGAAAATTTTTGACAGGTCATTTCTGACGGCGTCAAGGTTTATAACCTGACGGCGTCAGATTTAATTTTCAGAAATTTTTGAAAGTTTTGTTTTCATAAAAAGTTTTTACTAAAATCTCCAACTTATAATCTCCAGAAATCTGCAAAATTATCATTCCACAAGCATTATATCCTTATATATAGATTTATCCCGCCGATGTTATGCAGGTTTTCGTGTTTGTTTTCTCAGGTTTAACAGGTTATTTTGGACAAGGAAATGTTTTGAATCAAGCTTTTGGCGATGCATTAGTCATGGAGCTTCAACATTACCTTGGAGGAAGATTTAACCGTGTAATTTCATTATCCACCGAACGAATCAGGGGAGTATTTGATTTCATTCCTTTACTTTTTTCTTTTACATCTTGTTATTTGAACATTGGGGACAATGTTCATCTTAAGTGTAAGGGGGGGTAAAAGTACGATTTTAGAGAATACAATTGCGCTTGATTTTTGTTTGTTTGATGGTAGATGTGTAATAAAACTGAGATAAATACCTGTTAGGGTAATTTTAGTGCCAAATTTAAAATTTTTTACAACATATAGGAGTGAAACTTTGATCTTAATGAGCGTCTCACGGATAGGAGTTATATGACTAGCACAAAAACCGTACCACTAAAAAATTTTCCACCCCCAAATATGTGAGGTTCGCCCCTAGAATTGGTAGGAAAAGCATTTATGCTATGACGTGTGTACCGGTAGCACTTAGATTCTAGAACTTGCGTTAGGACCATTCCGAGGCCACAAGTGAGACTACATTCGTGTAGTTAGATTTACTACATGATAAGAGGCATTAGGATTAACCCATTGTTTTTACACCTGTGTTTTTGTTATAATTACTTTGGCTACATTGGTCAAGTAATTCTCCCACACCCTTTGCGTTGTACTCATTTTTGGTACACGATACCCCTAGTACACCCCTCAGAGCCTATCTTTTCGTTTCGACCTTTAAGCATTTTACTTAAAGGAAGAATTTGTTACACCCCACTTAAATGTACACCCAAATCGCCTTAGCCTACCTTGTATGCACTCATTTTTAGTGCATTATTGTTACAACATTTGTTTAAACCCAAGTTAATTATCTAGTTGATTACATGGTTGCTAAGTCGAGTCATATCCTTGTACATATTGTTTTGGGACGATTGGGACTCATGGGTAAAGTACTAGTGTAATGGAGTAATGGGGAAGAACATCATTTATTACCCCCATATGTGCTAAATGTTTTAAAAGTACTCCAAGTTTTTCAATTATCTTAATTCGAGTCATTAGATTAGTACTTGTAAAGTTATGTAAAAGTTCAAGTGTAAGGGGGATGCAATGCCCCTATGATGTATTATTTTGGATGGTAGGGCAAAAGTGTATGCAAAAAAAAAAAAAAAAAAAAAAAAAAAAAAAAAAAAAATCGAAAAATCAAGAAAAACAAAAAAAAATGAGAAAAGAGAAAAATAGAAAAAACATACGGACTACCATCCATTTCATTTTATGTTTATTTTATGTTTTTGTTTTTGTTATTTCGTTTCTAGCTTAAGATCGAGTCTAGTCTTGGCTTAGCAACATTGTATAGTACATGTAATTGATCAAGATCTTTAACTCGCCACCAGTAAAATATCATTTATCCAACAAAACCGTGTTTTCCTTTTCCCTACACCTAACGTTATAACCCATTTAAAAGCCCTCTTTGATAGTTTATCTTAGGTGCTTACGCCTAGTGGAGGAGGTTTTCGATCCTTTCCCAAGCCTATGGTAATCTATTTGCTATGACAGGTAGTGAGAGATATTATCCGTTTTCATTTATGAGATTTATTTTGATGACACTTGAGAGATGTGAGTATCTAAACACTACTTGTGAGGTGCTAGTATGTAATCTCCGTGCTTATTATGATTGAAGTGGAACGATTATTTGTTGTAATTACTTTTATGTTAGCATTAAATGACCCCTAACTTGTATTTTGATTAGAATAAAAGCGCATTTGCTTGAGGACAAGCAAATCTCAAGTGTAAGGGTATTTGATGAAGCGAAAAGTGTACCGCTTTTAAGGGGTCATTTAAGCCTTAAATCGTATTTATTTGATCAAATATTGCCCTAAATCGTTCCTTTTGTCATTTTAGGTACTTTTGAGGAGAAATCTGGAAAAGGAGGCATTTTGGACGTTTTTGGAGCATAAAAGTGAAGAAAACGACAAAGTCTCAAAATCGGCTGAAAGTTACCTTTGACGGCGTCACATTTAACCCCAGACGGCGTCATGCCTTGGCAAGAAAAAGTGGACGTGAAATTTACTCATGATAAGCCAGTGAAAATAGCATGTGAATTCTGACGGCGTCACGTTTTAACTTGATCAAGGGCGTCACGGCTTAAATCAAAGAGGGACGGCGTCACGTTCAAGGTTCGACGGCGTCAAGCCTTGATAGGCCAGAACGGATTTTGGAGGTTTAAAGGGAGACGGCGTCAAGAAGGCCATCACGTGTTATCTAGTCACAACTTGCGCGCACGGTAGCTGTTACTGTTTTGGCCATAAAATCCTCATACGAACTCGGATTTAGGTGATTCAAAAGGCCACGCGATCGGGACGAAAAGATCTACAATTTGGTGAAAAATTGGATGTGACGGCGTCACTTGTTAAGGCTGACGCCGTCAGAACCCCTCGGACAGCAAACTGCCTATAAATACAACATCATAACTTCATTATTTGTAAGCCCTAAACCCTAAGTCCGATTCTAGGGTTTAGGTAGGTGTTTTTCCAGCCACTTAGAGGGTCCTAATCATGCCATAAACATCTTGTAATGGTTTGTTTATCGATTCAATCTTATGTTATGTCTTCAATTATGATTATTGTTGATTGCTCTTCATTAATTATGCTTGGCTAAATCACCTTGTGTCTACTTATGATTGTGTGAAACTTGTGTATAACTAATTAGATCTTATTGATTTCTTGTTGATGTGTGTGTCCATCTCCATCAATTAGGGTGTGACAACTTCAATAGATCTAGTTGGTTTAGTTTATAATTCTTGTTTCCTATTGTCTCTTGTTTGATTGGGTGATATCGATGTTAGGCTTAAGAAAACTGGCTAACCTCCTATACGGTAACTTGCTTGAACGTCTTAAGAAACATGAACCAATGCGTACTAGGTTTATTTGGTTGTATTTAATGCATGAGCGAATTCTAGTGATCCCATGTTAGGAGCTTCTTAGCCGGCTCGACATAGGAGTGAAGTAGGAGCTTATAGAGTTGGGGAAGTACGTACGCCACCCCACGATTGGTATTAAGGAATACAACCCGTCAATTAAAACAAGGTGTGACAATTCAATAGGTAGAATTGGATAGCTAGCAAGGAGTAACATATCATAGGTAGACATGCTTCATTTCCCTTGTAGAACCCTAGTTTATTTTTCTTGCATATTAGTTTAATTAGTAGCTTTTGGGTTAGTTGATTAGCAACTAATTCCGCCCCTTCTTTCAAAACCAGAGATTTTTACTTGCTTTCCATAAAATATAAAAATACAAAAAGAATCATCCCTCACCTTTAGACCTAGTTAGATTAATTTCAATCCTAACGAACACTATTCTTTGAGTTGAACGATCAATCCCCGGTACTTGCCACTTCACTATACTACAACGGTCAGGTACACTGCCTGGTGGGGTTGTAAGCCTCTTGAGATCCCTCGAGAGGTAAAACCTGTTGTAAGGTTGCAAAACCACGCATCACAGAGGATAGGAACTCCTTCAAACCATCAACAACTGAAACAACAGTTGATGGTCAGACAAAGACAACTGTAAATACTTCTCCTGTTACTGCAGAAGAAAGGTTCTTGTTGCTGATGACCATCCCTAATGATCAACTTCTGACATTCAGCAAATACAAGGATCCCAAATCCTTGTTTGAAGCAATAACTACCAGGTTTGGGGTTAATGAGGCCACCAAAAAGACACAAAAGACCTTGTTGAAGCAAAGCTTTAAGAACTTCAGTGCTACTAGCAATGAATCTCTTGATCACATGTTGAACAGGCTACAGAAGATAATCAGCCAATTGGCTGTATTAGGTGTTGAGATTCCTCAAGAAGACCTTAATTCCAAATTCTTAAGAAGTTTACCTGCTGATTGGTAAACTCATGTGGTTGTCTGGAATAACAAGCCAGAAATCGACATAATGAGCCTTAATGATCTATACAACAATTTTAAAATTGTTGAACAGGAAGTGAAGAAGTCTGGAAGTTCAAGTTCAAGCTCTGGGAACATGGCATTCGTGTCATCTCCCAGTAATATCAGTCCAAATGAGGTGAATGTGGCTTCAGGAGTTAGTACTGCTAACCCTAAAGTTAGTACTGCTAGTTCATCAACCAGTACTGTTGGAATAAGTGACACTACATTCTATGCTTTCCTGACCAGCCAAGCCAATGGGTCTATGCTATCACATGAAGATTTTGAATAGATAGATGAAGATGATCTGGAAGAGATGGACTTAAAGTAGCAGGTTGCACTGCTAAGCATAAGAGCCAAGAAATTTTGGCAGAGAACTGGGAAGAAGATCACAATCAGTGGTTTTGATAAATCTAAGGTGGAATGTTTCAACTCTCACAAGTTGGGAAATTTTGCTAGAGAATGCAGAAGACCAACGCAGCAGGACGGCAAAAGCAACGGGTAGGGGAACAAGCCTAAACCAAGGAAGGCTGTGGAAGTAGAAGAGCCTTCTTCCAAGGCAATGGTTGCTATTGATGGTCTCGGATATGATTGAAGCTTCATGGCTGATGAAGAAGAAGCACCAACTGAGATGGCACTGATGGCATTTTCTGACTCAGAGGTACATTCAGTGAATAGTTGTTCTAAATATTGTTCTGCTTTAAAAGATTATGAAACATTGAAAAAGCATTATGATGAGCAGAGAGTAGAGCTAAACCAAACTAACTATACTTTATCAAATCATAAAACAGGTTTAGCTTTCTTAGAAGAACAAATTTTGTTTTATAAGAAAAATGAGTCTGTCTTTTCAGAAGATATAGTTGTGCTTAAAAGAGACATGGCTCATAAAGATGTTGTGATAAATGTGCTTAGAGCTGAGTTAGAAAAGATCAAGAAAGCAAAAGATAACATACAGTTAAGTGTAGACACTCTAGAATATGCATCTAAGGGAGTTAATAAGATCATAGAGTGTCAACTGGTCAATAAAGCTAAGTTTGTGTTAGGTTACAAAAATTTTCCACCTCTACATAGAGGAGTACCTTCACCCCCCAGGTATTGACTTAGAACACACAGGTTTAGCTTAATTTCAAGAGCCAAAATAAGAATATGGATCTAAGGCTAAAGAAAACGTTAGTTTAAATAAACCTGGTGAAGTAAATGAATCTTTTAAGAGTGCCAGTGACACCTCTCTTGTTGAGGAAAAGGTGTCAGATGATAAGATTAACTCAGATGAGGTGAATGTGGCTTCAGGAGTTAGTACTACTAACCCTAAAGTTAGTACTGCTAGTTCATCAACCAGTACTGTTTGGGATAAGTGACACTACATTCTATGCTTTCCTGACCAGCCAAGCCAATGGGTCTATGCTATCACATGAGATTTTGATAGATAGATGAAGATGACTGGAAGAGATGGACTTAAAGTAGCAGGTTGCACTGCTAAGCATAGAGCCAAGAATTTGGCAGAGAACTGGAAAATCACAATCAGTGGTTTTGATAAATCTAAGGTGGAAGTTTTCAACTCTCACAAGTTGGGACATTTGCTAGAGAATGCAGAAGACCAAGCAGCAGGACGGCAAAAAGCAACGGGTATGGAACAAGCCTAAACCAAGGAAGCTTATGAGTAGAAGCCTTCTTCCCAAGGCAATGGTTGCTATTGATGGTCTCGGATATGATTGAAGCTTCATGGCTGATGAAGAAGAAGCACCAACTGAGATGGCACTGATGGCATTTCTGACTCAAGGTACATTCATGAATAGTTGTTCTAAATATGTTCTGCTTTAAAAGATTATGAACATTGAAAAAGCATTAGATGAGCAGAGAGTAAGCTAAACCAAAACTAACTATAATTTATCAATCATAAAACAGGTTTAGCTTCTTAGAAGAACAAATTTTGTTTTATAAGAAAATGAGTCTGTCTTTTCAGAAGATATAGTTGTGCTTAAAAGAGACATGGCTCATAAAGATGTTGTGATAAATGTGCTTAGAGCTGAGTTAGAAAAGATCAAGAAAGCAAAAGATAACATACAGTTAAGTGTAGACACTCTAGAATATGCATCTAAGGGAGTTAATAAGATCATAGAGTGTCAACTGGTCAATAAAGCTAAGTTTGTGTAGGTTCAAAACTTGTCACCTCTTACATAGAGGAGTACCTTCACCCCCCAGGTATTGACTTAGAACACACAGGTTTAGCTTAATTTCAAGAGCCAAAATAAGAATATGGATCTAAGGCTAAAGAAAACGTTAGTTTAAATAAACCTGGTGAAGTAAATGAATCTTTTAAGAGTGCCAGTGACACCTCTCTTGTTGAGGAAAAGGTGTCAGATGATAAGATTAACTCAGATGCTGCCATTCTTGAAGATTGGGAGTCTGATGATGAGGATCAGGTTGAGTCCAAACCTGAGATAGTAAAGCAAAAGAAAACTGTTGTTCCTAAGGTGGTCAAGATAGAAACTGTTACACCTAGAATATAAGTAAAACAAGCTAGGCCAATAGTTAGATATGCTGAGTTATATAGGTCTACAAACAGGTCTTAATGCCCTAGGGGAAACCAGAGAAACTGGAACAATCTTAAGTCCCAACAACTAGGCAATGAGTTTGTCATGTACAATAAGGCTTGTTTTTCTTGTGGTAGCTTTGACCACCTACAGGCTTTTTGCAACAACCATCAAGGGAAAAGGGTAGTTACAGAGAATACAAGGGTTCTTGGGAATACAAATGAAAGGGTGAACATAAACAGTTTTTCAATAAAAACTCACTCTAATGTTAACAGTTATATAACTCCTAGAACAATTTTAATGAATTCTGGCCTTAAACCAGTTTGTGCTGCTAGACCAGCAGTTAGTACTGCCAGACCAATCAAGATTGTTTACCCCAAACAAATAGTTTCAAGTGCTAAATCAACTTCAATTTTTTCTAAAATAGCACAACAAACTGTTCACATGCCTCTTTACAAGAAAGCAGTGTTTCATAACAAATTTTAGAATCAAAAAGTTAAAACTGCTAGGCCAGCAGTTTGTACTGCTAGGCCAAGAAACACTGCTAGGGCAAATGGGGTAAATGTTGTTAAGGCCTCAGCATGTTGGGTATGGAGACCTATCAAACCCAATGGTGCATCAATAACAACAAAGAAATATGATTATATTGATGCACGAGGCAGATCCATGTCAGTAATGGCTTGGGTCCTCAAAGGAAACTAATTTCCTTTATTTTATGTGCAGGAACATCCACAACAAGATGATGAAGAAGATCAAGGATATGCTGACAGTGGATGCTCTAGGCACATGACTGGGAACATGTCCTACCTCTCAGACTTTACACCTACGGATGGAGGATATGTTACCTTTAGGGGAGGAATTGGTGGCAGAATTACTGGTAAAGGTACTTTGAAAACCGGTAAACTTGACTTTGAAGATGTATATTTTGTGCAGGAACTCAAGTATAATCTCTTTAGTGTTGCACAAATGTGTGACAAAAAGAACAAAGTTCTTTTTACAGACATTGAATGTCTTGTTCTTTCTCCAGACGTTAAGTTACCTGATGAAAGTCAGGTACTACTTAAAGTTCTTAGAAAGGGCAATATGTACAGTGTTGACATGAAGAAAATTGTTCCTAAAGAGGCTCTCACTTGGCTTGTGGCAGAAGCCACATTGAATGAGTCAATGCTTTGGCATAGAAGACTTGGTCATGTTAACATTAAAACCATAAATAAGATTGTTAAAGATGGTTTGGTAAGAAGCTTGCCTCAAAAATGTTTTGAAAATGACCAAACTTTTGTTGCCTGTCTCAAAGGCAAACAACACAAAGCTTCTTGTGAGCCCAACACCCAGAACTCTATTATTCAACCATTATTTATGCTTCATATGGACTTGTTTGGTCCTACTTCAGTGAGTATTATACAGCATAAGAAATACTGTCTTGTGGTAACTGATGATTATAGTAGGTTCACAATATAACTGAAATAGAAAACCTAGTTGATAAGAAAATGAAAATCATCAAGTGTAACAATGGGACAGAATTTAAGAATAGAGTTATGGATGTATTTTGTAGAGAAAAAGGTATTAAGAGAGAGTTTAGTGTAGCTAGAACTCCTCAGCAGAATGGTGTTGCTGAAAGGAGGAATAGGACACTAATAGAGGCTGCTAGGACCATGTTAGCTGATTCTAAACTGCCCATCACTTTTTGGGTTGAAGCAGTTAATACTGCTTGTTATGTGCAAAACAGGGTTCTAGTGGTCAAATCTCACAACAAGACACCATATGAGCTATTTAGAGGTAGAACACCTGCTTTAGGTTTTCTAAGACCATTTGGTTGTCATATCACTATTCTCAATACCTTAGATTATCTGAGAAAATTTGATGGAAAGTCAGATGAGGTTTTCTTTGTTGGGTACTCATTAAACAGCAAAGCATTTATGGTATACAACATACGAACCAGGAAAGTAGAGGAAAACCTGCATGTTCAGTTTTTAGAGAATAAGTCTAATGTTGCGGGTGAAGGTCCAAAATGTCTGTTTGATATTGGTACTCTAACACAATCTATGAACTATGTACCAGTTGTTGCAGGAACATATTCTAATGATTTTGCATGTTCATAAAATAGTGTTGATACATGTGAACCAAGCATGGAGAAAGAAAATAATCAAGATCACATATTGATACCAATTTGGAATAGTGTTGATCCATCTTCAAAGACTGCTGAACCTTCTAATGATGCAAATAAGAAGGGGTCTGAAGATGAAAACAAGGAAGGTGGTGATGAAGAACAAGAGAATCCTGAAAATAGTACAAATGGGGTTTGTACTGCTGAGCCAAATGTTAGTACTCCTATGCAAAATGTTAATACTGCTAGCCCACCAGTTAGTACTGCTGATGATTTCTCTGAGGATGAAGTGGATCTTAATAACATGCCACTCACTTATCCAGTTCCTATAACTCCACACACAAGAGTTCATAAGAATCACTCCCTAGAGAATGTGATTGGAGATATACAGTCTAGTGTTAAGACAAGAAGGCAGACTATGAGTTCATATCAACAAGGCTTTCTTAGTACAGTTTATGAAGAGAAAAAGCATGAAGATGCCAATACATGTCTGTTTGTATGTTTTCTCTCACAAGAAGAACCCAAGAACATACTGAAGGTCCTATAGGATTCAAGCTGGGTGGAAGCTATGCAAGAAGAACTTCTGCAGTTCAAGATTGAAAAGGTTTGGGTGCTGGTTGACTTGCCTAAGGGTATGAGGATTATTGGTACAAAGTGGATTTTCAGAAATAAGAAAGATAAAAGGGGGATAGTGATCAGAAGTAAAGCAAGACTTGTAGCCCAGGGTTACACACAAGAGGAAGGGATTGATTATGAAGAGGTTTTTGCACCTATAGCTAGGATTGAAGCCATAAGATTATTCTAAGCTTATGCTTCATTCATGGGGTTTACGGTATATCAGATGGATGTCAAAAGTGCCTTTCTTTATGGTACTATTAAAGAAGAGGTGTATGTTTCTCAACCTCCAGGCTTTGAAGATCCTAAACATCCAGACAAGGTGTAGAAGGTGGTAAAAGCTCTTTATGGATTGCATCAAGCTCCTAGAGCCTGTTATGGAACTTTGGCTACCTACTTATTAGAAAATGGGTTTCATAGAAGCAAGATTGATCAGACCTTATTTATCAAGAAGAAAAAGGGAGATATTTTGCTGGTCCAGGTCTATATGAATGACATCATTTTTGGATCCACAAAGAAGGAGATGTGCATTGAATTTGAGAAGCTTATGCATGATAAGTTTCAAATAAGTTCCATGGGAGAACTCACTTTCTTTTTGGGGCTACAAGTGAAGCAAAAAGCTGAAGGCATATTTATTAGTCAAGATAAATATATAACTGAGATATTGAGGAAGTTTCGGTTTACTGATGCAAAAGTAGCAAGTACACCTGTTGATCCAGAGAAACCTTTACTCAAAGATTCAGATGGTGAAAATGTTGATGTACACACCTACAGGTCCATGATTGGGTCCTTGATGTACCTCACTTCATAAAGAGCAGATATTATGTTTGCTTTGTGTGCATGTGCAAGGTTTCAAGTCACTCCCAAAGCTTCACTTTTAGTTGTTGTGAAGAGAATCTTTAGGTACCTCAAGGTTCAACCAAAATTGGGTCTATGGTATCCTAGAGAATCTCTTTTTGATATGGTGGGATACTCAGACAGCGACTATGCTGGTGCTAGTTTGGTTAGGAAATCAACAACAGGTGGTTGTCAATTTCTAGGTTGCAGGCTGATATCATGGCAATGCAAGAAGCAGACTATTGTGGCTACTTCTATAACTGAAGCTAAGTATGTGGTTGCTGCTAGTTGCTGTGGTCAAGTTCTATGGATTCGGAATCAGATGCTTGACTATGGGTACAACTTTATGAATGCCATGATTTACATTGACAATAGCAGTACAATTTTCATTATTAAAAATCCAGTTCAACACTCTAAAACAAAACACATAGAGATTAGGCATCATTTTATAAGTGACTGCAATGAGAAAAAGCTAGTTCGGGTTGTTAAAATTCATACTGATAATAATTTTGCAGATCTACTTACTAAAGCTTTTGATGTTGGAAGGTTTCAATACTTGGTTGAAAGTATTGGAATGCTTAATCCCTAAATTTTTTAATCTTGGTGTTTTTGTAAATGAAAATGGATATGTACTGCTAGTTGTGTCAATTAGTACTGCTGTGTATAATTTGTACTGCTATTGCAAATTAAGACTGTTGTGTTTGAACTGTTAGTCATATTTTATACTTTTATGAAGCAAATGCTTTGCATTTTGTTTTCTTGGTTTTGGACTACCATTTGCAGGTTATGGAGTTTGCAATGTGTGAGAAGCAAGTGGTGGAATGGTTGCTGACATGATTGATTGATGATGGACAGAATTTGGGGATCACTTGACAAAGGTTTTATACCTGAGTTGGGAGATTCTTTAAAATTTCTTTCATGAAATCTGATCATGATATTTTTGAACATGAATTGATGGCACAGATAGTCAGATAGTAACTGATCTAACTCACTCTTTACCATTTTATACTTTCATTAGTATAATGCGGTAGTCCAAGGACATCTGGTAAAGAGAACAGCGAGCAAAAGTGAATCTAACATATTTGTGTTAGAGGCAACACCTGCCACCAGTTGGAAACCCTGTCAAGAAATCTCTTTAAATGAGTTTATCTGATCACATGCAGTTTTATAACTGAAATTATTGGTTCTCACACAACCAGAGGTTAAATTAAACCGAAATTTGATTAAGTGTCTTCATTTACACTTAATCCTTTCAAAATGTTGGTATGCAGTATTGTTTTAACAAAAAATTGAGTTTATACTGCTGAGTAAAAGTTTTTTCCAAAACTTAGTACTGCTAGGCAAAACTTAGTACTGCTAGGCAAAAGTTTGTACTGCTGGATAGCCATTTGTACTTTTGAGTCATAACCACTTTTTGAATATAGTCGTTGAGAAAATTCTGGTCAATAACTTTACTTAAGGGTTTCCTAAATTGGATATTTTTTACTCTTAATCTATTTTATTCACTTTCTTCAATCTAAAGTTATCTTTTATTGAATTCGGTACAATAGAAACCCTAAGAATTCTTTTATAAAATCTCAATTCGCTTTACTCAACCTATTTTCTTAACTAATCAATCATATCGCAGCAGTCAAATCACTCTTTTACTCACAATCATGGCCAATTTAACCTTTGTCAACAAACATAACATGGTGGCATATTTGGAGAAAATAGAGGAAGGTGCAGATAGTAGACTTTTTGAACTCTACCATATAAGGTATGCTTTATCTCTAAACCCTACTATCTATGTCTCCCAAATCAAGCAGTTTTGGCAAACTGTCACTGTCAATACTATTGAAAATGGTGACAAAGAGCTAAATGCAATAGTTGATGGCAAAACCATCACTCTTACTGAATCATCTGTTAGGAGGCATCTCCATCTAGCAGATGACAATGGTATTATTGATTTGCCAAACACTGAAATCTTTCAAAATCTATCCAGAATGGGGTATAACACAACTTCTCAATCTTTAACTTTTCAAAAAGGTTGTTTTGCCCCACAATGGAGGTTTTTCATTCATGCCATACTTCACTGTATGAGTCCTAAGAAAACTTCATATGAACAGTTCAATAGCAATATTGCAACTGCTCTCATTTGCTTATCAACTAATAGGACTTATAATTTTTCAAAACTTAATTTTGAAGGTATGCTCAAAAATGTGGATAGCAAATCCAAATTTTTAATGTATCCACGTTTTATTCAAACAATTTTGAATATGAGAAAAAGTTAGCTTCTACATCTTCAAACTGTTTATCCAACCCCAACCCTTACACAAAAATTATTTAGTAACATGAGGATGGCCTCAAAGGGTTATAGTGGGGTAGAAGTGCCTCTTTTTGATAACATGTTGCAGGTACAGGGTGAAGGATCAACTACCCCAATTGACTCCCAACACACACCCATAAGTTCATCAGAAACAGCCTCACAACCAACTTCATCACCAACTAGGAGTTTATCCAGAGAGGGCTCTAATGTACCTCAGCACAGAGTGCCTTCCACTTCCCTAGTAGCAGATGAGACTGACTATGTCAGTATAGGAAGGGTTGCTCCTACTGTCTCAGGCTTAGAAGCTGGGCAGGACAGGGGTAACATAACTAAGACCCAACCTAAGGCAACACCTAATGTGCAAAGTTCTTTTGAACCTAGTACAGGTGGTGGAATCCCAAGCCACATGGAAACAATGGGTGGCTCAGATACTCATCCTTTGGTTGAGCCTGAGTCTTTGCCCCATGATGCACCTCTCCATGAAGGTAACACATCAGGAAGTGCTGAGGGCAGTCTTAAACTTAATGAATTGATGAAACTATGTACCAGGTTGACAGATAAAGTAACTGGATTGGAAAATGAGCTCAAGACAACCAAGCAGGTTTTTGGAAGGGTATACACCAAGCTAATCTTGAAGGTCAAAAATTTGGAGCAGTAAGTCAAGACTCTCAAGAGAAAAAGAACAGCTCAAATGGTGGACTCTTCAAGTTCTTCAAGTTCTGATGATGATGATGATGATGATGACATAGGTGAGGACTCTTCCAAATAGGGGAGGAAGATTACTCAGCTTGATGAAGACCCCAATGTTTCATTAGTTCAAGAAGGTGCTGATACTTAGGGGAGGCCAGATGAACATATGGGAGAAGCTCAAGAAGGTACTGTTAGTCAAGAACAACTTAGTATTGCTGGTGCAGGACTTAGTACTGCTGGGGCAGTCTACATCAGAAGGACAAGAATGGATAAAGGAAAAGCTATAATGACTTAAGCTGAGCCATCCAAGCAGATCAGCAAGAAGTCTCAAGCACAAATTGAGTTTGATCATGAAGTGGCTTAAAAAATTCAAGCTGAAGAACAAGCAAGAGTAGCTTAAGAAGAGAGAATTACAAGATTTTTGGTTGAACAAAGGTTAAAAAGTAAAGAAGATGAGAGAACTGCTCAAGAACAGGCTAACAAGGAATTAGCTTTAAAGATGCAAGAGGAAGAGAGATCATACTTCACAACTGAAGAACAAGAGAGTGCAATCAGTGATTTACTTGAACAGATAAGGAAGCATCAAAGCAAAAAGACATCTGCTAAGAAGAAACCTCCAACAAAAGCTCAACAAATGAAGTACATGAAGGAATACTTAAAAAATCAAGACCATTGGACCGAGAAACAATTAAAAGGCCGGTCTGATGAAGAAATAGAGAAGTTGTACTGCATAGCAAATAGGAAGATTTAAACTTTGTTAAGAGGATTCTCAGAAGCTGAAGAGTCTAGCAGAGTTGCTAAAAGAGCTGGTGAGCAGTTAGAAGCTGAATCTTCAAAGAAACAAAAGTCTGAAGAAGAAAAAGAAGATCAAGCAGTTGAAGAAGAAGTAATAGTAGAGGAATTATCTGATGAAAGACTTCACACTATGATGGTAATAATCCCAGAAGCTTTGAATGTTGATCATATTCAAGCTAAACACCTAATTATTGATTGGGAGATACACACAGATACATTTGGGAAAGCCTGGAAGATTATCAGGATAGGAGGACACTCAGAAGTCTACAAGTATTTTAAAGATATGATGAAGGTTTTTGATAGAGAAGATTTAAATCAGCTATGGAGTCTGGTTCAAGAAAAGCTCAGGTCTGCAGATCCAATGGAAGACAAAGACAAGGAGCTATGGGTGGAATTAAAGAGGTTGTATGAACCTGATTCAGAATATCCCTTATGGCAGTTTCAAGCTCATGACCTTGCTACTACTTGGAGATTGTTTGATACATGTGGTGTTCACCATGTATCTACAAAATATGGTGTGGATGTCTACATGTTGATTGAGAAGGACTATCCATTAAGAGCGTGTATCTTATTTGTTATGTTAGCTCCTAAGGTCAGAGTTGATGAAGGCTCAGAAATGGCAAGGGAACTAGTGAGGAAGATATATCAGAAAGCATAAGAAATGAAGACTTCAAGACTAAGACTAATAAGATAGTGTTTGAAAGAATCCTCACAAGGTAATGATTTAATTCAGAAACTTGATGATTTAGGGTAAATCACAAGTTTAGGGGAGGATTGTTAGGAATTAAATGTTCAAGAAATTGGTTTTGTATTAGTACTACTGAAGAATTACACTAACAGTACTAATGGAGTTAGTACTGCTAGTGCAAATATTAGTACTGCCAGAGTTAAAGATTGAAGACTGTTGAAGATATAACTAACAATACTAACTGCTGAGTTAGTACTGCTGGTATAAAAGATGATACTGCTGGACTGCTTGAAGACTGAAGATTAGTAGTGCTCATGATGACGTGTAAAAGGACAAGTATAGAATAGATTTCATGTATATCTTATATAGTTAGAAATATACGGATATTCTGCATGTTTAGAATATCAATACTTATATTGCAAATGACTCATTGTGTTATAAAAGGGGGTCCTAGGTTAGATGTTTAGATTGATGTTTTTGTTAAGCTTCAAGGTTTTGTAAACCCTATTGATAAGCAAGATCACTCGTATTATACCTAATAATATTGAAGCGTTTGCTGATATTCATTGTTCATATAAAACTATTAATTACTGTTACATTGCATAAATCTTCTAAGTATCATATAGTAGATTCTGTATACTATTTGGTATACACTCAAAGTATCCTCAACACAAGTCTAGTGTGTTTAGATCCTCTCACTTGAAGATGATTCAGCAGAGTCTGTTGCAAATGGGTTTTCGAACACTTCTTCTTCTAACACTGCATCGTTTTGGTTCTGTGTCGGTTCTTCTTGAAATGTTGTGGTTTGGTTTTGCTCATCAATTGTTGGTAGAACGATTTCAATAAATGGAGATGCTGGAGTTGACGTAGATGATGTTGAGGGAGTTGGTGCGTCAGCTTCATTGTGGTACATGCATCTTATGGTGGTGGTGGTTGATGGTTTTGAGCGGGTGCAGTGGAATGATGGTGTGATGCATTTAGTGAATGACCACCATAGTATCCATCAAACATTAACTCGAAGAATATATCCAGTTCTTGTTGTGTAGGTTTTTCAGGTGTTGTTAATGGAGCTACTTGAGGTACGAGTCCTGAACTGATGCGTCCAGAAGTTTGTGGATTTGGTGCGGGTCCTAATCTGTGTTGATTAGAAGCCATTGGGTTAAGCGCGGGTTCTAGAGCGAGTCTCTCAGAAGCCATTTGAGAAATCTCGTCGAAATTCACATTCATCGTCTCCATTATCTTTTTAGTTCTTCGATTATACACCCGGAATGCCTCGAGTTATCTGAGTATCCAATGAAGATTCCAATATCACCCTTAGCTTTAAGTGTACAACCCGCGCTAAACATTGATTATTCCAACATTGTTGTACAACCATTTATGGTTAATTCCAATTGTAGGACCGAAAATATTGATTATTTTTATGGTTTTGGTTCGGGAGGTCTAGGTTGATCAAATATGATTAAACAATACATGGTTCTAATGAGAGAAAGTAGAGAGAGGATGAGCTGAAAACAAAAGATGATATTATTAGTGAACAAATGGTTACACACTCACACCCCTCATGGAGAGTCATGAGGGGTATTTATAGGCTCATCATAAGTAGTCCCTACGGGTGCAACTTATTACATATCTAGTTTAATTCACGTGGAAGACGTTATCTTTATAAAAAAGCGAGGCTAACACAACAGGTTTCATGTCATCCAAGAGTGGAGGTGGGATCAGGAGGAAGAGCCTATACGAGCGTTCGAAAGGTGATTATGATTATAACCTGTATGATGAAGATAACTGCGTAGATGAGCAATTAGCTATTTGTGATGCATTTGATATAAAGGTTCGTGGTCATACTAGATGTTCGTAGTTTGATAGAGTAGTTTTTCATAAGTATGGTTTGTCATACTTATGATAAGTTTGGTTTGAAGCACAATTGGTGCCTTTGTTTTGCCGACTTTGTAACAGGAATAGATGTGGGATTCACCCACATCCTATGTACTTAAATGTTTTGTGGTGTAATAAAATTTACCAGGTGTGTGAAACACCTTTTACCAAAAAAAAGTGTTTGGGACATAGTGGGAGAACAAATAGATTATCACGATTACAAGAAAGGACGAAAGTATTAAGAGAATATACATCCGTGTCTAGTACTTTAAAAAAATATCGATAAAGTGCGAAGGGATGTAGTCATATACCCGGACTTAACTTTGTGGAGCATAATTCGAACTAATCTCGGTAAAGCTTATGTCGGGAAAAATCACTACTTGGTTATTGAATCAATTTCTGTAAATGAGGTGTGTCATTGTCATGCTCGAGACCGCTGAGTACAATGAAAGCAATTCCTATGTTGTTGTGTTTGCACAAGTGAGAGTCTGAAAGGATTATGTGTAAACAACACAATGGATTTCACACTTGTCTTCACAGAAATGCCGAAGGGTCACATCGGTGCACAATAAATAGAACAAGCAAACGAAAATGAGAAACGAGTTACGAAATGAAATGAGAGTAACGAGTAAATGAAAATACAATGGTACTTTCATATAAGGATTAAACAGTAATTACCCGAGGTGTAATATTTATCTGGCATAAATATTAAAGGGTAATAAACAACAAATATACAGACCCCATAGGGGTGTGGTTCGTTCAACCGACCCTATAAGGGGAGGGATTAAGTTTGACTTTTTGTCAAACTTAATTACTTGTTGAACAAGAATTAGGCTTTCATTATCCTACTAGAACCTCCTTAGTATCCTATAAGTCCCAAAGGCCTTCTAGGTCACTTATAACTCTTCCAATAACCCTAAAAGCTCCCCTTCTCCCTCTCTTGTGTGCGTTTAACCGAACCAAAGGGTGTAAACCCTTTTGTGGATTCCCTAAAGTCGACCACTAGTAGAATTTCACTAAGTTGACACCTTAGTCGACTTTATTAGTCGAATAGGGTTTTACCCGGTTTCTTGCTCACCTAACTTGCGTTGGTTCGGAACCCTAGTTCTACTTGTGTAGTACCGCTGGATACCTGACGCTGTCCGAGTGGTGATATTCAAAAAACCCTAAGAAGAGATCGTGAAGCATCAATATCAAGAAGAAGGTGTTCCGTGTGAATCAAGAATTTTTTTTTGGGGGGGGGGGGGTGTAAAGGATTACCCTAGTAAAATTTATTAATCACAAGAAAATAAAGTACATATGAAATGTGGCTGAAATACCACATTAACCTCAGGCAAAAGCTTGATAAACATCTAAAAAATAATGTTTATGGCATGCCATAAATACTTACAACTCTAGCAACAACTAGATAACCAAAAATAGAACATGTAGAGAAAAATAAAACATTATGGCAATCTAATCAGGAGGCTTCCATGCATCAATACAAATACCTCCGAGCCAATCCAACAACAACAAAAGGGAGCATGATACACCAAATGAGACGGCCTCCTTCAAAAATCTCCCCAAGTAAAATCTAGTGGAAAAAACCTTAGTGAAGGAAAAACAAAGTACAACTCTCAAATGGAGCTCCCATCTTGGACCATACACGAACTTGGGATCTTCCATTTATATAATAACATCCGAACATAGGTCGAGACCTTCTGAAACCGAAGAGTCACAAGCTTTAGCTGAACATTTGAAACAATAACCTCATAAAGTTGAGAAGCAAACAAAGACTTGTTTTTAAACAATCTTGAATTATGTTCTTGTCAAATGTAATAAGTCGTAGCAGCAAGCGAAACATGAGAGATAACACTTCTAGCTGATCTTCTTGTCGATAATGGAATAAAGAAAGATAGCACATCCACCAATCTAGGGGAGATCACGTCCAAACAAGCCAAGCCACGAACACCACACCAAATTTGCGAAGAATAAGAACATTCGAAAAATAGATGGCTATGTGAGTCACGAACACTATTACACAACGGACATCGAAGCGAGTTTAAGAAAAAGTTAAATGAGTAGCAAGAATAACAAGTAAGTAATCCTAAACACCATTTTTACGTGTTAGATTAGGTTATATCCCTGATTAGAAGATCTAACTATTATGGCTTTGGTTTGCACGGCGTTATTTGTTTATTTTCCGTTGTGAATGTTTTATAGTCATGTGGGTGACCACCAGAACCCTAAAATAACTTTATAGGAAGAAATCGCACAAAAATTCGACACTAATGCAGTCATTTGGTTATCTTCTCTGATCATTTCCGCAGTTACTTCATTAAAAGTCGCCAAATTCGGAGGTACCCTTAACCCATGTTAACTGTTGCATCAGAAAGAAATATTTATATATGTTGGGTATGTTTGGCAAAATTAGCTGTCAGCTGTATGCTGCAAAACTGTTAACATGAGCTACAAGCTGTATCATTTTTCCAATAAAAATGTTTGGTAGGTTAGCTGTTAAATGTAAATATAAGATGTAAAATGACATAAAAGGATATATTTATAATTGTAAACAAATGTTTAGAGGGTATATCAGTAATTTAAAGTTTTAACAGCTCCAAGATGTGTAAAAAGCTTCATGAATCAGCTTTTTATTTAAGAGCTATTGGTTTGAAATAAAAGCTTAAAGTTAATGTATCTAAATAGGGCTATTTATTTTAGAGAAAATTATTTTCTAATAAAAAGCTAACAGCTCCCCCAAATAACCCCTATCAAACAGACCCGTTGTCCTTTGTCTTACATGCTACAAACTACGGATTTTAGAATTTCATTTATTCATTTTCTTGAAAGGACAATGGCAAATGACATCACCGGCCTTATCTACATCAATCCCGAAATAGATGAGGCTCGAGCGATGAAGACAAAGTAAACTTCTTTTTTGTCATATGTTGACCCATAATTACCGACACATGTATTACTATTATTTAATTAGCCGATCTTTCCAGCTTGGTAATGAGAAATGATGTTACTCCCGTGTCGAATATAGTACGAAAAATGCAAGACTATGGAAGAAGAAATTCACAGGAACATGTTCACGTTAACCGAGTTGCCAACTAGAAACATGCGATACTTGGTATGACTTTAATCTTATATATAATTGGAACATTATATTAAAGTTGGCATACACCTAATAACTTTTGAGCTTCGAAAGCAACAATACAAAGATAAGTTTATCCTGACACAACTTTTTTAGCAGAGAGCCGTGTTTATATGTGAAGCAACTTTAATAAGCATAGACGAGAACGGGGGTGGTACTATACACTACAACATTCGACACTTTCGGCTGGGACTTTTTTTGCCTTTCGGCGGGGACATGTCCCCGCCAGAACCCTTTCGGCGGGGACATGTCACCGCCGAAACGCCGCCGCGGCTAGACCGTCGCTGATAAATTCCGCGGTGACTTTTACACACTTTCCGCGGGGACACATGGGTCCCACTGGTTTCTGGGTGGTCAAAGTTTGTCCAACGTGGCAATACTTTTCGGCGGGGACATGTCCCCGCCAAATGGTATATAATTAAATAAAAAGTTAATTAATCAACTCATTAATTAATTTGATTATTGGATTTGGCGGGGACATGTCCCCGCGGAAAACCATTTTAATATAAATTCTTTTTACTTTTGGCGGGGACGAGTCCCCGCAGAAAACTATTTTAATATAAATCTTTTTTACTTTCTGCGGGGACATGTCCCCGCCGAAAGTACCTGACCCATTTTGCAGCAAATTGCTGCAAAATGGGTAATTCCAGGTTTTTTCCGCAATGGGTGCAGAAAAAACCTCTCCAATGCAGCATATATTACACAATCCTGCTGTTACCCATTTCACCAAGTTCGCCAAAACAACAAACTCGCCAACAACACCAAATTCGCTAAATACAACAACACCAAATTCAAACAAAATTCACTAAAAATAATATTAACTTCGCTAAACAATCCAAATTCGCTAAACATAATCATATGGATCCAAATACGCCAAAAACGGTTCAAAAACCGTGATCCACATGATATTCTACAAAACTATACATAAGCTAGCGAGGAACAAGTTAGTTGGGAATCCTAACACATAATAATCCATCTAAATATACACAGCTACGATATATATAAGTAAAAAATTGGCGGGGTAAAACGAAAATTTGGCGGTAATACTTTCGGCGGGGACATGTCCCCGCCAAAAGATGCTGAATCTTGGCGGTAATAAACTTACCTTTTGGAGCCAAAATAATTAAGCTTTTCCGCGGGGACATGTCCCCGCCGAAAGGTAGAGAGGGAAAAATGCGCGGGAACAATTAAGCGCTCCAAGTTTGGTCAAACTTCAACAATATGTGAAATACTTTCGGCGGGGACATGTCCCCGCCGAAAAGGTGCGTTGAAAAATTTTATAAATGGTCAGCGAGACTTTGTGCCAGGTCAGCACATATTTTGTCGTTAGTGACTTTCGGCGGGGACAGATGCGTCCCCGCCAAAACAGTGGTCGCCCGTTCTATGTTTTGTTGTACTGATACAACGTAGCATGTGACCGGCCAGTGTCATGGGTGAATCCATAGAAGAGGAACCAAACTAGCATGCGTAGGCCGTGGAACAGTAATGAATCCCACACATATGCGAGTAAATTCATTCTTATTTCAACGTCTTACTAACTTGCAAATCATCACCCATCAATCCACCGCAAAAAGAAGCATAAAATTTCACAGTAAGACCTGCAAAGTACATGACTCAATACTAGATTTCTCCGTATCCTATCCCTAAAATCACGACAGGTTAATTACTTATTAAAAAATATGTAGCGAGCAGCAGTTAAGAATATTAGCCAACTAAATAAAAATTGGGTATATGTATGTCATAACTGAATGAGGCCTGATGGCCCTATATCTATATATGATCATGTCTTCAAGGATGAGATAACCCCGACATTAGGTTATATTAATGAGATAACCTAATACACTACAAAAAAGGGAAAGCTTTGGGTCGACAATCTCGACCCAAATATTGAAGTGGAGTCGAGACAAACGATTTGGGTCGACAATCTCGACCCTTTTTGGTTGTACCATTTTTCTTGTCCCAAAAATATTTGCCTCGACATATTTTCAAATGATTGGCACGACACAACAAGGGGACCCACATACCGGTCAAACCTTTAAATTACAATTTGGGTCGACACATTATTTGCAAATTTGGTACGATATTATCGTACCAAATCCTTTTACCTTTTTTTTTTATTTTCCGTAAATCATTTATTTAAATACGTAAAATTGTTTTCAGAAATGTCGTACCAAACATTTATTTATTTTCGGTAAATCATTTATTTAAATTCGTAAAATTGTTTTCAGAAATTCAAAATGGTACGACATTGTCGTACCAAACATTTATTTATTTTCGGTAAATCATTTATTTAAATTCGTAAAATTGTTTTCAGAAATTCAAAATGGTACGACATTGTCGTACCAAACATTTATTTATTTTCGGTAAATCATTTATTTAAATTCGTAAAATATATTCGGAAATACAAAATGGTACGACATTGTCGTACCAAACATTTAAAATATTTAAAATTTTTTACAAATTGGTACGATAATATCGTACCAAATTGAATGAATTAAGTACTGTTGATGTGCATGCCAGCAAAATGGGTCGATACATTTTTGTAATTTTGGGACGACAATGTCGTCCCAATCTGTCAAGTATGCAAAAAAAATGCTGCAGCAGCCTGCATTTTCAGGTTTTTTTCGAGAAAAAACCTACCATTACACAACCTGTAAATCAACCAATATCCGCAATACCAATTCAACAATATGAAACAATACCAAATTATTCATCCACGATTGCATTCGACAAATACGATACAAATTAAACTAACAAATACGATACAAATTAAACTAACAAATACGAACTTATACAAAAACAAACCAAAATCATGTAGAGGTTGTAGTTTACAATCCTAATGTTTTACCAACAAAACCTGTTTCTAAGGCGATCAACAATTCGGCAAAAGATTCTTGTATTACATAACTAATAACAAATACGGTACAAATTAAACTACGCCTACTCCTAGTCCGACTCCTCGTAAGAACCCGCCTCCTCCCCCTCCTCCTCCTCCCCCTCTTCCTCACCCCCTCCACCGCCTCCTCACCACCACTAGCATTAAAATTCTCGGGAATGTGGCTCAAATGAGGATTAGTTTGTCTTATGTATTGGTTAAGGTCGGGTGTCGGCTCGGCATAATTAGGACTAGACGAACCCGGGTTAGAAGTAGAACCCGGGCATGTAGTAGAGTCGGAAAAGATGGGACGATAACAATTGTCCAAGGAAGAATTATTATTAGGGATGGGAAAGGGATTAGGGCTGGGATTAAGGTCGGGAAATGAGGGAAATGCGGGAAATGTGGGAAAGTTAACAGGAAACGGATTACCTGCTTGGTTGTTGTTGAAGTGGCTGACAAACTGCCCAAAGATAGATTCGAAGCCGGTTTGTCGAGCGTGAAGCTGTTGATTCTGAAGTTGGATCACTTGATTTTGCCTCCTCAACAACTCATTCTCTTGTTCCTTTTGCCTTAACACCGCCGCAATATCCTCATGAGTAGCATAGGCTTGTGCAAACGGCTGATGTGCGGACCTGGATGAAGCTTTGCCGCCGCCCGGCATTAGCCTGTCAACGCCCGAAAGATTTTGCCGGTTGTCACTATGAACTATCGTATCCAGTACTTGCTTCTCGGTCATGAACGGGGCCGTATCGGCTTTAACTCGATCCCAGAGATCCTTCATCGCCAACTGTGTAAGTCAAAAAAAAAAAAAAAAAAAAAAAAAAACAAACAAAACCAAAAACAAACAAAACCAAAAACAAAAACAAGTATGTTAAAAACAGGTAAGTTAAAAAAAACAAGTAACTTGATCTTAATGACGCATGTTAAGAGATAAATTACTTACATAATGCGTCTCATTTTCTTTACTTTTAAAGGCGCCCCCTTTTGTTGAGTGGCCCCTCCTCCACGACTCTATGAATTCTTCATTCCTCCCTGCATTTCTAATCCACTATACATACAACATAAAATAAATTAATAACGAGCTATATATAAACATTATATAGACCTTTAAAAATCAAAAAATTATAATGAGTCTTACGTGATGGTTTCGTCCTTGTACGAACGACTTCCTCCCTTGGTGGGTTACAATCTTGTTTTTTCCCCGGTTTTCTGCATTTTTTGCAGATCAATCCATTCGTTCCGGAACCGACCACCAGTTGACCAACGACTCACACTCCGCTGGGCTTCTGTTACCCCACACACTCGACGGCGGCGGATTTTGCTATGCCGTCTCGGGTTCCGGTTGTGTGTCAAAGTACTTTTTCTTCATCCTGTATTTATGTTTGCGGTATAGTAACCGCAGCTGAAGTTGAATCCCAAGAGTTACCCGTTCCCCCACCGTATACACACACTGCCCAACCTTCACTTGGCTCTGGTTGTTTAACCAAGGCGCGAGCTGGAAATAAGTTTGCAAATAAATATACGGATTTAAATAAACAAACAATTTAAATATAACACGCATATCTAAATGGTCGATAACGATAAGAATACAAATAAAATAAACAATTAATACCTCGAGTGCGGGAAGTATCTGAACCTTAAAAGGCGTTGGAATCTGATCCCACTCGCAGTCACAGGGAAGTGGACTAACTACTTCCCCCAAAAAACTACTGAACTGCGGTGCATACGTGCCCACAGGTGAAAAGGTGCCTAGATCATCAGTGTCAAAGCTGATCGGCAAAGGCCGATTACCGTTCGTTTTAAACGCCCTCCATAATGCCCGATTTGAGGTCCTAGTCGCAATCGAACCTACAAATATAAGATATTGAGTCGTGAAAATACAAGTAAAAAAATTTAGTTTTATCAATAAAAAAACTTAAAATAAAAATCACAATTTCTTACCTGCACAGTAGCCCGGCGTAGTAAAATAGGGCCGGTGTGGTGGATCACCACCGGCATCCCCGCCGTGTGATTGGAGAGCTAAACACGCCATCTGTAAAATTACAAGTACAAGAACACACAATTTCATGGACCAATTAATACTAATACACACATTCATATAAATATACACATTTAAACATAACATAACATGCAATTTCATTCAAATAAAAGTTACATGTTTAAACATATAGAAACAATTTCATTCAAATTACGAATTAGGAATTATTGTCATCATCCGAATCATCGCTAGATAAAACTTCTTCAACAACAGTCGTGGGGTTCACTTCATCATCATTAGACACGTCAACATCATCATCATCAAGGACATGAGCAACGACATCATCTTTATTATTAACCAAATCAGCATCTTCTTCAGCATCATCTGGTGGGGCGTCCACTTCTGTTGATTCATGATTTACACTGCAATTCGCAGACTCCAAACCAGGCAAACCAACAGACAATGCAACATCTGATGAACTGCTGCCATGTATAACATCTTGATCAGAATCTACCACATCCCGATCCCAGATCTTCCGATGATGAACATCTTCGACGACCTTCCAATGAGGTGGTCGTCTAGCAGGGTCTTCAAGGTAGAAGACTTGTGTTGCTTGTGTCGCAAGAATGTATTGTTGATTTCTATAAGCATCCTTATCAGTCAAAATATGACATATGCCACGTTCAATGTAAGAACGCCTAGAGCGTGCCGTAGGGTTATTAGGGTTACGGGTGTCGAACCATAAAACCCGGAACAACACAACCTTTCGGTCGCCCAAATAAGTGAGCTCCAGAATTTCCTCCAGTTGACCATAATACATTTCTCCATCAGGCCCGGGTGTTGAAACTCCACTGCATTGAGTGGTATGAAGTTTATCGCGCTCATGCACCAAAAACTTCACACCGTTAACTATGCAAGCGGGGTATGTAAATGCACGAGATGAAGGTCCACATGCCAAAGAGAATAACTCGGGACTACAGCTTGGGTCTTTTGCCACGCTCTTTTCACGGATCTACGAAAGAGATACAAACAGATTCAGATGAGCAAAAAATCTGGACTACAAGGTAATATATCTAATGTGCTTACCTTGTGATTGAACCAGGGAGGAAAACTTGTTTCCACGGTATTGTTAGGAAATTCACTGCAAAAGTTCATGATATTAGAATAAGTCATCGAAAACAAATAACTTAGCAAAAAAAGGGTTCTTCAAAATATAAAAAAGAAGAAACATACTCTTTGTACGCCTGGATGTCTGCGTCGATTTCAGGACTGTTGTTAAGTACAAACCATACAACTGCCTGCATAACATCTGGATCCATCCGAGTATCTACACATCTACCCACCGGTTTGCATACTGACTGGAACACTTGGAATTTACCTGCTTGTTCAGGTGCACCGTCGTCATTTCTGTCAGGACGATTAAATCTCGTCTCGACATCCTTAAGATAACACGAGCAGAAAGTTAATGCTTCTTCTGCAACATAACCCTCCGCTATGGAACCTTCAGGCCTGGCTTTATTTCGGACATAATTTTTCAGCTTCTTCATGTATCTTTCAAATGGATACATCCACCTGTAGTAAACAGGGCCACCTAGAATAGCCTCTTCGGGTAAATGTATAACCAAATGAATCATTATGTCAAAAAAAGCAGGGGGAAATATTTGCTCTAATTTAATCATAACATCGAGCATTTGTTTTTTAGCTTTCTCCATGTTTGGCTGCATCAAATTTTGAGCACAAATCTGCTTAAAGAATAAGCAGAGCTCGATTAATGGGGGTGAAATGTCTTTGGGTAAGTATTTGTCAACTCCATAAGGAAGTAAGCGCTGCATCATAATATGACAGTCATGAGATTTTAGGCCCGTTATGTTGTTATCGTTAGCGGTCACTTTTTTCTTGAAGTTGGATCCAAACTCATCGGGTAGACTAACTCCTTTGATGAATTGACAAAACCATTTTCCGTTTTCTGGTGTGAAAGAGTACTTTGGATGAGGCTTATCAAACTTCCCATTTCCTTTATCAACGAGCCACAACTCTTTTCGAACTCCCATAGTTTTCAAGTCTTGAATTGCCTTTAGTGTGTCTTTGGATTTGTCGTTCATTAACAAGGTATTAAGCACACTCTCAAACACGTTCTTTTCAATGTGCATGACATCGAGATTGTGCTTTAGTTGAAGAATGGGCCAATACTCTAGTTCGTAGAAGATAGAACGCTTACTCCAATTCAATTCAATTTCTCGATTAGGTTTAGGGTTATTTTTAACAATACGTGGATGTTTCCCCGAGACACGTTTAAAGTCTTTACTAATTTGAATCATGATTTCTTCATTGGTAAAGTTTCTAGGAGGATGCTTATTTTTAGGTTTACCATAGAATTTGTTATGTTTCCTCCTCATTGGATGGTTTACGCGTAAGAATCTTCTATAACCAACATAAGCGATTTCATTCTTCACAAGAAGCGATGGAGTGTCCTGCTTACATGTTGGGCATTCATAGTAGCCTTGTCCACTCCACCCAGACAAACTACTTCGAGCTGGAAAGTCATTTATGGTCCATAAAACCGCCGCTTTCATGTTGAAATGAGTACCCGTAGCAGCGTCTAAAGTCCACACACCTTTTCATAAGTCTTGGAGTTCTTTGATCAAAGGCTGTAAGAAAACATCAATGTCCTTTGCAGGTGATTTAGGGCCGGGAATTAACATCGTCAATATTAGAGAAGTCTCTTTCATACACATCCACGGGGGTGTGTTGTATGCTGTCAATATGACCGGCCACATGCTGTAACTTTGACTCATGTTGCCAAACGGATTGAAACCGTCAGCAGCTAACCCTAATCGGATGTTTCTAGGGTCACAAGAAAAATCGGGTTTCATTATGTCAAAATTTTTCCATGCTTTACCATCACACGGGTGATTCATCTTACCGTTTTCCTTAGACTGTCCAGTAGCATGCCAAGTCATCCACTTTGCAATGTGTTTTTTGTTGAACATACGTTGTAGTCTAGGAGTTAACGGAAAGTAATGCAACACCTTGTTGGAAACTTTCTTCCCCTTTTTCTGTAGGTTTTTCCATCTACTCGTGTTGCAGATTGGAAAATTATCCAGACTTTTGTTCTCAACTGATCCCCAAAATAAAAAACAATCATTTATACAAGCATGGATCGATTCGTATCCTAACCCGATATCTTTGTATGTCTTCTTGATTTCATAGTATGAAGGTAGGAAGTTGAATCCATTCTTATGGGGACACGTCTTTTGCAAAAGAGCTAGAATCATGTTAAACCCTTTATCATGTATTTTACATAAGACCTTGATGTGCGAAAGCTCTGACGTAAAGTTCAGTGCAGTCATATCACAACTTGGACCCAACACTTGGGTGGACCTAGCAAGTAACTCTTCGTACTTGTTATTAATGCTAGGACCCGTTGTTTGAGCTGGTTGAGAACCTGTTGTTTGTGCTGGTTGAGAACCTGTTGTTTGAGATGGTGGAGTTGGGTCATTATTTGCAGAAATATCTTGGAATAATGCATCCATGTCAATGTGTTCAGGTGAAGGTGGTTGTGGTGTGTTGTTTACTACGGGTAGAGGAAGCGGTTCACCGTGATATTTTCAAGTGGTATAACTTTTGTCAAACCCGTATTGTGAAATGTGTGACTCAAGAGTTTTGAGAGTACCCAATTTATTCCAAGCGTTACCACAACGAACACATGGGCAAAGAATCATTTTTGTGATGGGGTGTAACAATGGCTCACAACGCGCGATGAATGCAAAAAGACCATCTAAAAACTCAGGGGAATTACGGTTGGATATAGTGATCCAACTCTTATCAATTGTCATGACTGCGTTGCAAAAAAACAGTTTCAAATAAATGAACATATATATATATATATATATATATATATATATATATATATATATATATATATATATATATATATATACATATGCAAATAAACACATTCAAACATGAAAAGGCGTAATTATGAACTGTTTTGATTACCTAGTGCAACTATGAAAGGCAATCCTAACCCACTCTTTGAATGTCTCGTCTCATATATGAATGCGTATAACCGATTTACTATTTGAAAAAAAATTCGGCAGCATTTCCCCTCAACTCCCCAAATATATGCATTAAATACATATTCGTAGGAGTGAAAGGGAAATATTTTCAAATTTCTCTCAAATAGTAAAACAGTTATACGCATCCATATCCTAAATAAGACAAAACATTCAAAAAGCAGTCCCAAACAGGGGACTTTCCGAAATTAATTTCTAATAAATTAATTTTGGACGGGTTTTCTATAGGATGATTAATTCCAGATGGGGGTTGTCCGAAATTAATACACGCAGTTTGGGTCGACATTGTCGACCCATTCTGCTTTTAAAAATGTTTTAATATTAATTTTCAAATAAAAACTGATTTAAAAACTTTTTAAAAAAAAAATAATACAAGCAGTTTGGGTTGACATTGTCGACCCATTCTGCTTTCAAAAATGTTTTAATATTGATTTTAGAAAATGATTTAAATTATTTAATTAATATTAAATAAATTAAAAATGATTTAAATTAGTTATAAATTATTAAAATAATCTACAAATTATTTAAATTAGTTTTAAATTTTTTTAAATAATTCCGATCCCGAGAACCTGCTCCCGATTGGTTATATCGGTTGATATAACAAAAAAGCAACGACTTTCTTGGAACTTTGTTTTCATAACTTTATATGGATGATGATTGAAGACGTTATCCAAAATATTCGTGTTTCATAACTTTAACATTAACAAGAAACATTAGAAGATGCTCAAAGAGTATGTTGGATAGTGATGAGTTGCGTAAACAACTTTTTTCTTCAGAAATGAACAGGTGGATTCTCTGTCTCAACACATGAATGAGTCGATATGATATGGTTGTACACGAGATGTTAAACGAATGAGCCGACATGATATGGTTATACACGAGATGTTCAACAACAAAGTTCCAGCTTATCTTGTTCTAGTTTGAAAGATGCAATTCCTAACTATGGGCCAAGTGTTAACCACAATGTCTCACCAGGCGTAAAGCAATTTATTAACTCGCCTGTTTCATTTAACGAATGAGCTGAGTTATTTCGTTTACTTGTCTAGTTGTTTCGTTTGATCGAGATGTTTAACGAATGAGCCGAGATGATATGGTTCTACACGAGATGTTTAACGAACGGGACACGAGGTATACGCAATACACTAAAGGATATTAAAACTTACCCTTTCATATATATTCTCTTACAAAAAAATCTCATCCTGTCTCCTTATCTTATCTTATCACCCAATATATAACATTTATATAAGTATCACCCATCCCTCCATCCCCATCAGCACCAACTCATTAATTCACACAAATAACCGATCATCATCAAATCGGCAAAACACAAATAACCAAATCACTAATTCCCACAAAACACACATAACAATGGATGGTTACACGCCGGAAGAGGAGTGGTCAAAGGTTTTATCATCGTTTCTCCTCTTTAATGAAGTTCTTAACGAATATGGCTACGAAATTTATGATGAATATGGTTCTTATAAGAACTGTGCACCGTGGATGAGAGACCAGATTCTGGAATGGTTGAGGAAAAAGCCGTACTACAAAGAGTATTTGGACGCTCAAGCTGATGATGAAGCTGAAAGCACGTTGGACACCAAACTTGATGATCTGGGAAATAGGGTAACAAATCTCGAAGATACGTTTGAACATATCAAGCAAAGGAAAGCAAGGAAGGGAAAAGATGGTGCAAGTTCTAGCAAAGCGGGAAGTAGCAGCAAAAAAAAATGAATGGGCGATGTTTGTTATGGTATATGTCGTGTGTTGTTTCATTTGAGTTGTTTCGTTTACTTGTTGAGTTGTTTTGTTTGATCTGTTTCATTTGTTTGTCGAGTTGTTTTGCTTGATCTGTTTCGTTTGCTTGTCAAGTTGTTTCTTTTAAGTCTGTATGAAATGTATGTGGTTGAGAACTCTTGCGTGTTTTAAATAAAATGTTTGCCTTCGTGTTTGTTAATTGTGATATTGTTCCTTCAAATAAGCTCATAAACCCAAACACCCTTTTGGTGCAGAAATAAGCAATCCCAAACACCCCTGTTTGGACAGCATAAACCAAACGGCCCTTGTGGGCTGCTGTTAACCAAACAGCATAAACCAAACGGCCCTGTTTGGACAGCATAAACCAAACGGCCCTTGTGGGCTGCTGTTAACCAGCTTCTTTTAACCAAAATGGTCATGGTTGCAACAACAACAACATTTTATTAAAAAACAACAACAACAACAACAACAACAACAACAACAACAACAACAACAACAACAACAACAACATTACATATGAAGATTTTCCATGTCACCTAACAGCTCACGGAGTATTGCAGCCGACTGACATGCGCGGTCGGGGTCGTCGTGATTCGTTGCCATTTCAAGTCTTGCCTCCAGCATCCTTACTCTTGTCTCTAGCTCCTGCTTTTGTGCCTCCAGCATGTTTATCCTAAGATCTTTTTCATTACAGTTTGAGCACCCTGTTGGTGCAGATCCAGAACCGTGAGATGTTGAAGCAGAAGAGGTTACTCGTAACTGCTCATCAAATTCACTCTTCCACATAAAATATCCACATCCATGATCTTTTTCTCTTGGCTGTCACATAAATAATGTAATTATATGATTGTTTGTATATTTACATAAATAAGAAATGTATAATTGTTTACCTTCGAAAGAGGACATGCATAATATTCCCATCCAAATGTATCTCGTTGATGTGATGTTCTTTTTTTATATTTCCTGCTCCACAATTACACATAAAAGGATTATATCGCTGCATCTCAGATTTTGAAATTGGTGTGAAGATAAGAGGTTTGGTGTTATCAGGTGGTGATGGGGGATGAAGGAGGTGATGTTGTTGCTGTTGTGAGAGAGAGGGAGAGAATATAATATATAGAGTGGGTCTGCAAATGAGTGGATTTTATGTAGATTTTGGATAAGATTTTTTGGATATTAAAGAGGATAAGGTTTATAATTTTTTGGCGGGGATATGTCCCTGCCAAAAGAGGTTAACACAACAGTATGAGCCGAGCAATTATGGAACGAATGAGCCGAGATGATATGGTTTTACGCAAGATGTTAAACGAATGAGCCGAGCAATTATGGAACTCGTGCTCAACAACAAAGTTCCAGCTTATCTTATTCTAGTTTGAAAGATGCAATTCCTAACTATGGGTCAAGTGTTAACCAAAATGTCTCACCAGGCGTAAAGCAGTTTATTAACTCGCCTGTTTCGTTTAACGAATGAGCCGAGTTGTTTCGTTTGCTTGTTGAGTTGTTTCGTTTGATCTGTTTCGTTTGCTTGTCAAGTTGTTTCGTTTAAGTCTGTATGAAATGATCCGAGATGTTTAACGAATGAGCCGAAATGATATGGTTATACACAATATGTTTAACGAATGAGCCGAGATGACTATAGAGCTCTATACAATGCTAATGACTATAGAGCTCTATACAATGCAAGTATTTATAGGAAAACAAGGCATTACGTATTGACCCATTATTTATTATACATCCAAGCCACCTTTGTCGTATTATTTTTTCTATATCGAAGCCGTAAATAAGATCATATTGATTACGTTTTAACATCAAAATTATTTTTGATAAATAGTAAAGTATTGATTTTGTAAATTTTTTAATTTATGTAATTTTTAAAATTAATTTTTACACTAACATATAATTTTAAAGAAAATAATTTTCTAAAATTAATTTATATACAAGTATTTTTAAATTAAAAACTGATTTAAAAAGTTTTCAAATAAAATAAATACAAATACACGCAGTGTCGACCCATTCTGCTTTTAAAAATGTTTTAATATTAATTTTAAAATAATAACTGATTTAAAAAGTTTTTAAATAAAAAAATAATAATACACGCAGTTTGGGTCGACATTGTCGACCAATTCTGCTTTCAAAAATGTTTTAATATTAATTTTAAAACAAAAACTGATTTAAAAAGTTTTTAAATAAAAAAAAATACACGCAGTTTCGGTCGACATTGTCGACCCATTCTGTTTTCAAAAATGTTTTAATATTGATTTAAAAAAAAAGTGATTTAAAAAGTTTTTAAATAAAAAAAAATACACGCAGTTTGGGTCGACATTGTCGACCCATTCTGCTTTCAAAAATGTTTTAATATTGATTTTAAAACAAAAACTGAATTAAAAAGTTTTTAAATTAAAATAATTACACGCAGTGCTTTCAAAAATGTTTTAATATTGATTTAAAAAAAACTGATTTAAAAAGTTTTTAAATAAAAAAATAATAATACACGCAGTTTGGTTCGACATTGTCGACCCATTCTGCTCTCAAAAATGTTTTAATGTTGATTTTAAAACAAAAACTGATTTAAAAAGTTTTTAAATAAAAAAAAAATACGTGCAGTTTGGGTCCACATTGTCGACCCATTCTGCTTTCAAAAATGTTTTAATATTGATTTTAAAACAAAAACTGATTTAAAAAGGTTTTAAATAAAAAAAAAATACACGCAGTTTGGGTCGACATTGTCGACCCATTCTGCTTTCAAAAATGTTTTAATTTTGATTTTAAAACAAAAATTGGTTTAAAAAGTTTTTAAATAAAAAAAACAGAATACACTCAGAATGGGTCGATATTGTCAACCCACTCTGCTTTAAAAATGTTTTAATATTAATTTTGAAATAAAAACTGATTTAAAAATTTTTAAATTAAAATAAAAATATACGCAGTTTGGGTCGACATTGTCGACCCATTCTGCTTTTAAAAATGTTTTAATATTAATTTTAAAATAAAAACTGATTTAAAAAGTTTTTAAATAAAAAAATAATAATACACGCAGTTTAGGTCGACATTGTCGATCCATTTTGCTTAAATTTTCAACTCCCTTTGACTACCTTTTTGGTTGAAAAAAGAGTGGGCCATGGGCAAAATTTGGGTCGACAATGTCGACCCAAATAAAAGGCTGGTCCCAAGCATGAGGTTTTGGTGTAGTGATACCCACTGCAACAACCTCCTCTGTAACACCTCTTTCTTCTAATTCCACGGAACAACCATTTATGTCCTTTCGCTCAACAAGAGGAAACTTTTCCTTACATTAGGTTCATATATAGTCTTAATCTGCCATTTTTTTAAAACAAAGACGCACATACATATATTGATTCGTCAATTTATATCAACTTGCCTCAAAACAGTTCACAGAAGATCAAACAAAAGAATCATGATCATACAGTTGATCATAACATCCAGAAAGATGGTGTGGCAAGACACATGGTCAATCACTATAATGCTTGAAGTTTGATGGGACGGTTTAATATGAAGCTATGTAAAGCGTACTGAATCTTTTGTGTAGTCTTTTGACTTTAGAACCCTAACTGCTTCGCCTTATGTCAGTCTTTTGATAACTAGAACTTCTTTTGTAGTGGTAACCATATGCCACTTTATAACCGATGTATACGCTAGATTAATGGTGTGGATCATGTTAAAGTTATGGATATAAATTAATATACGCATGACCAGTTTCGAACACGAGACTTCGGGATTGCACACATTACATATGAGTTTCAATGTTTTAATAATTAATATAATAAGTTATGATTTAATTATTAATTTCACAAATAAACACTTAACGGACGTTAGTATTTAACGGGATTTGGTTAACGGTCCTTAAATAGCAAGTTAAGGGACTAGAGATGAAATAACTAGCCAAGAAGGATGTAGAATCCCCTTGGGCTAGCTATGTTCGGCCGATCCAATGAAGGGGAGGGTTTCCTACCCTAACTTGGACTCCAAGATTGAATGCCTATAAATACATGATCCCTTGTATTCATAATTCACCTAATCTTGATCTCTAGCAAACCCTAACTTCTTCTTTTCCCCTCTTCTTGTGTCTAGCCGATCGACCACCTCCCAAAACCTTGGGAAATTCGATCTAATAAACACAACAAAAGTGTTTGGGTTGTTTGTGATCAAGAACCTAGCTTTTCGCATTGAAACGCTACTAATACGTGTGTACAAGAACGGAGAACTAACATACTTTTGTTAGTAAATTTTTCCCTAATCGACTTAGGAGAAGTCAACCTTGATAAACCCTAAGTTAGGGTTTTACCGGTTCTTGCTCACTCGATTTCTTGTTTAGATAGAAATCAAAGGTACGCATGTTCTTTTATTTTAGTTAATTAATTACTAGTTTTAGATCATGTTTTCCGCTGCATGCTTTGATGTACATGTTTATGTGTTATATAAATTGTTATGATATACATATTCCAACAGTGGCATCAAGAGCCCGTTAATACTGTGTAATTAATTACTAAAACACATCAAATTGGATCTATATGATTATTACATGTTTATGATGTTCTAGGGTTTTAAAAATTAATAAACCCTAATTTTTTAATATATGGGTCGATTACCCAATAATACATAATTAGGGTTTTATGTTTTCTAAAACTTGTATAAACCCTAGGTTGCATGTATTTTTTATGTGTTAATTAATGAGTACTTGCTATATGTCATTAATTGAATATGCGTAAAATAGACTTGATTATTTTATAATAAGTGCTATTTGGGGATTCATGACAAAAACATGCATGTTTTGTCATGGAAGTTGAAGTAATTGATACATGTTTTACATGCTAAATTTATGCGATAGGAATTAATTTGGGTTTTAGTAATAAAATTGTTGGACAAGTTAAATTCCCAAAAGTTAATTAATTAGGTTATTAGGGAACACCTAAAATTGGGGAAGACCCCATATAAATCGTATATAAAATCAATTATGTGTGTTATTGTATATATTTATCGTGGGACTTACGCAACCAAGTAATTGGTGTATGTGGTCCATTGGTACCTAGCTCGAAAACCAATGGGAGTCCTAGATCAATATATACATGTTAATTGATTTGTTTAGCATGTACATTATTTATGTCGTTTAATTTTTTGAGTTAATTGCTATTTGTTTATATATGTTATGACATGATAGTAAGCAAAGGGTAATTTGAAAATAAAAATTAAACTTGACTAAATAATGGTGTAACATGGTTTTAAGCTTTAAAAATCATAAACTTTTAATTGATTGATGCGATTGTACAAAAATGGTCGAAAGGCTGACCTAATGTTGACAAACTATAAGATGGGTATAAGGTTGGTTTCACATTAAATTGTGGCCTTAAAGAGACTCCATTTTGTCTCTCCGCTCGCTTGTACGTCAAATTAGGCTTACCAAGTACAACCATTATACGTACGAAGCATCTTAAGGCAAAGTTGTAAGTTTCTCAATGCCATCAATTAAAACTTTGTTGATTTGAGCTTAGTAAAGTAACGAATGAGTAAAAGTTTTTTGAAACATATGATACAAGATGAATGCATGACATCACACATCAAAATTATTACCCTTAATTTAAGTTATATGCCATCCAATGAAATGGAAACACCTGAGATTACTATTTCCATTTGTCGTGGGACGAGCATGGATGGTAATCAAAGGGTAAATTACATACTTTCATTACTAGCAGCCTCAGCTGATGTAATGAAACTATGTTAATTTGCAAGTTTCTTAAGTTGGTTAACTTAATTGAGTTGATAGTAAGATGAACTAGTCACTCAAGGCATAAAGATGGGGATAAAACATGCTTACATTTTCAACTGAGGTTGGCAAAATATGTAAATCCCATAATTCTAGGAAATGCAATTTGAGATTGGCAATTGAGTTTGACTCGTACCTTACTAAGTACTTTTATTACTAGCAGCCTCAGTTGATGTGATAAAACTATGTCAATTTGGATCCTAGTTTTCAGTGAAAATTAAATGGTTAAATGTTATTTACCATGAGTGTTTAATTTTCTTGAAAAAATTAATTATCGAAAGTACTAACTTTTGAACTTTTTTCTGTAGAAATGGCCCAACCCGACAACACTAACATGAAAAACATGAGTTCTGCTTTCAAGCAAATGATTGAAAGAGAAAAGTTGACTGGGACAAAGAATTTTAATGGTTGGTACCGTTCTTTGAGAATTGTTCTGAGAATGGCCAAAAGAATTGATTATCTTAGTAAGGCTCTTCCTACTGCTCCTGCCGGTACTGTATCTAATGCAGAACATGAAGAGTATAACATTGAGTATGAGAAGCACAATTATGTGGCTTGTCTTATGTTATATGGGATGGACACTCAATTGCAAAAGCAATTTGAGAACTATGGTCCCATGGACATGATCAATGAACTCAAACGTATATTTTAGAAACCACCTACTACAGAGTTATATGAGTTGATAGATTCTCTACATAGTTGTAAGCAGGATGCTAGTAAACTAGTGAGTGCCCACATATTGGAAATGAAAAGTTATTTGGAAAAATTGGAGTGACTCAGATGTGGTTACGTGCAAGATGTATGTGTTGGCCTCATCAATCGATCCCTTAACGAGGAGTTGTTTGGTGATTTTGTGCGCAACTTCAATATGCATTGCACAGGGAAGACAATAAGTGAATTACATGCAATGCTTATTGACTTTTAGAAAGGATTATCAAAGAAGCCACCTACACCTGCGGTATTAGCAATACAAGGTGGTAGGATTACTAAGCCCAATAAACCGCAACACGTGAACAAGAAAGGGAAAGGTAAAGCTGACAAGGGCAAACAGGTTGTGACCTATCAGCAAAAGCCTAAGAAGCAGAATCCTCTTAAGAAGAAGGATTATCCCAAGAAGGATTTGGCTGCTTGTCACCACTGCAATACTCCTGGACATTGGAAGAGGAACTGTCCATTGCTGCTAAAGGAGTTGCGTCAAAATAAAAATGCGAAGGTTGGGAATGTCGCGAGCACTTCAGGTATTTTTATGATTGAATTATTTTATTTTCCTCATAAGCATAATGCCTGGGTATATGATACGGAATGTGGTACTCATATTTGTAACACATTGGAGGGGCTTAGAGGAGCAAGGAAGCTGACCTATGGAGAAAGATACTTGTACGTGGGCAATGGCATACGTGCAGCAGTTGAAGCCATAGGGACATTCGATTTAGTCTTACCTTCGGGTTTAATACTAGTTTTGAATAATTGTCATTATGCACCTTCTATCATTAGGGGTGTCATTTCAGTTTCTTTGTTGAAGGATAGTGGTTTTGTTTACACATTTACTGATTATGGAATTTCGGTTTCTTTAAATTATGTTTTTTACTTTAATGCAATTCCAATAAATGGTGTGTATGAAATTGACATGGAAAATCATGTGTCCAATAGAAATAATTCTGTGTATAGCATTAGCAATAAGAGAATCAAGTCAGACTTGGATTCATCTTATCTTTGGCACTGTCGTCTTGCACATATTGGGAAGAAAAGCATGGAAAAGCTGCAACATGATGGGCTTTTGCAAAATATCAATGATGATTCATTTGATAAATATGAATCTTGCATATCTGGGAAGATGACAAGAAACCTTTTTCACATCAACTGGAAAGGGCTACAGATCTACTTGGATTAATACATACTGATGTGTGCGGTCCACTTAGACATGTGTCAAAATGTGGTGCTAGCTACTTCTTAACCTTTACGGATGATTATAGTCGGTATGGTTATGTTTATCTTCTTAAACATAAATATGAAGTCTTTGTGACATTCAAGGTTTTAAAAGTGAAGTAGAATTACAACTCGGTAAGAAGATTAAGGCTCTTCGATCCGATAGAGGTGGTGAATATTTAAGCCAAGAGTTTAAAGATTATCTAGCTGAGTGTGGAATTGTTCAGCAACTCACATCTCCTTATACTCCACAGCAAAATGGTGTATCTGAAAGGAGAAATCGTACATTGCTAGATATGGTATGATCTATGTTTAATCTGAAAACTCTTCCCTTATCCTTTTGGGACTATGCCCTTGAAACTGCTGTTCGCATATTGAATATGGTTCCAACTAAGAAGGTTGATAAGACTCCATATGAATTATGGACTAGAAAAGCTCCCAACTTGTCTTACTTAAAGGTCTGGGGTTGTGAGGCGGTTGTTAAACGTGACTCACCAGATAAACTCCAACAGAGATCTATTAAGTGTATCTTCGTAGGATACCCTAAGGAAAAAAGGGGTTACTACTTTTACTTTACACCAGAGAATAAAGTCATTGTGGCTAGGTATGGAGAATTCTTTGAGGAGAATCCCATATCTCAAGAATTCAGTGGGAGAGTTTATGATCTTGAAAATGATCAAGAATATACGTCACCTTCTGAAAACACTAGCACACTTCCTGTGGAACCTGAAAGTCTAGGTCCTCCACCTGAAGTTGAAGTGGTTCCCATTCGAAGATCTGCACGATCTGTGAAAGCTCCTGAACATCTATGTCTTAACGTAAAGTGTGAGGAAACTATACTAGGGGATCTTGATGAACCTACTAGTTATAGGGCTGCCATTAATAGTCCTGAAAAGGATAAATTGCAGGTTGCTATGAATGGGGAAATGCAATCCATGAGAGACAACAAAGTCTGGATTGAAGTAAACCTTCCTCCCAATGCTAAGGTAGTTGGGAGTAAGTGGCTCTTCAAGAAGAAAACTGACATGGATGGCAATGTGCACACCTATAAAGCTCGTTTGGTAGCTAAAGGTTTTACCCAAACATATGGTGTTGACTACGAGGAGACCTTTTCTCCTGTAGCTGACATTAGAGCTATTAGGATTCTCATAGCCATAGCAGCATACTATGACTATGAGATTTGGAAGATGGATGTCAAAACCACCTTCTTGAATGGTTGCCTAGATGAAGACATCTATATGGCACAGCTTGAGGGGTTTGTAAATCCAGATTTTCCTGAGCGTGTATGCAAGCTTCGAAGATCCATTTATGGATTGAAGCAGGCATCAAGGCAATGGAATAAGAGATTTGATGGGGAAATAAAAAGGTTTGGATTTACTCAAAATCTTGATGAGCCATGTGTATACCACAAAGCTAGTGGGAGTAATACTACTTTTCTTATCTTGTATGTAGATGACATATTGATCATGGGAAATCATATACCAAGTCTTAATGAAGTTAAGTCCTATATGGGTAAATGTTTTTCTATGAAGGATTTAGGAGAAGCAGCATACATCATTGGAATCAAGATCTACAAAGATAGATCTAAGCGGTTGATTGGATTGAGCCAAAGTGCTTACATTGATAAAATATTGAAGAGATTCAATATGCAAAATTTCAAGAAGGGATATTTGCCAATGCAAGTAGAACATGGCTTAAGTAGCGAACTATGTGCTTCAACACCTGAAGAGGTGGCACACATGAAGAAAGTTTCATATGCTTCGGCAGTAGGATCTATCATGTATGCAGTAAGATGTACAAGGCCAGATGTGGCATTTGCACAAAATTTGACCAGTCGTTATCAACAGAACCCAGGTGAACTCCACTGGCATGCTGTTAAGCACATTCTTAAGTATTTAAGGAATACAAAAGAGATGTTTCTAGTGTATGGGGGAAATCCAGATGCAGAACTTGATGTTACAGGTTTCTGCGATGCGTCCTTTCAAACTGATAAAGATGATACAAAGTCTCAGACGGGTTATGTCTTTGTCATCAATGGAGGAGCAGTAGACTGGAAGATCAAGAAGCAGATTACAATAGCGATGTCTGCAACAGAAGCTGAGTATATTGTTGCATCGGAAGCTGCGATGGAAGCTGTTTGGATAAGGAAATTCATTTCGTGGCTAGGAGTAATGCCGTCAATTGAATTACATATCAATTTGTATTGTGACAATTCTGTCGCAATTACATTTGCCAATGAACCTGGAGTCATGAAGGGCGCCAGACACTTTCCTAGGAGATATTACTATGTTCGAGAACAAGTCGAAATAGGTGAAATCAATTTACTCAAAGTTCACACAAATGACAATCTAGCTGATCCCTTTATGAAGGCTTTACCTAAGGAAAAGCTTACTCAACATGCCAATGGCATTGGACTTCGTTTAGCTAGTTGTTTCACGTAAATCTGTGGTTAGTATTTGGATAAAGGATAATGTAAACAATTATTATCTTAATGAAATAAAATATTTGTTATGTTTATTTTCATTTATGATATTGTATCCTATATTTGCATGTTTAAATCCATGAATAACTAATGTTATTCTAAATAGTCCGTTGTCGATCAATAATATGGGAGTATTATTGAATTAAGACAAATCTGAGTTTTGGTAGAATATACTTAAGTATATTGATGCGTTGACATGCCAAATTCACATGATATTCAATAATGGATAAATTGAATATAGGACAGATCCCAACCACATGATTGTACTTTATGGATCTTTGTCATTAAAGTAAATCATGGATATTTATCCTCAGACTTGAGATACCAGATAACAGCTGCGGATGTAGCTCATTTTCTGTAAGATAGTCTAACGCTATCCGTAACTGGTAGTTATAAGGGCTATTTTCGGAGGTGATGCGAAGTTCAAGGGTTATGCTTGTAGTCAAGAAATGATTTGTTCCTTCAAATTTGTTATGAAGTTTAATACTGCTGGGCCCCTCGTAGGGTTGACAAGATATTTGTGTGCGCACGCCCAAGATCTGTCTGGAATACGTTCAGATGATTTATTAATCTTGATCAATTATAAATAAAGAGAAACATAATAGTTAATTATGGAATAACTTAGATCTATATCCATATTAACGTGGTATTAGAAACAAAAGGATAAGTATGATGATGATTCATCAAAAGGTTTTTTCCAGGAAAACACACTCAGGGTCGATCTGAGGGCATTGGGGTGTTAAGCTAGACTAACCAATGTCATTACTATATTAATGCATATCCAAGTGGGAGCTGTTAAAGTTATGGATATAAATTAATATACGTATGACCAGTTTCGAACACGAGACTTCGGGATTGCACACATTACGTATGAGTTTCAATGTTTTAATAATTAATATAATAAGTTATGATTTAATTATTAATTCCACAAATAAACACTTAACGGGTGTTAGTATTTAACGGGGTTTGGTTAACGGTCGTTAAATAGCAAGTTAAGGGACTAGAGATGAAGTAACTAGCCAAGAAGGATCTAGAATCCCCTTGGGCTAGCTATGTTCGGCCGATCCAATGAAGGGGAGGGTTTCCTACCCTAACTTGGACTCCAAGATCGAATGCCTATAAATACATGATCCATTGTATTCATAATTCACCTAAACTTGATCTCTAGCAAACCCTAACTTCTTCTTCTCCCCTCTTCTTGTGTGCCGATCGACCACCTCCCAAACCCTTAGGAAATTCGATCTAATAAACACAACACAAGTGTTTGGGTTGTTTGTGATCAAGAACCTAGCTTTTCGCATTGAAACGCTACTAATACGTGTGTAGAAGAACGGATGACTAACATACTTTTGTTAGTAAATTTTTCCCCAATCGACTTAGGAGAAGTCGACCTTGATAAACCCTAAGTTAGGGTTTTACCGGTTCTTGCTCACTCGATTTCTTGTTTAGCTAGAAATTAAAGGTACGCATGTTCTTTTATTTTAGTTAATTAATTACTAGTATTAGATCCTGTTTTCCGCTGCATGCTTTGATGTACATATTTATGTGTTATATAAATTGTTATGATATACATATTCCAACATATCACCCGTTTGCATAAAACCTCCCCATTGCTTAAATTCATATTATTGTCAATATAACAGTTTTCATGTTTTATCCTGTTGACACACCCGCTGGAACGTGCGGGCTTTAATTTCCTCGTTTTGAACAAGTTGAGCAACTCTCATATATTTTGCCTGGTTTGTATTTATGTGGCGATGGATCAAACTTTGTAGATTAGTCGTCTAACATGTTAGAAAAACCATGGTTACCAACAAACAAGAAAAAGTTGACATAAATTACGTTTGGATCAATAATCTGAATTAAAGGAAAAATGAATATCTAGTATACGCTGGGTTTGGATGACATGAATAGATAAGATCAATTAAGTCAAGACACATCCAAATTTCTTGCGTACGCAAGGAAATGACCAATTGGACAAGTGGTATGCATGTCTATATTTTTGTAAAGAAATAACAAAAACATTTTTTAGAATTATAATAACTAGAGACAGCAACATAATTGGGTGGAAAATGGTTGTTGACTTGTTGTGATGCTCACCAACAGCTTAACTTTTTGTTGGTTATTAACGAGTGTGAATGTGTCCAAAACTACTGGTCCTTAAACACACTAATAATCTAATTAGAAAGAAAAATATAATGGGTTTTGATTGGTTGTATATGTTAGGTCATAGGATGTGCCAATGTCCCTCCCCTTGCATGCAGAATGTGACTGGAATAAAATCCTAAGACCATATCTTTAGGGTCCATATATACTAAATCTTCAAGACTAAAATGAATATAATAGACTACCCGTATCACTTGACAAATCTAAATAGTAAATACAACGGCTATTCAACCACCATCACTCTTTTTTTTATAGCAACTATAGTAAAAAGCATACATAAATACATGCTTAAAAAATGCGTACATCTATATTATAGTTATTAGGCGAGTACTTGGGCACAACACCATAATTTTATAATGGTAAACAATTATAGTTGCGATATTATTGTTAAGTGTTCCATGTGACGTGTTTGCAAACAATGAAAAACAAAAAAAAAAGTGTAATCGAAAAAGTTTGTAACAAATGAGGTGTTATATATTAAAGTGTGTGAATGAATTTTTTAGAAAGTAATGTTGTCATTAACATAAACAGTGTCTATTCTTTTTTTAGAAAACAATATTGATAACGCTCAAATCTAACATGTTTTAGTCGCGTTATTTCTATATTTATGCATTGTATTTGGTTGAATTTATGAACATATTATGCTTAAAAAGTGCAAAAGATGTATTTTAGTTCAGGTTCAATCAAGTTCAAGGAAAAGCTTAAAAGATGTGGAAAAGTTGTCAAATCAAGAGCCTGTGCACAAATGTAGGAATCATCTCACAATACAAGCTTTGGAAGGATTGATTAAGATGGAGAATCAAGATTACAATGGTTTTTAACTTGAAGAAAAGTTCATGAAAAGATAAATGTTAAAGATCATATTCTAAACCCTAGGTTTCTATCTCATGCCTAAGGTTTAAGAAGTCACTTCCATGCCTAAGGTTTAGTATCCAAACCTTAGGTCCAACAATATTAAAGACTTCTAAGTTACATTAAAAGGAAGAGTTAAGTGCCATTATTCATCTATTGACTCAACTCCATCATTATGACACTTGGAGCCCAAGATGTATGCTTGTTGGCCAAGGGTAATCTCCCTACATAAGGATAGAAAAACAAAGAGAGAGAGAGAGGAGAATATACAAAAACTACAACAAAAATCTGTCACAATTTTCTCTTATATTTGGGGCAACAAGAGGAAGAAAAACGCAGGAAAAGGAAGCTAAAAATCGTACCGATCATAACTTCAATTACGCAAGGATCATTGTTGATCATTTCACAAGTGTTCTTCATTACTTGTAATCATCATTACAACATTTTGTAAGACTATTCAATCATGTTTACTAGTGATCAATTTCTTATGGTTATTACTTTGTTTACCATGAGTGGCTAAGTGCCTTATGCACTTGCCTAGATGATGTTTGATTTATGATTCACTTGATTGATTATGACTTATTGGTGCTAACACAAAAGAAAAGTTAACACTAAGAACGAATTGTGCTATCTTGAGTTTTCTCCACCAAAGGGTTGTTAAGTTTGGGTAATTTCTAATGATGTATTTCTTATGGTTATTACTTTGTTTACCATGAGTGGCTAAGTGCCTTATGCACTTGCCTAGATGATGTTTGATTTATGATTCACTTGATTGATTATGACTTATTGGTTCTAACACAAAAGAAAAGTTAACACTAAGAACAAATTGTGCTATCTTGAGTTTTCTCCACCAAAGGGTTGTTAAGTTTGGGTAATTTCTAATGATGTATTTGGTAGAAAAATACATTGTTACTAAATTAGTTGTAAACCTTTGTCTATGAGGGTTTTACCTTATTGATGGTGTGCGTGTATTGCTCTAATTCTTTTATATCCACGGTAGCGGCCCCAAAGACTTGGTGCGCGCGTGATGTCGTTGTGGCTTTAGCAGTACTAATGCCTACTCAAGTTTTAAATTTATATTTAGCCGACTTATCAATAAAACACACACTTTAACGAGCAGTGTACCCGGTCAGTATGAATATAATGGTAAGTAGAGTGTCGATCACTAAGAGTAGAACGTATTATCTAGTTATTCTAATCAGTATTTTAATATCCTAGGTTAGCTGTACAACCTAATCTAACACAAGGGGGTTCAGTCTGAGAGACTGGCACGGTTTGGTTATGATTAAATAGAAAACTAAACTAATGAGCACAAATCAGCGATTAGCACACACGTACACAGATAGATACTCGAGACAATAAGAAGACCTGTCCTGATAATTAAGTAGCTTGTCACTTGTTTTATTGCTAGTTTTATATGAAGTGTATATAATTAACCCTTTCTCGTTGGCTCTAATCTTATCGGCGAGTAAACTCTTAATGATTACTTATGTCTATCCTACTATCCTAGAAACGATAGAATAAATAGGCGAGGAAGGGGCATGGCGACCCAAGCAATGCTCAGCTAGACACAGAGGTTATCAATGCACTAATAAAAGTCACCAAAGACATCAACATAAGCAATTTTAAGGGGTGCCCATGATTTTCCGTAGTCACATGGAATCGGCCCATCAATCCTGATGAATTAAAGTCTACTAATACAATAAAACAAAACTACTTAATGAATTGAATACATGCAGGACCTTCTTACAGCTCTTGTATCTTCGTTCAAGGTGTGTCTTGTGCTGCTAATACGTCTGAATTCGGCTCTAGGGTTTCTTCGGTCTTCGGTCTCTAAAGTCTGTAGGGATCTTATGTGTGTCGAAATTCGTCTGGTCTTGGGATATTTATAGTTTCTGTCTGAGGGTTAGATGCGGCGCATAGGATAAGTAGATGCGGCGCATTGACTTAACTTGGCGTGGGGTCCAAGATTAATATATTCAGGAATATTCGTACACCGCCTTAAGATGCGGCGTAACTCCATTTCTCTATGCGGCGCATGTCCTTTGCCGTCTTGGATTGTAACTTGTGAAATCTTGATAGTGATGCGCCGTATGTACGAAGTATGTTGCGGCGTATCTGGAGCAGAATGATCTTGATCTTGTACATTTCAGTAGACTCTTAACATCTTGCTTGTTTTGCTCCATAATTAGTCCAAAATCGCCAAGTTTCACATAATACTTGTTTTTACCTGAGAATTACAAAAGTAAACATTAACGTCTCAATTCTCATATATAATATAATAAAACAAGTCAAATAAATAGGATAAATGATGGTAATAAAATGTACTTATTTGAGTTCATCAAATATCCCCCCACTTGAGCTTTACTTGTCCCCAAGTAAACCTTAGAATGAATTTTATGAAAATGTATCCTAAAAGATATTAGGATTTATTTTTATATTTAAGCATGTATTCGTTTTGTCATAATTGCACAACCAAACACTTAACGAATTAGAAATAAAATAAAATATTTTGATAAAAGCAAATCTAATCGTTTAACTGTCCAGTCGTGACGAATATTCTATCATAAGCTTGGCAAGTATACGCATCTCCCCCACTAAAGCCAAGGAATAACAAGTCTAAAGCGGTAAAAGGGGTTTGTTGGTTAAGGGTTAATCATCCTTCTTAATCTCTATCGATCTCAAATTCCAGAAAAGGCGACAAAATCACAAATACATGATCGAATCCACGACCACGATACTTGCAATTGCTCAAATCCTTAACTCGAATGGGCTAAAGATAGGACCAAGTAATCTTTACCAATAATATTATATCAAAAAGGGCGACAATATCATAAATACATAGCCGAATCCACGACTACGATACTTAAGATTGCTCAAATCCCTAATCTCAATAAATCAAAGGTTTGGATAAAGAATGATGTAGGGTATGGATAATATTTGGGATACAAATTGGTGTAAAATGAAAAATAAACAAAACAGATAAATTAAAATCCTAAGTGTGGTTAATCACTATCCCAACCATCCCATGAATAAGACTCATATCATTTAATAACTCACGCTTTAACACTTGAAACACACGCTTTAGGTAGACACGAATTATACTCAACAAGATCTCAATCAAAGAATAAACTTAGTTGGCGTTCCCATAACGGCCAACTCCCATTCAATCCATAAATATAATATACAACAATTAGTGGTGATATCGACCACTTAATACAAAACTTTACATAAGTTGGTTAAAACAAACTTCCAACTTTTCCTTTTTCTTTTTTCTTTCCTATTTTTTTTTTTTTTTTTTTTTTTTTTTTTTTTTGTTTTTTTTTTACATCAACATATATGTGTAAAATTTCACAACTTTTCTATTACTATTTTTCCGTACTCTTCATACTTTCATAAATAACTGTAATAGCGAAAGTAGTAAACACACGAAAAATAAACTCAAAGATATACAATATTTACTTTCATACCAATTGCATTGTGCAATTTCCTGACTCAACCAAAGATATTGAATTACGCACGCGAACACAGGTAATGTAAGGAAACACACTTTGCCTAAAGCAATTAACCACGGATTTTAATCTACAGGGTAGGCTAAGGTGTAAGGGTGTAACGAAACATTATAACAAAGGTGTAAGAAACGAAAGGAATGGCTCTGAGTGTTTTTCTAGGGGTATCTTACTCTAAAAATGAGAGTAACAAAAGGTTTATACGGGGGTTAACTAACCAATGTAGTTAGTTAATATCACATAACATATAAAGGCTATTTGGGTGTAATCCTAGAAATTTACCAATTTAGACAAGTCATTCCAATTATATAAATAATACTTATTATGGTGGTCTCGAATAGTATATAAGCCAAGTTCTAAAGTTTACAAGTCATCGGCACACTCATAGATTTGTGAATTTTGATAAGTTCACAATTTTTAAAAATAATGTTATGTGTGCAGCTATGTAATTTAGACTTTAAACAAAAACATGCTAAAAATTTTAAATTTTGATATATTAAGCACATTTTAAGCATATTTTGAAAAAGTTTAGGACAAGTAAGTGTTCTAATTCTCCAATCCCCCCACTTAAGTTAAACAACGTCCTCGTTGTTTGTGACAAAGGTTAAAAAAATGGAAAATAAAATAATTAGAACAGAAAATCTCCCCTGAGATTTGCTCGGTATGATCCTCCATTTGTATAAGAGCAAAAATCAACTTTCTTGTGGATGAGAACGTTTAAGCTTCATAGATGATGTATCCACAGAAATGCAGGAATCTATAATACCATTAAGACTTTAACACACCTGAGTTAAGAAGGTTCAAACTTGCATAATACATTAGTAGTTAGTAAAAATAAAACTTAAAAAATTAAAATGAAAATCATCAGGTCAGTCGATACGCCGTTTCTTATGGAAGAAGATACGCCGTATCGAGCCTGGAATAAAATACTAATCAGAATAAAAGATGCGTCGCATCCTTAACCAGGGATGCGCCACATTAAAATACTGACAGAAAGTTTTAAAGTCAAAAATAAAAATGCAGAAAATTAAATAAGATATGACCATTGCAGGCGATGCGTCGCATCTAAGGATGGAGATGCGCCGTATCCTCTGCAGGTCTGACAGACTCGACACAGAAAAGAAAAGTAAAAATTTTCCGGGTTGTCTCCCGGTCAGCACTTGTTTTTATTCCAGAGTCTTCAAGTTAGACTCACGTTCAGCTCCTTATTCCAATACTTCGGGTTCAAACTCCACCACCTCGTTCTCAGTATCCTCAATTTTATTATCAAAGTATTTCTTTACTCGTTGCCCGTTTACCTTGAATATATAACCATTTTTATCGCATATTTCAATAGTCCCGTACGGATACACTTTCTCGACAACGAACGGACCCGTCCATCTTGATTTAAGTTTACCTGGATACATTTTTAATCGAGAATTAAACAGCAGCACTTTCTCTCCAATAGTAAACGTTTTATCCCCATGTAACCTCGAGTCATGCCATCTTTTAGTTCTTTCTTTGTAGATCTTAGTATTTCTGTAGGCCTCATCTCTTAGTTCGTAGAGTTCATTAAGTTCCATGAAACGGTTCTTCGTCGCAGCTTCCATATCCATGTTACATTTCGTCAAAGCCCAATATGCACTTTGTTCTATTTCGACCGGTAGGTGGCATGCTTTTCCGTATACGAGACGAAATGGAGTGCATCCCGTCGGTGTCTTATAGGCTATACGAAATGCCCATAAAGCATCATTTAACTTGTCAGACCACCCTTTCGGATTATATCCAGTCGTTTTTTCAAGAATCCGCTTTATAGCCCTATTGGTTACTTCAGTTTGCCCATTGGATTGAGGATGGTATGCAGTGGAAACCCTATGATACACCCCATATTTTTGCAAGGCTCTTCCCAGATGGTGATTACAAAAGTGTGTTCCCCTATCACTAATCAATGCTTTAGGAACTCCAAACCTAGCGAACAAACTTCGCAAAAATTTAAGCACTACCTTGCTGTCGTTTGTTGGTGACGCTTGCGCTTCGACCCATTTTGATACGTAATCAACAGCAACCAAAATATACTTATTACCTTTAGATTCAGGAAACGGTCCCATGAAGTCCAACCCCCATATGTCGAAAACTTCACATACATGGATATAGTTTTGCGGCATTTCGTTTCTTAATGTTATATTTCCGGATCGTTGACACGCATCACATCCTTTTATATAATCTTTTGCATCATCCAACATAGTGGGCCAATAAAATCCTGCATCAAGGATTTTTCTTCTTGTAATAACTGCACCGTGATGTCCCCCCGTCGGCCCTGAATGGCAATGTGCTAATATTGCTGGGACATCATCTCCATCTACGCATCTTTGTATAATATTGTCAGGACATAATTTAAAGGCATAAGGTTCATCCCAAATATACTCACTAGCGCGATTTAGAAATCTTCTTTTCTCGTCGGATGTTAGCCCTTTTGGAATTTCATTTGCAACAATAAAGTTTATATAGTCGGCATACCATTGTCCATTATTATTGCTCTTAATTCTTACCATCATAAGGTGTTCATCAGGAAAGTCATCAGCGATTTCCCTTTCATCAAGCACCTCCATATAAGGGTTTTCAAGTCTAGATAAGTGGTCAGCAGCTAGATTCTCAGCACCCTTTTTATCTTTAATTTCAATATCGAATCCTTGGAGCAATAAAACCCACCTAATAAGCCTTGGCTTGGCATCCTGTTTATTGAACAAATACTTCAAAGCAGAATGGTCAGTGTAAACCATAGTTTTTGACAATATAAGATATGACCTAAATTTATCGAATGCAAAAACTACTGCTAAAAGTTCTTTTTCCGTGGTGGTGTAATGTTCTTGGGCATTATTTAATGTTTTGCTAGCATAATAAATTGGCTTAAATTTCTTTTCTATCTTTTGGCCATGTACAGCTCCAACAGCATAATCACTAGCATCGCACATTAGTTCAAAAGGCAGATTCCAATCCGGCGAAATTATAATAGGTGCAGTAGTTAGTTTTTCTTTAAGTATATTAAATGCCTTTTTGCAATCTTCAAAAAAATCAAACTTCGCATCTTTTAGCAATAATTGGGTCATAGGCCTAGATATCATTGAAAAATCCTTTATGAACCTACGATAAAATCCAGCATGCCCTAAAAAACTTCTCACACCTTTTACATTAGTGGGGTAAGGTAGTTTGGCAATTACATCAATTTTAGCTTTGTCGACTTCTATACCTTTCCCAGAAATCTTATGTCCTAACACAATTCCCTCTCTAACCATAAAATGACATTTTTCCCAATTAAGAACAAGGTTAGTTTCTTCACACCTAGCAAGCATTTTATCAAGTTTAAAGAGACAATCACTAAATGAGTTACCGAACACCGAGAAGTCGTCCATGAAGATTTCCATAAAGTCTTCTACCATATCATGGAAGATAGCTGTCATACAACGTTGGAAAGTAGCAGGGGCGTTGCATAGTCCGAACGGCATTCTCCTATAGGCGAAGGTTCCATAAGGGCAGGTGAAAGTCGTCTTCTCTTGATCCTCGGGGGCAATGGGTATTTGGAAGAAACCTGAAAAACCATCTAAAAAACAATAATAATCATGTCCTGATAGTCTTTCTAACATTTGATCAATAAATGGAAGAGGGAAGTGATCTTTTCGCGTAGCATCATTGAGTTTGCGGTAGTCGATGCAAACTCTCCATCCAGTAACAGTTCTTGAAGGGATTAGCTCATTGTCGTCATTGAGTACTACTGTCATTCCTCCCTTTTTTGGTACAACGTGGATAGGACTGACCCACGAGCTGTCGAAAATTGGGTAGATAAGTCCGGAGTCAAGTAATTTCACAATTTCATTTTTCACCACTTCTTGGACTTTTGGATTCAAACGCCTTTGGGGTTGGATAGTTGGTTTGAATTCATCTTCCATAAGGATTTTATGTGTACAGAATGACGGGCTAATTCCCTTAATATCAGACATACTCCATGCTAATGCTCCTCTTCGTTTATATAGTACCTGCAAAAGGGATTCTTTTTCTTTTGGCGTTAAGTCAGATGCAATAATAACGGGCGAATTAGTGTTCCCATTTAAATAGGCATATTCCAAAGTAGAAGGGAGATCCTTAAGCACAGGTTTAACATCATCAATTTCATTAGCACTAGCGGAATAAACTTGTTCTTTTATTATTTCGTTGCTGTCATCAGATAAATGCGCCGCATCGATATTTCCGATGCGCCGTATGGCGTTATAAACAGCGGAATCAACAGCGAAATAATTATCAGTAGTATTTTCATCAACTTGATCTTCTATAGCAATTGTGTTTTCTAAATTTTTAAGCAGAAAAGAATCAATCAAATTACCTTTTAACAATTTCTGAGTAAATTGATTAATCGTGTCATCAGAAACATCGATATTATAGCATTCATCGTCTTCAGAATTAGTTTTACTCATAGATTGTTCCATATTAAATTCAACCTCATCTTTTCCTATGGTAAGAGTTATCTTTTTATTAAAAACATCAATCATGGCCCTAGCAGTGGCTAAAAATGGTCGTCCTAATATTATAGGAGTTCTAGAATTTTCGGGCATATCGAGGATAACAAAGTCAATAGGTAATTCAAATTTATCAACTTTTATTAATATATTTTCAGCTATTCCTAATGGGCATTGTATGGACCTATCAGCTAGCTCTAAGCACATCCTAGTAGGTTTTGGTTCACCCAAGGCCTAATTTTTCATACATAGAAGAGGGCATAAGACTTATACTAGCTCCTAGGTTGGCTAAAGCATTTCCAATATGTAAATTTTTTAATTTGACAAGGAATAGTGAAACTCCCTGGATCTTTCTCCTTAGATGGAAGTTTATTGAGCAATGCTGCTGAGCTTCTTTCCCCCATCGTTACGGTGCAAGCCTCTTCAAATTTGGACTTGTTTGTAAGCAAGCTCTTCAGATATTTAGCATATTTTGGCATTTGCACTAGGGCTTCCAATAATGGTATGCTTAGCTGCAGCTGCTTGAGATTTTCCAGGAACTTCCTTTGATAGGCATCTTCTTTCTCCTTTCTTACCCTATGTGGAAAAGGTAGTGTTGATCGTTTAAGTTCAACAGAAGGTTCTTCTCTAATCACAGGTTCTGGATTAGTCTCTTTCGGTTGCTCTTGCTCAGATGATATAGATTCAGGGGAAATCTTGTTTGTACTGTTATCCTCGGGTGTCTCTCCGATTTGAAAGGTTGACTTTCCGCCTCTAGTTGTAATTCCTTTCAGATCGTGTCTTACCAAAAGAATCTTGTTAAGCACCGTTGACAATTGGTGCACTTCAATTGCCAATCCATTAATCATGTTGTTTTGTTCCTTTAGTAACAGCTCATGACTGCCTTTGAATTCATTAATAAGGTTTCTTGCTTCATGATGTTCTTTTTCATTTGCTTGAGCGATTAGTAGCGCAAACTCTTCCATGGTAGGGTTTCTTTGGGGTCTTCCGAACCAGTTGGGGAAAATATCGAACATTGTTCCTGAAAATTATAAATAGGTAGATTTCAAAGTAAAAACTTCCTAGTGTAAAGATTAGAATATTTTCCGTTCGGAAATAAGAAAAAAGTTGCTGATATCTGCAAACGATGCGCCGTATCCAAAAAGTTGGATACGCCGTATCTTATAATCGTTAAAATTTAATCAGACTTTTATTCAGAAAATAGATACGCCGCTTATAATTTTAGAATGCGCCGTATCAGTTTAAATTATCAAAAATCGATTATATTTATTAAAATTAAATGCGTCGTATTAACAAAAGTTAATGCGCCGTATTTTCGTTACGTTTCAAAATACAAGATTTTTTATTCAGAAGATGCGCCGTATCGATAGAAATCGATGCGTCGTATCTGTTTAAAAATTCGAAAACTGTTTTTAATTTAAATAAACAATACGCCGTATCTGTGAAAACAGATGCGTCGTATGGCGTTATCGTTTAGAAAAATTTCTTATTAAAGACAGAATACGCCGTATCTTGGGGAAAGATGCGTCGTACTTCGAATTTATTAAACGCGTTGTATTTTATAAAAATTAAACGCAATACGCCGTATCTATGAAAATAGATGCGCCGTATCGTTTGAACCAGCTCAATACAATGATAGCAGAATACAGAAAAATAGAAAAAATAAAAACAAAAAATAAAAACAAACAAAAAGAAACAAAAATTAAAGAAAATAAAAACACACAAAAATAGAAAATATGCAAATAATACAATGAATGCAATTTATCTAATATACAACAGAGTTAGCTGTTAGAATTTAAAAATTAAAAAGAAAAACCTAACTAAAATACTAATCAAATTAACAGATAATAACAATTCACTCCCCGGCAATGGCGCCAAAAACTTGATGGTGTGCGTGTATTGCTCTAATTCTTTTATATCCACGGTAGCGGCCCCAAAGACTTGGTGCGTGCGTGATGTCGTTGTGGTTTTAGCAGTATTAATGCCTACTCAAGTTTTAAATTTATATTTAGCCGACTTATCAATAAAACACACACTTTAACGAGCAGTGTACCCGGTCAGTATGAATATAATGGTAAGTAGAGTGTCGATCACTAAGAGTGGAACGTATTATCTAGTTATTCTAATCAGTATTTTAATATCCTAGGTTAGCTGTACAACCTAATCTAACGCAAGGGTTTCAGTCTGAGAGACTGGTACGGTTTGGTTATGATTAAATAGAAAACTAAACTAATGAGCACGAATCAGCGATTAGCACACACGTACACAGATAGATACTCGAGACAATAAGAAGACCTGTCCTGATAATTAAGTAGCTTGTCACTTGTTTTATTGCTAGTTTTATATGAAGTGTATATAATTAACCCTTTCTCGTTGGCTCTAATCTTATCGGCGAGTAAACTCTTAATGATTACTTATGTCTATCCTACTATCCTAGAAACGATAGAATAAATAGGCGAGGAAGGGGCATGGCGACCCAAGCAATGCTCAGCTAGACACAGAGGTTATCAATGCACTAATAAAAGTCACCAAAGACGTCAACATAAGCAATTTTAAGGGGTGCCCATGATTTTCCGTAGTCACATGGAATCGGCCCATCAATCCTGATGAATTAAAGTGTACTAATACAATAAAACAAAACTACTTAATGAATTGAATACATGCAGGACCTTCTTACAGCTCTTGTATCTTCGTTCAAGGTGTGTCTTGTGCTGCTAATACGTCTGAATTCGGCTCTAGGGTTTCTTCGGTCTTCGGTCTCTAAAGTCTGTAGGGATCTTATATGTGTCGAAATTCATCTGGTCTTGGGGTATTTATAGTTTCTGTCTGAGGGTTAGATGCGGCGCATAGGATAAGTAGATGCGGCGCATTGACTTAACTTCGCGTAGGGTCCAAGATTAATATATTCAGGAATATTCGTACACCGCCTTAAGATGCGGCGTAACTCCATTTCTCTATGCGGCGCATGTCCTTTGCCGTCTTGGATTGTAACTTGTGAAATCTTGATAGTGATGCGCCGTATGTACGAAGTATGTTGCGGCGTATCTGCAGCAGAATGATCTTGATCTTGTACATTTCAGTAGACACTTAACATCTTGCTTGTTTTGCTCCATAATTAGTCCGAAATCGCCAAGTTTCACATAATACTTGTTTTTACCTGAGAATTACAAAAGTAAACATTAACGTATCAATTCTCATATATAATATAATAAAACAAGTCAAATAAATAGGATAAATGATGGTAATAAAATGTACTTATTTGAGTTCATCACTTATGTATTGACCATTTCATAAGAAACTTAATTTAACTTGGAAAACTAAATAGTGTGGTTGTTAATTATTTGTGAAACAAAAGCGAATCGGGTAATTGAATTGTGTTAATCTTGGATTGATCAATTCTTAAATATTGTTTTTTATAATCTCTAAATCTTGACGAGGATTGAAAGTGTGGGAAACAATATAATTAGTACACCACTAATCGAATTGGAACACCATCTAATTTGTTGATCATAATCAAATGGAACCAATGTCATAATCATGTCAAAGGAATTGTGCAAACTAGTCTAGGCAAGTGTAGTCTTTTAATTATTGAATTTACATCATTTTCATTTGCTTGCTAATTAGAATCGATAAGTTGGATTGCTCTTTATTCACAAAAACTTACATCATACAAACAAAACAAATCCTAGTGAACGACCTCGGCTTAACTCAATTATCTCTTACTAAATCGTGTTAAAATTTTTAAAACTTGGACTCCTAACGGGTATATCCCTTGAAACACATCAAGTTTTTGGCGCCGCTGCCGGGGATTTGATCTCGTTTGTGTTAGTTTTTGCTTATAATTCATTAGCTCTAATTCTACTAGTATTGATACTCTTTAGCGTATTCTTCAGATTCTTAAAAATATATATATATATATATATACTTTCACTCCCAAACCGCCGGTATAAACACAAACCGGGCGGTTTGAAACCTTCTGTTTGCCCTAACCGCCGGTTTTAATCCCAAACCGCCGGTATTGTTCGTATTAAAAAAAAAAAAAAAAATTTCTTAAGTCCCAAACCGCCGGTATAAATCCAAACCGGCCGGTTTGAACTTTCTGTCCCAAATTTCTTTTTCGCAACTCGACCAAACCGCCGGCTTGGCCCTTTTTTTAAAAAAAAAAAAAAAAAATTTTTAATCCTTTTCGATAGGCTCGTTTTTCTCGTGTATGACCACTCGTTCTTCTAACGAAGAATTAAATTCACCATTGTCTAATCCCGAACGTTTATTTCGCAAAATGAAAAATCCATTCATTCCACCCGATCAAAGAATTCCAAAAACCGTTAATCCACCATTTGAAAACCTTTCCGAAGTTCATCCAATCGTCAATCTTTTTCAAGAATTACCATTTCCAATGGTTGACGATCAACCCATGTGGGGTACCAATAGGGTTGTAGCTCCTACACCCAAAGCAGCAATTATTCCCGTGAATCTAGGAGAAAATTTTACTATCAAAGGTCATCATCTCTCGATGATTAAAGACAACCAATTTGATGGTAGAGTTAAATCTGATCCACATAAACATATCGCCGATTTCCTTGAAATTTGTGACATGTTTCGTTATGGAACTACCGATCCAAATTCAATCCGACTTAAACTTTTTCCTTCGTCTCTCACCGGAGAAGCGAAAATTTGGTATAATGAATTAAGCCCCGGAGTGATAACAAATTGGGACCAAATGAAAAGAGCGTTTGTTGGACGTTTCTTTCCACCAGCCATGTTTGATCGTCTCTTAGGTGAAATTCGTAGTTTTACTCAAAAAGAAGGAGAAAATCTTGTTGAAGCTTGGCTTCGAATGAAAAACATGCTCCGTAGTTGTCATGGGCATGGATTGTCTCGTGGTAATATTATCCAAATCTTTTACCATGGTTTAGATGACGCAACTCAAGGCATACTTGATGCCGGAGGAATTTTCCTTTATAAAACTCCTAATGAAGCTTACAATTTACTAGAAGACCGTGTACTTATTAAGCTTGATTGGTCTAAAGATGCAAAAATTAAACCTCAAAGAAAATCGGTTGCATTTGCCGAAGCAACAAATGAAAATTCCAAAATCCTGGATATGATGAAAGATTTTACCTCTAAAATTGATTCCAAATTCGAAAGTATCCAAAAAGAAATCAAAGAAATGCGTGAGGGATGTACTCATTGTGGTGGAAATCACTCCTCATCCGAGTGTGATGATAAACCCATGGGAGGTCCCGAAGCAGAAGCTAATTATGTTTCTGGAGGATATCGAGGAGGAGGATATCGTGGAAACTACTATGGTAGGAATTCTCGAGATTGGCAAGATCGTCCACAAAGGGATGATAATCATTCACAAACTCGTGATGAAAACCGTCAGACATCTTTTCATGATGAAAATTGTTCTCGTGAAACAAAAAACGAAGAATCAGAATTTGAAAAAACCATGCGTGAATTTGTGCATTCTCAAAAACAAACGAACGAATTCATGAAAAATCAATTCTTTATGCTCAAAAGCAAGGTTGAGCAAGGTCAAAAGAATCATCAAGCTTCTATCCAAGATCTTGAGACCAAATTTGGTCGTCTTTCTGATCAACTCGCTGCAAGACCATCCGGTACCTTGCCAAGCAATACTCAAACCAATCCAAAACCATCATCATCTGGAAGTTATCGTCCACCTCAAACAAGAAATGAGCATGTGAATGCTATATATACTCGTAGTGGTCTATCTTATGATCCACCACCCAACCCAACCCAAACAACTCCTGTTGTCCAAAATGATAGTGAGGATGAAGTAGAAGAAGAATCTAAAGAAAATGAACCAGTTTCTACACCAGTTGTTAAACCTACTCCAACACACAAACCATATAAACCAAGAATTCCATATCCTCAACATTTGAGGAAGGAAAAGATGGAAGAACAATATGGAAAGTTCATTGATTTACTAAAAGAAGTTAGAATCAACGTTCCTCTTGTTGATGTTCTAGCTGGAATGCCCAATTACGGGAAGTTTTTGAAAGAACTTGTTAATAATAAAAGCAAAATGGAAAACATTTCCGCTACTTTCTTAAATGAAGATTGCTCTGCAATAATTGAGAATAAATTACCAAAGAAACTCGGTGATCCAGGAAGTTTTCTTATTCCATGTACCTTGGGAAATTCAATCACTTGTGATGCTTTAGCCGACCTTGGTGCAAGTATAAATCTTATGCCATACTCGTTGTATGCGAAACTTTCAATCAAAACATTAAAACCAACAAGAATGAGTATACGATTAGCCAACCATACTATCCAATATCCTGTGGGAGTAGCTGAAAATATGCTTGTTCAAGTTGGAAAATTTGTTTTTCCTGTTGATTTTATGATCCTTGAGATGGAGGAAGATAGAAAAGTTCCATTAATTCTAGGAAGACCTTTCCTAAATACTGCAGATGCTATCATTCGAGTAAAAAACAAAGAACTCAACCTTGGAGTTGGGGATGAAAGAATTTCTTTCTCGATTAATCAAGTGATGAAGTATTCTCATGCGAATGATGACACTTATTATAAAGTTGATGTTATCGATGATATAACAGAAGAAACGTTCGATGAGTTGCTTGATGAAAGAATTAAGACTCATAAAACATCTGGACAAATCAGTGATGAAGATCTCGATAGAGAATTCGCTGAATTTATGTAGATTGACACTGAAGAAATTTCAGAGGAAGAAAATACTAACTTTGAAGAGTTGGAATTCAATGATGATATGAGAATCACAACCTCAATTGAGGAACCGCCAGTAGATCTAGTCTTGAAACCTCTTCCTGATCATTTGGAATATGCATTTTTGGAAGGAAATTCTCTTCTTCCAGTTGTCATATCTTCAGAACTTAAACCAGATGAAAAGGAACGACTAGTTTCTATACTCAAAAAGCATAAAGAAGCTTTTGCTTGGAAAACTTCTGATATTCCTGGAATAAGTCCAAACTTTTGCAAACATAAAATAAATCTTGAAACTGATTCTAAACCAGTTGTTCAAAGACAACGAAGACTCAATCCAAATATGAAGGAAGTAGTTAAGAAAGAAATAATCAAACTTCTTGACGCTGGAATTATTTATCCTATTGAGGATAGCTCATGGGTGAGTCCGGTTCACTGTGTTCCTAAGAAAGGAGGAACAACTGTCGTAACTAATGAACGTAATGAACTTGTTCCTACAAGAACTATCACTGGTTGGCGGGTATGCATTGATTATAGAAAATTAAATGATGCCACCAGAAAAGATCATTTTCCATTACCGTTCATGGATCAAATGTTGGAAAGACTTGCAGGGAACAAATACTTTTGTTTTCTCGATGGATTTTCCGGTTACTTTCAAATTCCAATTGATCCAGCTGATCAAGAAAAAACCACATTTACGTGCCCGTTCGGCACATATGCTTATAGGCGTATGCCTTTTGGTCTTTGTAACGCACCAGCAACATTTCAAAGATGCATGATTGCTATTTTTCAAGATATGCTTGAAACCTCCATGGAAGTATTCATGGATGATTTTTCAGTATTTGGAGACTCATTTGAGTCGTGCCTTTCCAATCTTGATAAAATGCTTGAAAGATGCAAAACTTCTCATCTCGTACTTAATTGGGAAAAATGTCATTTTATGGTGACAGAAGGAATTGTCCTTGGTCACAAGATTTGGAGTAAAGGAATCGAAGTTGACAAAGCGAAAATTGATGCTATTGCTAAGTTACCACCCCCAACTAACGTTAAAGGTGTTAGAAGTTTTTTAGGACACGCGGGATTTTACCGTCGATTCATTAAAGATTTTTCAAAAATATCTCGTCCAATGACGAAATTGCTTGAAAAAGATTCAGTCTTTGACTTCAATGAAGAGTGCATCATGGCATTCGAAACACTGAAAAACAAGTTAACAAATGCACCAATTATGGTTTCACCAAATTGGTCGCTGCCGTTTGAACTTATGTGCGATGCAAGTGATTATGCTGTAGGAGCAGTATTAGGGCAGCGAGATGGTAAACATTTTCGTCCTATATATTTCGCTAGCAAAACCTTGAATAGTGCCCAAAAAAACTATACAGTGACTGAAAAAGAACTGTTAGCTGTAGTTTTTGCATTCGACCAGTTTCGTTCCTATCTTGTTTTGTCAAAAACAATTGTATTCACCGATCATTTAGCTCTGAAATATCTGTTTGCTAAACAAGATGCAAAACCACGTCTTATCCGATGGATTTTATTGCTTCAAGAGTTTGACATAGAAATCCAGAATAAGAAAGGTGCAGAAAATGTGGCGGCAGATCATTTATCCAGATTAGAAAATCCAAATTTGGAGGAACTCGGTGAAAACGAGATTGATGATTACTTTCCCGAGGAAACTCTTATGGAAATTGAAAATGAAGAAGTTCCATGGTTTGCTGATTATGCAAATTATTTAGTTGGAGGAATATTACAAAAAGGTCTGTCTCATGTTGAGCGTAGTAAATTCTTTGCAGACTTAAAATATTATTTTCGGGATGAACCGTATCTATTCAAAATGTGCCCTGATGGTATAATAAGAAGATGCGTGTATGGTTCCGAAACTCGAAAAATTCTTGATGAATGTCATCACGGCCCAACCGGAGGACATTATGGACCATCCACCACCGCTAAAAAAGTTTTTGATGCGGGATTTTATTGGCCAACAATTTTTAAAGAAGCCCATACACTTGTGCGGAATTGTGACGCATGCCAAAAATCTGGTAATCTTTCTCGTAGAGACGAAATGCCACAAAAAAGTATCCAAGTTTCTAAAATATTTGATATTTGGGGAATTGACTTCATGGGTCCTTTTCCTAAATCTCATAAATTCGAATACATCCTCGTTGCAATAGATTATGTTTCCAAATGGGCGGAAGCAGAATCTTTACCCACTAACGATGCACGAGTAGTTGTGAATTTTCTGAAAAAGCTTTTCTCTCGATTCGGAATTCCAAAAGCTTTGATAAGCGATAGAGGAACTCATTTCTGCAACCATCAAATGGAAAAAGCTATGAAACGATATGGGGTCCACCATCGTTTTCTCAACAGCATACCATCCTCAGACAAGTGGTCAAGTCGAAAACACCAATAGAGCTTTAAAAAGAATACTTGAAAAAACAGTTAAGGATAATCCTTCTGTTTGGTCGAGGAAACTCGATGATGCTCTATGGGCGTTTAGAAACGCATATAAAACTCCAATTGGTACAACCCCGTACAGACTCATAAATGGAAAGACTTGTCATTTGCCATTTGAAATTGAACATCGTGCTTACTGGGCATTGAGACAATGTAATCCTGATTTAAAAATCGCTGGAGAAATACGATTCTTGCAATTGCATGAACTCGATGAATTGAGACTCCAAGCATATGAAAACTCAAAACTATACAAAGCTCGAACAAAAACTTATCATGATTGAAAGCTAAGAATCCGTAAACAAAAGCTTATCATGATAACGCTCAAATCTAACATGTTTTAGTCGCGTTATTTCTATATTTATGCATTGTATTTGGTTGAATTTATGAACATATTATGCTTAAAAAGTGCAAAAGATGTATTTTAGTTCAGGTTCAATCAAGTTCAAGGAAAAGCTTAAAAGATGTGGAAAAGTTGTCAAATCAAGAGCCTGTGCACAAATGTAGGAATCGTCTCACAATACAAGCTTTGGAAGGATTGATTAAGATGGAGAATCAAGATTACAATGGTTTTTAAGTTGAAGAAAAGTTCATGAAAAGATAAATGTTAAAGATCATATTCTAAACCCTAGGTTTCTATCTCATGCCTAAGGTTTAAGAAGTCACTTCCATCCCTAAGGTTTAGTATCCAAACCTTAGGTCCAGCAATATTAAAGACTTCTAAGTTACATTAAAAGGAAGAGTTAAGTGCCATTATTCATCTATTAACTCAACTCCATCATTATGACACTTGGAGCCCAAGATGTATGCTTGTTGGCCAAGGGTAATCTCCCTACATAAGGATAGAAAAACAAAGAGAGAGAGAGGAGAATATACAAAAACTACAACAAAAATCTGTCACAATTTTCTCTTATATTTGGGGCGACAAGAGGAAGAAAAACGCAGGAAAAGGAAGCTAAAAATCGTACCAATCATAACTTCAATTACGCAAGGATCATTGTTGATCATTTCACAAGTGTTCTTCATTACTTGTAATCATCATTACAAAATTTTGTAAGACTATTCAATCATGTTTACTAGTGATCAATTTCTTATGGTTATTACTTTGTTTACCATGAGTGGCTAAGTGCCCTATGCACTTGCCTAGATGATGTTTGATTTATGATTCACTTGATTGATTATGACTTATTGGTTCTAACACAAAAGAAAAGTTAACACTAAGAACGAATTGTGCTATCTTGAGTTTTCTCCACCAAAGGGTTGTTAAGTTTGGGTAATTTCTAATGATGTATTGGGTTGAAAAAGACATTGTTAGTAAATTAGTTGTAAACCTTTGTCTATGAGGGTTTTACCTTATGTATTGACCATTTCATAAGAAACTTAATTTAACTTGGAAAACTAAATAGTGTGGTTGTTAATTATTTGTGAAACAAAAGCGAATCGGGTAATTGAATTGTGTTAATCTTGGATTGATCAATTCTTAAATATTGTTTTTTATAATCTTTAAGTCTTGACGAGGATTGAAAGTGTGGGAAACAATATAATTAGTACACCACTAATCGAATTGGAACACCATCTAATTTGTTGATCATAATCAAATGGAACCAATGTCATAATCATGTCAAAGGAATTGTGCAAACTAGTCTAGGCAAGTGTAGTCTTTTAATTATTGAATTTACAAAATTTTTATTTGCTTGCTAATTAGAATCGTTAAGTTGGATTGCTCTTTATTCACAAAAACTTACATCATACAAACAAAACAAATCCTTGTGAACGACCTCGGCTTACCTCAATTATCTCTTACTACACACGGACGAGTATACTTGCTCGTATGTGTTTCGTTTGAATCATTGGTAAATCGTGTTAAAAATTTTAAAACTTGGACTCCTAACGGGAATATCCCTTGAAACAAATTAAATATTAATAAAAGTTGTCATGCACAACAATTCAAAACATTCCGTTAATTTAGTGAGATCATTGAGATTGGTGGTATATTAGTAATTATATTTTTCTCATTTTAAGAGTTTTAAGCACAATTATACACTTTTTATATGTAACTAGATGAGTATCCGTTTATAACAACGAATTTTTATAGCACCAAACTGTCGTGATATTATGATTGATATGTGGATCGGGAATGAGAGCAAGAATGAGATGAATCTATAAAATATGAAAAACTAAATATAGATGATTAAAACAAAAAAACGCAATAAATAAAAGAGCACAATTATATTAACCATTTTAGTTGAATTTTGTTCAATAATGACATTAACATTAAATAAATTATATAAAGTTAAGTGTAAACTTATTAACTCTATATTTTTTAATAATTTTATAAAATAAATGACTTTATACCCCTCGACATTAACATTGTTTTTCTTGAAAACAATATATATGTTGTTATTAATAAATATTATTATTTCTATAGACTAAATTCATGTAGAAACACCCAATTTGATGTAGAAAAAACATGTATGAGAGCTAACCAACTTTAGTGATGTTATAATGCAATCAAGTAGAAAACATTATTATTGTGAAAGACATAATACAAATTAGGGAGATTTGACCTTTTTTTTTTTGTTAAAACGACATAATTTTTTAAGGTTTAACAAGTAAGCTTAAATGTAAGACAATCTCATATTCACTTTCCTCATAAAATAAACCTCATTTTCAAAAATAGTCATGATTGACAATTAAACTGTGCTCTATAGAAATGTTGAAACGTTCCCAAAAGGTTTGTGGGGTTTTTGCTAAACCGACAGTTATTGCTAGACCTTACTTTTTGTCTTTTTATAAAAAAACAATAAAAATATAGAAGTTTCGAAAGAAATAACTTTTTGTTTTTTTTTAAAGATAAAAAAAAAAAAAATTGTCGCACAAAACTACCAAACGAGATAGGCTCTACTTTTTTTTTTTTTTGCTAAACAACACTTTTGTGCAATCACTTTTTGTCAATTTGATTTTATTTTTTATTTTTTATTTTTTAATTTTTGCAAAAAAAACAATGGTAGTTGTAGCAAAAATTCTCACCAACCTTTTGGACATGTGTCAACATTTAGATAAAGTCACATTGTCTAGTTGTTTATCAAGACCATTTTTAGAAATATGATTTTTCATTTTTGAGGGAATTGCATATATATCTCTCCAACCAAAACTCATAATTGTACATATATATCCTTCCAAAGCATTAAAATTGTCAAATATATCCAAATGATTGTTTTAAATATATTTAATAAAAAAAATGTCTAATAATTATAATTGGTATATAAAATGACGATTATACCATTATTTTTATTAATTTTTTTTACAATTAAAAAATATCCTTTTATTGGTTTGAATTTTATTATGTCATTTGATCTATATATATAGGAGTTTACGTTTAGATGGAACGATGGATGGTGTTTTTGATATTCTTATTCAAGATTCGTCGAAACTGAATATGGTTGAGTCACCGAACATGCCATGTTTCTCTTTCTTTTCTTAAAAAATGGTTAAATGATATTTTGTAATTGTAAAAAAATTAATATGAATAAGGGTATAATCGTCATTTATATATCAATTATAATTATTAGACATTTTTTTCTATTAAATATATTTAAAATAATCATTTGGATATATTTGACAATTTTAAGGCTTTAGAAGGATATATATGCAATTATGAGTTTTGGTTGGATATATATGTAATTATGAGCCTTTAGAGTGATATATATGCAATTCCCCCTTTATTTTTTTACTGCAACGTAATAACTTTTGAGAACATGACTGATTTTGGCATTTTTCTCTTTGAAATATTAGGTAATCTAGCATCTATATTTACATTAGAGGTTAATATACCAATATATTACTAAACTTTTCAAAAAAAAAATTGCACCTAAAGTACCAAACTTTAATATTGTTCACTTAGGTTACTGAATTTGTGAAACACGACATTTTAAGGTCACTAAACTTATAAAAACACGACATTTATGTTGCTTAACTTATCCAAAAATATACGTTCAAGTCACACAAATTTACATTGAAATTATAAAACATTATACTTCCTATAAGTTTAGTAATCCAAGTGAATCAAATGAAAGTTTATTAACTTAGGCACACTTTTTTTTAAAAGTTTAATGATATCTTTGCTTATTAACCATTTAAATTAGTTTAAAGAGTTTGTGCTTCGAAATGGTCTAGGCTAACCTGAATAGACACTTTATGTACGAATTAAATACAATGAACCTAACTATAAAAACATATAAGAGATTTGCACAATGTCGACGGTGTGTATACTTTCAGCAAAATTCGGTTGGGTCGATCTTTGTGTGTGTCTTTTTTTCTTTATTACTCATGTTGTGTGTGTGGTTTCATATGATGTCTTGTGTGTGGTTCAATATGAAACTCGTATTTATGTTTTCTCACTTCATTTTTTTTTTTCTTGATATCATCTCCATCTTATATTTAGCAGAGGTTATAGTAAGTTTAGAATGTATTTTAAAAATTCAATTTTAGATGGATTGAGATGGAAAATTGAAAAGTAACATAAATGTGGTGTTTGAATTGTGTTAGAGAGGGAGGTAAACAATCAATTTTTTTTATTTATTTATTTATTTTATTATTATTATTTTTTAACGGCTGAAATATATCTAACTATACTTAAAAAATAGGCTGCAAGTTGCTCCCATATTAAATGTGAGCATTAATGTCATAACCCAAGAAACTCAAATATGAAGTATAAGCTCATAAATTTCGGGCAGCTCGAGCTATTTTGAAGCTTCTACGCATTAAACCCAAAATAAATTGATAATAATAATGAAAGATATAAAGCCTCATTGATAATGTGGTTTAAGACACATTGCCTTCCATCTTCCTAAACTGATGGTCATTCAACTCCTGCTCATTGAATGGTTGCAGGTTTATCATGTTCTTGAAATGTATAAATAGATCTTCTGGGTGGTATGAGCCATGCACATTTTCCAGCTATACCTTTTGTAGCATCATATCTAAATCAAACAAAAAGCAAGTTAAAAACTACACTCTTGATCAGTTGAAAGAAGGCATCGATGGCCCCATTGTGGTGATGATATGCAGAACGTGGGATGTTCATAATATAAATGGTCGATACCTGAGCACTGACTTTGTTGTTTCAAATGAAAAGGTGAAATTATTGTCATTATCTTGCATCATTGTAAATGTCCTGATAGGTATGTCTTGATAAACTGATGTGGTTTAATTCTCTTCCAGGAAAATGTCATGCATTGTACCATGAAAAGTAACATTTCTCACTGTTTTGTTGACAAGATCCAGCCCGGTGCTGTCATCTCTATGAGGTATTTTTCAGTGCAACGAAGAGATGAGTACCGTGTAATCAGAGAGAACGATTACGCCATTGAGGTTAATGGTTCAACAACGGTACGCAAAGTTTGCAACAAAGTCAGTGGCTTTTTGAGGCATCCGTTCCAGCTTATGGAGTTTGAGAGTATCCAACCTACGAAAAAAAAATATCTGATTGGTACATAGTTTACTATTTAAATAAGAAAAATGTCAAATATATTTGTATTGGTAGGTTAATATTCATGGCATTCATGTTGCAGATGTAATTGGTTTTTTTACAACCGTTGGGAGATCTGCACAACCAAGAACCGGCTCAAAGAACCTTGATTTCTCCCTTATAAATGAAAGGTATTGACTCCTTCCTCTAATAATATTTGCATGCTAAGCTATTATGGTCCCATTTTAAAGTTACCCGGTTGAATATCCTATGTTTGCATGGATCAGGGGTCGCGCCTTACGGGTCACCCTATGGGGAAAGTTGGGTGATCAATTCTTGAAGATGATGTCTACTCATTCTGGAAAGTACACTATAATCCTAACCTCCTTGACAGCCAGATATTTTAATGGTTAGTTTAAGGCCGTGTCGTTTAGCGTTAAAACCCTGTTTGTCATACCTTTTTAACTGTGTTTACCTTATAGGCCAACTGGGCGTTTCTAGTTGTTCATCTACCCTTATCCTAGATAGCGATGATATCCCCGCCACTGTTGTGTTTAAGTTTCAGATAAGGTATCAATTATCATATGTTATGCATCATTTATGGTTTTAAAATTAAAAATACTAAGGATAACAAATAATCACAGTGGGCTTGATGGTGATGAGCCAACTTTGCTTATTACATCGACTAAATCACAAATTGGGACCCTCGAGGAGCTGTTAACTTTGGGTCATGACAGAGGCAAAGATGTACTTTGTTTTTAACCTATAACATTCAAATATATAAGTGATGCAATATTATCTGTTAAGATTTTAACCGTCTCTTTTTTAGGACTCTATTACATTCAATTGCGAGGCTGAAATCATTAGCATCCATACTAGGAACAGCTGGTACTACCCGACTTGCGAAAGCCAGAAATGCAAAAAGGGTGTTACCCGCTGCAATGGCCAACTGTGGTGCGATGCGTGCAACAAATATGTTAACTACCCTAAACCCAGATTATAATACATCCTTAATCTTTGCATAGCATGTATAAAATGTTAATGCTTACTATTTGTGTCATGTTTGCGCGTGCCGTCAGGTTTAGGCTTGAAGTTGTTGTGAGGGATGCAACTACCCAGGTTGTGATTGTGATGTGGGATGAAACAGCTAACGAGCTGACAAAGTCGAGTGCAAAAGCTTTGCTCGATGGTCTTGCTGAGGAGGATGAAGATGATGCCCCCGCACTCCCGGCTGCTCTGACAAACACGTATGGTTCAAGACACGTGTTTGAGATCAAATCTCATACATATTACAATTATGCTGAGTTTGAAAGCTTTACCTGTACTAGCGTGTTCCCTGTTGGCTGTACCGCCGATTCAGATGTTCAGGAAGTGTCTGTGGTCTCTGATGACTTAGCACCAGAAAGCAGCAATAGGGAGCCGAAAGCCCCTCTCAAACGCCTGGTAAAGGGTCCACAGATAAACACTCCATCCAAGCCTGTTGAAAGAAAAAAGAAAAGGAGGTATGGTTTCAATTTTCAATTTACAATCCCATACTTGACATTGATAATTGCACGCAATAACCCCTGTTTTTTCCCTCATTATTTAAGGTACATTGAAGAGGATTCAGATGTGGAGGAGATACCTGATAAAGCAGCGCAGAAGGATAAACATATGAAAGATCACGCAGAGTAGGGATGCTGAATGACAATAGTTTTCCCGACCTAATGAAAGGGTTTCAAAAACAATAATTTGATATGTTTGATGCTAATTGTTTGGTGAACTTTAAATTGTTTGGTGTTACATTGTTGGTGAACATTGTTTGAGTAATAAGCTGTGACGGATGTTTTGTTCTTGGATTTTTTGATAACTTAGATATGTTATGCGCCTGTCCTTTGCTTTGTATTTGTGTTGCTCTTATTGTTTTTGACACAGGATATAGAAATACTTCGAGCAGTACAGACTGATAACACATGAGGAGCAATACTAAGTTCATCATTAGCAGTACAAAGTATCAACTAGCAGTACAATCTGCCATAACGAGCAGTACAAACATGAAAGGCTAGGTAGCAGTACAAAGTATCAACTAGCAGTACAAACTGCCATAACGAGCAGTACAAACATGAAAGGCAGAAGCAATAGTAAGCATGTACGAGAGCAATACTAACTTATTTGGCAAAAGCCACACCTGATGCAGCAGAAAATTTGGATAGCCATGCTATGTTCAGGAAGAAGTGACCTGTTACAACAACAAAAATTAGATTCAATTTGGATATGTTACAACATCTTCACATTTCGACATATTGTAGTTTAAATCTTGACTTGGATATCTATAACGAATTTAAGAATCAGATAAATATATAATTTCTTAGTAGTGTTTTTGATACATTTGTACAAAGATAATAATAAATTTCCTGTTTCCATCAACTTGGTTGTATTATTTTGGAATAAAAACTAAAAATAGTAGAAACATTTAAATAATATGTCAAAACAGCACAAAAGCCCATAACGTGCCCATATCCTGGACCATTTAAATGAAAACACTGCTACTTTCACTTTCGCAAATACAAAAATGAATTACCTAAAGGAAAATAAAAAAAAATTATTCGTAGATTCAATAAAAATTCAGAACTAAACCCTTAACTTCCTCAATTAGTTTTAACTTACGGAACTTTTAATCAGTGATATGCATATGAATAGACATACTCTCATAATTGTTTTTTTCCAAAGGCGTAAAAACTATTCTCAAGCATGCTAAGTTTATCTTTTGATAGAATTTTACAACAAACATGTATATCATCTGTTCATGTTTGCATAAATAATAAACAAAACTCCTTATAAATTATTGTTGTTTTTTTCCAAAGGCGTAAAAACTATTCTCAAGCAAGCTAAGTTTATCAATCCTGATTCATTTCTGATTCACACCAGTGAATCTTCATCTACGTTACCATGTTTCGGTAATTCCTCATCTTTTGGATTCTAAATTAGGAAAAAGGTGTGGTCAGACTAATCATACGTACACATACTAATCAGTCATTTTCTTCTCATAGAATTTTACAACAAACATATATATCATCTATTCATGTTTGCATAAATAATAAACAAAACTGCTTATAAATATGTAATAAATTGACTTTATGGATGAGTAAGTTACAGAACATTTTATTTACTACAGGGACTTTAAATTCACTTTATGGGTAATTAGATGTTATAATACCTTTTAGTAAGTACAAGGAAGCTCAAAGGCTTGATAATCCCTTTAAAACTCCTGCTCTAGCCTATAAATCCATCAATCCAGTTGTTTGTTTACAAACACATATCCACTGCTCATATTCCAAAGTTATGGCATTCAGCAGGGAGGTGATTGCAGAGTACTTTCACTTACCAATAACCAAAGCTGCAAAAGAGCTTAATGTTTGTTTGTCGGTTTTAAAAAGGCACCGTCGAGACATGGGAATTCAGCGTTGGCCCTATCGTAAGCTTATCAGTTTACAAGGAATGATTAATAATTTTGAGGTTGGCAATCAATTAAAGCTAACCTTTTATTCTAAATTTTATATAGCAGACCCTATTTCATGTGATAGACATTGAGCATCGGATGTCAATATTAACAAATAAAGAATGTTGTGAACTTTGTCCACCTCCTTTTTTGTTTGTTAATATTGACAAACGATGCTCAACATAGTTGCGTACTCTGATCTTCATCTTGGATTCCTTTTCTTATCTTAATTGTCTAGCAATATGTCTGGTGCAGACCATTGAACAAAGACTGTTTAGATAGCAAAAGGGATTTGAGAGGGAGTTCAGAGGTCCCGGCTATGTTAAGATTTGTTTGTTACAACCGTCTAAGTAAACTAAATTATGAATGTTTAAATTTAATGTTTAATGAGTTGTAAAATTCTTGACTGCCATGCTACTTACAAAGCTGATTGCATTATAGGCTGAAGATGGAGGGGCAAACGCTGATGGAAAAACCCTAGAAATAATTAGAAGGCTAAAGGAAGAAAAGAGATGTCTAGATGAAAACCCTAATTTCGAACTTGCCAAAAGCACGAAAAGGCTGAGACAAAGGTGTTTCAAATCTAAATACAAAAAAGGGAAAACCAAGAATTTGGAACTGGCGTTAACAGATCCATCTGCAGCAAATGAACCTACACCGTTGCAGATTATATATCCTAGCAATGGCTTAGATTATGAACAAATGGATGATGACTATGGTAGTAACTGTGATATCCAACCGTAGGTCAAGATTGATATTGAAATATTACATTTTTAACAAAATGTTGAACACTAAATTATTAATGTTTAAGTTTAGCTGCTAACTCAATATCACCCACAACTAACATGGTTGTCTCATATGACGTTAAATGTAAAAACTATAATAGTAACATTGGGTTCTCACTCACTCATAAACTATACTCAAGAACGCTTACTTTCTGAATCATAAATCATCAGTTGAAGTTCACAAAAGATTACTGAGATTATTGATCTTCACCAAAAGACAATACAACCCATCATAACAAAGGAAAACAACATAGCCATAACATAAGACTCAGAAAAAAGACACCAATCAATATAACTTAAACATCATCATCATCATATTCCATGAGGGTGACGTGGCGCTTCTTCTCAGTAATGGCTTCGCGCACTTCAACCAAGATGGCAGTCAATGCTTCAAGCCTCCCTCGCTCCCTTATCTGGGTTTCCATCAAGAATACATGGCTATCAGTTGCAACACCATGAAACAGCCCAAATGACTCAGCCTCTCTTAAGGTCTGATCAGGCTTTTCAATTTTGGCCCTTAGCTGGTTACACTTCTCACCAATATCCATGAGGAATGCTTCAAGTTCAGTGTGTTCCTGCACAAATAGAAACTGAAAGCATTCGTTCAGTTGATTTGACCCGGATGCTTCTTTCAGTTCCTCGATGTTTAGGGTTGGAATAGCAGCCATTGGAGAAGAAGTTAGATAGGTAGATAAAGGCTCTTTGTTTAGAAAATGTGGTGTATGTGTGAGTAACACAAGGTTAAGATGGTTTAAATAAGCAATTCAATAATGCACTGAAGAGGCATCATTGCAAAACTTAACTCCCATGCAGATATATCAAATCAGTATTTAATGATATGCATATGATTAGGCATAACCCAAACAAATTTTCATTAGTGATGCATATGATGAGCCATATGATGACTGTTTTGATTTTTCACATTAAAAATCTGCCTATTTATTTTATACCCTCTCATATTTAGACATGTATAAATATAAAGTATTTACAACTAAAGTCTGTACTTGATATTTTATTTAATGGCACGATTTCAAATATTGGATGAACTTAAGGAGAAAGCCGGTTCTCCCCGCTTACATAACTGTATGCGGGTGTGGTTTAACCAAGAGATTGATGATGGAGGGACGTTTGGATTCTTTCTTCGTGATTGTCGTGATCATCTTAGGAGGGTCATTCACAAGCGCCGCATGCTGATTGCAGACATGGAAAGCCTGGAAGAGCATGGGATGACTGCTGACTGTTTAAATGCATTGAAGAAAACTATGGCTAGGGATTGCGATATATTCAATGGGTTGATGCAGATGTTTCTTAATACTGATGAAGGTATTCGTGAGCAGGAAGGATATGTGAAAAAAATGAATGAACATTAGGTTATGTTTGGTTTGGTTAAAAATTTGATGGAAAAGATATTCACATGTAATGGAATAAAATAGTAAAAGTTGTAATGTTGGGTTGGAAAAATTTATGCCACCATTTAACCTTAACTGTTGGTGTAAAAATGGGAGGGTTGGGTCATGAGAAAAATGTTGCAACAAAGAAAAAAGAAGGATTCTACTCCCTATGTCTAAATAAAAACATAATCATACTGTTACCTTTATCAATCAATGCAAATATTCAAGATATCAAAAAGATAAAAAAACAAAATGATTCTACTCCCTATGTTCAAATCCTTTAGCAATCAATGCAAATATTCAAGACATCAATTTTGATCAACAAAATTAATTTTGTTTTGTGTGCAGAGCAAGGATTTACAGGCCAAAGGATGAGAATCTTCGACCGCACTATGGACTAAAGTAAAGATGAGAATCTTTGCTAGCAAACACTTTTTTTTTCTCCTCATCCCTGTACATTGACTGCGTTGTGTATAATTGAAACACCAAACAACCCTTCACATATCCACTATAAAAAGACATAAGCACTAGACAACCATTCAAACATCTGTAACAAAACCTACAATTGCAAAAATGAGTTCCAACAAGAAACCAGGTATTCAACTTTGTCTTTTTCTTGTCATTTTTCATATCTGTAACATACCATTCAATTTTTTTAATTTTTTTTTTGTACATAAATCATAACAATTTCCAGCAGTGAAAGTTCAGATGTATCATATCCGATGCCATGGTCTGACTACTTTCCAAAGGTTGAAGATTCAACCTCTGATTCTAGCCATTAACAACTTGAGATCCAAGTATCAACCATTGCACTCAAACTGTGATCTAAATAAACTTGACTACGCCTATACGCTAAGCAAATAATCACTTCCAAATTGCAATAGCAATTTAACAAACATAATTCAATAATCCCTCTAAATCACGAACCATGATAAACTAAGCAACTTTAAGGGAACTAAAACATTTGATCAAACACACATAAATTTAATCAGTTTGAAATGAAAACATAAATAAAGAAACAATACCTGAAATATTTAGGTCAATGATCAAGCCATCAAATCCACCAACATTTGACTGTTTAATATTTGGTTTGATTCATCTTGCCTGAATTTGAAAACCCTAAAATCCCTGTATGGATCTATTTGATCAAGATACATTTATCTGGGTGTTTTAAGTGTGTGTGAGAGAAATATGTGTTAGAGATAAAAGTCAAACACACAATAAATAATACATATATTACCCTTTTATCATAAAGTAAAAAAATAAATGTAAATTATAAACATAATAAAAACTTGATTAAAACAAAAAACATTGATCATTGATCAGTTACTTCGATTAGATACCATCATATTATTTACAACAAAGTTCCATAACAGAGTTAATAAACTAAACACATGATAACATCAAAACACAAAAGAAAACCATAAACACATCTTAAACATCTTCGGAGTCTTCATCATTGTCCATCTGCTCCACATGAGCTTCTTTGTCATCGATTCCATCGCGAGCCAACACCAGGAGTTGAGACATTAAATCAAGTTTTCGACGGTCCCTCATCTGAGTTTCAAACAGGCAATCATGTCCAGCTGTAGCAACCTCATGAAAAGGGCCAAATGAATCAGCCTGATTCATGGTTTGCTCACGTTTTTTGATCTTGGCCCTCAGCTGGGTGCATTCATCCCCCGTCCGGATGAGAAATCCCTCCTCTTCTGTTATGTCTTGAGAGAACAAAAACTTGAATGTATCGGCTAGATTGTCTGATCCACATGCTTCTTTTAACTCATTAATGTTTGGTGTAGCTGCCATTGATCAAAGATTTGAAGTTTGGAAATTAGAAATAGAGTTATAAAAAGTTATGCCCTAAACTGCAAATTTATGTGGTTGTGATGATAAGTGATTAATTGTTGTATAAATAATGAAAAAAATACACTCAAGAGGCATGATTGCAAGAATTAACTCCGGTGTTAATTCAGCCTTTGCACCTTCTCCCATGCAGAAATATCAAATCAGTATTTAACAAAATTTTTGGCAGTGCAACATAAACCCCTCATTTATCAATTTGCTTCAAAAAAACCTCCTCAATGCATACATTAAACCATAACTAAAACAAGTAATATGAAAACATAAATTGGAAGTTGAAATCCCAAAATGAATATACAACAACAAAAATAATCATATCCAAATGTCTTTAAAATCTAAATTTATACTTTATCATGTATTAAAAGATTACATGTGAAGAGATTATTTTAAATGTAACATATTGTAAAACTCTCTTCATATATACTCTTTTAATGTGAATAAACTATTTTAAATACAAAAGTTATAATAACATCACAACTTAGAAACATAATGAGGAAAATTACTACAAAACATTACACTATGAACATTTAGATGCAATTTGTGCAACGCAAAAAATAATATATGAAGTGTGCAACTCCCAATATGCTCCTTGGTCAACGGAGTTAGAAACACTTTCATTCACTCAATAGAAAAATAACAAAAGAATGATAAATTAATATATATATATATATATATATATATTATATATATATATATATATATATATATATGATAAATATATATATATATATATATAACAGGAGGCGTTACACGTAGATAATGCCACATAATGCCACCTCATTGCCCAGTAATCATGCTTAAATGCCACCTAAGCAAACTTTTATTAAAATTTTGTTTTTCTTTTTTTTTTTTAAAATTTCGGATTTTGTTTTAAAAAAATCATGCCTGGAGCTGGATTTGAACCCGGGTCTTTGCATCCACACACAAGCGTATCAACCAGTGAAGCATGTAACTTAATGTGATTTGATAATTGAAAACAATTATGTCATGCTTTAATAACTACTACATTCCCTAATAGATATTCGTAAAAATTATATAGATATCTGTACAACTTAAAACCCTTACTTTTTCTCCAAACCCTAATTTTATCTTTTGCTCAGCCTTCTTTTTCCCTCAATTCGTGATTTTCTTTTTGTGTGTGCAGGTTTGAGAATAACAGGTGTTCTTTGGAAGTAGCATGTTAAGTTTTCTCATGAGGTTTTTTTATTTTATATTTTTATTTTTTTTTATTTTTTATTTTTTTAATTTATTTTATTTTACTATGATCATAAGTTTTCTCATGAGGTTTATGTTTCTAATATTGATCACCATGTATAAAGCTACATAAATCTTTGCTTTTATTGTTGTTCTAACTATCCCAAGTTTTGATATATATTTACTTTATTTGGTTCGTTGGATTTAGGTAACTAAAGAACAACTTGCAGGCCTCTTCATCTTTTGGAGCCATGGTACACCAAAACACACATCGGATTCATCAGCACAAAACACAGACACATCACCCCCGAAATATTCATGATTCAAGATGTGTAGAAGGTGATCGAAAATTATCCTCATTCATAAGATGTTTGATGTTTTTCTCTCTACCTTGATTAAAGATTGTTAAGCTATTGTTGGATAATTCGTTTGTTAATTTTGATGCTTTAAATCTTCATAAACAAGTAAGGTTTTAATTATTTTTAAGCTTATCTTAAATCATGAATAAGGAACAGTGCCTTATATAAATTTCTTTTCAATATTTACTTTCTGATTTCACAGGCCCTGTTCCTCAACCACGCAGGTAATCAACTCATTATTTGTTTCTAATTCCTTTTTCATATACCAATTAATTATGTTGTTTAATGATGATTGATTTTAGTGGACACACAACACTGAATATTGGAAAAGTCAGTCTCTATTCATTGTAGTTTTGCTTCAGATTGTTGTGCCAACAAGAATCATGTTTGTGTTCGTGAGGTACATTACACCAACCCGTTTCAATGTGAATTCAGTATCATATTTCATAACAAACAAACATAATAATAATCTATAGTATTTTGCTCAATTGATTAGCATGTTCTAGAGAAGTTCAGGGATTTGTATAAACAGCTTATGGCTTATTTAAGTCCATAAGCGTTAGCTTGACAAGTTTATAAGCCAAAAAAAGTTAGCTTATAAGCTTTTTCAAATTCATATGAGCCTGTACACCAGCTGCGCAAGCTAATCTAAACACCCCCTTTCACTTTTAAAGAATTAGATTACATTTATTTGTGCTTAAAGTTTCAGTTTGATGATGACACCAACCATGGATCAAAAGTGGTATTTAGTTTGACTGGTGCACATTAAAGAGTTAATGCTTCTAAAGAGTCAAATACTCATCTTTTTATACCTTTTTGATACTTGCGGATTATATTGAAAGAATTATGATAAATTAGCAGGGTGAATATTAGGGAACCGATTCTCAACTTTTGTTGTTTGATCACGTTTACTGTAAGAGTTGTGAATTCGGTCATTTATCATATTATTTTTACTGAACGGACCTTAGCCACAATTAGAATAGTTACACAAAATTACACAATTTGCCTTTTTGGTTAATTTGATGTTTAAGGAATTAAGGTTCATTGTTTCACAGGATGGACGTAGAACTGATAAATGCCGTATACAAGGACACTATATGCTCATTTCTTTCCCAGAGGTTCAACATAACCAACTCCATACAACCTCCTAAAGAGCTTTTGTTACAAAAACCTGGAATCTGACCTTTTGATTCAATTGAAAAGACCACGTCAGGTTACCCCCTAACTTCTGTTGCTTTTATATATCGTGAAGCTCTCAAACTTTTTCATCAATCAGTTAAGGATGCCAAATCAGATGAACCTAAATTCATGCACCGTTAAAAGTTGAAGCATAAGATGATCACTGACTATCTTAAGGTAAGTTATGTAGATATCATATTTGCGCTCCTCTATATCGTTCTTTTGTATTTAGTTTTTTGTGTGATGAGACTGCATATCAAGTATTCGAGAAAGTCACTAATGAAATTATCATATTCAGGTGAATAATTATACCATAGATACTGGTGAAATTGTTTTGTAATCTTTTAGGAATTAATGTCAATACATGCAAGCATGCTTCTTCTAAAACACAATTTGCCTTTTTGGTTAATTTGATGTTTAAGGAATTAAGGTTCATTGTTTCACAAGATAGACGTAGAACTGATAAATGCCGTATACAAGGACACTATATGCTCATTTCTTTCCCAGAGGTTCAACATAACCAACTCCATACCACCTCCTAAAGAGCTTTTGTTACAAAAAGCTGGAATCTGATCTTTTGGTTCAATTGAAAAGACCACGTCAGGTTACCCCCTAACTTCTGTTGCTTTTATATATCGTGAAGCTCTCAAACTTTTTCATCAATCGGTTGAGGATGCCAAATCAGATGAACCTAAAGTCGTGCACCGTCAAAAGTTGAAGCATAAGATGATAACTGACTATCTTAAGGAAAGTTATGTAGACATCATATTTGCGCTCCTCTATATCGTTCTTTTGTATTTAGTTTTTTGTGTGATGAGACTGCATATCAAGTATTCGAGAAAGTCATTAATGAAATTATCATATTCAGGTGAATAATTATACCATAGATACTGGTGAAATTGTTTTGTAATCTTTTAGGAATTAATGTCCATACATGCAAGCATGCTTCTTCTAAAAGTTAATGTGAGATACCTTTTCTATTTGCTTCTTCTAAATGTATTCGGTTTCGTCACAGTTAAAAAGGATTCCTTTGTTAAGTAAAGCATATCCTGAACCTCGATGATTGGTTAACCTTCAAACAATATTTTTTATATGTATATCTGTAAGTTATGAATGTGAGCAACTTGGACTGATTTAATGACACACAAATTAAATTTCCTGAAATGTAGACATATTCGGATTTACTATGACATCTAATAATAAAAAAATATTGCCATACTGGAAGTAACTTAACAGTATATGAACGTTTGAGAATGTAGTTTTGTTTGACCTCTACACACTAGAGGTGGCAATTTCGACCCATTTACCTATGAACGGGTCGATTTGAGTGATATTATATCTTTAACAAGGCCAAACTTTTGTTTCTTATTTTTCATAATTCTTGATTGTTCTTCAAAATCCATTAACTTTTTAAGAAAATCATAATCCAAACACCCCATATACTGCACATTTAGGTCATTGTGTGTGCTATAGCCTATATGATATGATGATATAATCATATTATATGAGATTTATCTTATAAGTAATGAATGTGTACTGAACTACTGATATTTGAAAAAATGGATATGACCCATGGAACCACAAAGATCATCTTTCCCAATAGCCGGTGGCCCAAGTTTGTCTATGTCCGTAAAAGTGGTGGTATAGAACCATCGTGTAAGCCAAATTGTTAGTTTATAGATTTGGTACAAAGGGGGACCAGCTTTACCAAGAAAGATGGCATCTCTCGGTGAACAGGGGCAGATGTCGGTTGAGGACTTGAGGTCTATCCTCTAGCTCTGAAGTTGGTTGATTCAAGAGACAAGAGTGAAACAATCATGCACATAAGCAAAAAGGTACTACATTATTTTTATATTCAACAAGATATCGTTTAGGTGAAGTTTTGAGGGAATAATATTATTGCTGTAGTCTATAGTGTCTCTAAGTAACAGTGCACTGACCTTTGTATTGCTATATAGGCCTCATTGCGGAATCTTTATGAGCAAGTATCAACACTCAAAGGGGTAGACCCAAAGAAGGTTTGAACCTGACAACTTGATAAAAAAAATTAGCTTAATGTACCAGTTAACTCTCTCCATTCTGGTATGTTTGCTACGAAAACCAAGCATGCGAGCTCAAAAAGTTAATCACACATCCTTTAACTAAAATCTATGTCATAAATGATCTCTTTTTGCAGGCCACCACAGAATGGGGACCTAGTAAACTATTATGCGTACATTATAAGCACGCAATTAATATGATAAGGATAAGCACATGAGACACCATGGCAATAGTAAGCGACATCGGGTCGTATCGGTAGTTGGCACTATGCAATATGCACATCTTTCAATTATTTCAATATAACAACTGATATGCGGAGGCTGTTGGAGTGTTGGACATTGCTGATGTATACACGGGATGTTTGGCTTCAAAGTTCCAAGTCTTCCTGAATGTTGTGGTACATCATGAAGGATTTAAAGGTTAGTTATTTTTTAGTTTTTAAAGATTGTCACTTTATGTTTAATTCTAAATTTGACCAATCATGAGGTCGAGTTCTGCAATTATAGTCTTAATTAGTTTTCGTATACAAAAGTATAAGAGGGTGATTGTCCGTTTATTTGTGACTTGGATATGGAATTATTAGATAAATCATTATTTAAGCACAATGCCAAACATGAGTTTAGATTGAGAATATTGGCTTCTGCTAATCAACATTTTAGGCAGAGTTATGGATGCTTGGATTGATAAAGAAAATGTATTGCAATACCTAATATTTGCAAGACAAACTTGTCATGGATTATAACCTATTTATTTATGTTAAGGTTCTAAAAGTGTTTCTAGGTGAATTAATAAGAGTAACAAAAGCTGGATAAAAAGTGTATTTAGAGAGTGGCGCATGATTGGTCCTTTGTATACCATTGAAAGTTAACGACATGTAAGAACAGTAACTAATTACATTCTATTGAAATCATTATCTGATGAACTCAAATAAGTACATTTTATTACTATCATTTATCCTATTAATTTGATTTGTTTTATTATATTATGTATGAGGATTGATACTTAATCGTTTACTTTTGTAATTCTCAGGTAAAAACAAGCATTTGGTGAAACTTAGCAATTTTGGACTAATTATGGAGCAAAACAAGCAAGAAGTTAAGAGTCTACTGAAATGTACAAGATCCAGACAAATCTGTTCCAGATGCGCCGCATCTCACTTATTACATACGGCGCATCACTATCAAGATTTCACCAGATACGATCCAAGATACAAGAGGACATGCGCCGCATCTATTTATGGAGTTACGCCGCATCTTCTGGCGGTGTACGAATATTCTTGAATATATTAATCTTGGACCCCACGCGAAGTTAAGTCAATGCGCCGCATCCACTTACTAGATGCGCCGCATCTTACCCTCAGACAGAAACTATAAATACCCCAAGACCAGATGAAATTAAGGATATATAATATATACGAAGTACGAAGACCAGAGAAACCTAAGGCCGAATTCAGACGAATAGGCAGCACAAGACACACCCGAACGAAGATACAAGAGCTGTAAGAAGGTGCTGCATGTGTTTAATTCATTAAGTAGATTTGTTTTATTGTGTTAGTAAACTTTAATTCATCAGGATTGATGGCTTGTGTAATGTGACAACGGAAAGATTGCACTCCCTTAAAACTGCTTTCCCATCAATTAAAGTTTATATGTTGATGTCTTTGGTTACTACTTATTAGTGCATTGATAACCTCTGTGTTTATTAGTGGCCTGCGCATTTGACTACGGAAGAGAATGTGGCTCCTACGGTTGTTACTAAATTGATCACTTAGGAATAACTTTTAGACATAAGTAATCATTAAGGGTTTACTCGCCGATAAGAATAGGGCCAACGAGAAAGGATTAACTACATACACTTCATATAAAACTATCAATAAAACAAGTGACAATCTACTTAATCATCAGGACAGATCTTCTTATTGTCTTAAGTATTTATCTGTGTACGTGTGTGCTATTCGCTGATTCGTGCCTATTGGTTTAGTTTATTATTTAATTGCAACCAAATCGTGCCAGTCTCTCAGGCTGAACCCCCTTGCGTTAGATTAGGTTGTATAGCTAACCTAGTATATTAAAATACTGATTAGAATAACGAGATAATACGTTCCACTCTTAGTGATCGACACTCTACTTACCATTATATTCATACTGACCGGGTACACTGCTCGTTAAGTGTGTGTGTTATTGATAAGTCGGCTAAATATAAATTTAAAACTTGAGTAGGCATTAATACTGCTAAACCGCAACGACACATCGCACGCATCATTATCATAAACCAATTTAAAGAGAAAATTATAGTTTTCTTGTGAATTGGTGATCGTTACAACTTGCAGGTAATCGTCATGTTGTCTTGGGAGGCACTGAGTCTCATCCTGATTTGGTTAGTCTTTTATAGGGAACCATAAGTATATGCTTATTTTGCATTGTTGGATCCTTATCATTATGTGTGCTATCATGCTAGATTATAAAAGAGGGGATATAAAGTGCAGGCAATTGTTAGTATGTAGTTCATGTAGCAGCATTTTGTGATTTTTGAAAGAGGATATTCCAAAATTTTAAGAAGCCATATCACATAATAGTCAAACTAAACATATGCTGTTAACTATAATACCCAAGAATGTTGGGATGGTTTATGAGTTCCTTGCTATTGGGATGGTTAATTAGTTCCTTTAGTTTATAAAAGAACATTGGATGACAACAACCGGAAGATGAGTTGCTGTATATTATACACAGCGATTGTGAAAGAGGCAATAGAAAGGTACCTAATGACTTTTTTATTATATAATATGTTTAAATTTGATTTGATTTGTGCAAATTCTCATATCTTTTTTTCTTTAATGTCCTGCACAATTCAGTTGAATTGACCATTTATCATTATTGAAAATAGTAGCTATTTAATCTGTATATTTTATGTGATACTGTAGGTACCACGTGACAAATTTCTTTGCATCTACCAGTCGTTGTGGTACTCCTGATGATCTTAAATCTATGATGGATAAAGCCCACGACTCCTATAAGTTACGCTTGAACGTTCTCATGGATATTGTTCACACGTAGTTATTATTTGATTACTACATTACAAATATTTTATGTTATTTTTATCTGCTTAATACACACTCCTGCCACCATACCTATCAGGCTATCATGTTTATTCAAGTTTCTATCATTCTGTACTTAGTAGCGGTTCCTAGATTTCGGACAAGTATATTGTATTTGTTTAAGCTTATCTTTGGGCTTATAAGCTTATGTATTTTTTTGCTTATATTCCATAAGCCCCATTTTTGTGGTTAATTTTGTCTCTTATGGGCTTATATAATCTTATTAGGATATAACAAGCTTAGATAAGCAAAGTTTCAAAATAAGCCCGGAAATGAAGCTTATGAAATATAAGGCGAAGTAAGATAAGCTCAAAAGGCCAAAAGTAAGCTTAAAAACTAAATTTTATTAGTGTTAGTGCACCAATTGAAAAACTTCATTTGAAGTAATGTGTATTAGAAAATCTTGGATCCAGCACTCGATGTAAATAGCGTATGCAGTTTAAAGGGTAAAATGCCATATCAGTTGTTGAATTTCCAAAACCATAGGAATCTCAGTGTGGTCAAATTTAATAGCTTTGAGGTCTTGAAGAGAAAATGACTCCACATTGTTTACTTGGATCATAAATCTTTTGAAATGGAAATTTCAACCTGTGTACGCAGAATCTGCATCTATTCGGGTTACGTTTTATCTATAACAGGTCACACGCGTAAATATGAAAGTAGATAAAAATCAAACAGTTCAAAGATGATTGATTTTATTCGACAGAGTAATTACATTTTTACAACTTTTTGTGGCTTTATCGATTTTTAATGCACGTTTCCTTTAGTTCATTATAATCAATGAATGGGAAAAGTTCATAAAACTCAACGTTCTAACCAATAAGTACTTTAATGGTCTTAGATGGAGTTATTGTATACGACCGTTATATTGGTTGCTTTTGCGATCAGAGGCTGATTGGCTTTTAGTATATGATTATTAGGGGTTGTTTGTAGTAGCAGTTATTTAGTTTGTACTTTGTAGTGGTGAAAATGTTGGAAGAATATGTAAGGAGCTTTGCCAGGGTCTAGATCAAGAGTTGGATGCACAGGAAATCGATATTGTGTAGAAGGAAACCATTCATCCTAGAAAGAGTTACAAAATGAACAATTAACTTATTACAACTGAAGGAAACTATTCTCCTATTTGCTGCACATAGATGGTTTCAAATTTGACATATAATCTTGAACTTATTACAAATGAAATCGGCGTCCTGAAAAATAACAATTAACTTTCTCTTAAAAATTTTCAACCGTAAACCAATAGCCTAACAAAATAAAATGAAATCGGCGTCTTTAAATATTAATTTTACGTTAACTAACAACATCAAAATTATAATTACAAGACATGCCCGCCCATCGGGCGGGCTTTGGAGTCTAGTATGTGTATATATATATATAATATATATATATATATATATATATATATACTAGACTTCAAAGCCCGCCCAATGGGCGTGCATGACTTGTAATTTTATACTGGATGGTTGTAATCAATTTTAAATCATGCCTTAATTTCGTTACATTTAACATAATAAAATATAACTACTTTTATACAAAAGCAATAGAACGCGCACTGCCGTTAGATTGTTTTTTATTGTCAATATTTTTCTCTTTCATATTCGCACACAATAGTCATTAGAACATGCAAGTTGTGTAGGATAGTCATTAATAGGCTATTCATATAGGCTTGCTATCTTATCAGTTATAATTACTCATAACTGCTATTCACACAAAGTATCATCACATTATCGAAAACACCAACATCTCACTTCAAAGCCCGCCCAATTGGCGGGCATGACTTTTAATTATAAATTGGATGGTTTTAGTTAACTTAAAATTATGTTTTAAGTTTGTTATATTTAATAAAATAAAATATTCAAAGCCCGCTCTAAATTTTGATGGTGTTAGTTAACGTAATATTATAATGAAGGACGCCGATTTCATGGACGTAAAAAAATCATACCACAGACGGAAAAGAACAAACTTAAACCGAGTACAAAAACCATTGAATGAAATGCATCACCTGATAAAAACTCGTCTAACCCGTGCCTTTTAACTTCAGTGGCCCATCTTAAAGTGACCCGTTTGACCCGTGTTTTTTTAGTGGGATGACCCGAGCCTCTATTTGTGATTATAATTTTGATGGTGTTAGTTAACGTAAGATTATTTTTAAGGACGCCGATTTCATGGCCGTGAAAAAATACATACCACAGATGGCAAAAAACAAACTTAAACCGAGTACAAAAACCATAGAATGAAATTCTTAAAGAAAGCGAAAACTTGGTAAGATAAGAAAAAGCACATAGTTGAGTTATAAATTTTCAATGATATTCAAGTGTGTTTATTTTTGCTTTTTAAATAGGCATACAATTCATGTGATCATGATTTAGATTTTGTCTATGCTTATTGTCCTATACTGTGTTGCATAGGAAACATTACAACTCGTGGTAAGTGCTAACACGATCCCTTGTCATCTTAGTCATCCACCATCTTTCCTCATTGTCATTCACATGTGTAAGATGACCGTATTACTTTTGTGAACACTATAGTATCCCCAACGCATTTTACAGTTTTTGTCAGTTGCCAGCGCCCATAGCAAAGGTCTTACATAGCAATTTTTATAAATATTTTTTGATACAATTATATGTTTGAACGAATAAGCAATCATGTCTGTGAATTCCTACATATATGCAAACACGAATGCACGATACTGCATTAACCATTTTATGCCACCTACTTACCATTTGCTTTAGATATGCAAAGTTTCATTATGTTATACACAAATCATCGATGCCTGTAAAATAATTAAATGTAAATAATCATTATGTTACGCTTACTAAGTTTCAGCAGATGTGTAATCAAGTAAACGTCATTCATATTACCTGGTTCATCTAACGTGTCCAGACTCTCACAAAGTGTGGCAATTGTAGACTCATATCTCAAAATAAAAGTTAAATCAAGAGTTATGCTCTTAAGTTAAAAACTTATGTTGACATAAGTGGTTACAATTCAATAACTTACATATTGGGATATCTTCTGAATATATCTTTGATAACAATAATTGCTTCCTGGACAACATAGTTAACTTTAATTTTGATCAATTCTAGAAGAACACTAATGCAACGTTCAGCTGCTCTTTCTAATTTAATAGCACAATGGCCAATAGCACGAACAGCTCCCCTAGGCCAAACCGACCGTTGCCCAAAATGCACATAAGGATTCACAACACTCCTATTCTCGATATCATGCCTATACTGCAACACAACTTCTTGCCTAACACTCTGGCCAACTAACTCAACATCAAAATGCTTACCTAAATCATCTATAATCTCACATCTATCATCAGCACCATAAATCTTTTTAGCACCATGTTGTATAGCAAACAAATAACCAACATTCTTCCTTACATAGATATCATAAGACAACAGATCAACTACCCTATACCCCAACTTAGCTTGCACCTCTAACGACAAAAAATTCACACCTTTAACATACCATTTTTATAGTAATTTGAAAGTTGATAAGATTCGTTTTCTATAAGATGAGTCAGTACTGCCATTGAAGTTTAGTACTGGTGGCATATATTCGTTTGTACTGCTTTCCACTTGGTGCAGGGTCAGGCTCGTCATTTGACACATCAAAATTCGTCTATCGCCTTTGCATCTTCGGCACACTCAGTTCATTCTTCTCGTTTATAAGCCAAGCATAAGCCACAACCTCTCTTGTCGAAGCTTTTCAATTTGATCTGACTTTAATTCAGTAACATCATCAAGGAGCTCATTTGATATGAAAATGAGCATATCTTTCATAATTTACAATGGCTTGCAACTTCTTGGCAAATTCCTAGCTGAAACAATTTCAGAACTTAGATCCAGAACTATCCATAAAATAAGGTGAGATTTTTTTTAGTTAAAATTTTGGATTGCATGCCTTAAAACCATGACTACATTCCACACATAGTTCCGGAGGCAAACTTGTGTCCTCTCATGCTGCAACACTTTTACTTTCAGCTGGTGTATAGGGTGCAAACTTAGGGATTGATGGCCGTGGTGTGAAAGTTGGTTGGAAGCGTTCATTAATTACTGGATCCACATCAAAATTCTGCAATTGAAAATCGATTATAATGAGAAAGGATAGTTTTACAACTGACAAGCATAACTTGTACATTGCAAATAGAAACTAAAGGTTTAACGTTTCTTAAAATCTTTGCCACACTAGTATATTTTATTGTTATCTGAACATAATAGATTAGCAACTTGGAATATTAATTACTTAAAGTGCTTTAACAATTGTTCAAAAGAGCATTAGAACAACATGCTACCTGACGAATTTCCTCATCGTCAACATCAATAACCTCAACGCTGTGTAAATGGCTCCCATTTTTGGCGGCATTCTTGTGAATGCCACTTATGTCCCTTCCAGAAACACTTTCAGTATTTGACCCATAGTTCCCATTCTCCATTGATTCAGCCCTTGCAGCTTCAGAGACTGAAACAAACGCCAGGAAATAGTCTACATTATATAATTCATTTTTTCATCTAAAGAAAAGTACACATATCGAATAATACACACATGCACATAAAAAATCTGCTATGTCTAATATTAATATTCAAGAGCAGCACCCTTGATTTTTTGAAAATGTCTAATGGGCGTGGTGCCATTTTTAAATGTCTAATATCTTACCATGAACAGATTGTGTTCAAGAGCAGCACCCTTCAGAGTGTGGTGGCTTCATTGTCTTCACAAAATTCCCTTTAGTTTGGGCAAACGAACCTGCAACTGATGTTTGTACACCGCCATTGTCTGAGGCTGGTTGGTTATTCACGACACTGGCATGACTTATGAATATACTTGTTAAACCTGTTTCATTTGTTCTTATCATGATGCAGCAATTTTAACTTCTGCTATACATGATGTTTGGTTCAAGAATCTTCCCAACAGTATGAGTGAAACATATAGCTTCCCATATTCAAGAATTCGGTTATCATTTATTCATTAATATTATATTGATAATATTATATTGATAATATAAAAATTGAGCCAAACCTGAACGAATTTGTCCAATAACCCAGGCCGGCCAAACTACCCATTATGCCAACTCTACACTTTGACAAATTATAGGTGAAAAGAAAAACCTTAATGAACATGTGGACACCAATATGCATTTTTATCTTATGTAGTTAGGAAAACGGAAGAGAATTACCCGAGAAAAATATCCGTTATAAGTATGATTAAATAGTAGAACACATATAAAGAGAAAGGGAGCGGAATGGCATTACAGGTGCGAAAGATGATCAATTTGGTGAGACGATGTTGTTTGATACATGGATATCTTTATGTGGATATTTGTCCATCCCCCCTATACATGGTGATTTAGACACCTGTGCAGTCGAAATTACTGCAAAGCTAATTAGAGTTCTTGCAAAGGGTTTTTTTCAATCTGTTATTGTGGACACTATGTTGTATCTCTTTGATCCACCATAATATCATATCATCATACTTTTGTGGTTTGGTACAGCTACTTGTCTGCGAGTAATAAGTTATGTCCTTAAATTCTCCTATTTTAAGCTTGTGTCCGAATCTGATAGATTTTAACTGTAGTGGTCAGGTTCTAGGACTATGGGTCATTAGTTCCAAACATGACGTGGGATAGACTGTAAAAGACCAAAAACTAAACTTATATGATTTCGTCCATACTCAACCCTAGAATAACATATTTATTCACTTCATGACACGGGACTGAAGCAAAACAGAGATTATAAAACTGCAGTTTGAGAGAAGTTTATGATATTACATAATAGTCCTAAAAGAGAAGTCCCTGTAAAAAAACTGAAATTGGACAGCTATGATAACACATGATTAAAGATATAACCCATTTCATGTCAGTTACAACTAAAAGGGAAAAAATATAAACAAAATGAAAGATTGAAATTTGGGTGAAACTAAAAATCGAAGCCCCAGATGAAGATCCAGGGGCTGACGTCTATTTAGTTTATACATTTAAAATACATAACGACTTGCTTGTGACTTGCAGATAAATGTATACTTAACTATGAGCATATGCAATTATTTTAGGGGGAATTTCATGTAGAAAATATTCACACCTGTAAGTACAACATGATAGGGATAAAAATGAAGCTTACCCCTTCCAAGATCATCAGGATCAGCATGGACGACTACGGCCCTTCCAATGATGGATTGAGCTCCAATGAGTGGAATCTGCATAAACTGATATTTGTTAGATTTGTACAATAAATTCTATATAAAGGTTTAGTTGAAACAAATTCTGCAAGGAACCCACCTGCTTGTCAACAATGGTGGAATTTTGCAGTACCTGTGTTGATAAGAAACCAAAAAAGTTAGCATTAGAGCTTACAATAAGAAAAACATTATACTCAATGTTATGTGCTACCTACTGACTCCTGATTAAAGAGGATGGTGCCGCTAACACCTTCGCTGCTGTTAAGAACCACAACTGCCTCAGCAAAGGACCTACAACTTTCAGACCAGCGTGTATGCTAGATAGTAACACTCAACATTTGTATGATTGCAGAACTACTGATAAGTAGCCTGATAGTAAAATCAGTTACCGCCAATCAACATAACTTTACACGTTTTAGATATCTAAATGACTAAAGCACAAACCTGAACTATCAGTTTCATGTTTTTTTTATATATAATCGTTCAAAAAAGGGGTAATATTCTAATAACATTCACCATCTTCTTCTTTACTCTTTAGCATCGATCACTGGTACCTTGAACATCAATGGTTTCTTGCACAAAACTCGTCCACATCATCAAACGGTAGATCATCCACTACGGGTTGTTCAGGGAGAGCGGGTTGTGGACTGATTAGATTATCTAACTCGAGAAAGTCCTCATTCACAGCGAAATGGTGTTGCTCCTCCACAGACGGCTCATTTGCAACCCTCTGGTCAAATCTCTCACCGTTAACAGGAGCCATTGGTGGAACAATCGTTGGTTCAGCTGTGATAATACTTGTTGGGTTAGGCTCATTCACAAACGTGTTAGTGTTCTGCACCAAAAACGCATCAACGTTTACATGTTCATCATCGTCAGCCCATTATTCTTCAACAAAGGTAGCACCATACTGCTCACCATTCTTTGGACCCGCCCCCCCTTTCTTAAAAAATTTGCACAGATTGTAGTAATTTTTTACATAATTGCATCTCCTAAGCTCCTCCTCGTCGAGAGTATACTCATGCATCACCCAATCCGTGCGTTGACCAGAGGGTGCACGGCCTAGGTAATATATGAGAGTTTTCTTTGACCCAACTGTGCGTGAGTTGCAAGTAATGATACGGTCTTTTCCAGTTGCCTTCCGGTAGCCATGCATAGTTGCCCTGTTCGCTCTTGCTCCACTTCCCATTTGATTTCCCCAACAATAGTTGCACGACCCACCTGTTGAAGCACCAAATTAAGTTTACAAATGGTGATATATTCTAGCCATTTTCATTTGTATATTGTCATTGATGCGTTGTTTTGCAACCTTACAACAGGTTTTACCTCTCGAGGGATCTCAAAAGGCTTACAACCCCACCAGGCAGTGTACCTGACCGATGTAGTATAGTGTAGTGGTAAGTACGGGAGATTGATCGTTCTCCACAGGGAATAGTGTTCGTTAGGTATGAAAAATTACTCTAATAGGCCTAAGGGTGAGAGAAGATTCTTTTTATGTTTTTTTTATATTTTTTATGAAAGCAAGTAAAATCTCGGGTTTGAAAGAGTGGGCGGAATTAGTTGCTAGTCAACTAACCCAAATTACTACGAATGCAAATAAAATAAAATAACAGAAAATAAAAAGGTTGGTGAAAACTTATGTGGAGGGAAATGTGTTTACTTAGATTTCCTTACTCCCTAACTATCTTTTACCGGTTGATTAGTGTGTATTAGTTGCGTGGATGACGGGTGTATTCCTTAATACCATTCGTGGGGTGGCGTACGTACTTCCCCAACTCTACAAGCTCCTACTTCACTCCTATGTCGAGCCGGCTAGGAAGCTCCTAACATGGGATCACTAGAATTCGCTTGTGCATTAAATACAACCATAAAAACCTTTAGTACGCATTGGTTCATGTTTCTTAAGACATTCAAGCAAGTTAACCGAATAGGAAGTTAGCCAGTTTTCTTAAGCCTAACATAGATAAACAATCATCCAATACAACTAATAACACACTAATAACCAATAATCAATAGCTAGGTTTCATTAGATCTAAGCAAACACAAGATAAATCTAGCCTAACATGTTAAACAAAAGACAAGAATAAGATAGAATCAAACAACACATAGACATATTGAATGATTAATTGATAACTTATCTTCAATGTAACATGGAAGATCTCAAGGCAAAAAGCCTTGAAAGAGCTGCCAAATTCGTCCTAGGGTTTTCACACACAAAGTTCCCCAATAAGTTCCACACTAATGACAAAAAATTAGAAAACTATATATAGACTTTCAGATCTGACGGCGTCACGTTATGGAGTGTGACGCCGTCACCTCGCCGCTTTTAGGGTTCCCGGATGACCTTCTTGACGCCGTCCCTCTTTAGCTCTCCAAAATCCGTTCTGGCCTATCAAGGCTTGACGCCCTCAGACTATGAACGTGACGCCGTCCCTCTTTAAATTATAACGTGACGACCTTGATCAAATTAAAGGGTGACGCCGTCAGAATTCCCATGCAATTTTCACTGGCTTATCATGAGTAAATTTCACATCCACCACTTTTGCCAAGCCATGACGCCGTCTGGAGATAATCCTGACGCCGTCAAAGGTAACTTCCAGCCGATTTTTGAGACTTTGTCGTTTTCTTCACTTTTATGCTCCAAAAACGTCCAAAATGCCTCCTTTTCCAGATTTCTTCTCAAAAGTACCTAAAATGACAAAAGGAACGATTTAGGGCAATATTTGATCAAATAAATACGATTTAGGGCTTAAATGACCCCTTAAAAGCGGTACACTTTTCGCTTCATCAGTCATACCTGTTACCTATATCAGAAACAATAGGCTGGCTCCCCAATGCAGAAGCTTGGTTCCCGTGTAACAACCTGTAATACGTTTGCAGGCATCAAGATTTTCTACAACCATGCATTCACTATACTTTATTACATTCAAATACAATGAACAGACTAATGTTTTAACAATTAGCCTTAAAATACAAAGTATTAAAAAAAATTGCTCATGGATAATCAAACATATATAAACATCTTAGGCCAAAAATTATATGTACTGTAAAATAGAAAACTTACTGAGATGTCGTTATCATCAAATCAATAATTTATGTTCGATCAATATTTTGCTACTAATATTTGTTGCTACTTTCCTTTGTTGTGTTCAGTTTCTACATAAGAACATATGTTGTTTAGAAGACCCCCACACTTCAGCGAACAGAACTCAGAATACTAATGACCACCTCCTTATCATAGTTAACAGTAAGAATTGGTCATTGGGTACAGTCCAAATACCACTACATACTTTATCTTAAATACATAAAATGCCACTACCTGTCATAGCAAATAGATTACCATAGGCTTGGGAAAGGATCAAAAACCTCCTCCACTAGGCGTAAGCACCTAAGATAAACTATCAAAGAGGGCTTTTACATGGGTTATAACGTTAGGTGTAGGGATATGAAAAACACGGTTTTGTTGGATAAAGGATATTTTACTGGTGGCGAGTTAAAGATCTTGATCAATTACATGTACTATACAATGTTGCTAAGCCAAGACTCGACTCAATCTTAAGCTAAAAACAAAATAACAAAAAGATAAAATAAACATAAAATGAAACGGGATGGTAGTCCGTATGTTTTTTTTTCTACTTTTCTTTTTCTTATTTTTTTTTTGTATTTTTCTTGATTTTTTTTTTTTTTTTTTTTTTTTTTTTTTTTTTTTTTTTGCATACACTTTTGCCCTACCATCCAAAATAATACATCATAGGGGCGTTGCATCCCCCTTACACTTGAACTTTTACATAACTTTACAAATTACTATTCTAATGACTCGAATTAAGATAATCAAAACACTTGGAGTACTTTTAAAATATTTAGCACATATGGGGGTAATAAATGATGTTCTTCCCCATTACTTCATTACACTAGTACTTTACCCATGAGTCCCAATCGTCCCAAAACAATATGTACAAGGATATGACTCAACTTAGCAACCATGTAATCAACTAGATAATTAACTTGAGTTTAAACAAATGTTGTAACAATAATGCACTAAAGATAAGTGCATACAAGGTAGGCTAAGGCGATTTGGGTGTACATTTTAGTGGGGTGTAAACAAATTCTTCCTTTAAGTAAAATGCTTAAAGGTCGAAACGAAAAGATAGGCTCTGAGGGGTGTACTAGGGGTATCGTGTACTAAAAATGAGTACAACGCAAAGGGTGTGGGAGAATTACTTGACCAATGTAGCCAACGTAATTATAACAAAAACACAGGTGTAAAACAATGGGTTAATCCTAATGCCTCTTATCATGTAGTAAATCTAACTACACGAATGTAGTCTCACTTGTGGCCTCGGAATGGTCCTAACGAAAGTTCTAGAATCTAAGTGCTACCGGTACACACATCATAGCATAAATGCTTTTCCTACCAATTCTAGGGGCGAACCTCACATATTTGGGGGTGGAAATTTTTTTTTAGTGGTACGGTTTTTTTTCTAGTTATATAACTCCTATCCGTGAGACGCTCATTAAGATCAAAGCTTCACTCCTATATGTTGTAAAAAAATTTAAATTTGGCACTAAAATTACCCTAACAAGTATTTATCTCAGTTTTATTACACATCTACTATTAAACAAACAAAAATCAAGCGTAATAGCATTCTCTAAAATCGTACTTTTACCCCCCCCCCTTACACTTAAGATGAACATTGTCCCCAATGTTCAAATAACAAGATGTAAAAGCATAAAGTAAAAGAATGAAATCAAATACTCCCCTGATTCGCTCGGTGGATAATGAAGTTACACGGTTAGATCTTCTTCCAAAGAGAATGTTGAAGCTCCATGACTAATGCATCGCCATAAGCTTGATCCAAAAACATTTCCTTGTCCAAAATAACCTGTTAAACCTGAGAAAACAAACACGAAAACCTGCATAACATCGGCGGGATAAAATCTATATATATAAGGATATAATGCTTGTGGAATGATAATTTTGCAGATTCCTGGAGATTATAAGTTAGAGATTTAATAAAAACTTTTTATGAAAACAAAACTTTCAAAAATTTCAGAAAATTAAAATCTGACGCCGTCAGGTTGTAAAGCCTGACGCCGTCAGATATGATCTGACAGAATTCTCATGTTACGTTTCCGGAAAAATTTTGGAAAAACCTATACCTTACTTCCTGGAAATCCTGCAAAACATCATTATGACTCGATACAAGCATTTGACTCAAACAAATACTAATATGTATGTTAATTTAATATTATTATGATTCATGTTCATTTGTTCTAATAAACCGATTTGACTTTCCCTTACACTTATCTTTTGCAAAATACCTTTATATGTAGTTAAGACGAAGTTAAAAACAAAATAAAGCATTTTCACAATTTTAGTTTTGAACATGAATCAATAATAATAAAAATTAAACATACACACAGAAGCAAATAAAATCAAATAAATAAATAAATAAACACACAAAGCAAATAAAGCTTGGGTTGCCTCCCAAGAAGCGCTTTTCTTTATTAACGAGTCTTGTAGCTAGACTCAAAGTCACGCTACCCTATGTAAGTAAGCTCGTCATCGAGGACGTCTTTAGGGTTAAGCTTGGATTGAAGTTTCCTATTGGTCCGCTTAGTACGATATATTTTTTCAAACTTCTCTCCATCCGGGTCATACAATGTCATCTTAATATGCCATGACCCATCTCCATCTTTGGGTGGTTTATCCCAATTCCACTTATGATCATCTTCCTCACAAGTCCACTTATTCATTCCTAGGTTAATTGGCAAAACTCCTAGGAAATCAATCATTTTCCTAAAAACTAGAGGGTCTTCAAATGGATCCAATTCGGTGTCCCTAGCTAAGAGTTGCTCTACCGTATGTGTTCGGTTCACAAAGTTCTCTTCTAGGTAAAATGGGCGTTGGGGTCCTATGAAGTCTCTATCAATCCAAGGTCCATATCTAGATGGTCTCCTAATTGATTCTAACCAATGTGGTGTTGGTTCCTCACTAGTATCATAGGCGTGTTTCTTAACATCATAGACTGACCAAGTATCTCCTTCTCCTACCGCTATCTTGGATTCCTTACAATCAATCATAGCACTAGCGGTCGCCAAAAATCCTCTACCTATCAACAAGGGGCATGTAGGGTCGCTAACCATATCAAGGACGTGGAAATCGGCTAAAATGGTTAGTTTTCCAATGTGCACTAACACGTCCTTAACTACTCCAACCGGGTAAGCAACACTCCCATCCGCTAAACCTATTATCACCTCGGTTTCTTCAAGTTTTCCTAGTTTTAGAGAGGTGTAGAGAGGTAACGGAAGTAAGTTAAGGCTTGATCCAAGATCGGCTAATGTGTCATAAGCCTCCGAATTACCGATCTTGCAAGGTAGAACAAATAAGCCCGGATCATCTAATTTCTTAGGTAGTTTGTTTTGAACGAAGGCGGTCCCTTTTTCACCTAACTTGAGCTTCTTCTCATCCAACACATCAACAACCGGACTTTCAAGGTAGAGCTCCTTGAATTCTTCGTCAAGGTTTTGAGTGGGAGATGTTTCAACTATGTTGTTGACCAATTTGGATGTCATAACTTCTTGGTCATTTGGAACGACTTGGGTTTGTTTGAAACACGTGCTCATGGAATTGACCGAATAATATTGTGGACAAGAACTAGGGGACGAAACCGATGAAATAGCGTTGACGTTTAGTTTCAGGTTCTTGACCGTGTTGCTAGGGAGTGCTCCCATTTCTCGTTCATTGAGGGCTTTCAACAAGGTGTCAATCTTATTGGTCATCTCGCTTTGTTTTTGTTTGAAATCGGCTTCAAACTTGGCTAAACGAGCTTCTTGAGATGCCATAAATTGGGACATCAATCCTTCAAAGTTATTGGTACTACCATTGCCGGAAGGATTGTTGTTGAAAGTACGGTTCGAATTGGAACCGCTTGATTGGAAACGATTAGGTGGGTTGGAAGAATTGGTTTGTTGTGCGTTTTGGTTTTGTTTCCACCTAAGGTTCGGGTGATTTTTCCATGAGGGGTTGTATGTATCACCATAGGGGTTTGGCTCGGGTTTGAAAGTGTACCACTTGTCTCCCGCTCCGTCGGTACGCGAGGATGCGTAGTCCGCAAAAGCTTGTTCGGGGAGTTCCATGCAATCACGAGTGTCGTGGGGACCACTACATAATTCACATGAAGAAGTGATTTTGTTCACTTGGCTTGAAGGTTTAGGATCCTCGTAGGATTTCATGAGAAACTTGACTTGGTCTTCAAGTTCTATGATCCTACGGTCGGAAGTGCTTGAATTGTTCGAAGGCAAAGATATTGCCTTGACCGTTTTATTCAAATCACGGGGATCACTCCAACTTTCGTTGTCATAAAGAGCAAGATCCTCTAGGAGAGCCCATGATTGTTCCGCACTTAGATCACGTAGCTTGCCACCGGCCGATTGGTCAATGGTTTGCCTCGTGGAGAGATTGATATGGTCATAGAAGATTTGGACTTGGAGCCAAAGTTCTATGCCATGATGAGGGACTTTTTGGAGTAAGTCCTTGAATCGAGTCCATGCCTCGTAGAGGGTTTCGCCTTGACATTGTTGGAACATCAAGATATCATTCCTTAGCTTGGTAGTTCTTCCCGGTGGGAAAAACTGAGCAAGGAAACGAGTGGTGAGATCATCCCAAGAGGTGATGGATCCTGCGGGTAGACGCTCTAGCCATTGACTAGCTTGGTCCCGCAAAGAGAATTGAAAGAGACGCAGTCGGGTCGTCTCTCGAGTGGCAACATCAAGGTCTTTAGAATCAACGATTTTGAGAAAGTCCTTGAGATGTTGATTAGGATCTTCAGAACGAAGTCCATGGAATGCGCATCCGCTTTGCACCAACCGGATGGTGTCGGATCGCAAGGGTGTGACATAGGCTCCTTGAGCGAGCTCAATGGTGTTTCGATAGCCATGGTGGCTAGGACGGGAGTACTCTCCTAAAGTACGGGCTCTAGGAGGTGGTGGTGGTTGTTGTGGTGGTGGGTTGTTGGGATTAAGGATATTACCATCTTCCATGATGTCGAATGGTAATGGTTACGAACAAAGAAACGAAGAAAATAGATAGACTAAAGAAAATCCTAGAAAAATAAAATAAAAATCTCACTAGAAAGGAATCTAGTGAGTAGACCTATAAAATAAAAATTCAACCTAAACAATAACTATTCCCCGGCAGTGGCGCCAAAAACTTGATGCGTGGTTTTGCAACCTTACAACAGGTTTTACCTCTCGAGGGATCTCAAGAGGCTTACAACCCCACCAGGCAGTGTACCTGACCGATGTAGTATAGTGTAGTGGTAAGTACGGGAGATTGATCGTTCTCCACAGGGAATAGTGTTCGTTAGGTATGAAAAATTACTCTAATAGGCCTAAGGGTGAGAGAAGATTCTTTTTATGTTTTTTTTATATTTTTTATGAAAGCAAGTAAAATCTCGGGTTTGAAAGAGTGGGCGGAATTAGTTGCTAGTCAACTAACCCAAATTACTACGAATGCAAATAAAATAAAATAACAGAAAATAAAAAGGTTGGTGAAAACTTATGTGGAGGGAAATGTGTTTACTTAGATTTCCTTACTCCCTAACTATCTTTTACCGGTTGATTAGTGTGTATTAGTTGCGTGGATGACGGGTGTATTCCTTAATACCATTCGTGGGGTGGCGTACGTACTTCCCCAACTCTACAAGCTCCTACTTCACTCCTATGTCGAGCCGGCTAGGAAGCTCCTAACATGGGATCACTAGAATTCGCTTGTGCATTAAATACAACCATAAAAACCTTTAGTACGCATTGGTTCATGTTTCTTAAGACGTTCAAGCAAGTTACCGAATAGGAAGTTAGCCAGTTTTCTTAAGCCTAACATAGATAAACAATCATCCAATACAACTAATAACACACTAATAACCAATAATCAATAGCTAGGTTTCATTAGATCTAAGCAAACACAAGATAAATCTAGCCTAACATGTTAAACAAAAGACAAGAATAAGATAGAATCAAACAACACATAGACATATTGAATGATTAATTGATAACTTATCTTCAATGTAACATGGAAGATCTCAAGGCAAAAAGCCTTGAAAGAGCTGCCAAATTCGTCCTAGGGTTTTCACACACAAAGTTCCCCAATAAGTTCCACACTAATGACAAAAAATTAGAAAACTATATATAGACTTTCAGATCTGACGGCGTCACGTTATGGAGTGTGACGCCGTCACCTCGCCGCTTTTAGGGTTCCCGGATGACCTTCTTGACGCCGTCCCTCTTTAGCTCTCCAAAATCCGTTCTGGCCTATCAAGGCTTGACGCCCTCAGACTATGAACGTGACGCCGTCCCTCTTTAAATTATAACGTGACGACCTTGATCAAATTAAAGGGTGACGCCGTCAGAATTCCCATGCAATTTTCACTGGCTTATCATGAGTAAATTTCACATCCACCACTTTTGCCAAGCCATGACGCCGTCTGGAGATAATCCTGACGCCGTCAAAGGTAACTTCCAGCCGATTTTTGAGACTTTGTCGTTTTCTTCACTTTTATGCTCCAAAAACGTCCAAAATGCCTCCTTTTCCAGATTTCTTCTCAAAAGTACCTAAAATGACAAAAGGAACGATTTAGGGCAATATTTGATCAAATAAATACGATTTAGGGCTTAAATGACCCCTTAAAAGCGGTACACTTTTCGCTTCATCAGTCATACCTGTTACCTATATCAGAAACAATAGGCTGGCTCCCCAATGCAGAAGCTTGGTTCCCGTGTAACAACCTGTAATACGTTTGCAGGCATCAAGATTTTCTACAACCATGCATTCACTATACTTTATTACATTCAAATACAATGAACAGACTAATGTTTTAACAATTAGCCTTAAAATACAAAGTATTAAAAAAAATTGCTCATGGATAATCAAACATATATAAACATCTTAGGCCAAAAATTATATGTACTGTAAAATAGAAAACTTACTGAGATGTCGTTATCATCAAATCAATAATTTATGTTCGATCAATATTTTGCTACTAATATTTGTTGCTACTTTCCTTTGTTGTGTTCAGTTTCTACATAAGAACATATGTTGTTTAGAAGACCCCCACACTTCAGCGAACAGAACTCAGAATACTAATGACCACCTCCTTATCATAGTTAACAGTAAGAATTGGTCATTGGGTACAGTCCAAATACCACTACATACTTCATCTTAAATACATAAAATGCCACTCTTCAACCTTCACTTTTGTACTTATAATGAATGAGGCAAGGCAAGTGTTGCATCAAAAACTTTAAGTGCTTTCGCCTCCTACATCTGACCCAAATTTTTTCACACTTGAAGAATATTTTCTAGTAAATAGCCAGCCAAAACAGAAGGCTTATAGATGTTACATGACTCAACATATATAATTTGTAGCTAATATTACCTGGGTTTTTTCCAGCAAATATCCCATACCAGAGATCATCTGTGATGAAAGATGTTGCCCTCTCAACAGCCCCAAGATACACCCGAGGTCCAAGGATTGGTGGCATTGGATGGAACAATTTTTGGTTAGGAATTTAGGATAATCCAAGTTGACTGTAACGTGCCTATATCAATCTTAATAGCAAATAATAATCATGTCAATTAGGAATAGACAAATACACATATTGACAGCAAATCAAAATTTACTGCTATTAAGAGAAAAAACATAAATGGTGTTTTAAATGATTATAAAAATTAAAAAGAAAAACATACTCCATTACATCCAAATAGGCGCTTTGTCTGATATCTGACAAAGATGACAGTACTAACAATATATTCGATAAAGCTAACAGTATTAACTTTCTTAAGCCAGCAGTGTTAATGAAACAAATAAATAACAATAATCCAAATAAGGAGAGGAGTACCCAAGAACCTTTTTGGTTATAAGATATAAAACATCATACCTGCAAAGTTCAATCAAGAATTGTATTAAGATAACATACATTAGAGGATTGTATTATAAACATAAAATAATAGATGTAGATACAGGAAGGAACATGATGATTTAAAATACCATATAATGGTTTTTGTGGCAAAGACCACCTGTGGAAGAAAAAACATAATGATTGAGGGCCTAGCATCTCATGAAGCATATTACAGATTATCATCTACTTCCTTTAGGGTTTTGTATGATGAATGAATAAAAGGCCGGATATTAATCATAACAAATTAATATTGTAGAACTATATTTAAGGAAAAGATATGCTTGATAATTTAAATTGCTCTTTTGTCTAGTATATGTTTTTTGTTTTAGGTGCTTCATCACAATCAATGGCTTGGTTCCATTGGTTGAGACGTTTCCATGTTTACCTAAAGATGCATGTTCGAATCTCACTATGGTCATTTTTTAAAATTTCGGATTTGAAGGTCAAACCTTCGAAAATTTGGTCAAATCTTGCTTAGGTGGACTGCTTAGGTGGAATAAGAGCATGATTACTCATCAATCCAGCGCTTATTCATCAATCCTGCATTTGATGACGTCATACGCATCCTGTTATATATAATATGTAGATATATTTAGGTATATATATATATATATATATATATATTAAGGTCCTTAATATATATATATATATATATATATATATATATATATATATATATATATTAAGGTCCTTAATAACTTTTATTTACCATTGAGTTGAAAATCTCGGTCATTTAGACAATGTTTTGAATATTTTCTAAATAGCACCCAATTAATTTTATAATAAAAATAAAACTATAAACTAATTTTATAAGAAAAATAAAACTACAAAATATTATACTTTATGTTTATTGGGGATAAATCTTTGGGAAAAAAAACATGGGGTCAAGATTTTCCCGTCAATTCAAATATTTTGAAAACATGATAATAGCTCTTTATGTTATTTTGAACATCATTTGATAATGGACTGATGCGTTGATATACAATTTCAAGTATATGAAGTCATAAAAATTAATGTATAAATTATTTAACAAAGCGTTCGATAAATATACTGCCAATGGTTAGTTAATACTGCTACGTCTTGAATGTTTATATTGCTTGGTATGTTAGTACTGCTCGCCTACATTAGTACTGCTACTCAATTCTTTAGTACTGCTACTAAACTTTTAGTACTGCTACTAAATTTTTGGTACTGCTAATTTACCGTTGAGTTGAAAATCTCAATCATTTAGACAATGTTTTGAATATTTTCTAAATAGCACCCAATTAATTCTATAATAAAAATGAAACTACAAACTAATTTTATAACAAAAATAAAACTACAAAATATTATACTTTATGTTTATTGGGGATAAGTCTTTGGAAAGAAAAAAAACCACGGGGTCAAGATTTTCCCGTCAATTCAAAGATTTTGAAAACATGATAATAACTCTTTATGTTATTTTGAACATCATTTGATAATAGACTGATGCGTTGAGATACAATTTCTGGTATATGAAATCATAAAAATTAATGTATAAATTATTTAACAAATCGCTTGATATTTATACTGCCAATGGTTAGTTAATACTGCTACGTCTTGAATGTTTATACTGCTTGGTATGTTAGTACTGCTCGCCTACATTAGTACTACTACTCAATTCATTAGTACTACTACTAAACTTTTAGTACTGCTACTAAATTTTTAGTACTGCAACTATATTATTAGTAAGACAATTCACTAAATGAAATATTGCAAACTTAGTTTACGTGGAGATTCATATGGTATAACACAAATTATGCATTAAGACAACAACAAACAAAGTGCCAATTGGAAATGTCCACAACCAAAGGAAACCTGAGAAATACATTCATACATTCGAGGCTACACCAAACAAGACCAGGCCATGTTGCTTTAAATATAACATAAAAATTAAACAAAAGGTAGCATTTCATTATGATAAACGTTTAAACAAAGGGGCACGCTTACATATGACTCTCGATTAGGCAAAGATTGTATCAAAAAAACTGATCAAACAACTTAATTAAAATCATTCATCTTCATGGCATTAGCTTCTTCCTCCCGGGCACTAGCTTTGGCTTGAGCACACAAATCTACCAACAATTCAAGCAATACCCGATGCCTCTCTTGAGTTTTCCTCAAAGCATCAAGCGAGTCCAATGCGACCCCACGAGGTCCTAATGCTTCCATGTCAACCATCATCACTCGGTTCTTCGCCATTACCCTCCTGAGATGCTCACAACAAGCGTGAATCAATTTTGAACAAGCTGACTCTTCACCTGCCTGCTGTACAAACCACACACGCATACAGTCATGCAATTTGGACGAGCCAGCAAGATTCATTAGCTCATCTAAAATCTGGAATTGTGTCATTGAAACCAATACACACTAGAAATGGATTTATGCCTGGATGTGACAAAAGTTCCAAATAAATAGGCAAATCTGCAGTTACTTCAACAGGAAAGCTGGAAAGGCATTATAAACCATAACCCCTCCCATTAATACAATTTCAACCATAACACACAACCTAAGTTTGCATGCACTTATGTGCACGTATGAATTCGAGAAACTTTATTGATATTCTGCTTTAACAAATATGTGATGAATGGGAAAACATAACATTGGCACATATATATTATGATTGACATAACTGGATAAAGTGTTTAAATATTAAAACAGTCATACAAAAAACAAGAACAGTGGTAAATATCTTTTTCATTCCCCTCTCTTATTCTTGGCTAATGATTGTAACCCAGCTAGCCTAAATGATAACGCTACTGCCTACGTAAAAACCTAATTATTTTGGTTCATTTTAGTAGCGTTTCCTTCTTCCTCATGGACCCCAACTTGAGCTTGAATCAGCAAATTGGTCAACACTCCAAGCATGGCCCGATGCCTTTCCTGAGTTCGCATCATAGCATCTAAGCAACCTAGAGTAACAACACCAGGAGCTAATGTTTCCATGTTCACCATCATGACCCGATTCTTTGTCATGACTCTCCTATGATGTTCACAGCATGCTAACAGTAAGCTTGCGAATGCAGAGTCCTCAGTGGCCTGCTAAACAAACCACAACCGTATCCCGTCATGCAAGTTAGGCGACCCAGCAAGTTCCATTAGGTGATTTAGGTTTTGGAATTGTGCCATCTTAACAAAGTTAGATGATAGTTAAGGTGTGCTCATGAGTAGTTGTGCCAAAATTGAAAAATACTAAACTCAATTTATAGATATTTACTTGGGTAACTTGAAAGCCATTATTACCAAATACCCCTTTAATAACAGTCCTAAACTATTCTCTTAAAACACCAACTAAACTGTCAATTGATAAATGAGGAAGACTAAACAGTGTGGAAAAATAAGTTCCAGCATCTTTTAAAATTCATGGCAAAATAATAATTTAGGTAAAAATCTTTTCATATTTTCCAGCTTCCTCAGTTATTTATATTAAAAAAGTTCCTCAGCTTTTGACTTAAAAATTTTAAAAAAGGTGTGGTAAGCCTAATCATACATATGTAGACTAATCAGACACTATATTCTCTCAGAAATTTACTCCACAGAAGACTGAAGGTTTGTACTCAATATAATCATTCCCATGTCTCCATATTTAAAAATCTGTTTAGGCCTCTTTGAATATTCTTAACATATATATTGATACAAATAATGTTTTGAATAAACGTGACCATATTATACATGCTCTAACAAAGTTGATTTGAATATGAATCCAGATTTGTATTCAATCCAACAATTTATTCATGATCCCATGCCAAATTTATATGCCCAACCCTGAATTCCTATGAGCATTTGCAGATTCAAATATCAATGTCAGAAACATTCCTTCGATCCATAACATTCTGGACAACTCACTAACCGTACATTTGGAAACTACTGTAAGACCAGACGGTAGAATCAGTGCTTTTTGTGGAATCAAGCTAACAGACCTTGCCACGCAGCAACAAGGTGAAATAAAATGTTCATGCATTCCTTTATGGTTAAAAATTTATAAACAAAGTTTGAAGATGACATATGTATATTTATACTTATAAATTGAACAAAATATTTAGGTGAAACAACCGATATAAACGATTCAGGAATTGGACCATCACATACATCAACCTATAACACTAGATCTAACCAGGAAATAAATCATAAACGGACAAGAGTAGGTCATTCGTCAACATTTTTTATTGCAAACTCTAAACCAGTGAGATATATAGCCTAGAACTAAACTATGGCCTATTACCATTATTCCAAGTTCAAGTAGCAGGCATCCTAGAAAAAACACAAAAAGAGAAGCTCTCATCTCAACAGGTAAGCTAATACTTTTTTACAATGAGTTAATTCAGTTAACCTGTGTTTGAAGATGACATCTGGATATTTATACTTATAAATTGACCAAAATATTTAGGTGAAACAACCGATATAAACGATTCAGGAATTGGACCATCACATACATCAACCTACAACACTAAATCTAACCAAGAAATAAGTCATAAACGGACAAGAGCAGGTCATTGGTTCACATGTTTTTCTCAGCTATCCCTTAAATAATTATATTCACCATTTTTTATTACAAACTCTAAACCAATGAAATATATAACCTAGAACTAAACTATGGCTTATTACCATTATTCCAGGTTCAAGTAGCAGGCATCCTAGGAAAAACACAAAAAGAGCAGCTCTCATCTCAACAGGTAAACTAATACTATTTTACAATACGTTAATTCATTGAACCTGTGTTATTACCATAATTGTCTAACGATCAAGCCTAAATATATATTGTAAATTGTTTAATCCACAAGGTGTAGAAGTTGCTTACCATAACCTTGGCCCTCTATCAACAAAATGCCCTAATTGTGAAGCATACATGTGGCATGAAGAAAGAATCAGGAATGGAACCAGAGTTGCAATTCAATTGTTTTCCTTTTCCATGTGCTGTCAAGATGGTAAAGTACGTCTGCCCAAGTTCAAAGACGCACCTCCACCGCTGGACCGGTTGCTAAACTTTAATGATCCTACAACATCAAAATTTAGAGACCAAATTAGGGTGTATAATAGCATGTTTTGCTTCACCTCTTTTGGAGGAAATATAGATCACTCAATAAATCTAACCCGGGAGCCATATACATTTAGAATTATTGGGAAAAATTATCATCGGATGGGATCTCTAATTCCAGAAACCAGGGTTCAGCCTAAGTATTCTCAACTTTATTTTTTTGACACACACAATGAGACAACGAACCGCATGTCGGCTTTCATTGGAGATCACAAAGCAAAAGGGCCAGAAGAATCAGTAGTCAGAAGCCTAATTGATATGACGAATGAATTCAGCTCTATCGCTAGAGCATTTCGGATGGCCAAAGATTGGGGCGTCCAAAAAAAATCATATGATTTCCAGTTGCGACTACTCGGCCACAGAACAACTTCAAGACAATATAACGCCCCAACTGTATCTGAAGTGGCGATTCTAATAACAAATGATTTTGGGGACACTAATGAACCAAGAGATATTATTATAAACAACAAGAGCTGTAGACTTCAAAGAATATCATAAATGCATCCATCATACATGGCGCTACAATATCCTTTGCTATTTCCGTATGGAGAGGACGGTTTTCATGATAAAATACCTTACTATTCCAATTCAGGAAAACGGAAAACAAACCATGATTTTCTTACTATGCGAGAGTATTATTGTTATGTGATTCAATATAGAGATACTGAAGGAACTACTCTGCTCAGGGGTAGACGTTTATTTCAGCAATTCCTGGTGGATACATACACAGCCATTGAGGAACACAGGCTAAGATGGACAAGACACAATCAAAGTGCGTTACGTGTAGAACTCTACCATAATCTATCTGATGCTGCGACGAGAGGAGATACAAGAGCTGAAGCGATCGGCCAATGAATAGTTTTACCCTCCAGTTTCACGGGAAGCCTAAGGTATATGATGCAAAATTATCAAGATGCAATGGCTTTATGCCACACATATGGCAACCCGGATCTTTTCATAACTTTCACCTCAAATCCAAAATGGCCTGAAATTCAAGAGATGTTGTCCCATATTCTTGGCCAGAAATCCCATGAATGGCCGAAAGTTGGAACTAGGGTTTTTAAAATGAAGTTAACTAACTTGCTGGATGATCTTACGCAAAACCAGAGTTTTGGAAAGACCCAAGCAGGTACTATAAGGTTCTTTATATAAACAACTGTCTATTTTTCACACCCCTATATTAACCACTCTTTTTTAAATGCGCTATTGAACAGTTGTGTATGTCATCGAATTCCAAAAACGTGGGCTCCCACATGATCATATCTTGCTATGGCTTGAAGACATATACAAATGCAAAACCTCAAGCGAAATAGATGATATGATATCAGCTGAAATGCCATCACCAACACGCGATCCAAAAGGGTACAAAGCTGTTACAGAATACATGCTTCATGGTCCATGTGGCATGCAAACAAATAGTGCTTCGTGCACGGTAGAAGGCAAATGTATGAAACATTACCTCAAGTTGTTTTACGGAGAAACAACGATTGATGATGAGGGGTATCTTGTTTACCGTAGGAGGAACAATGGAGTAAGTGCTGTTAAAGGTAAATACACGTACGATAATTCTTATGTCATCCCACACAATAGATACCTTTTGCTCAAATATCAGGCACATATTAACGTGGAATGGTGCAACAGATCAAGAGCAATCAAGTATTTGTTTAAATATTTAAACAAAGGACCCGACAGAGCCACCATAGTTATACAAGAGAATGTAACCTCTGAATCAGGAACGGAAATGGTTGTAGCAGTAGATGAAATAAAAAATTACTTGGATTGTCAATTTTTGGCCCCATGTGAGGCAGTATGGCGTATCTGCCGGTTTGATATCAACCACTGCTAGCCGTCAGTCATGAAGCTCATTTTCCACCTACCAGACCAACAAACAATTACACTCCGTGATTCGCAAAATCTCCCGGAATTACTTGGGCGAGAAAGTATCAGAGATACTATGTTTACAGATTGGTTTGAATTGAACAAAAGGGATCCAAATGCGCGTGAACTAACATATGCCCAGATACCAACAAAGTATGTTTGGCACGAGCAAACAAAAATGTGGAAAAAACGCAAACAAGGAGAATCCGTCGGGCGCATCATTTATTGCCACCCAGCATCAGGTGAGCACTACTATCTAAGGATGTTGTTAAACGTTGTTAAAGGTGTTGAGTCATTCAAAGAGATTAGAACATACAATGATACGGTCTATGCAACCTTTAAAGAAGCTTGCTCAGCTAGGGGCTTGATTAGTGATGAAAAGAAGTGGACCCAAGCTATATTGGAAGCAAGCTTCTGGGCTACCGGATCACAACTAAGGGGTCTATTTGTAACTATATTGCTATTTTGTTAATCGAATAGCCCCCGACGCTTATGGGACCAAACATGGGAAGAAATATCTGAAGATATTTTATATAAAAAGCGAAAACACTTTATGTATCCGGCGTTGGAACTGACAGAGGAGTAGACACAGAACTACTGCTTGGTGGAATTACAGGAGCTCTTGCACAGGAATGGGAAGTTTTTATCAGATTTTGCTGATCTTCTACAACCCAACCCATCGCTATTAACGAACTTGGACAACCGTATGATCAGAGAAGAGTTAAGCTACAACATGAAACAGCTTAAGAATGAACATCAAACGCTCCATGCATCGCTAAACCCAGAACAACGAATAATATACGACAAATTCATCAACTCTGTGCACCAAAAAATAGGAGATTTTATCTTTGTATATGGTCCCGGTGGCACCGGGAAAACATTTTTTTACAAAACGATCATCTCCCGATTAAGATCAGAGAAAATGATTGTTCTTTCCGTTGCATCATCAGGTAAACAGCAGTCAACAAACCATTCTTTTAATTTAATAAGGTAATATACCAGGTAATAAATAACATCTTTTGTTCTATCATGTACACGATGAAACAGGAATAGCTTCATTGCTTCTTCTTGGTAGGAGAATAGCCCACAGCAGATTTGTTATATCGCTAGAGTTAATGGAGAATAGTGCGTGTGGTATAAAACAGAACACACACCTGGCGGAGCTTATGAAAGAAGTCAGTTTAATAATATGGGACGAAGCAACAATGACTCAGAGGTACGGCTTCGAAGCGCTGGATAAGACACTTAGGGAGATACTAGGGTACCCAAATGGGGCAAACAGGGAACACATGTTTGGAGGCACGACCGTCTTACTTGGAGGAGATTTTAGGCAAATTTTACCGGTGATACCAAAAGCAAAAAGACAAGAAGTGGTCAAGTCTTGCATAAACAGGTCAAAATGTCACGTGTTTAAGCTAACATGCAGCATGAGGGTTAATGAATACGACACGCAAGGAAACATCGACACGAATAAACAGAAGTTTAATTAGTGGGTTTTAGATGTGGGGAATGGAAAGGTGCCAGCGAAAATGAAGGAAGGAGAGGATGAACCAACTTGGATCCAAATTCCCAAAAATTTCCTCATCAAAGATTGGAAGTGTCCCATAGCAGAGATTGTTAAAGTAACATTTCCGGACTTCACTATAAGGCAAAAAAACAAAGGATATTTAAGAGAAAGGGCAATATTGACACCGAAAAATGAGGATGCAGATGACATAAATGACCATATGTTTAAAATGCTAAGAGGGAAATCTGTTACCTACAAAAGTTCAGATGAAGTCTGTAAAGCATCAACTGATGCCCTCGATCAGGAACAGTTTACCCACCGGAGTTTTTAAATCTTTGAAGTTCCAAGGGCTGCCACCGCATGCACTAAAGTTATAAAATGAGCTGCCGGTAATGCTGTTACGGAACGTCAATCCGAGCCAAGGTATGTGCAATGGAACCAGGCTGATTATCACACATCTCGGAGATTTTGTCATCCAGGCGAAAATCATCACAGGTTCTAACATCGGAGGCGTGGTATTGATACCAAGAATTACGCTGACATCAAACAGAAATTAGTGGCCGTTCATTGTGAAGAAGAAGACAGTTCCCCATTAAACCATGTTATGCAATGACTATCAACAAGAGTCAAGGGCAATCACTTGATTTTGTTGGCCTGTATCTACCAGCACCAGTATTCAGCCATGGCCAACTCTATGTGGCGATATCTAGAGTTACCAGCCCGGAAAGACTGAAAATTCTAATGATGGAAGACACCGACAAGAACTTAAAACATCACACGCGCAACATTGTCTATAAAGAGGTTTTTACCAACCTATACTAGCACCGCAAGGTATGCCTTATAAGTCTATAATCAAACCATATAGGTATTTTATACCTGAGTTGTTGCATACATGCATTGTGCTAACATCATGTATGATTATGTCCCACTGTCATATGGAAATGAATAAGATTTCTATAACAGTACTAAAATCCAGCTTCAATAACCAAAGAACATGCCGGCAGTACTAACGATATATCCCAGTTCCAACAAGCAGTACTAACTGTTATAACAAGCAGTACAAACATAAAATCCATAAACTAACACTCTTTAAACATCTATAAGCAGACAATAAGAATCAAACAACCCCCAATAATCCATCCGAACCAAAATAACATCATCAGGTAATCAACTTAAAACAAATCCACGAATTTTTAAACACGCCCATTAAACTAATAACGATCCAATCCAAATCCCATGTACAAAATCCAATGAGCGCACACAAAAAAAAAAACAATACCTGAACTACTTAATCAATGCCCAAATCAATGTTTGTAGTGATGATAAAACAATCAAGCCCTTAAAGATAACGTTTAATTTGATTGTTTATTGTTTGATTTCATTTATGTTACTTCAAACTGAAAACCCTAAAATCACTGTACACACCTATTTCACCAATATTCCTGTGTGTGAGAGATAAAATAAGTCAACTGCTTATAAATAAATTATATTAAAAAAAAAAGAAAAAAGAAAAAGAAAAAAGAGGATTGTGACCTTAAAACATAAATATTATTCATTATATAAGTAGATGAGTACATCATAAGATCAAGCATCAACCAAGCAAAACACATACAAACCCAACCAAACTACCTACACGATTGACCAACCCAAAAAACCCTAAACAACCATTCGACTGTAGCCCTAATCGTACTTCTCCATGATGGCAATATCATGGTGCTTCTTGGTTACAACAGCACGGACTTGAACCAAAATGGCCGTAAGCGACTCCAGCAAACGGCGCTCCATCACTTGAACCTCACGAAGGCACTCATAAGTATCATCAGCAGATTCTTCTTCATCAAAATTAAAAGTAAAAACCTCACTCATTCTCTCGGTGCGCTTATCAATCTTTCTACGCAGCTCATTGCATCGATCCCCCAGCCACATGAGCATCCCTTCATCTTCTGTAACTTCTTGACTGAATAGGAACTTGAAACAGTTGTGTAGCTTATCAGACCCACACATATCTTGCAGTTCACTGATTAGAGGAGTTTGAGACATTTTTTTGTTGATGAGATGATAGTTGTTAGGTAAGAAATAGTGTTCTGTTGATAAAACTTAAATGGGTATAATGAAACTAAACCAATCAGTAACTCAATATATTATAACTGAATAGAGTTAATCATTCCAAAAATTAAATCGAGTATTAATTCACACAGTTCGTTCGTCTTCCCATGTAGAAACATCAAATTTGTAATTAACATAAAATTCACCAATACAATATAAACCCCTCCAACTTTAAAATGCCTCAAAATTACAATTAAACTTTGCAATATAACAAAAGTAACCCTCAAAGTTTGCCTATTATGATAAAACATATTATTTCCTTCAATCTTCTTCATTAACAAATGCATTTTTAAATTATCGGCTCTATCTATGTATCATTATAAAAGTTGAAATTTTTAATTATTTACTTCTGCTAATTAAAAAAAATAATAAATAAAGAAAGGATAACTCAAAAAGTATGTTTCTAAAATATTAATATGTGTGTATAATAAGTAGTGTATGTTTCTTAAATATTAACATGTGTGTATAATAAGTAATTAAAATTATAATATTTATACAATAAACCAATATACTCAAATAAAATTTATACAATTTTAAAACGTGCGTTTCGATTTAAATATATTAGATTTCTAATTCAGTATTTAAACTTCTTTTTAAAGAGTATCAATATGGAAGGACGCTCAAATAGAGAAACATCAAAGCTGAGAACCGTTAATAAAGCAAATCAAACATGCACTTACTACTTACAAGAATGTGTACTAATGGTCAAACGGATCTTTAAGCATCTTTCATACGAAACATACCTATTTGTAAAAGCTTAATAAAGCGAATTCCTTAGTTTAACACTTCAATCTTCTCGATTAATGTTAGAACACCTAAATAACCATTGCGAAACTGATGCAACTTCATGGTAATCGAAGCCCGTGCATCGCACGGGCCATGCTACCTCATATAGATAAAAAGGTACTAGCAAGGTGCTAGGAACAATGGTACATATACAGACTAGAAAAAAAAACAGAAGGTACAAAAACTAGAATCTACCCGAGGCTTTAACTGCGAGGACTACAAAAGGGAAGAAAAACTCTTGCCAATTACAGCAAAACCGAGACAAGAGAAAAATCCCCATGCACGGAGGCCGAGCCATCGGTTTTCACTCCGAAGCCTTTTTTATGTAGACTCAAACAAGCCTCGGGGAAAAGGAAACAAAAAGACAACGCTACAAAAGAACCAGAAAAACTCGTGAAGCTCAAAACTCCCAGCAGCGCACATCACTGACTCGAAAGAAGCAGATGATTTTTTAGCCATTCTATCCAATTACACGACATATGACCCCTAATGATGAGCCAAGAAATGAAAACCAAATGAATGTTGTCGAAAATATCACTTTTTCTCATTGGGTGGGAACAAAAAAGCGACACAATTGCGATACTTCCAAAGCCACCAAAAGGACGAAGCAAAAACAATGGAGAGGCGACGTTTCTTCTCATTAGAAGAGTTCCAGGAGTCAACCAAACCATCCAATGCACGAGAGAACTAAGAATGGGGAGAGGAGTATCACACTGATAAGTCCTATATTGTTGAATACTTATCACATGTTATTTGCTCATATTATACATGTTTATATCTAAATTGATACTTAATTGCCTAAGTTTTCCTATTTTCAGTAATTAAGGAGCAATATTGTCAAAGACACGAAAAGAAGACATGATTTGGAGCTATTTTGTATGCAAGTTGTAAAAGAGCATATGGCGTAAGAAACTCTGGCCTTACGCCGTATTTGTACCTGGAAGAATTCACTAAGTCTTGGTGAATATTGAAGAATGTGGCGCATCTTACTCTGGCAATGCGCCGTAATTGGATGCTCTACAGTCAAAGCCCAAGTCAACCATTGAAGGATTTTGGCATATGAAACTCTGGCCATACGCCATAATGAGGATCTTAACCCCCCCCCATCCAAGTTTATTGAAAATTTGAAGTTTACGGCGTATCTCATCCAATGTTGCAAAAATCGTGAATCGGTAGCCGGGCGGTCGATCACCCTGCAATGAGTAATTGGCCGAGGCGGGATTAATCGGTGATTAATCGGATTGGCATTTTTTTTGCATGTTTTGGGTATTTCTGGAGACCAAACAAAAGATCGTAACTGATTACAAGCCTACTATGTTTCCAAACCTCAATAAAAGGCTCCAATTCTGATTATGAGGCTCATTGTGCATTATAAGTGAAATAAACGATCCCCAAATTAAGTATAATGCCTAAATTTTCATTTTTTAAAACCTGACCGATTTGGCCGATTCGGCCGATTTTTGGCCGATTCAGCCGATTTTTGGCCGAATCGGCCGATTTTTGGCCGATTCGGCCGATTTTAGGCCGATTTTTTTGCCTGACCGATTTTTTGGCCGATTTTCACTATTCTACAAGGTACTGGGCCGATTAACGATTAATCGCGATTAATCGGCCGATTCAGCCTATTTTTGCAACATTGATCTCATCTCAAGATTACGCCGTATTTAGAAGATACGCAGAATATGCTTGGTATATGCTTTCTTCGTCAGCAAACAAGATATCTAGATTACGGTGTATTCCCTATGGATTACGCCGTATTCCATCCATGAAAGAAGATTATAAATACAAGCCCTAAATGGAAGTTTTTGATATCTTTCACTCACCACTCTCAACCACAACTGAATTTCACCACTCCAAGGCCTCAAGATCAGTCCCAAGAGCTAGGATAACAAGAAGAGAAAGTCTCGTATCATCACATTTGGCTTAATCATTCGGTTTACATATCGATTTCATTACGATTTTATTTGTGTATCGTTTAAATTATCTCTTTGTGCTTTTACATACATTATGGGCTAACACCCTTGGGTGTTATTCATAAAAGGGTGTTATCCATGTTTATGAATATTCTATGATAGTAATTTCCGTTTGTTTAGATCTTATGTCTTGTATTGTTTAGTTTATGTTTTTATCATTTCAATGCTCGTTTATATGTTTGAATAGTTTAAGTCTAGAATCGCATTGACGAAGCGGGTATTGGATGTATATTATGAGAACACTTAAGTTAGCATAATACTCTTCTTACATGGACCAAGTGGGGGAAGGGTATGGTACCGTATGGATCAACTAGGTACCATTGATAAATCACATAGATTAGTTGACACGTCTTAATACATGCTTGTATTCCGATAGGTGCATAGACCAAATGGCCTTCGAGATTACATGTGTAGTAGCTAGATTCACGGACCAAATGGACTAGTTTAGGTTAGATAGGAGTGTGGGGATGTTTTCTGGACAAATGAAATATTCCCCACATATCCTGACGTCACTATTACTTTACAAATAGATCATTGCACTAATAAACGGATGACTAGAATGGAATAAGATTAACATGGCTAGCATTTCCTTCCCTTAAGTGATCACAACCGTAGATCGACCTCATACTTACCCTACTGACTACATCTGATCGGGTACACTGCCCATGAAAGTGTGTCCTTAAGGTATAAGTCTGGCTAAACATAAATTTAAAACTTTAATATAAAAATACCTACAAAGAAACACACATCAAGTTTTTGGCGCCACTTCCAGGGAATAGTTTCATTTTAGGTTAATTTAGTGTGTTTTGTATTTTTGTCAGATTAGTTTAGTTATTATTTGCTTTATTTGTTTTCTTTGTTTGTTAACTGTCTTCTATCTCAGGTTAGGTTTACGGTGTATTCACTTCCATTAGATACGGCGTAATTCTTGATTCTCAGTTACGGCGTATTGCTTTCTCGCATACGGTGTAATTGTTACTGAAACAGATTAGTTGTCTTAGTTTAATTTTCATTTTATTTTTATTTTCAGTTTTTATTAATCTGTTAATTTTAATTTTTATTTAAAATTTTCTAAAAGAAAAGAAAAACATAAAAATATTAAAAATCGTTATTATTTATCTTTATGGCGTATTAGTTTATTTTGATACGGCGTAATGGTTTGAATTCAGTAATCGTATTGTTTTAAGATTGATTACGGCGTAAATAGTTTCCTATTTACGGCGTATTAGGTGAACAGTAACACTAAAAAGATTTTATTTCTCGTATTTAGGATTAATTTTTCTTTTTAAGATTAATAATGGTATTTGTTTTATTTCATATTAAGTATGAAAATTGTTGCACAGGGGAACAAATTTGATAGGAACGACATCATGGCTATTGATGTTGATGTGCTTACTCATGAGACACCTATGGAAAAGGCATTCGCCGAATTTATGAAGTTGTGCTCGATTGATATTGATCTATTTACCCTGAGATCGTTGTGAACAAAACCTATGAAGAATGGGTCAATAAGTGGCAACAAAAGCGAGTTGAAGGAAGAAAATGGGTAGAAGATTCTGATATTAGTAGTGAAAACAATAATTCATGGGGAGAATGGCCTGATAAATTACAATGTTGCATGATTAAGCAGCAGGAGAAAGAAGTAAATGAAGAAGAAGAAGCTTTTGAAGCTTGGTTGAAAAAGAAATATGAGTACTACTATGAAATGGATGAAAACACAAAGAAAACTTGCGTGATACTTGGTACTGGAAAAACTGGAACAAAGATGAAAAGAAATAGTATGCTAAGCCACCCAATGCAACATTCGATGATGGATAGATGCGAACGTTGTGAATCATGATGAGATGAATGAAGAAAGCAAGTCAGAACTTTGGCTTGTCTGGAATGACTTGTATAAGAATGAAAAAAAAAGTGTTGGAAGAAAAATTCGATTCATATACTACTACAATCGATGAATTGTTCGAATGTACTTATAAATACAATGAAAACAAGAGAGGAAGAATGAAGGATAGGATTTGGTTTCAATGGAATGAGTTACATCGTGATGGAGAATCTTGAACCGAAGAAGATCTTGATTATATGGAAGAATATTTTGAACCAAAGAACGATGCCCATTATGTTGATCCCTAGGAGGAAGCTTATAAACAAAAGAGATGTGAATTGCTTGGATTGGCATACAAATCATATCCAGTTATTTTGATCGAAAAGTATGAAGTTGCCAAGTACTCACTAGGAACTAGTGAACAATACGTGATTATAAAGGAAACAGGATTAAAAGGAATGCCAAGGAATGAAGAGAATGTTACTAAAGTGTTTAGAGAAATCTTGGATTTGAAGGCATATGGAGCAATGGTCACAAGACAAGCGTAAGGAGGAAGAGAGCCAAACTTGAACGACTAAAAAATAACCAAAAGTGCTTACCGAGAGACAACCCGGAATGTTTTTCAATTTTTTGTTTTCTTTTTAGGATTCTGTCGGACGAGTAGATACGACGTAACCACTTCTGATTACGGCTTATTCCACTCTCAGATTTTGTACTTTTTTTTGGGAATTAAATGTTCTGAAGATAAGTATTGGAAAGTAAATGTTTTAAAGGTTAGTACTGCTGAGAAGAATACACTAACACTATTAACTGCTAGTGTATATTTGAAGTCTGTTCAAGTTATAACTAACAGTACTAACTGATAAGTTAGTACTACTAGTACAAAAAAAGGTACTGATGGTTGAATACTGCTGTTGGAGTGACTCATACTACTGCTAAATGGATAAGTGTCGCGTATACTATTGCTGAATGGATAAGTATGTATAAGATATTTGTGTATAAAAGTCAAATATATACGGTAGATAATATCTTTGATATGTGTTCAGTCAACATGTTGAATACACAGAACAAGTTGTATCTTAGGGACTGACATACATAACATGCAAGTATTTCGACAAGACTTATCATAATTGTAAAGATCTCTTTTGTTGTATAAGAGAGAGATCTTAGCTTAGAATTTATGTGTGCTTAACAGAGATAAGTAACTAGTTGAAAGCCTAGAAAACATACATTGTGTTGAACATAACAGAAACAGTTTTCTTTGTAATAGAGATTTAAGGTTTTTAACCCTAGTGTTAGTGAAGATCACTCGTATTATTCTCAATAATTTTGAATCGTTTGGTGTTATACTTTCTGTGTTCATTGTTCCTCACAAAAGCATTACTGTTCCATTTCCATAACCAATATACTTCTAAGTGTGGTTAAGTAGATTCCGCATACTTAATCATATTCACTCAAAGTATCATATACACATGTTATAAAGGACTAACATCCTACAAAGTGTATTACATCGTCTCAATTGGTATCAGAGCCAGGCTGATATCTTTGATTTAGAAGAAGAAATGGACATGGAGTCTATTCAAACGAATGTTGCTGCAAAGTTGCCAATGCTCAAGCAGAATGAGTTTGATATGTGAAGGTTAAGGATAGAGCAGTATTTCCAAGTGCAAGACTATATACTTTGGGAAATTATTGAAGAAGGTAACTATTTCAAGCCTACAACCACTACATCAACAGTTGATGACAAGGTAGTAACAACTGTGAATACCAACCCAACAACTGGAGAAGATAGAGTAAAAAAGAAGAATGACCTCAAGGCCAGAAGTATCTTGATGATGACCATTCCAAATGATCAACTTTTAAACTTCAGCAAGTTCAAAGATACCAAGTCATTATTTGAGGCCATTGTTGCAAGGTATGGTGGAAATGAAGCCACCAAGAAGACCCAGGAGACTTTTCTCAAGCAGAACTTTAAAAACTTCTCTTCAACAACCAATGAATCACTGGATCACATGTTTAACAGGCTTCAGAAGATTGTGAGCCAACTTGCTGTTCTTGGTGTAGAGATACCTCAAGAAGATTTAAACTCCAAGTTCTTAAGAAGTTTACCTGAAGAGTTGGCTATACATGTGGTTGTCTGGAAAAACTAGTCAGATATTGATTCAATGAGTCTGAGTGACTTGTACAACAACTTCAAAATTGTTGAACAAGATGTGAAGAAAGCTGGAAGTGCTAGTTCAAGCACTGGGAACATGGCATTTGTGTCATCTCCTAGTACCTCAAATCCAGTTGAAGATGTGAAGGTTGATATAGGAGTTGGTACTGCTAGTTCATCAAGCAGTACTGTTGGTATTATAGATGAGAAAACATGTTGTGCTTATCTCACAAGCCAGAATGATAGGTCTATGCTTACTCATGAAGACCTCCATGAAATCAATGATGATGATTTAGAGGAGATGGACCTAAAATGGCAAATTTCTCTTCCTAGCATGAGGGCTAAGAAATTCTATCAAAGTACAGGTAAGAAAATCACTATCAGCAGCAATGATACTGCTAGTTTTGACAAATCAAAGATAGAATGCTATAACTGCCACATGATGGGGCACTTCTCAAGGGAATGTAGAAGACCAAGGCATAAAGATGGCAAAAGCAAAGGTTTTGGAAGCAAGTCCAAAACAGGAGAGGTTACTGAGCCAAACTCAAAAGCTATGGTAGCTATTGATGGCTTAGGTTTTGATTGGAGTTTCATGGTAGATGAAGAAGAACCTTCTACTCAGATGGCTTTCATGGCCTTCTCTATTACTGAGGTACAAAATGATAAAGTTTGTTCTAATTCTTGCAATGCTCTTAAAGAACTAGACTCTTTAAAAACATTAGGATGAACAAAGGATAGAACTAAACAAAACTCATCAAAACTTAACAGATTATAAGGTAGGTTTAGCTACCCTAGAGAAGCAGATCATACACTATAAAGACAATGAATTTGCTTTTTTTGATGACAAAGCTCTTCTTAAACAAGACATATTTTTTAAAGATGCTTTTACTAGACTCATGCACTGTTTGATAAATTTTAACTTCCTCCCCTGATTCTGAGCATACACATCCACAATCTTTCATCCTCTGATAATCTTCCTTCCCAATATTTTCATCAATTTGGGCAATCTTCTTCCCCTACATTTGGTTAATCTTAACACTTGTGTTAGAGACAAAAATTGCCACGAGCTGGAAAACCCTGTCAAGAAAGCCCTTTGAATGGGTTTATATGTACACAGGCAGTTATTTATAACTGAATACGTTGGTTCTCACACAACCAGAGGTTAAATTAAACCAAAATCTTGATTAAGTGTCTATTAACACACTTAATCCCTTCAAAATGGTTGTTAGCAATATGATTTTTCAAATTAAAATCAAGTTCATACTGCTAAGTCAAAAGTTTCTTAAAATCTCTTGGATTCATAATGGCTCAGAAACCCATCTAATGATGAATTATGAGTTATTGCCCCATGATTCACCTCTCACAGGAGTTAACACATCTGGAAGTGATGAGGGCAGCAAAGTGAAATTTAAGGAATTGATGGCTTTATGTACAACATTGTCTGATAAGGTATCCAAATTGGAAGATGAACTTCTTCTAGTTCATCAAAGGAGTCAAGTTCAGATGATGGTGAGAGATCTTCCAAACAGGAGAGGAAGATTAACCAAATGTAGGGGAAGAAGATTGCCCCAATTGATGAAAATATTGGGAAGAAAGATTATCAGAGGATGAAAGATTATGGATGTGTATGCTCAGAAACAGGGGAGGAAGTTTAAATTGATCAAACAGTGCTTGAGTCTAGTAAAAGCATCATCATCTTGTATGCTCTTGTCTTTTCAAACACCTGGCTCGGCAGCAGTTGTTGTATCTCCTCCTACAATGGAAGCTTTGCCTTCAACAAGCTCCACTTTCAATTGTTGGATGCTGGAAATAAGATCTTTTATCTCTCTTCTTCATGTTCGGACATCTTTGACTTAAAATGATAAAGCTCTGTCTTGACATCATATTGAAAATTTTGACAAGATTCTGGAGTATTATATATATTCAGAAGGGATGAAGCAATTCAGAAAGGATTGATGATATTCAAATAGAGAAAGTTCTTTCTAAGCTCTTTCAGTTTCAATTTCAGTTCACTACGTTTGTTCATCACGTGCTTGGCTTGCTGAGAAATGATTTGACTTCTTAGAGCAATTACAGGGAAGATAATATCAGGCTTTAAGTATCCAAGATACATGGCACCATTGCCTCTTATAATTCCTCCATCCAAGGAAATTGCACCATCTTTTAGGCAATTATTGAAGCATGAGCAAGGTACCGCTAGTGTTGAAGACAAAGAAAAAGGTTGAAAGTGATTCAAAAATGGCTGAAAGTGATTCACAGATGGCAAATGAGTTAGACAGAAAGATAGTTAATCTTGCAGAACAAAGAAAAGCTCAGATCAAAGAGTCTGACTATGTAGTGTTTGAAAGACTCTCACAATCCTCATTTAATTCAGAAGAAACTTGATGATTTGGGATAAATCACAAGTTTAGGGGAGGATTTTTGGGAATTAAATGTTCTGAAGATAAGTATTGGAAAGTAAATGTTCTAAAGGTTAGTACTGCTGAGAAGAATACACTAACAGTATTAACTGCTAGTGTATATTTGAAGTCTGTTCAAGTTATAACTAACAGTACTAACTGATAAGTTAGTATTGCTAGTACAAACAAAGGTATTGCTGGTTGAATACTGCTATTGGAGTGACTCATACTACTGCTGAATGAAAAAGTGTCGCGTATACTACTGCTGAATGGATAAGTATGTATAAGATATTTGTGTATAAAAGTCAAATATATACGGTAGATAATATCTTTGATATGTGTTCAGTCAACGTGTTGAATACACAGAACAAGTTGTATCTTAGGGACTGACACACATAACATGCAAGTAGTTTGACAAGACTTATCATAATTGTAAAGATCTCTTTTGTTGTATAAGAGAGAGATCTTAGCTTAGATATTATGTGTGCTTAACAGAGATAAGTAACTAGTTGAAAGCTTAGAAAACATACATTGTGTTGAACATAACTGAAATAGTTTTCTTTGTAATAGAGATTCAAGGTTTGTAACCCTAGTGATAGTGAAGATCACTCGTATTATACTCAATAATATTGAATCGTTTGGTATTATACTTTCTGTGTTCATTGTTCATCACAAAAGCATTACTGTTCCATTTCCATAACCAATATCCTTCTAAGTGTGGTTAAGTAGATTCCGCATACTTAATCATATTCACTCAAAGTATCATATACACACGTTATAAAGGACTAACATCCTACAAAGTGTATTGCATCCTCTCACTTTTGTTTATTTCTGCATTTTTAGAATTTTTATTTTATAAACTATTTGTCAGGTCTTTGATTACGGCGTATTACTATTTTGGGATGCACCGTATTCAAACCCTGACCCGTACTTTGTCTTCCATACAGACTGTTCATTATGGCGTATCTAATCTCAGGGATACGGTGTATGAACATCAGTCTGTATTATATCACCAAGGTAATTCTACCCCAGCTAAACCATTACGGCATATCCAATTCATGGATTGCGACGTAACGATCTGCAGATCTGGACATGGCCTTCTTAAAAAATTTATAACGCTCTAATCACTACGAACGTAGTTTTCTGATTTTGTTTGTTATATTTACAGGTTGGTGAAGAATTTAAAGTGGTGGTAACCCTATTTTATGTGTGTTGTAGCCATGCTGGCATTCAGACGCATTTATTTACACAAACAGAAAAAGTTGCTCTCATTCATATCATGGATGATCATTCTGAGCAATCTCAGGGGAGTTTTCAGTTTCTAATTCTACCCTCTTTAATTTTATGCATTCATTTGTGTAACACCCCCAATTTCGTGATACGCAGAGGAAATTCAAGATGGGTGTTACTCGACGGCACAACAGTTATAATAATAGAAAATGATCTCTAATTGAGTCATTTTAAAAGATTTATCATTTGAATTTTATAAATATCAGAGTTTACAAAATGATGTCCCAGTAGTTTTACAATTTGTTAAATAAGTTTCGAATGATAATTAGATTTTAGCCTTCTATCAGTATCCGTTCCATACTCGTTCATTATAGACCTGAGATAAACATGCTAAAAGTGTCAACACAAAGGTTGGTGAGTTCATAGAGTTTATAATTAAAGCAGTTGATTTTTGTAGTCTCGAGTTTGCAATAAATACAAATATCGATAAAATGAATAGTGGGCTACGTTGTTTTACACCCTTAGTTATCAGTTGAACACAAGTTTCAAGTTTAGTAGACAGTGGGCCCCGTTGTTGCACCCATAAATTCAGTAGTGGTAGTACCGTATCATTACAGTACCATAATATTGCCCTAAGCCTCTTGACACGCAAACGTTAATAGTAGGACATCACAAGAGTGTTGTAAATTACTAACATAATTAAATGTAGTAATAATACCCTCGGGTAGGAGCTTACCAACTTCCTATTTAGTCTCAAATAAAGTTCATTTGTCTATCAATACGGCTAGCATTATAGCTATCAATCCGGCTAGTACAAGTGGGTCGTCAACCTTCAATAGATTTATTCACTATATTCGCGTTCACTCGCAAGTGATTAATGGCTCATGATATGAGGGTCTTTTTAGTGGCAAAAGTGTAAGCTTAGGCAATATCAATCAGGATAGTATACTGAAAAATAATTGTGTTCAGGTTTGTAGCAGGTAGTTCCCCACAAGTTTGGAAACATATAAAAGTGGGACTATGAACTCATAGTAATATTGTAACACCCCCAAAATCTGATTTAGCGGAAGCATACATGTTTGGGTGCTACTAAATTGGTATCTCAACACAAGGTACAAAGAACGGTTTTACATCAACCGTTTAAAATAGATTTCATATTCAAAAGTGTTTTGTTTACAACATTTCAAAAATGGTGCGGAAATATAAGCCCATAAAAGATTTCAAGTGGTCCCAAATATATCAGAGTCTTCTATGACCAAGCCATGCCAGCCAAAAGCCTTTACCACTAGATTTTCGCCTTAAACCTAAAAATACATGCTAAAAGTGTCAACACGAGATTGGTGAGTTCATAGATTTTAGTATTCATAAATGTGGAACACCAATTTATATTGTTTGGTTAATTGGTACACTCGTAATGACCATTACACTTGGTAGTATGTCCGTTACACTCGGTAATGTGACCGTTACACCCGGTCCTGTTATATGTGTTCGCCCAGTAACCCTAGTAAATGTGTGTGTCATGTGTACATATAATGCATTCGAGCGAACATTCTAGTATTTTAGCCAAATAGTCAAATATTGAGTAAACAGTTCAGTACACCCGGTCAATGTGTGTGTCATGTATACAGATAACGCATTCGAGTAAAAAATCTAGTATTTTAGCAAAACAGTCAAATATTGAGTAAACAGTTAGCATTTTCCAAATAAACTGTCATTGAGTTTAGTTAAAACGAGCATGTATTCTCCCCCATAAATAGTTTAAAAACCAGTAAAAGTAGGGGCCATAAACTCACCTTAGCATGCAGCAACGTAAAAGTATCACAGTGGTCACAACTGGCGTCAAGAGCTAAACACAACGATATCGAGAGTATAGGCACAATGGTGCTGGATCGGCACAACCTAATATGTATATAGTTATCCCAGAATACGTCTCGTAATGTAAAAGAGTTTTCAAAAGACAAGCGTCTCAATTTTCGTGGATTACTCGTATCAAAGTTGTAAAAAGTTTGGTGTTATCGTTTCGCGTGGTGGTAAGACAGCATACACTCAAGAATACTCACGCCAAATAGGAAAAATTGACACAGTCGAGAAAAGTACAGACGAGAACTTGAGTCAAGAAAGAATGACAAGGAGAAACCAAAAATTGAACAATAAGGAACAAGATATGTCAAGAAAGTAATTCAATTCGTTATTCACCCCTTAATTTCCAAATAGTTTGTATAAAACATACATGTTTCTTGAAAAAGGACAAGTTGAATTCTCAATTCAACAATAAGGATTTTACAATTATCTTGTACAATTCGTCATTTGACAAATTTATAATAAAAGCGTTTTTGAAAATACAATCTGTGCATACCCTTATAGCGGCATATAGTGTTATTTAATAGTTAAGTTCAAATTACACGTCAAGTCATATATATAACGTCAAGAGGTCTTAATTACAAGGTTCTACTTTGCGTCGGGTCGATTTTTAAGAAGTGTACACTTATGAGAAAATTTTCTAAGACTTGTTCGTTTATAAAACTTCCAAGTTGTGTAGTATTTAGTTTAACTACGTTTTCTATATGAAATATTTGGAAATTATATAATGAAATATTTAACATTTAGAATGGAATAGTTAGAAATACGTGGTACAACATGCATGTATATCGAGTACTGTTTGTTATTGGATCTTGTATACATAAAACTTTTCACCATTTGTTTCAGCAAACTGCATGCATATGTACTATACAATTAAGTGAAGTGCAATAAACAAATGGGGTGGTTTGCAAAACATGAACGTTTCATTATTTAGTGTCCAAAGAAATAGGGTAATAACAAGATGGGATGTTATTTCTTATACAAAAGATCAGATATGCAGTGTTTTCTAATGTTTTACATTTTCCCAAACATGATTACTTGTTCATGTGTTTATATCAGTACTTGTTTACACGTCAGTTAGATGTTTAATAATCGTAAATATCGTTACAAGTTAATCAAGTTTAACAGAATGGACTCATCTCTTTATATTACACTTAGTGGGCTCAACCCAATCTTAAACCCAAATGTCAACCACAATATCAGTAAAATTATGTATCAAAACCAGTAAATCCCATGGTCAATCGGGTCTGACCCGACACTTGACGGGTTAACCCGACCCGTATACACAACCCATGCACACAAACACCCTTCTTACTTGATTTGAGCACCACTCGAATGAAAAATAACTGTTTTCAAAACATTTTTTTATACAGGTTTCGACCGTGAATACCCTATTCATGATTTCGTATCCGGTCAAGAGAAGTAATCAAAATGAGTCCAAACAATTCCGAGACCCACCGTAAACTAGCACCCTAATTGAGTTTTTATTAACCCAAGATAACACAAGTAACCTAGTAACGACCTAAGCAGTCTCATGCTCGAACTGAGATTAACAACTCACAACCAACCCGGGTCTTCTATAAGCCAACGAGATAAAAAACAAGGTCAATATGCAAAGTCCAATTCAAACCGAGACCAAGGTACCACAAAACAAGCAAAAAAAATCAATCCAACCGAACCCAAAATAACATCAACCGCAAAAACAATAATCCACAAGAGTCTAATTCGCAACATGAATCCTAGATAAAAACCATAACTGGGTTCGGGTCGACCCGACCCGAATCAAAATCAATTCGACAGACAAAAACTACCTTCATACCACACGAAATTCAGTTTAAAATGTTTTAAATTCCATTATTAATCCACGAATTCTTTTATACAACTTGGTTTACATTCGTATAAATAAATGAAAGAGATGAAAAGGAGGGTTTCGAATGGGTTTGTCATACCAAAAGGATGAAAAGACGAGATGAAATGGAGGTGATGGCTATGGCGGCTTCAAAATCGCCACTCAATCAAGCATTAGATTTGATCTCCCTTTCTTGATTCACACGTACACATCATGGATTGACTCGTCGGAAGTTGGCCGGAAAATGGAGCGGTTAGAACTTATAGAGTGATGTGAGCATGTGATGCATATGAGATTTGAGTGTGTCTCATTCTTGTTGCTTCGACAGGATTAAAAAGGAGGACGGAAGTAGTTTTTGACCAACCTTTCTTTGCTACGATTCTTGGGGAGGCTGTTTTGAGCAATAGTCACCATCCTTAGGCAACGCGTGATCATCTTTTGGGAAGAGAGGATGATAGACAAGAGAAAGAAAAAAAAGGTGATGGTGATTTATCATCTGTAAAGACTGAAAAGGAACCCTGTATCTTATGGGAGATATCGAGAAGAGAAAAGGGATAAGGGTGGGGCGGTTGAGATTTAATTAAAAAGGAATGGGTTTTGTTTTATTATTACCCGTGTACCCCGTGTCCCGTTGAGTCAAAATGTAAATGTGATACATTCGTTTAGTAAATCCAAAAATACATTTCTGGGAACGTTTTCATACAATTGGTATAAAAACAAAGTTATTGACTCCGAAAATAATCATTGGACTTATCCCATGAGTAACGTGGTGTCGATACACGTGTGGTGTCGCATTTTTCAGAAAAGCGAGATGACTTCTCAGTTTTGTAAATAAATAGTCAGCAAGTGTCAGGAAGTGATTACTTCACTTTTCTTGATAAAATTAAGTAGCTTGGAGGGTTACTGTATGCTATAATGTGTGAGATAACTTTCCGAAATAATCATGTAGGTTTCAAAAATTCTCAAATAAATTGCCAACAAGTAATAAGTAAATATTTACCATTAATATAATGTTGTGAAAATTACGGGTGTTTACAGTCTACCCCCTTAACGCGAAATCCTTCCTGAATTTCAGTTTATGTTATCCGATAAAATGGTGTCTGGGAAGAGATGTTGGTATTCACAACAGATTTGAGTCTCACCAGGCTGTTTAGGGGTTTATCTTTCTTTGCAGGAGGGTACCCAGGTTGTCTGCCATTGGTTTTCTCTTTTTGCGATTTGGTGAGTTACAATGATTCCGGAAGTAAGTTTAATTGGATGGCAGTTCTAGTCATAGCTTCATGATTTTTCACAGCATTGTTAGTGTGAGCACCTCAATTTTCTAGGTTCTACTCTCTGTTACGATCTATTCCTTAGTGGCACGAAGTTTCAACATGTTCTAATTTAGAGTGGTAAAATGGCATGATGATTGGTTTTCAGTGTTTAATCCGGAGTTGTGCGTTTTCCTTCTCATAGGAATGGATAGAAATCTTGTTTGAAAACTTTATTTGAGTAGGTCTTTATACGAATTTGACCAAAATAGCTTTCCAGTTAATACACATTCCTTTGTTAGAGATCAATAGATACGTAGGGTGACACAGTTTCAAAAGATTTAAAATTTCGTAAAACGGTTCTTAGTCATGGTGTGGATGGGATATTTTTCACAAAAGTTGGCATTTGACATTCCTTAACAATAGTTTGATAAAGTTTGAGCAGAAAATTTCACGCATCCAAGTGAGTGTTTTAGAAAGATCTCACCACAGACTTCATAAACACAAGTATTCAATTTACTTTAACGTTACCAAGAGGTAGTAATATAAATGCTTCCCAGGTGGGTGGATAGTTTACCGGGTGATTGCAAAATAGTTTACAAAATGGGTTGTACGACAGTTTATAGAACGAGAGCCATTCGTTGTTTTCAAAATAGTTGTAAGGTTGAAATTTTGATTTCATAAACTAGCAGTAAAACATTTGTAGAGTGAGTGCAATATGGTCTGTAGAATAATCGAGAATAGTTTGTATGGTATCAGCGGCATGGTTTATTATCTTATGAGAGGGTAGCAAAAATAACTGATATCTCCTGAGAGACGAGAGGGGGGGATTAAGTGATTGTCCCAAGGAACGCAGTTCAGGTTATTCCTTAAGGTCTCAAGGTTTCTGTCGGGCATTGAATCTCTGCCGAATGGGGAGTTTAGCAAGTTCAGTGTACGACCCCGAAGGAGGTTGTTTATTGCTACTAGCAATCAGTTGGCTGCCTCAGGAGTGTACTTAGTACCTAACGCGGAAAGTACAACCTCGATTTAGTGTAGGGTTTGAGGTGGAGGTGACTGTAACGAAACCACAACAAACAAAGCTGAATAATAATTCCAAATCCGGAATGAGGTCCAAAATCGCAAAATCCAGCGATCCAAATTTCAAACATAGCTCAAAACCAATTACAAACGTAACCAAATTCAAATTTAAATGTAGCTAGAATCAAATTCGAACACTCCAATAAGCTCAACTGGCTTATTACAATCTTGAGGAGTTACAAATAAGTAACTCGGGTTCAAACGGTGCCAATCGGGTCTAACCTGACCCGATGAAAATTACGGTCAGACGGAGACAAACAGAAGTTCCATATAAATGGAGAAGTATAGCGACGCGGGTGTATTACGGTTTATGAAGTGTTGTAATGCCAGTGTGTTGTGTATAGGTGTGAATGATCATGTTAAGCAATGATTATGTACACACACAGAAATTTTGAGTCTTTCAAAAACCAAATAGAATATCAATCTGGACATAATTCTAGTATAACTACTCTGAGTATTGAAAAATTTACCTCTGAGTCGGACATAGGTGATCAGGCTATGTCCCACTGTCCCTGGTCGAATATAGGTGATCAGTCTATATTCTATCGAGGTTCAATAAATTTTGGAAAACTCAGCTCAGTTACACCAATAATATGTCCCTTTCTTTTAAAGGTTGCTTAAATAATTAAGGTGGATGTCCACACTCGAGGAAGATTGATGAGATTGAGTAGAGAAACGGTGTAATGCTACGATGAGTATGATGCGTGTGTATAAGTATATCGAAGATACTTATAGTAGATAGTAAAAATAGATGGATATACTTATCCAGTAACAGTGCGCACATCTCATCAATTATATTAGCAATAAAAATCATAAATAAGGCATCAGCTTGGCAGGTAGGCATGTGGCGGTCATAGGGTTAAGTTTTCGTAAAAGCGGTTATAGTCTAGGTTTTAAAAATACCAGTTCTCTATAAGCTAGGCTCTGATGCCAATCTGTAACACCCCCAAAATCTGATTTAGCTGAAGCATACATGTTTGGGTGCTACTAAATTGGTATCTCAACACAAGGTACAAAGAACAGTTTTACATCAACCGTTTAAAATAAATTTCATATTCAAAAGTGTTTTGTTTACAACATTTCAAAAATGGTGCAGAAATATAAGCCCATAAAAGATTTCAAGTGGACCCAAATATATCAGAGTCTTCTATGACCAAGCCATGCCACCCAAAAGCCTTCACCACTAGATTTTCGCCTTAAACCTGAAAATACATGCTAAAAGTGTCAACACGAGGTTGGTGAGTTCATAGATTTTAGTGTTCATAAATGTGGAACACCATTTTATATTGTTTTGTTAATCGGTACACTCGTAATGACCATTACACCTGGTAGTATGTCCGTTACACTCGGTAATGTGACTGTTACACCCGGTCCTGTTATATGTGTTCGCGCAGTACCCCAGGTAAATGTGTGTGTCATGTGTACATATAATGCATTCGATTGAACATTCCATTATTTTAGCCAAACAGTCAAATATTGAGTAAACAGTTCAGTACACCTGGTCAATGTGTGTCTCATGTATACATATAACGCATTCGAGTAAACAATCTAGAATTTCAGCAAAACAGTCAAATATTGAGTAAACAGTTTGCATTTTTCAAATAAACAGTCATTGACTCAAGAATACTCACGCCAATTAGGAAAATTCGACACAGTCGAGAAAAGTACAGACGAGAACTTGAGTCGAGAAAGAATGACAAGGAGAAACCAAAAATTGAACAATAAGGAACAAGATATGTCAAGAAAGTAATTCAATTCGTTATTCACCCCTTAATTCCCAAATAGTTTTTATAAAACATACGTGTTTCTTGAAAAAGGACAAGTTGAATTCTCAATTCATCAATAAGGATTTTACAATTATCTTGTACAATTCGTCATTTGACAAGTTTATAATAAAAGCGTTTTTGAAAATACAATCTGTGCATACCCTTATAGCGGTATATAGTGTTATTTAATAGTTAAGTTCAAATTACACGTCAAGTCATATATATAACGTCAAGAGGTTTAATTACAAGCTTCTACTTTGCGTCGGGTCGATTTTTAAGAAGTGTACACTTATGAGAAAATTTTCTAAGACTTGTTCGTTTATAAAACTTCCAAGTTGTGTAGTATTTAGTTTAACTACGTTTTCTATATGAAATATTTGGAAATTATATAATGAAATATTTAACATTTAGAATGGAATAGTTAGAAATACGTGGTACAACATGCATGTATATCGAGTACTGTTTGTTATTGGATCTTGTATACATAAAACTTTTCACCATTTGTTTTAGCAAAATACATGCATATGTAATATACAGTTAAGTAAAGTGCAATAAACAAATGGGGTGGTTTGCAAAACATGAACGTTTCATTATTTAGTGTCCAAAGAAATAGGGTAATAACAAGATGGGATGTTATTTCTTATACAAAAGATCAGATATGCAGTGTTTTCTAATGTTTTACATTTTCCCAAATACGATTACTTGTTCATGTTTTTATATTAGTACTTGTTTACACGTCAGTTAGATGTTTAATAATCATAAATATCGTTACAAGTTAATCAAGTTTAACAAAATGGACTTATCTCTTTATATTACACTTAGTGGGCTCAACCCAATCTTAAACACAAATGTCAACCACAATATCAGTAAAATTATGTATCAAAACCAGTAAATCCCATGGTTAATCAGGTCTGACCCGACACTTGATGGGTTAACCTGACCCGTATACACAACCCATGTGTCACCACCCCAAAATCGGGTCCAGCGGAAGCTTACATTTCGCTGGGGTGCAACTCAATTGATATCACAACACAAGTGCAAAGAACGGTTTTCATCTCAACCATTTAGAATATATTTGAGAAATCAAAAGTGTTAAATTTACATTGTTAGAAGTAGTGCGGAAATAGGCCATTAATTATGTTAAATGGTCCGAAATGTTTGTCAGAGCCTTCTATGACCATGCCATGCCCTGCCAAAAGCCTCTAGTACCGTGCAATTGCTTAATACCTGAAAATACATGTTAAAGTGTCAACACGAGGTTGGTGAGTTCATAGAGTTTATTGTATAATGTAAAGCATTTGAAAACGATTTCCCCGCAAAGGCATTGTAAATCCACTTAGTCCCAAGTCCCGCCCATACAAGAATTGAAACCTGTGTGTTTACAACCCACTGCCAAATAAGATTTGGTTTGAGTGAACAAAAGTAATATGTGGACCATGATTTAAAATACATTTAGTTAGATCAGTACATTCGGTTACGTGACCAATTCATTTGGTTATGTGACCCGTTCATTTTGTTATGTGACCAATTCATTCTGTCATGTTACCCGTACATCCGGTTATATGACCCATTCATTCTGTCATGTATGTACATAGTGGTGGGGCCAGTTCATTCGGTTAAGTATGCATATTCATTTAAAGTGCTTAGGTCCATGAGTGGGTTTGGAGCTAGAGAGAAAGGGATATATATATTTTTTTCTTGCTAAATGATATAATACTTGAAGTATTAATGGGGAGACATGTAATGATTTCTAATAGAAACTAGCTTAGGCTACTTTGAAGTCAAGGTGGGATAAAATGGGGGGCATGGGGCGTGTAAATGGGGAAGAAAAAGAAAGTGCATGTGCTCATTTAATGAGCTTGTCCCTTGGTTGGAAGAATTAGTGGATATTATGTTAGAATAGTTTGTGTATTAGGTGTTACCGGGTACCGGGTTAACTGGAAATAAATCGTGACGAGATAAAATAAAATACGGCGAAGTTGTAAAAATTGTAAAGTCATATTCCTTGCATGAATCGGGTGTTAGAATGATTATCAGGTTGAAATATCGCAAACCGACGGAGTTATAAGCTCCTAACAGAAAATGTAGCAATTGGTTTAAAAACACTGGGAAAAGTAATAATATAATCTTTGTATCATTAAAATTAGCATGAAAATGTATTAGGATCATAGTCGGGAGTATTGGGTATAATGTTAGTAGTAATGACTGAGTGGTAACGTTTAACAAATAAACGAACATATGTAAATGAAAAACACACAAACCCGTGCATGACTTAATATGATAATGATGCTACTGATGATATGCAGACTACTCTAGTCTGTATGATGTGTCTTTACTGATGATGCATGAATACGCAGCTAAACCTAACTGGTTACGCGTATTTGAATACCTGTAAACCTTATTTACGTAATGATGAATGATGACAATGAATAGTGATTTCCCTCCGGGGATGAATAGTGTCACGGGAATAGTAAAATTTTTGAAAACTTCTCAAAGTCTCAAACCGACTTCAAAAATGATGAATAGTGAAATGATGAATAGTGATTAGTGAATAGTAATTACCCGAGATGAATAGTGAAATTTTAAAGCTTAAAAAGGCCCTAAAATTACGGGTTGTGACAGACTCCACCCGTTAAAGGAATTCAGTCCCTGAATTCAGTTAACGTTGGTCTCTGGAGTGGACTTGGTGAAAATATGTGGATATTGGAGTCACATTGCGGTGATAAAAGATAAAACATCCATTAGATAGGGATTTGTAATAGTACATGAAACTTATATGATAGAACGTAAAGTGGATCACAAAAGAAATACAACACTAGAGGGTTTAGGTTCCTATTTATTTAAAAGGCAGAAGTTCCCTTCTTAACCATTGTCATTGTAGTTATTGTCCTGACGAGCTTCGCATTTCAACGAGCTCTTCCTCTATTCTGGGTTCTCAGCTCTGGGCATCCACTCTTAAAGTGTCCAATTACTCCACAATCACGGCAGGTTACCGTGACTTTCTGATGCATTACGAGGGTGGGAGCCTTGCAATCCTTGGCTTTGTGTCCGACCTTTTGGCAGTTTCCACATTGAGTGGGGCAAGGTCCATTGTGGTGAAACCGACACTTGTTGCATTTGGGTAACGTCCCTGCATATCCTTTCTTTACGCTTGGCCCCGCAACGTAGGCCCTAACAACTTCATGTTGTTTGTTTGGCGGCCGATCTTGGTCGTTTCCTTCGTTGGCATCCCTTTTCCTCTTGTTATCGTTGTTGTTGTTGTTGTTGTTGTTGTTGTTGTTGTTGTTGTTGTTGACAGTAGTTTCTTCCTTTACTACCTGAGCCATAAGCTTCTGAGACATCCTGATTGCCTCGTCCAGTGTTTGTGGGTCAAAAGAAATCACATCTCCGCGGATGCTGTGAGGTAGTCCATCAATGAAATTCTCTAGCAGCTTCTCATTATCTGGAACCATAGTCGGACATAATGTTGCCAACTCCTGAAACCTCCTGATATATGCCTCGATATCATTTCCTGCTGTCACTAGCTCATAAAACTCTGTTTCCAACTTCTTTATTTCAGTGCGTGGACAGAACTTCTTAGTTAGCAACTTCTTGAATTCATCCCACGTAAGCTTGTGAGCGTTTTCCATTCCCATGGGTTTTGCATACGAATTCCACCATGACATAGCTTCCACAACGAGTTTACTGGTAGCAAACTTTACCTTGTCCTCCTCTGGACATTTGTATAAAAGAAATACAGATTCTGTCTTTTCAAACCAACGAATCATAGCAGTGGCTCCTTCAGTGCCTTTGAATTTTTTGGGATCACCACTTTTAAAGTCCTTGTACGTACATTTACGCCCATTAGTACCATTAGCAGTCTGTCTTGCAGCTTCTGCGGTTTCTGCCCGAGAAGCGGCTTCAGCAGCAGCTGCGGCTACCGCAACTCTTTCTGTCACTAGTGCTGCCTCAATGCTGTCGGCAACAAGCTTTCTGATCTCAGCTGGAGTCATAGCAGTAGTAGCTCTCTTGGGTGGCATGATTTCTTCAAAACAAGAAAAGATGAGTGATATGTAAATAAGATGCTTCCAAAAAGTAGGTGTTCTAAGTGGCTTGTCATAGAATGAAAGATTGAGGTTGAGTTACGATTAGTTGGCGTGCTTCTAGGCTGCGGTTCACGAGGTGATGCAGATGTGAAGGCTCTTGCAGTGATTGTGTACACACACATGAATTTTGAAACCTTTAGAAATCGAGTAGGAATGCAACCCGGACATAATTCTTATTATAACTGTCCTCAGTATTGTAAAATTCATCTCTGAGTCAGGCATAGGTGGTCAGCCTATGTCCCACTGTCCCGGGTCGAATATAGATGACCAGTCTATATTCCACCGAGGTTCAATGAATTTTGAAATACTCAGCTCATTTATACTAATACTATGTCCTTCACATTTGAAATGACGTTCTGAAAGACTACAGCAAGTGACCAAACTCGAGGTCGAATGATGAAACTACGCAAGGAAAAGGCGTAACACTGAGACGTGTATGATATGCGAGCATGCTTATATGAAAGACAACTGTAGTAATCAATGAGAATAAGCAAGTATAAATGATTTGAAAATAAGACACAAATCTCATTAAATATGTCAGCAGCAAACCACAAATGAGGCATCAGCTTGGCAGGCAGGCACGCGGCGGTCATAGGGTTAAGTTTTTGTAAATGTAGCTATAGTCTAGGTTTCAAAATCACCCAGTTCTCTATAGCCAAGGCTCTGATACCAATCTGTCACACCCCCAAAATCGGGTCCAGCGGAAGCTTACATGTTGCTGGGGTGCAACTCAATTGGTATCACAACACAAGTGCAAAGAACGGTTTTCATCTCAACCATTTAGAATATATTTGAGAAATCAAAAGTGTTAAATTTACATTGTTAGAAGTAGTGCAGAAATAGGCCCTTAATTATGTTAAATGGTCCCAAATGTTTGTCAGAGCCTTCTATGACCATGCCATGCCCTGCCAAAAGCCTCCATTAGCGTGCAATTTCTTAATACCTGAAAATACATGTTAAAGTGTCAACACGAGGTTGGTGAGTTCATAGAGTTTATTGTATAATGTAAAGCATTTGAAAACGATTTCCCCGCAAAGGCATTGTAAATCCACTCAGTCCCAAGTCCTGCCCATACAAGACTTGCAACCTGTGTGTTTACAACCCACTGCCAAATAAGATTTGGTTTGAGTGAACAAAAGTAATATGTGGACCATGATTTAAAATACATTTAGTTAGATCAGTACATTCGGTTACGTGACCAATTCATTTGGTTATGTGACCCGTTCATTCTGTTATGTGACCAGTTCATTCTGTCATGTGACCCATTCATTCTGTCATGTTACCCGTACATCCGGTTATGTGACCCATTCATTCTGTCATGTATGTACATAGTGGTGGGGCCAGTTCATTCGGTTAAGTATGCATATTCATTTAAAGTGCTTAGGTCCATGAGTAAAAAGAATTAAGTATGATACAAGTGATTATACAATACATTCGAATGAATAACAAATTCATAGGTAGAGTAAGTAATGGTTTGGCTAAACAAGTGGCATAATCAAGTAAATCAAGCATACATTTAGATGAAAGTGAGCATGTATTCTCCCCCGAAAGTTTAGAAACTAAGTAAACAATTGAAAACGGGGCTATGAAAACTCACGGTAATCCTTAAAAGATTAACGTGCTTGTGAAGGTAAATGAAAATGATTGAGCATGTATTCTCCCCCAAAACATAATCCAAAACGTATAAAGGTAGGGGCTATGGAACTCACCTGATGCAATAGCTACGATGACAAAAATGGATACACTGAAATGAGGCACGATCTCTAACCGCAACCTAATATGAATGACAGGATCTAATGTAAGCAATGAAATGATGCTACACATGCAAATACGTATGTTATCGATACCACTCGTTAGTTTTGAAAATAACGTTCATCGTCAAAAAATACACTTTTGACGTCTCGTTAAGTAAATAAACACTTTTCGTGTAAATATGTTGAAATGATACTCCACGATCCTTGTTTGGTGTTCTATCGGCAAAATATAATGTTTTCGTCGCAATTTAATATTTTCTTTAACTTGTGAAAATATGCCCAAAATGGCCTCGCAAAACTAGTCGCGAAATATTGTACGTTAAGCGTTAGCGATCAAGTTCGACGCTTTTGAAAACCTTGTAACAACATCTAAATGTCGTTATATTTAACTTTTGACCAAATACGTCTCGATCAATTAGATAATCGGCTATCAATGTTGTAACTTGCAAAATACTAGTTTTACACTTAGAAAATATATTTCTATTAGTGCTGTCAAAATAACATAGTTCGTCGGGTTTTCAAACGTGTATATTTTGGTCGTTATAAGCTCGTTTTTTACGTTCTTTATATCCACGGATTCGTACAAATATGAACTAACATATTTTCAGTTGGTCGGTTCGTCTAGATCACGTCTAACGTATCATTTTGTCCCTTGAAGTTAGGAAAAACAGCAACAATTTTCTGAAAAATAGTTTTTCTTCGTCCAACTTCAAAAATTCATATCTCCTTCGTTATAAGTCGGTTTTAACTCATTCCAACGCCCACGGTTTCGGTTTTGAAAGTACTTTCTAAATATGAAGACCAAAATGACTCAATATTTACGGATTTTTCCAGTTTTCACTTTTTTGGACAGTAGGTTTTCTACACTTGTTAAAACTCATTTCTATGGTTCAAAACTTGTTTATACCACTTTCAATCAACTCTACAAGTACTCTAATCCTACCACACACCTTCTTAGGGTGTCATGGGGTCCTAAACATCACTAAAAATGATAGGTTTCATGAGAATGTTAGTAAAAATGATAGATCTATGTTTATAATGAATTTTTGTGTAAAGTGGTATGTATAACATATTTATTTGCACAACTAGCTACTATCAAAACTTGATAATACATCATCATATAGATAAAATGAGAGTATGAAATAATCAAAAATATTGTTGAAGCTTACTTGAATTATGGATGAGTTTTGGATTGAAAATGATTAAAACCTTGGGATTTCTATTTCAAAATCCTAACAACGGATGTAAAGAGGACTTGAATATAACTTGGACTTGAAAAATTATTGATTTTTTCTTGATCTTCTTCTTTGGCCGTGGGTTTGGAGCTAGAGAGAAAGGGATATATTTATTTTTTTCTTGCTAAATTATATAATACTTGAAGTATTAATGGGGAGACATGTAATGATTTCTATTAGAAACTAGCTTAGGCTACTTTGAAGTCAAGGTGGGCTAAAATGGGGGGCATGGGGCGTGTAAATGGGGAAGAAAAAGAAAGTGCATTTGCTCATTTAATGAGCTTGTCCCTTGGTTGGAAGAATTAGTGGATATTATGTTAGAATAGTTTGTGTATTAGGTGTTACCGGGTACCGGGTTAACTGGAAATAAATCGTGACGAGATAAAATAAAATACGGCGAAGATGTAAAAATTGTAAAATCATATTCCTTGCAAGAATCGGGTGTTAGAATGATTATCGGGTTGAAATATCGCAAACCGACGGAGTTATAAGCTCCTAACAGAAAATGTAGCAATTGGTTTAAAAATACCGAGTAAAGTAATAATATAATCTTTATATCATTAAAATTAGCATGAAAATGTATTAGGATCATAGTCGGGAGTATTGGGTATAATGTTAGTAGTAATGACTGAGTGGTAACGTTTAACAAATAAACGAACATACGTAAAAGAAAAACACACAAACCCGTGCATGACTTAATATGATAATAATGCTACTGATGATATGCAGACTACTCTAGTCTGTATGATGTGTCTTTACTGATGATGCATGAATACGCAGCTAAACCTAACTGGTTACGCGCATTTGAATACCCGTAAACCTAGTTTATGTAATGATGAATGATGACAATGAATAGTAATTTCCCTCCGGGGATGAATAGTGTCATGTGAATAGTAAAATTTTTGAAATCTTATCATAGTCTCAAACCGACTTAAAAAATGATGAATAGAGAAATGATGAATAGTGATCAGTGAATAGTAATTTCCTGAGATGAATAGTGAAATTTTGAAGCTTGAAAAGGACCTGAAATTACGGGTTGTGACACCATGCACACAAACACCCTTCTTACTTGATTTGAACACCACTCGAATAAAAAACAATTGTTTTCAAAACATGTTTTTATACAAGTTTCGACCGCGAATACCCTATTCATGATTTCGTATCCGGTCAAGAAAAGTAATCAAAATGAGTCCAAACAATTCCGAGACCCACCGTAAACCAGCACCCTAATTGAGTTTTTATTAACCCAAGATAACATAAGTAACCTAGTAACGACCTAAGCAGTCTCATGCTCGAACTGAGATTAACAACTCACAACCAACCCGGGTCTTATATAAGCCAACGAGATCAAAAACAAGGTCAATATGCAATGTCCAATTCAAGCCGAGACCAAGTTACCACAAAACAAGCAAAAAAAATAAATCCAACCGAACCCAAAATAACATCAACCGCAAAAACAATAATCCACAAGAGTCTAATTCGTAACTTGAATCCAAGATAAAAACCATAATTGGGTTCGGGTCGACCCGACCCGAATTAAAATCAATTTGACAGACAAACACTACCTTCGTACCACACGAAATTCAGTTTAAAATGTTTTAAATTCCATTATTAATCCACGAATTCTTTTATACAACTTGGTTTACATTCATATAAATAAATGAAAGAGATGAAAAGGAGGGTTTTGAATGGGTTTGTCACACCAAAAGGATGAAAAGACGAGATGAAATGGAGGTGATGGTTGTGGCGGCTTCGAAATCGCCACTCAATCAAGCATTAGATTTGACCTCCCTTTCTTGATTCATATGTACACGTCATGGATTAACTCGCCGGAAGTTAGCCGAAAAATGGAGCGGTTAGAACTTATAGAGAGATGTGAGCGTGTGATTCATATGAGATTTGAGTGTGTCTCATTCTTGTTGCTTCGACTGGATTAAAAGGGAGGACATAAGTTGTTTTTGACCAACCTTTCTTTGCTTCAATTCTTGGGGAGGCTGTTTTGAGCAATAGTCACCATCCTTAGGCAACGCGTGATCATCTTTTGGGAAGAGAGGATGATAGAAAAGAGAAAGAAAAAAAAGATGATGGTGATTTATCATCTGTAAAGACTGAAAAGGAACCATGTATCTTATGGGAGATATCGAGAAGAGAAAAGGGATAAGGGTGGGGCAGTTGAGATTTAATTAAAAAGGAATGGGTTTTGTTTTATTATTACCCGTGTACCCCGTGTCCCGTTGAGTCAAAATGTAAATGTGATACATTGGTTTGGTAAATCCAAAAATACATTTCTGGGAACGTTTTCATACAATTGGTATAAAAACAAAGTTATTGACTCCGAAAATAATCATTGGACTTATCCCATGAATAACGTGGTGTCGCGTTTTTCAGAAAAGCGAGATGACTTCTCAGTTTTGTAAATAAATAGCCAGCAAGTGTCAGGAAGTGATTACTTCACTTTTCTTGATAAAATTAAGTAGCTTGGAGGGTTACTGTATGCTATAATGTGTGAGATAACTTTCTGAAATAATCATGTAGGTTTCAAAAATGCTCAACTAAATTGCCAACTAGTAATAAGTAAATTTTTACCATTAATATAATGTTGGGAAAATTACGGGTGTTTACAAATATGTAAAAGTTTAGAGTACTTGTGAGAGTAAAAGCAAGTAGTTGAGCATGTAACTCCCCCAAAGATAGTACGAAATAATTGAAAATGGGGGCCATGAACTCACGGGAATATGTAAAAGTTTAGAGTACTTGTGAAAGTAAAAGCAAGTAATTGAGCATGTATCTCCCCCAAAGAGTTTGTAATGTAATTAAACGAGTAAAACTGCGGCGATGACTCACCTTGGAGTGTAGTGATGTAAGTAACACAACGGTGCCAAGAAGTATGGCAGAACAATATTAAGAAGTATAGCGCAATGATATGGAATCGGCATAACCTAATGAATATAAGCTTGTCTCAAAATATGACACGCGAAAAGTAATCAAGGCGTATGAGTTTTCAAAAGATAATACGTTTTAGCTTTCGTGGAATATTCGTATCAATGTTTGTAAAAAGGTTTAGTATCTCATTCGTGTGGTGGTATGAAGTCATAGACTCAGACAAAACGCATGCCAAAGCATAAAACATATTGCATAAGTATAAAAGGTAATAAACACGTAAGGATCAAATAGCAATTAAGTAAAAAGTAAGTAAATGGTTAAGTTTGAGGTGTTTACCCCGTATCCCCAAACAATGTATTTTTATAATTAAAATAATAATAATAAAAAAAATAATAATAATATATAAGGTAAAGAGAGAAAGTTTTATGTTTAATACAACTATAATTCTCGCTTTATTAACAGGTTTTGATCAAAATAAGTTTTTATTGATAGTAAGTATATATTAAAAGTTTGACATGATTCGTTATTCAAAACACGTTTCGATGATAGGTAATCCATTTAAATAAGTTTAAATATTATAAAAGATTAAACGTATTTAATAATTTTCAGGCTTTATAGTCATATAATAGTCCGTCGAGGAGTGGACTAATATAATAAGTCTATTATATATCCGATATAAGTTCAATGCCCAATGTGTCTAATTCACAATCCATATTATCCAAATCCGTTAAGTATTAGCATAGTCCGATATCGTTATATAAATAGTCCAGTAATAATATTAAGTTTAGTCCGTTGTGATACATATGATTAGCCCAATAAACGTTACATACTTAGCCCAATAACCACATTAGTTAGCCCTTTAAGGTATATAATTTAATTAAGCACATAAGGTTATAACATTAGGCCCAAGAGCATTGTCATATGTGACCCAAAATAATACCAGGTTATACAAAACCAAGAATACACCTGCAATGTCAAATAAGCAGATCCAAAATATGCTTATAATCAACTCTACAATTAATCCGCATAACAAGCTATAAATGAGTTTAACCAACAGTCACAAACAAGTAAGTAGTCCAAGATAAGTACAACTTATGCCTAAAAATATATGAGTCTAACCATATAATAAGCTTAAACCAAATAGCAAAATTAGCACATCCAAAATCATATATGCTGAAATATAAGCTCAAATCAAACAAACACCTTTCGGTGTGGGCTAACTAAACCAAACCCAACACCTGCGCTGTGGGCTCGAAACAAGTAAAACCAAATGCCCCTTAAGGCTGCTGTTTTGGCTGGGCAGAAACAACAAACAAGCACCCCATGTTGAGGCTATTTTGCAGCCAACAAACATCCCTATTGCGCAGAAAATTCAGCAGCTAACGCACCCTATTTTGTGCAGAAAAATCAGCATCAAACGCGCCCTTTATGTGCAGGAAATTCAGCAGCAAACATGCCCTTTTTGGGACTGTTTTGCAGCAAACAAACACCCATTGTTGGGGCTGTTTTGGGGCTGTTTTGCCGCCAACAAACGCCCGTTGTTGGGGCTGTTTTTCAACAAACAAACGCCCCTCGTTGGGGTTACATTGCAGTAGACAAACACCCTTTTGGGTGGGCTGTGACAGCAGACAACAAACACCCTTTAAATAAGTCAAAAAGTGAGCTTAAACAAACAACTACTCTCCCCCGTTTCTGTTTGCAGTCGAGACTAAACAAGCAAGGACCACCCTTGTGGTCTCTTTGAGCCGACAGCAATCAAACACCCTCTTGTGGGTTTTTCTTAAATCCAGTCCACAACACTAGATAAGCTTGTGTGCTTATTAATGGACTCCCGACTAAGCTATATCTAACCAAACCAACACCCTAAGTGGGTGTAGTTGTCGAATCAGAAGCAAGTCCAAACACCCTAAGTGGGTGTTTTCCTTGTAAATCTGAAATTAACCAAACACATCCTTCGTGGGTTTGCGACTGACCAGAAATAAAACTAAACAAACCTTTAATAATCTCTTAACCAAGGTCTCAGAAACAAGCCAAACATTTATAAGCTGAAATATATAAGTTTAAAACAAACACCCCTTGGGTGTGGCTGCAACAGCAGACAACAAACACCCCTTTTGGTTGGTTCTTCACTTGTACTCTAGACAACCAAAACTAAACAGCCTTTGGCTGTTGTCGTTGGATCAAAAAAACATCCCTTATTGTTGAGACTAAACACAAACACCCTCTTGGGATTTGTGGTTAAACCGAGAGCAACAAACAAACCCTTGCACCCTTGTTGGCTGCGGTGGGCTAAATAAACAAAACCAGGCGCCCTATGTAGGTTTTCGCTTTGACCAAGAACAAACCAACAACCCGAGTAGGGCTGTTGTGTGAGTCGAGGTTCACAACCAACAAAAATAAACACTCTCTTAGGTGTGGCTAAAATAAACAAGCCAAAACACAACCTTATGGGTTTCTTACCTGTGAACCAGGAATAACAGAACTATTTGCACCCCCTTGGGTTTACCTTTTTGTCGAGACCAAACATAATCACCCTCTTGGTGTTGCTGTCGCGAACCAAAAACCAAGCAAACAACGCTTTGGGTTGTGTTTGGTTTACCGAGCATCAAAACAAACTAACCACTCACTCGGGTGTTTTTCTTAACCAAAAATTAACACAACTAATATAAGCCGCAGGAAATCAACATAAACCATAATTCAAGTAAAATTGAACATATGTAAATAAATTATCCAAACCTCGAATAAATTATGAGCTTATTTCAATAAGCAAGAGAGATAAAGAAAAATAAAATAAAATAAACCAAACACCCTCTCATTTTTAGTTTACAGCCGAAACCAAAAGCATATCAAGCTATGCATATTCAAAACCAACCAAGACCAAATAAGATGAGAAGCAAGAAAATCAACTAACCCGTGACCCATACGAGTCACGATCCGGATCTCAATTGGGTTACATACTAGTCCAACACCTTTTAAACAATTAACACCACACGAATATTTGTAAACAACATGTTTTAATTGAGTTTATTTCCATGAAAACTATTAAACCGACTTGTATTCGAATAAAATTTTATAAGTATCAAACTAAAGGTTGTTCGATGGTGATAAACATACCAACGAGAAGGAGAGAGATGGTGGTAAGGGAAGTGCGGTTGGTATGATGGTGATGGCTGTGGTGATTACGAACCAAACAACCTAAAACAAACAACCACGCTTGTCTCCTCTCTCTGGTGGCGCTGTGGAGTGGCCGTAAGGGTGGCTGGTGGTGAGGCAGTGTGGAGGTGGAGGGTGGCTGTGAGGGACAGAAGATAATCTCTTCTCTGCTTTTCTTTGTGTTTATTGAATGAGAGGGAAACACAGATATAAGAGGGGTGAGTAGATTGGTGTACACTTTTAGAACCATACCTGATTGAGAGAATCATGTTAGAACATGTATGGTTTTTGGCATGCATGATAGAAATTGAGGCACGTATGTATGAATCTAATACTTGATGTGTGTCATATTTATGGGACACATATTAATAGTTTAAGGTTTAGAGGGTATAGTTTGATCCCGGTAATTACTAACATTAAGTCCTTAAGTCATGAAACTTAAAACCGGGTTACGTAAAATTATAATACTTTTAAAAATGTCAAAATTTATCAATATACTCCAACCAATTATATTAAACGTGTGATAAGTTTAGCGGAGAGCGTATACGTTGATAAAACCTGATAACGTTTAGTCTAAAAAAATTAGACATAGAAAATCGATAAGTATTCTTTCGTTAGAATATTAATACAAGTGGAAATTTACCGGTGGTTACAGTCTCACCCCCTTAAATGGAATCTCATCCCGAGATTCAGTCCACGTTAGATGTTGAAATGATGTTGACGATTAATTATGGTTTCTTGTGTCAATAACTAGTGATGTATCTCAATTTGTCCTTTTGGAATAAGGTGTAATTTTTGTCATTGTCCTGAATTTCTTCTTAGTAGAATAACGAGTGTTTTATGGGATAAATATTTCTCTTGATTCGGTTTAGATTAATCACGTAACTAGGTGAGCATGTTTGAGTCTGGTTTCACTTGTGAAAATTTATAAGTTAGAAACGCTATTCCAAAGGGCAAATAAACCTAAGAAAAATTCATTTTTAAATGAAGATTGTTATTTTATAAGGTTTATCATGTTTAGGTGATTAGTCTTGAAAACTTGGTTCCTAATTACTTGTTTTGTGAAAATCAAGTTATTGATGTCGAAAACTATTTTTAACAATGAAGATTTCGGATGAAAACTTGATGGATGTAGAGAAACTTGTTGAACTTCAGCTTTTGCAGATGATGAATCAGTTTGTTCCTTAAAAAGTTTATATATATATATATATATATATATATATATATATATATATATATATATATATATATATATATTTTATATATGAACAGTAATTTCAACGGTCATGAACAGTAGCCCAACGGTCATGAACAGTAGCCCAACGGCTATTTTTCTTTATAAATACCTCATTTTAATTTTTATTCTTCCACCACCCATATTTCTCTCATTAATTTTTCAAAATGCCACATTTTATTACCATTCTTGCGATTGTGTATGTTGTTGCCGCTGCCATCTACTTGGCCTATGTTCCAGATTATGAATTTTTGGCTGGGGTTTTAGTGATTCTCGTACCACTCGTGGTTCTAGCCATCGGCGTGGATAAAATATGGGGGTAATAATATTGCGTTAGGAATGTCGAAATAAGTCTTTGTTTTATTTTTGTTTTCTTGTAATCTTTTTTTATAAGAATGAATGTGTGATAAGATTTGTTTGTTTGTTTTTTTTATGCATAAGATCATGTCTTTTGATGTCGAGTTAATGATTTGTTTGTATTTATCGTACAAAATACTCAAGGTGTTACATCCAGTCGTGGTTCTCGCTCTCGTTGGCGTAGTGGTGTTTTTCATCAGCTTAGCGGATCAACCAATTGGCGATTCTATACCTTACTTAGTGATCTTTGTAACATTAGCGCTATCAATACCTATTATATCATTATGTATTAATATTCGTGGATTCTAATAAAACTTACATTATTTGTGTTTTCCATATATTTTTATGAATTCTTGTGATCCTCGAGTTTGTACTCATGTCATTTCAGATATAAATAAGCCCACTTATTTATAATTCATTACCTACATAGAAAGGCGTCCCAAACAATGTAAATAAAGAAGTATAAACTTATGGTTCGGTGATTCATAATTTCATTATTTAAATAAAAAGGCATCCCAATCTATTCAAATAAAGACATTGTAAATCATCCTACTTAAGAATTTCTGACTCAACACTCATACTTATTTGACAATGTAATTTAGCGTGTAGGTGTTCCGAGAGTACGGAAGGAGTATTTACACTCATATTTGGAGATGGGTGTAAGATAATCAAATAAGATTGGCATAGTACTCAGAATAATTTGTGAGTATGTAAATAAAGTAAGAATTGTGCAACCTACAATGTCTTGGAAAATAAACGAGAAATATCCATTGTATCATTACAATGTTTGAGAAGTAAATTAGACTATTGTAACTGGTTACAATGTCTTGAGAAGGTTTCGTAAATCACAAAATGTAGGAGTAGATACAAGATCGAGGAAATGTGAATGAGTCGTAATGCCTTAGAATAGGCATACGCAGGTATGATTATTCCGTTGTTTGTATAAAGTGATTGAAAGCATGTCGAATGTGTATATATCAATATACTTAAGTGTTTGTGTAGCATAAATTACCTAGAAGTCACATAATCGTCTGGAGGATGGAAGGCACAGAGAGCGAAAGGCTATAAAACGTTTTGTTTGTAAAAGTAGTTATAGATCATGTCTAAATTAGACCCGTTGCTCTATAACTATAGTTGTGATACCAATCTGTAACACCCCCAATTTCGTGATACGTAACGGAATTCAAGCTGGGTGTTACTCGACGACACAACAGTTATAATAATAGAAAACAATCTCTAATTGAGTCGTTTTAAAAGATGTAGGATCGTGCACCTTGATAGATCTTAGAGCTTGGCAAAACTTGTAGATAGCTTATGTAAACACAAACCAACTACTTTGAGAATCTCTGTATGATAAACTTGTGCTTATGCGGAAACTAAACACAAGAGTTAAAGAAGAACGAATAACTAATAAATGTTGATCCTCTATGGATCTTTTATTTTCTAATTATATTGTTTTCAATGTCGTACATAAACCCTAGCTGCATGTTTCTTTTATAGACTAAGAAACCCTAATACAGCTCATAACAAACCGTGTAAAGAGATATACACAAATCTCTTCCTAGAATAAATCTAACAAACATACTAAAATTACGCTATGACCAGCAGCAATGAACACTGCCAGCAGAAAAGAATCAAAGCTACCAGCAGGAACCATGACCAGCAGTAACTAATACTACCAGCAAGAACCGCTTTATACTAACAACAGCAATGAAATATTACATAAATTATAAAATTCCTAACAATCCTCCCCTAAACTAGAATTTGACTAGGTTAATTTCCAGTTTCTTGATAGATCTTCGAAGGCCAGAGGTAGAGAATTGAACTTGATCCGCAGCAGCAACAATAAAGTAACCCGCAGCAACCACGCTATAACCAGCAGCAACAAGTAACCTTTATCTTTAAGTCCAAGTATCCAGCAGCAACAGAAGGAAACCATCAGCAGCAACCATGACTATTTGTACATCAAAACATTTAAGTTTCATACTATTCTCATCACATCCATGTGTGTTAACTCCTGTGAGAGGTGAATCATTGAAAATTAATGGATTTGATGTCTCTTTACCAATAGCCATCACTACTGGAGTAGCCAATGTTTAGATGTGTAAGACTATGGTACATTGATAACCATATGATTTTTAGTAGATCATCAACTGTAAACGGATTTGAGTTGTCTTTACCTGTAGCCGTTTGCTCAGGACTAGCCAATTCTTAGGTTGAAGATAACCTTTGGTGAATTGAATATCAAATATGGTTTCCACTGCCTTTACCACAAGCCATATACTTGTGGGCTAGCCAATTCTTTGGAAACCCCAAAAGGAGTAAAATCCATGGTGAATTGAAAACCATTCAACTCTTAGTAATGAAACATCGGTGAGTTGAGAACCCTATAGTTTTGAGCAAACTATTACAGCTATCAACGGATTTGATAATCACACCAGAGCCGTACCCTCATGGTGAGTCAACTCTTTCTTGTCGGTTAGACATGGTGAGTTGATTACCATTTGATGTGTGATTAAAAACCAACACTGTACCTGCACAAAAGTTAGTATACAAGCTAAATTTTTTATTTATTTATTTATTTTTTTTAACTAAAACTATAAAGAAAATAAACATAAAGAAAAGAACATAAAATAAAATAAAGCAGAAACAAGAAAACAAAGAAAATGAAAAATATACAAAAATAAGCCTAAAAGATACCATGATCAAGCAGATGAGCCAACTGCAGCAGCAAGTTGATTTCTTATGAATCTGACCAATTGTTCAGCTGTGGTCAAGTCATTCCCCACTACATAATTGCCAATTTGCAGCTTATGCTTAAGCATCCTCTCCATAAGTTCCACAGATAAAGGATAAGGAACATCCACAAAAATGCAAAGCACCTTCCCAGTAACAGTCTCCAAGACATGAACCTCAGAGGTAGAATACAACCGCCAACTGTGTACTCTCTAGGATTGTTGATCAGCCCACATAGAATGAGCATTGCCCCCCTCCAGAGAATCCATTAACACCTTTAAATCCCCCCAAAGAATAAGAACAATCCCAGTAGCCTGATGAGTTTCATAGTGCTTAGTCACCATACAATAGAGGTGTATCAAATCTTGTTTGTCCACCTTATTCAAAATCTCCCTAAGGAATGTAAAATGTTTAGTCTTCCCATCAAGTGTGTACAAGGCATTGATTTCTCCTTGAGGTATAGGAAGAACCTCCCAAGCAGCAATATGAGACCAAGGGGGAGGAGAATCATCTTCAGAATCAAACTGAAGCAATTCCTGATCATTCATGTCTGCAAGAGGGTTGGATGAGGACTTCATAGCATGACTCTTCTTCCTGGTTCTTGGAGTTGAAGAAGATAAGGGAACTGATGAAGGTGTCACAACAGGAATATGAACCTCTTGTGGTACACCAGATGCACCAACAGAGGGAGTTGGAGAAATAGATGTGGTACCCTGAGACCCCTCAGTAGGAATAGAGGGAGGCGTATCAGTCAATTTCTCTCCAGGCTTCAATTTCTTTGTAACATCAGACTCTAACACTTCAAATGCTCTTTTCTTGCTCAGATGAATGTCTGTTCTGACTGGAGTATTCATCCTTGCATAAGTGTCAAAGAACTGCTTTTGAATTGCAGCATCAGTCCAACCTTTGAAGTCACTCAGCTTGTAATTAGCTTGATTCTTCAAATAGTGCTTCATGAAATTGACATTATCTTTGTTTGTAGGCATCTTTGTCTTGTAACCTGACTTTTGCCTCTCTCTGATTCTATGCATCAAATCATACCAAGTAGATGCTCTATGTGTCTTCAAGATAAATGCCTTGAGCTTATCTGACTTTTCTTCCACATCTAACTCTGAATCTTGAAGAATCATCACCCTATGTGCTCTTATAATCATGTTAGAAGCCAATAAATATTGGAGTTGCTCATTGAACTCGTCTGGATTAAGATCTTCTGATCTTGTGCTATTCATAAAGCCAGCTATGTTGCTTTCATCAGCAGACATTTGCCTTGCAAACTCCTCATCTTGAGCTATCTGAGCTTGTCTAGCTTGTTTAGTAGCTAATTCCTGTTCGTGCATCTGTCTGGCTATCTCAGCATCATTTTGTGTTGCAGCAGGGGGAATGGTGTCACTACTAGTAGAATTACCAGGAATCTTAGGATCAGTGGAAACACTACCAACCCCAGCAGGGACATCAGAGGCAACACCAGAGACACCAGCAGCAATGGTGGATTGAAACTTCTCAAATGCTGACACTCCTGAAGGCTGCTTGGTCCTTTTTCTTGTGAAAGCCTGAGGCTTAGTAGTTGTAGAGGGCTCAGAAGAGGTAGGTACTTCAGTGTGTGCACTATTAATGGAAACAGAAGCCAACACATTGAGCCCATCAAATGCCATATTAGCCTGATCATCCTCAGACTCAGAGAGCACAACCCTTCTTTTCTTTTGTGGATGTTGAGCTTCTAAAGAGCTAATTCTTTCATTGAGCTATTGGATAGTCCCACTGAAAGTATCTTTTGTATCCTTGAGCTCCTTTTCCAAAGACTCCACCTTCTCAATAAAATTCTTTTTGGTCTCCTTAAGCTCAGACTCCAATGCTTCAATTTTTTGCATATACCTGTCAAGTAACTTGGACATAGAAGTGAGATCAGCAGTATCCTCAGCTCCACCAGCAGGAATGCCTGAGGTGTTAGGAGCTTCATTGGATCTAGGTGGAGATACATGAAATTCTCCACCAGTATGGGTGTCATCACCAAAAGGCTGCCTAGTAGGACTAGGAGTTGAAAGCCTTGAAAAAGAGGATGTGTCAAAGGTAGGCTCAACAGTGGTGGTTGCAGGCTCAACACTAGGTGCAACAGAAGAACTAGAAGGGACCTCAGATGGATTTGGCGTTGAGGACGATGGTGGTGCTTGGTCAGCTGCAACTGATGTACTTGCACCAGCAGCATCAAATGCCTCAACACTAGCTGCAACTGATGCATCTGCACCAGCAGCATCAGGTGTTGGTGGAATATTATCACCACCAGCAGCATCTGCACTAGCAGCAGCATTGACATTGGGCAACATATCAGGTAACAAAGGCAAGTGATCTCCTACAAAATTCATTCTCATAGTAGCAAAAAGTTTTCCAGTCAATCTACCCATAATCCTAGGTGTGGAATCTATGGTCTGAACACCTAAGACAATTTGCAAAAACCTAGGATACATCAGGAATTTGTTTTTAGCATGCATTATGTTCCCAATCATCCCATCAAATATGTACTTAGACCAATTATATACCCTTCCACTAGACAAACAGATAAGACCAGAGGCAATAGGACTAGAGAATTGATCCCACCCACCTGTCTTAATACTAATGCATTGAAGAAGAGTATGGATAAGAAACCTCCATTGAGGAGAAAACTTATTTTTATAAAAGGTAAAAGTACCCGTTACTGGATATCCAATTGCTGCCATTCCATCCTGGATTTCCTGCTCATTAAGATTATACAACCCTTCCTCATCATTTAGCTGAAGATGAGTTCGAATGGACCCCTCAGTGAGGATGACTTCATTCCCATCTACAGTAGCAATTATATCCTGTGTCTGACCCACAACTGTGCATACTTCAGCAGTGGCCCAAAATTGCCTGACCAAAGAATCATACACGACTACTGGACAATGGATCAAAGCATATTGTACGGAAGACCCACGTAAGAAGGTGAGAATCTGATCATACCCTTCACTTCGGTCAGAGGTTTCAAGATACCCCACTTTGTTATGATCAGCTTTGTACTGTAGCGCCGCCATTGTGATGAATCAATGAATTAGATGAGAAATGAGAAAATGGGTATATGAGAGAAATGATACTTTTGAGTGAGGGATGAAGTGTTTAGGTCAGTTAAATGGTTTCCCAATTTTGCAAATTAAATTGCAATTAGTGCGCTCTATCCCAAAATAAAACCCCAATTTTATCAATACCAGCAGCAACCACAAATCAGGGGAAACCAAGTGGTCAACCAAGTGGTAAACGAGCTGGAACATATGGTCAACCAGCAGCAATGAAGTGGTTTGACTAAAGTCAAATCCCTGATTAATGCCAAACCAGCCCAATATTTAATTGCATTAACATCCCTTTAAAACTTTAAAATCCCTTGAAAGATCAACACAAAGATATGACAATCATCAAGCCATAACTCACAATAATTCACGCACAATGAGTTCATCCAAACCCAACATTATAGAGATCTCTAATTCATCCTCAGAACCATCACAAGGATGGAACAATTATTTTCGATCTAGTTATTCCACCCAAAGCAGCAGGAACAATAAAGGCAAGAAAAAGATTGAAGAAGAATCTTCTGAAGGACCACCATCTTCTTCATCAAGCTCAGACAATGATCATCCATTCTGGCCAAAACACATGACATACTACCAGGGTGAATGGGAAATAGATCCACCAAAATTTCCCATTTCAGCTAAGCTAACTCGTGAGATGGAGAAAGTTGTGGCTGCCTTCTATCAAGCCTTAGTGCCTAGGCCAAGTCAGCCATTCCCTAGGTCACTCCCTAGGAGAAGTCAGTCACTTCCCAGGCCAAATCAGTCTCTCCCTAGGCCAATTCAGCCACCTCCAGTCTGCAAACCAGGTCAACCAATTCCAGTGGTGATAGGACTTGCAGCCCTAAAGATGTATGGTGATATTGGTGGCAAAGGAGTGCACAAGGTTATGCCTGATTACCAAGGCAAGGGCAAAGGGAAGCTTGAGTAGGTGGTTGGATACGTGATTGTCTGGGTCTGAGGAGTATGTGTTTGAACCTTGTGTCTTTTGTCTGCATTGTTGTTTGGTGTTGTCTGATGTTTTCTGATGTGGCTGTTAACTCATGAATCGTGATGGATCAAAATAATGAATAAAAGTTTAATTTTCCTGTTTTCATAAGTTTGATGGCTTATTATTTGTACTAGAACACCAACCTGCAAAAGTGTAAAACCCGCAAATTAACATAAGATGAAAAGACTAAAATGCCCTCGAGTTTGAACTTTGAGAATTCATAAATTAGTATACGAGCCATTAAATTTAACATAACCTAAGTTTTAATAAAATAATTAAAACATTACATTATACAATGTGGTACAAAAAAAAAAAAAAAAAAAAAAAAAAAAAAAAAAAAAAAGAAGAAGAAAGAACTATGTTATATGCCGCCCCCCTTAGACCAAAAAGAAGACCAAGTACATGATTTGCATATATATGTTATGTCCTTAATGTGAATTGATACATTCCTAAAATACCCTAAACCCAAAAATTCGGTCCTCCTTATCACAATAATACCGATCCTCCAAAAACAAGAAAACCCTAACTTTCCTCTCACAAAAAAAAAAAAAAAAAAAAAAAAAAAAGGTGCGGCCTCCATTGTTTCCTGCTGCTGTTCGATCCAAACCAAGCCAAAAGAAGGACTTTGTTGTGTTCTTGATTCCATCCATCACTAGGTAATCTTCCTCTCTTCTTAAACAACCAATTCGAATTGGTTTGAAACCCTAATCCGACCCATTGTTATTGTTTTCTGCTGCTGTTTTTTTTTTCGAACCAGAAAAGAAAGGAACAAGAAGGAGTTTTGTGTGGTGTTTTGATCCTCCTCGTGTTCGTGTTCTTCGTGGTCTACGAGGGTATTGTATCACCCACTATATTCGATCATTGTTTCTTGTTTTTCTTTTGATTCTAGTCGAATTAACCACACATGAAATCACATAAAATCATAAACTAACAAAACCCTAAAATTCGTATGAATGAATCGGCTGAAGTTTTGTGTTGGAATAATTTGTTTTGATCATGTTAAATATGTTATAGAATGACCTAAATATGTTATGGACTCAACCAAAATCGTTTGGAGTGAAAAACTAATGATTTGGATGGTAAAAAACCCTAAGATGGACATGTTTCTGTGAGGCCTGATTCTGAGTTGGATTTTTTGGTCGACTTTAACCGACTGTAACTAAATGATGGAATCGAGTTTTTGAGTGTTTTAAGAGTCTAAAACTAAGTTCATTTAAAGGGCTACCTGGGAAAATTTAGTTTGTAATTTTTAGAGGCCTAGAAGGTTACTTTTTGATTTTTAGAAAATTATGTGTCTGATCGGATTTGTGAGTCTGGAAAATCAGTCCGGGTTTTTGAATTTTAATTTCCAAACCGTGTCGAATTAGAAGGTTTCCTTTGAACTGAGTCATGTTCAATATGTCTCTTAGTAAATGGAATTTTTTTAGAATTTTGTGAATTTTTCTGGAGGGGTAACAAAGGGTAAACTTGTCGAGTGTTTCATCAGATGCGTTTCTGGAACATGTTGAAGAAATGGATTTTTAAGTGGTACCTAGACAGCATAATAAAATCTGGAAAAATTCTCTAAAATACTTAAGACATTGAGGAACCTGTATGAATTTTTATAGATTTTATTTCGAAGTATTAATATGATTTAGGAATTAATTGAAACGTAGTAAAATCGTATGTATAGGAGACTGCTACGGGTTTAAAGGATATTTAAATGGTGTTAAGTGTTTATGTTCTAAACTAAAGGGTCTAAAGTGTTATTCTTTAAAACTAAAGGACCTAACTTGTGAACACCTGTAACTTCATAGTAAATACATTTTACACCCTAATATTATGAGAATTTCATATTCGTCCCTAAACTTATGATAATTACCTAATGAACCCTAAAGTATGAAAACTACTATATGAACACTAAAACTTTGTAAAAGACATTATGAATCCTAAACTATGAATACGATCATCTGTAATACTTTGAATGGACAAACGAGAATGTTAATAATCAAAGTTAATTAACATGGAGAGAGAACTTAAAATGAGACATTATGATTACATGAAACTTATAAGAGAGCTTGTGATTATTTGTAGATCGGGTGAAGAGGGAGTGATCTCCTACTTGATTTGCTTTTCATTTCTTTGCTTGCATATTTCATTAAGGTACAGATATTCTGCTCTTTTAATAAGGAGCCTTCGTTCTCTTATTTTGATTCGTAATAGGGTTTCCTATGCCATTGCTATGTTCCCTACACTTTGATTCGTTGTTTGATTCATTTAAACCTTGATGTTCGATATAACCTTGTTTACTTTGAATCTTTGACATGAACCTTTGGCATATGAACCTTTTGATATGAACCCTGTGATTTGGACTATGATATTTGGACTATGACAACATGGACCTTTGCTTTGATTTGGACTTTGACATTTGACCCCAGTTTGATACCCGAGCCAAGTTCGTTTCCTAGCCATGAAGGTAACATGGCCGTGTCTGTGATGCACCACTGGCATGACTAGCGTGTAGCCCTAGTGATTTGGTTACACCGTCCCCATTTTGATTATGATATGCATGCACACTATATGATTTGTTATGGCCAATATGATTTGTTCGGGGGCGAATGGATGCATCCTAGGTTCGTGTCCGTGTTCGTGGACAGTTCGTTTTGATATGATTTGATTTGGTGACTGATGATGGGTGCAATCCACGTCTTTCACAAAATTTGGGAGCTAGCTACTCCATTTGAAGAATGAGGACACCCCTCATATGATCTGATTATCTGAGAGGTCTCCCCTCTATATGATTTGAAGATTGTGGTTACGATATGATATGATTTGATTTGTTTGGGCTCGTGGTGGATGACTGTCCTAAACCTTTACTCTTTACACCTTTACTTATATCTTATTCATTATGCTACTTCTGTTCATTTCTGGTTACTTTCATTTCCGTTTATTATATATCTGTTCACTGGGCTTTTTAAGCTCAGCCGCATTTCTTTTCCTGCGGCAGGTTTTAGTAGGAAGCCAGGAGCTTGGGTTTGCTTTGGGATGAGAGATTAGCTTTGAAGACGATACCTTAGTTTTAGTATTCATTTATGTATGACTACGTAGATTTGGTATATTTTCCTTTGTAACTTTGTAAACCATTTGTTTTATGTAAGTCGTATGTTATGCTTGCCTTTGATATGTCACCATTTTCGTGACACTTCTACCCTTGCCGGGTTGGGGTGTTACAAAAAGGATTAGAATACACACTATACAAAAATATATAACATCTACAAGACAAGTTAGTGTACATAAAACAAACATAAAAACATGTTAGTCATTACAAAATAAGATACACAGCAATAAGCCTCCCCTTAGGCTTATGCCTCCCCTCATTCACAGCAGAACAAGGATAAAGACCAAAGTCTTCCCTTCAAAGAGAAATTTCCTACAACAAAAGAATACATACAACAATATGAGATACATGGGAGACCCAAGCCATTACTGACTCGAGCCTGCCTTGTGGATCAATAATAATTAAACCATGGAGATTGATGAGATCCACCATTGTTCTTGAACCCCATTCTCATGTATTGGTCATTGTTTCTCAAAGAACAACCTGCTGAAAACTTAACAACAGTACCCCATCTTGCCCCCCCCCCCCTTTGCATTGGGTCAAAATAATACACAGGCCTATAATCATTCTGAAAATAAGTGCTTGTAGGTCTGTAGAATGGTCTAGCAACTTTTCTTTTCCAACAAGCAGGATTGGGATTACCAGATGGAACTGACTTACCAGCAGCAACAGGCTTACCAGCTGCAACAGGCTTACCAGCAGCAACAGGCTTACCAGCAGCAACAGGTTTACCAGCTGCAACTGGCTTACCAGCAGAAAAAGAGTTCATTCTTGCTGCTTGAGGAACAAATGGGGGAATATCACTAACATTGTTCCACATAGGCCTAGTTTGTTGTTGACCACCACACATACTCATCTGTTTCTCATAAAAGTCACAGTCTTTGATAAGATGAGCATAACTACCACACACAAAACATGACTTCTTTCTAAAAGATTTATTCTTAACATGACATTTCTTATTGCAACCAGAATTATTAAAACCACAAGATGAATCAAAATTATTCTTAACAGAAGTAAACTCAGAAACATCATTGTTTGAAACAGAACCAAAACTAGAAACATCATTATTTTGAACAAAAACAGAAGAATTGTCTTCAAAAGCAGCTGTCTTTGAATGAGATTCATCCTTAGCTACTTCTGAGGAGAAGTCTTCAGACTTGGTGGTGGTAGACTTGACACTTGAATCACAAGATGCAAAATCATTTGTCTTGATTTCTGAAGATTTGTCACTATTAGAACAAGAGACAAAATAATTAGAGTCACAATCAAGATTAGGCAAGTCACTGGACTTTTTGCCATAGGACATATATGATTCATTTAAGTCTGTGTCAAGGTCAGAGTGGATAGGGGTAGGTTTAAACACTCCTCTTATGGGTGGAGGAACAGCATTCATTCCTCCTTCTTTGACATACTTTACAGGAATTTGGTAATTTGGCTCCTTAGGGGTAGGGTCAAATATACTTGGGTCACTAGGGTCATAAATATCATCTGGCCCAACTTCATACCCCAATCCCCTCTTACACCTTACAGACTGAGTATTGTTATTTAATTTGACTAGGTTTTTAGCTGATTCTTGCCATGCATTTTGTCTAGCCAATTCAGTATCTAACTTAGCCTGTAATTCCTGATTTTCTAATTTGACCTTATCATATTCTCTCTCAACATATTTTAACTCATTAGTTGTGTACTTTAAGTCTCTCTCCAAAACCCTTATCTTTTCCTCATAAGCTAACTGATTCTGTTGGTACCAAACCTTTTTCTTTTCTAATGTATTAAGTGAGTGTCTATAGGCTTGATCTTTAATAAACAATTCTTTATATTGAGGCTCTATGTAATCAAATTCCTTTTTCAGTTCAACATATTTAACATTACAACCAAATGGACAATCTTGTACCTGAGATGGGTATCCCATCAAAGCATAATCCTTAGCCACTTGTGCCTTCTTTCCAGCTCCAGCTATCATGCCATAGTTCTTTGAAGCTACCTCATGTTGTTCCCAATCTAGCATGGAATCCACAGACAACAAAGCTTTGGGATCTTCTGACTCCAATTCTTGAATCTTGAAAGCAGAATACCTTGTTTTGTTATCCACCTTCTTATCTGGGAATTCTCTAGCAAAGTGACCTGGTTGTGAGCATTTGAAGCATGTCACCTTCCTTTTTTCAAACCTTGCTCCTTCCTGTCCATCGAATTTTATCCTCCTCCCTGCCTTCTTCTCAAATCTGTTGGCCCTCACTGACAGCATAGCAAACTGCCACTTGATGTCCATCTCTTCCAGATCCAGTTCATTAATCTGATCAAAGTCTTCATAGGCCCTTTGCTATTTTGGAGTACTTTCAGCAACAAGCGAATGAAGAACTTCCTCAACCACATTGTCAGATCTTGCCTGTGTTCTAGGTGTAGCAGGGGAATACGAAACAGATGAAGAAGTGGGAGTTGGGCTACTACCATGTGAGATCTTGTTAGTACTTGAAGCACCAACAAATGCAGTATGGGATGGGGTATGAGAAGAGTAGGTTGAATACCCTTTGATGTCAATTTCAAGGGTCTTGAGCTTGTTGTAAAGATCATCAAAACTCATGTACTCGAGCCCACCTCTTGCCTAAAGGGTGATGGAAACCTGTGACCATGAGGGAGGTAGAGTGATAACGCTCAAATCTAACATGTTTTTAGGAGAGTTATTGTGGATTTTATGCATATATATTGGTCACTTTTATGAACTTATGGTACTTAATGGAGTATAATTTACATTTTAGGTTCATGGAAGCTCAAGTACAAGAAAATGAAGAAAAAGACGCAAAAATGATCAATAATCGAAGATTTATGCATGTACGAAGAATTCCCGACAAATGAGAGTTTCTTGGAGTATATTCGAGAAGATAAAGTCATGAAGTTGTCACTCCAAAGACTCAAGAATAAATCACAAGAGGGAAAACGAGGAAAGAAATGAAGAAAAGAAGCTCAAACGATGAATTATTGGAAGACTCGTTGTTCCCGACACACCTTCACCATTTTGGCCATAACTCGAGCATACGAACTCGGATTTCGATGATTCAAGCGGCCACGGAAAGCTAAGAGAAAGATCTACAACTTTGGTTCTTATCACTTCTGGCCAGGAGGCTCCATCCGATCGGTAGGAGCCCGCATCCGATTCGGATGGAGCAAACTTGACTTTTATGAGAGCTCCAACCGATCGGTATTGCCCCGCATCCGATCGGTTGGCTGAAACTGCCTTCTCCAAGTTATTTTTAATGCTTCTTTAAGTGCCATTAAGTCCCAAGTCCGATCATGTGCCTCTATTAACTCCTAAACCTGCTACTTTATGACACTTTGTGCCCAAGTTACTTACTTGTTGGCTAAGGGTGGCTTCTACCTATAAATAAGACTACTTTGGCATGGTTTCAAGTGTGATATTCTAGCCTCCAACCTTAAGGACGAATTTCCACAAACTATTATCAACCCCAAAAGGCCACAAACCTCTGCCATTTCCAGAAGTAGTGCTCAAGTGCTTGACGAAGTGTTCGGGTGTGATTTTCCGTCTTGGTTAGAAGTTGTAGTTGATTGGAGGCTTGAAGGTTGCTATAATCCTTCACCTTTGCCTATTGTAATCCATACTTTGGGTAAACTTTGTTACTTTTATATTTCAAGATGTTTGTTAATGATATGATTTATGAGTTTATGTCTTTGGTTGACATGAGTGGTTAGTTTTATTTATACTTGTTTGAAATCATGTGAATATTGATATGGAGTGTTTGGTATTTTGCAATATAGAATTATGGTTTTGCTTATAAGTTTGTTTGAATATTAACATGTCTAAATAACTTGTTGATGAATCATAACCGGGTTTATAAGGTCGGAAGAACTTCTTGTTATGATTTGTTCCAAATGTTAATGCGCATATATGTTTGGCATTTCATAATTGACAACTATGAATAAACATGTTAAATGGATTTGTTTAGGTCGAAAGGATTCTTATGAACAAATTGGTAAAACTAATATTTCAAACAAATGGTTTATAATGAATTGGTTTATAATAACAAGCCGAAAGGGTAAGACTAAACCATGATGTATGCAATTTCATGATATCACCCATTGAATTGGAATTGTATGAACTTAGATTTTGTTTGTTATTGCTTGATATCTACCCGATACTCCATACACTCCATTGAGATAGACACTAATTCCAAACAAGTATTGTTTTTAATCTTATTGAATTCACATAATCATCATTCTTAGTGTTACTTGTTGCTTATATGGTATTTTTGGTCGTGACAACCAATTACCACCTTTTAATTGCTTATTGTTACATAGATTCTTCACAACTGAAAACACCCAAATCCCAGTGAACGACCTCGGCTTACCAAACAAAACTAGCTACATACGAAAGGGTCATACTTGCCCGTGTGTTCTTAGCTTTATTCGGTAATTCGTGTTATAAATTTAAAACTAGTAGTCGCGAGACACATCAAGTTTTTGGCGCCGTTGCCGGGGATTTGTTTGTGTTTTTGTGTGCTTTGAATCTGTGTTTTAATCATTCCCTAGTTGTGCTGCCTTTGCTTGCAAATTTTTTTTCTTTTTTTTTTCGAGCCAACCAACCGATCGGAAGTCCATCCATCCGATCAGTTTCCTTTCAAAAAAGTTTTACCGAGCCTTCTATCCGATCGGTTTCTCATCTAACCGATCGGTTGTCCCCAAATCATTTTTACCGAGCTGTCTATCCGATCGGTAGTCCATCTATCCGATCGGTTGTTCAAATCCAAATTTTACTGAGCCAACCAACCGATCGGCTGGAATACCCAACCGATCGGCCAGACTCACTTCCCAAATCAAATCGATCTAACCGATCGGTACGAGCCCGTATCCAATTCGGCTAGACCGTTTTCGCCCAACAAAAATCCTTCAACCGATCGGCTGGAAGCCAATGCCGATCGGTTGAACCGTCCTGTTCAGAAACCAACAAAAAAAATTTCTTGCTTTCTAAGTTTTGTTTATTTATTTTTCTTTTTTCTTTTGATTTCTAGTTTTGTTTCTTTTTCCATAGATTTCTTTTACAAGTTTTATTTAGTTATATTTGTTTAAACATCTTTTAAAAAAAAATCATAACTAGTTTATTTTTCAAAGTTTTCTCGTAGTAACTAGTAATAATAAATAATAGTCGCCTTTTTCTAAAAGTAGATAGTTTATTTTTCTTTGTTTACGTCATCTTTAAAAAAAATACAAAAAGATTTTTCTTAATGTTCATTTTAATTATGTTTTTATTTTTCACTTTTTATTCGTAATTCTCAATGACCTTTTGCAAATCGCTCCGGGTTTGTATAAACCCGCGTTCTTGGGGTAAACAAATCGTTGGTCCACTTCACGAACTTAAACGTAAGTTCAAAAAGAAGACTCGTAAACCCGATAATACACCAAATGTACCCCCCGAGATCGAGTCATCCGAGCCTTTTTCTGAGATCGATTCATTTGAACCCTTTATCAAAATCAAGTCACCCGAACCTTACACCAAACAACCGTTCATCGAGGAACTTGTCGTTGTAACAAAACTCAACATATTTGAGGAGAAAGTCGAAACTCCACCCGATTCCCCAACCATAATCGTCATTGATCCCGATGACCAACCCATATGGTCAAGCACTAGGATCGTTGCTCCAACGCCTAGTTCCGCTATTATTCAACGCCCTCTTTCCAACAATTTCCATATCAAGGGTACCCACATGCAAATGATTCGGGAGAATCAATTTGATGGGAGAATCCGGTCCGATCCTCACCAACACATCACTGATTTTCTTGAGATTAGTAACCTATTCCAATATGGTGAAAATCAATAGGAAGCGATTAAATTGAGGACTTTTCCTTTCTCATTAACTGGAGAATCCAAGATCTGGTTGAACGAATTAAATGAAGGAACAATTACTACGTGGGAAGAGATGAGAAAAGCTTTTATTAGCCGATACTTTTCTCCTGCAAAGTTTAAACGTCTCCTGAATGAAATTCATAACTTTCACCAACTCGATCACGAAACTCTCGTTGATGCCTGGCTCCGAATGAAAAATATGCTTCGCACTTGTTATGGACACGGTCTAACCAAAGGAGCGATAATTCAAACATTCTATTATGGTTTAGACGATCCTACTCAAGGAATTCTCGACGCTGGAGGTATTTTCCTCTATAAAACCCCCAACGAAGCATTCAAACTTCTCGAACAAGGTCCAACTCAAGCTCGATTTTTCGGAAAATTCTCTAATCGTGCCAAAACCAAAAACCGTTGTTTCCGCCGGTGGAAGTAACGTCAGTGCCGATCATTCCTTATTGGTGGAAAAATTGGAAGCTCTAGCTAGACATATGGACAATGAATTCAAGAACATAAGGAAAGAGCTGAAGGAGATACGAGATAACTGGGGATACCATGCTTCACAAAACTACATGCGGGATGACACGCCGATGTGTGATACCACGGAAGCAAACCACGTACAACATGAAGGATATCATGGAGGGTATCAAGACCAAAATTCCAGAAGTTCGTACTCCTATACAAACCACAACCCAAACCGTTCCCATCCTCACTTCCGACCCCGAGATGAAATGCCTCATCCATCACAATATTCCAAAACCTCACCGGAGGATATAATGAATGAGTTGATGGCTAGGCAGATGGAAGCGAATGAAGATATGAAGAATCAGATGGTTGAATTGGAACATCAAATTGATCAGGGAGAAAGAAACCACCAAGCGATTATCCAGGACTTGGAGAGGAAGTTGAAATATTTTCATGAGAAAGAAATCCAAAGTACCACATTCCTTCCTCACGCCTTAAAAACCAAGTCTAGATACGAAATTGACGGAGGAATATTCAAATCACCACAAATTCGAAATGAACATGATAAGGGTGATGTTGAAGTTATCGAGGAGGATGAAACTAAACCTATTCCAACCATGCCTTGCTTGAGTCCAATCACGTCTAATTCACCAACCGAACCACCTTTTCTCGAGGGTTGCACCGTGCATATGATTACCACTGAACGTTCAGCGAAAGAGAAAATGTGTGTTCATGATGAATTACCGAATCATGTTGGTAACGAGGAATTGGATGCGATTGGAGACGATGAAAATGAAGTCTTGAAAGAAAAAGAGATTGAAAAGGATGAAAAAGGAGTGTCAAAGATACCCTACAGGAGTGGAGAATTGGAAAGAAAGCTAGTCAAGTGGTCTAATCAACAAAATCGAGTTTCTTCAAAACAAAATGGTGGGACCGACCCAAATCCTCCAGCTCATATTGAAAACATGAATGACATATTCACGAGGAGTGGAAAGTCCGATGACCCTCAGAAAAATCCAAAAGATTCGCCACCTGTCTTCGTTTTTAATAAAATTGATCAAGCGTTCAAGATAACGAAAAGGGATTATCACGTGGTCAAATCAAAAGAATTCCCGTCACTTGAGAAGTACATACCAAAGATCCCATACCCTCAACGTTTAAGAACTGAAATTCCCCATTTGAACCGTATCATCAAAGAATCCTAATCCGGGGAAGAGTCTAGCTAATGACTCAGTAATAAATTAAGCGCTTCTCGGGAGGCAACCCGAGCTTTTACTTGTTTGTTTGCTTTTTTCTGTTTTAAATAAACATGTACACCCTTTTTGCAAAAATTCTTTTCAAAACTTGGAAAATCTTAAGTGTGGGGGTGCTACATGCTAATATATTATTGTGTACATATGTGTTTGTGTGTTTTATTTACTTGTGTTTATTTTCGTGTTCATTACGTTATGGGTTTTTGTTTTGTCAATAAAAAGTTTTAAGTAAAATTTGTTTTGTTTAATAAAAAAAAGAATAATAAATAAATAAATAATAATAATAATAAAAAGTTTTTTGAGCTGTACAACCGATCGGATGTTCGAGCATCCGATTCGGTTGGAAGGTGCATATATTTAACGAATTGTCAAACCGATCGGTTAGATACCCTGACTGATCGGATGGAGCTCTCGGTAAATTTTGTTAATCTCCAACCGATTCGGTTAGATACCCTAACCGATCGGATGGACCAATCGGTAAAATAAAAAAATAAAAAATGTTTTTCATTTTTCGTATTTTGTTCTTATGTGTTTGTGTTTAGATCGAATAAGTTTAAATGTCTTTTTGTTTTTGCAAGAGTATCATTTCTTTTTAAATTTGTTTTAGATTTTGTTAATTTAGCACATTGTGAATAAATAAGTACTTGTTTTAAAAAAAAATGTTTTGAACTTTGTGGGTATGTTCTCTGGAAACCCTCACGAGACTTCTCTCGTCCACTCGGGCCACCGAGGGGTTTAAAAGGCTTGTTGCATGTGCTAAATGCAACCGTGATGCCTACGAAAGTGAGTTTTAGGATTTTACGCGTTTTTTGTAGTTTAGTTTATTTTTGCAGATTTAATAAGCTCTTGGAGATTGGATTATTGGTGACACTACACTTGGTATGGAGATGTTTTGTTGAACGAGAAATCGATTGATCTCACAAGCTTATGCTAGCATTTGCTTAACACCTTATCATATGGAGTTCGATCGCGATTTCTTGGCCCGGGAAGTTTCGTTTCTCTTGGACTATTTATTTATTTATTTTCCCTATTTTACATGCTTTGAAGTTTATTTTTCACAATGAGTATAATGCGTAACTTAAGTGTGGGGGAAAGTTAGATAGTGGAAAATCGAAACTGCTTTTCAAATTTATAATTTTTTAGGCCAATTTAAAATTTTGTATACTTGTTTGCCCTTGTGATCTAATTGTTTTCTCGCTTTTAGGATAATATATTAGAATAACTGGATAATTCCACTGGTGAAATCTGTAATTTTGAAAAATTTGAGATGTGTCCCAATTAATATTGCAATCCATTCTGGGATCGATAATATTTGCTAGCACATATTATAGCCCTTTCCACTAAATTGTGAGGATTTGAGCCCGTTTCGTATATAGCATACATCTTTTATGCTTGGATCTTTTGCTATGAGTGTGCCGGTGATTTTATTTATTCTAGAACTTGTACTTGTAAATCATTACCAGACCGTAGTAAGATCGCATTCGTGTGATATAAGTGTATTCGTGTGATAAAGAGGCAACCTTAGGAATAAAACCAAATGGCCTTCCGTTTACATCTAAAATATATATTAGCTAACCACATCGGTTAGTTAACCACCCATATGGACCTATTTGTTAGCGTTTATCTTTAGATCTAGATACCCTTAGTTACACCCTCCGAGCCATCCTTTTCATTTTTGATTAAATCCAGAAAAATACAAAAATATTTTACACTTTAAACCTTAGCCTAACCCCTTAGTCGAAGTCTAAACGGTTGGTTCCTAGTTGCTTGGTATGTTGGATTGTTTTTGATGATTATTAGTTAGCCACACTTTACCATTCGTGTGTGCCATTTCGACAAAGATGAAGATTGATCACCTTTACGTTTTGTATTTTTTGTGGTGTATGCTTATGCGAAGTGTGGGGGAGATGTTAGGTATGAAAGGAGAAAGAATGAAAAAAAAATGAATAAGTCATCGAAGAAAAAAAAAAGAAAGAAAAAAATATATCTGATGACAATTATAGCCAATGTGCTATATATGAAGATGAAGAAAGAAAGTTATGTGATATGTTGTTAGTCAATATGCTAAGTATGAAGAATATCGTTATGGCGAATAGATGTATCGATTTGGGAAAGTTCGGAGAAGAGGAAGTTGTTAACTATAATCATTTACGGGTTTGCGGTTTGTTCGGTAACTAGCAACAATAGGTATTAGACTTGACTTTATTTTTCTTTTAAAACCAATTTCATAAATACTCCCATGCCTTATCCTTACCCTTTTGACTTTGTGAAATTATCAAGTGTATTTACATGTAGTGACCATCCGATTTCTTGAGGAATTAGGTAACGTTGTTAGCGATCTAAGGTTATCCTTAGTGACCATCCGTTATTTGGTGATGCAAGAATTCGTTGTTAGCGAGCTATTATGTTTTGCACGAGATAGTTGCACGTAAGTCTGATATAACCCTTTAAACCTTAAACCCGAATAAAAGTCCTCTTTAGATGTTTACACTTGGTGCTTACGCCATGTCGGTGGAGTTTTGTTTCTTGTACAAGCCTATGGTAATAAATGGATCATGACTGAGCAATGAGTGTGATTTATCTTATATATACTCCACTACCTAAATAAATGAGTTATTGAGTGAATTATACTTCATTTCTTTTTCGTGAGGTGCTTAGAAATGTTACTCAAGCAAGAAATCTTCACACATCTCGGTTTTTCATCTAAAAGCTTAAAAATGATGAATCTTATCTTGTACTTGTACTTGGTAGATTTGCATCATAATTTTTACAATCATCTTTCATACATCATGTGGGATCTATTTTTCTTAATATTTGCTTGAGGGCAAGCAAACCCTTAAGTGTGGGGGAGTTGCGCTCATTTTTCGCTCATTTTCTCTTAATTTTCTCTATTATTAAAAAAAAAAAAAAAAAAAAAAAAAAAAAGTTTTTACCAATCGGATGTGAGAGCATCCGATTCGGCTGGCATTCTGCATGTTTCAACGAATTGTCCAATCGGATGGAAGTGCAAACCGATCGGATGGATGCCTCGTTAAAGTTTTTAAAAATTTTTAAATTTTCTTTTCGTTTTGTCATTTAGATATGCATTTTAATTTTTCTTTTCTTAGATTTGCTTGAGGGCAAGCAAAGTTCAAGTGTGGGGGATTTGATAACGCTCAAATCTAACATGTTTTTAGGAGCGTTATTGTGGATTTTATGCATATATATTGGTCACTTTTATGAACTTATGGTACTTAATGGAGTATAATTTACATTTTAGGTTCATGGAAGCTCAAGTACAAGAAAATGAAGAAAAAGACGCAAAAATGATCAATAATCGAAGATTTATGCATGTACGAAGAATTCCCGACAAATGAGAGTTTCTTGGAGTATATTCGAGAAGATAAAGTCATGAAGTTGTCACTCCAAAGACTCAAGAATAAAGCACAAGAGGGAAAACGAGGAAAGAAATGAAGAAAAGAAGCTCAAACGATGAATTATTGGAAGACTCGTTGTTCCCGACACACCTTCACCATTTTGGCCATAACTCGAGCATACGAACTCGGATTTCAATGATTCAAGCGGCCACGGAAAGCTAAGAGAAAGATCTACAACTTTAGTTTTTATCACTTCTGGCCAGGAGGCTCCATCCGATCGGTAGGAGCCCGCATCCGATTCGGATGGAGCAAACTTGACTTTTACGAGAGCTCCAACCGATCGGTATTGCCCCGCATCCGATCGGTTGGCTGAAACTGCCTTCTCCAAGTTATTTTTAATGCTTCTTTAAGTGCCATTAAGTCCCAAGTCCGATCATGTGCCTCTATTAACTCCTAAACCTGCTACTTTATGACACTTTGTGCCCAAGTTACTTACTTGTTGGCTAAGGGTGGCTTCTACATATAAATAAGACTACTTTGGCATGGTTTCAAGTGTGATATTCTAGCCTCCAACCTTAAGGACGAATTTCCACAAACTATTATCAACCCCAAAAGGCCACAAACCTCTGCCATTTCCAGAAGTAGTGCTCAAGTGCTTGACGAAGTGTTCGGGTGTGATTTTCTGTCTTGGTTAGAAGTTGTAGTTGATTGGAGGCTTGAAGGTTGCTATAATCCTTCACCTTTGCCTATTGTAATCCATACTTTGGGTAAACTTTGTTACTTTTATATTTCAAGATGTTTGTTAATGATATGATTTATGAGTTTATGTCTTTGGTTGACATGAGTGGTTAGTTTTATTTATACTTGTTTGGAATCATGTGAATATTGATATGGAGTGTTTGGTATTTTGCAATATAGAATTATGGTTTTGCTTATAAGTTTGTTTGAATATTAACATGTCTAAATAACTTGTTGATGAATCATAACCGGGTTTATAAGGTCGAAAGAACTTCTTGTTATGATTTGTTCCAAATGTTAATGCGCATATATGTTTGGCATTTCATAATTGACAACTATGAATAAACATGTTAAATGGATTTGTTTAGGTCGAAAGGATTCTTATGAACAAATTGGTAAAACTAATATTTCAAACAAATGGTTTATAATGAATTGGTTTATAATAACAGGCCGAAAGGGTTAGACTAAACCATGATGTATGCAATTTCATGATATCACCCATTGAATTGGAATTGTATGAACTTAGATTTTGTTTGTTATTGCTTGATATCTACCCGATACTCCATACACTCCATTGAGATAGACACTAATTCCAAACAAGTATTGTTTTTAATCTTATTGAATTCACATAATCATCATTCTTAGTGTTACTTGTTGCTTATATGGTATTTTTGGTCGTGACAACCAATTACCACCTTTTAATTGCTTATTGTTACATAGATTCTTCACAACTGAAAACACCCAAATCCCAGTGAACGACCTCGGCTTACCAAACAAAACTAGCTACATATGAAAGGGTCATACTTGCCCGTGTGTTCTTAGCTTTAATTTAAAACTAGTAGTCGCGGGACACATCATAAAGCCCTCAAAAACTTGGTGTTGCAGTCTTCCTCGTCTGACCTGGCCTGCAACTGGTTGAGTTTGCTTAGGATCTTGTGAAACCTGTCATAACCTTTGTGAATCCCTTCAGCCTCAGAGATCCTGAACTCCTGGAACTCCTGCTTGAGCATGGACTTCCTCATCCTTTTGGACTCCTCATTCCCTCCAAATCTAGCTTTTATAGCACGCCAGATTTCTCTAGCATCATCCAGGTGATGAAAGTCACCCATATGATCTTCTGGGAGTGCCTGAAGCAAAAGAGTTCTTGCTTTGGTCTCCCTTTGTATAGCAATATGCTCTTCTACAGACATAGGTGGAAGGATAGTGATGTTCCCTCTCTCATCCTTTCCTGTTCTCTTCATGCCGTTCCCTTTCAGGATCACATTCCATATATTATGATCACTGTTTGAGATCCAGTACTCCATCTTCATAGCCCAAATCTCGTACTCATCTTTCTTGAGGTATGGGAATTTAGCATTACTGTTAGACACAATGGTTGTGACTATTTGTTGTTGGACTTGTGAAGTTTCAGGTTTTTCATTATTGATGACATAATTTTCAGGATTTTCGCCTTCCATCGAAAAGGATTTAGGAGATTGTTAAGAGAGCTTTTTCTTCTTTGTCAGAAATCCTAACCTGGCTCTGATACCACTTGTAGGATCGTGCACCTTGATAGATCTTAGAGCTTGGCAAAACTTGTAGATAGCTTATGTAAACACAAACCAACTACTTTGAGAATCTCTGTATGATAAACTTGTGCTTATGCGAAAGCTAAACACAAGAGTTAAAGAAGAACGAATAACTAATAAATGTTAATCCTCTATGGATCTTTTATTTTCTAATTATATTGTTTTCAATGTCGTACATAAACCCTAGCTGCATGTTTCTTTTATAGACTAAGACACCCTAATGCAGCTCATAACAAACCGTGTAAAGAGATATACACAAATCTCTTCCTAGAATAAATCTAACAAACATACTAAAATTACGCTATGACCAGCAGCAATGAACACTGCCAGCAGAAATGAATCAAAGCTACCAACAGGAACCATGACCAACAGTAACAAATACTACCAGCAGGAACCGCTTTATACTAACAGCAGCAATGAACTATTACATAAATTATAAAATTCCTAACAAAAGATTTATCATTCGAATTTTATTGTAGCATATTCATAACACATAAACACACATAAGATGAGATTTTGGGCCGAATAGAATAAAGGGTTTTAGAGAAAGAAAGTGAGTTCGGAACTAGAGAGAGAAAGAGATTTTGTATTATGTGAAAATGATAAGAAGTTCCAACCCTCTCCCTAGGTAGAGAGGGGTATTTATAGTGCTAATATTTGTGCCCCAAGTGGGTTGTGGAGTGAGTTGACAGTGGGTAAAGACCCGACCCACTCCACGATTTCTATAATAACTAAACTATATTAACTTACTAATATTATCCTACGAGCTATTCAATGCTAATGAGTTCACGGGGTGACCGAGTCTTCATATGAATATTTATATTCCTAACAATCTCCCCCTAAGGGAGGTCACCCCGAAAATTACATTTTGAATTATAGCATTCTATCCTCTGATCTTGTCTTCATAGCTCGTAGTCCTTTGATTCTTCAAATTCAGCACTCTTTGCACTTTCAGTAGTAAACACATTTGACGACTGATCTTTTGTCTTGGATGACCTTTGAAGATTCTTCAACGATATCATCCAACATATGTCTTCTAGTCATCTTGTTTCAGCATCGTTGCTGTGTGAAGATGTGATCTTTGAGCATTCTTTGAGATCATCAGTCACCGTAAATCTCCTAGCTAATCCGTTGTAATATTGCCTCCATGTGATATGTTGTGACCGTTGGACTCGCATGCTCACACTTTTCTGGATCATGATAACTATCATCAAAGGTGCGGAAGCTGTGTTGTAGGTCTTTTAACTTATCATGATGTCTTTGATGATGTTTTGTAAGTGTGAGCATGAAGTGTGGATTGACACGTCTCTACTGGAATCAGGAAACACCATCACCATCTTTATATGAATTTGAAATAAAACAGTTAGCAATAAAGTTTGAGAACGAATATGGTTTTGTCATTCGTTCGGGGTGGTTGGATTAACCTTCGGTTCCGTGAGGACCGACGTGTGATCAGGTAGAATCCCCTTTAAGAAGATTCTCCTTGACAGGAATTTCCAGCTTGTAGTAATGAGTCTTCCAAAAAATTAATGTCAGAATCATCATACTAAGCAAGTTCTCATACCGGAACGTCTCAAAGCAGACAGCACAGGAGAGTGAATCAGTGAATTAAATACCCACTGATTGACGAGAAATTGATTAGAGAAAGAAAATCACTCGCGTGTCACTGAATAAACAGTTTATGTAACACGACGAGGGTTTTATACATTGAATCACATTTCTGTCATAAACACTTTTGTTTGAAAATTTTCACAATCAATGTGCTCGGAACTCAGTTTGGTGAGCACATTGAAAGGTTTTCCAAAAGCATTCGTCAATCCATTTCCTGGAACAAGTTTGATTCAAATGTGAATCGCCCCATCGTTTCTTTCCAGTTGTCACAAGCTTGATCCATGAAGGATCTCACATGTCACCCACCAAGAGCTTGTTTGATGTTGGCTCTAGAAGGATTTCCATCTTCATTGTGAATACTTTTCGTATCACTCGGATATTCTGGAAATACCACAAGGATAATGCGTAGGAGTCTATAACATATATTTTCTTACTTTTCACGGTGTATGAAACAACAAGCATATTGGAAGTGTGTCCTAATGAGATTTATGGATGATCTCTTGGCTCTAGACTCAATAGTGCGTTTTGATTTAGTGATCGGAGGCTGGAGAGGACTACCACCTTTTCAATATCATCTAACTCGAAGTGAGAGAGACGATAGACATGTATTGATCTCCGTGACAAATGAAACAAAAGTCCTTTGAGGGACCTTGAGTGGCTAGGGAGGGTTGTGCAGCGTATCACTGGGTCCATGATACTTTGTCTTCAATGTCAGCAATCAACTTAGTGATTCTGAAAGCATGTGTATTGACCCAGTTTCTGCCTAATGTGTAAGGAGGGCTTCTTTCTTTTCACCCTTTATCTTTACATTTCTTTTTCATTCTTCAACCCCTTTACCGCTTACCAAGACTTCATTACTAGCACCTTGTTGGGTTTGTTCCAGTACTAGCTCCATCTCAGTCGGCACGTTTCCCTTATTCACTTTTCTCCTTTTTAAGCATTCCTTAGGACTTCTATTCTAACTAGAGGATTTTCCCTGGGAAGATCCCTCTGGTTCTGGCTGGATCGTGGGAACTAATACCTAACCTCACCATCCTTATAACTCCAGTACATAAAGTAAAGTGGTCGGTCTTTGGTATTCTTTCACAATTTCCATCACAAATCATTTGCTCCCCCTCAATATGTGCATCGATATATGAAAGAGTTTAGCACATATGGGAGAGCCTACGCTTAAGTCCAAAAGATCTTATTTTTTATCAGATTTTCATATTTAAATCACATTCTCTCCCCCGATCAAAAATTTCAAACCGTTTGAGATTTGTGATCCCAATTGATTTAAATTTGTTTAGAAAATTTGGGAGAAAATGTGGTCAGGTTTAACGTATATTCTGATAATGAAACATTACGATGCTCCCCCTCAATCTATGGGGGAGAATGTTTGTGTCAGGTATGATTAGTTTGGAAGACTTTGAATTTAACAAAAATCATACACTGACACATAGCAACAAGTTTCATAAAATTCACTGCTTATTTGGTACAAAGTAGCATGTTTTGATGATATAGAATTTCGAAAATCATCACTCTCCCCCTCAATCGATGACCCGTCTTCTAATGGAATAGCTGTAGTCATTGATTGAGTGATAGATTTTTATGAAAAATTCAATTCTGATTGATATTCAAAAATCATGGTACCACCAAGTTTTCATACAAATACTTTCCTAAAGAATCATAGATTGGAAAGTACTTGCGATGTAAAGAAAACTTCTCTTCTTATACAAGAAATGATGCACTGAAATGTACATCAAATCGAAGAAACATGGATATAAAGTAATCCATGCCCAGGTGAACATCACCCAGTTGGAGGAACAACCGTTTTTTTGGCGACATGCTTTCCCCATAATAATGCACGGGTTGTTGTCTGAAGTAACTGCAAGCCGATTAGATATGTTTTAACCAGTTAATATAACTTCTCCTCGAGCTTCATTTCAAGACCCATGTCATTATTGAATGACATTTCTAGGACCGTAAATGTTATCGATAAACAGAAGACATGCCTAGAAGAACTATTTTTGGTATTTTTTTGTTTTTCTTATTTTTAGGGTTTTTTATAGGTTTTATATTTTTCTATTTTCTTTTTGTTTTAAGATATATACAAGTATATACAAGGATATGTGATGCAAATCCTTTACTCCTCCTTTTCTTCTTGAAGACACTTGAGTGTTTCAGGTGACAAAATCTTCATGCCAAGCCGCGGGAGAATAAATTGGAACCGTTCTCTCGGAAGTGCCTTAATGAAGATATCAGCCAACTGAAACTCCGTCCTCACGAAGTAGAGTTCAACAATCCATTTCTCAACCTGTTCCCATATGAAGTGATGCCTGATATCGATATGCTTTGATCAGGAGTGTTGGACATTGTTGCAGCAAAGAGCGATAGCACTTTTGTTGTCACAATACAGAGGAATCTTGTTGTATGAGAAACCATAGTCCGGTAGTTGTGATCTCGTCCATAGAATTTGAGCACAGCATGCAGACATGGCAATGTATTCAGCCTCTGTGGAAGATATAGACGTACTCATTTGCTTTTTAGAAGACCAACTAACCAGCTTTTCCCCCAAAAACTGAGCACCTCCCGAAGTACTTCGACGAGTATCTTGACACCCTGCATGGTCAGCATCTGCATAATCCGTGAGTTCCATTGCGGTGTCCTTAGGATACCAGAGACCCATGTGAACAGTGCCTTGAAGATATCTAAAGAACCTTTTTACCGCTTCCAGATGCTTTTTGGTGGGCTTGGACTGGTACCGAGCACACATACATACTGCGAACAAGAGATCTGGCCTACTAGCGGTGAGGTACATTAAGGATCCAATCATGCTTCTAAACTTAGTTTGATCAACTGGGATCCCAGAGAGGTCTTCATCCAACTTCGATCTCTCAACCATAGGAGTGTCAACAGGATCACTTGAATCAAATCCAAACTTCTTCAATATTTCGTATGCATATTTGGATTGATTAATGAAGATGCCTCCAGGACTTTGAGAAATTTGCAAACCTAAGAAGAACGACATTTGTCCCATCATTGACATTTGGAACTTAGAACTCATCTCTTTTGAAAACCGATCACATTCACTAGGATCAGAAGAGGCAAAGATAATGTCATCTACATATATCTGAACATGAAGTAGTTGTTTGCCCGACTTCCTGTTGAAAAGAGTAGGATCAACAACACCTTTGGAGAATCCGTTTGCCAGAAGAAACTTGGACAACTTATCATACCACACCCTAGGTGTCTACTTCAAGCCATAGAGGGCCTTCTTCAAGCGATAGACATGAGTAGGATGATTAGGGTCCACAAATCCTTCAGGTTGACTCACATAGACTTCCTCTTTCAAGTCACCATTTAAGAATGCTGTCTTAACATCCATCTAGTAGACTATTATATTCTGAATGGCAGCATTAGCAAAGACGATTCTCATGGCCTCAATTCGGTCAACCGGAGCAAATGATTCTTCAAAGTCTATGCCCTCCTCTTGTCTATACCCCTTTGCAACAAGCCGTGACTTATTCTTAAGAACATCACCGTGCTCATCGAGTTTCACTTTGAAGATCCACTTTAGAGCAATAATCATTGCACACTCTGGAGGAGGCACTAATTCCCATACTTCAAGTCGATCAAATTCATGAATTTCATCTTCCATAGCATTAAACCAACAGTCTTTAGACATGGCTTCTTTGAAGTCATTTGGCTCGACTTTGGATAGTACGGAATTGAAGAAACACCGTACGGAATTGAAGAAACACCACAGTGCATCAGTAGCAAGTTGCTTTCGCGTGGATACCGGATGGAAAGGATTACCAATGATGTGGTCAATTGGATGATCATTAGTCCATTTTCTGAGATGATCATGTGGTTGAGTGTATTGAACTGATGTTACCGTGTTGTGATCTCCTGAAGAAGATGTATCAGTGGAAGAATCTGGAGCAAATATATTTTCAAATGGAACATCGTCAACAGGAGCAAACGGATTCACGTAAAAAAGAATTGTCTTCTGCAGAACCTTGCTGTACCGAAGAAGATTGAATATTTGATGATGAGGGCGATTGACTGGCAGATGGTGCATCATGACTGATTGAGACAGATATCGATGGACCTTCTGAGTTTTGTGGAATTTGAGCATCAGCAACATGAGGTACAGGTGGAGCTTCCGTTATAGCATTAACTGTTGGTGGCTCAAAGTATTCGTCAAATATCGAATCAAATAACTTCTTCAACTCTTCACTAGTGGGAGGTACATAAGGAAATGCAGGCGTGGGATTCTGTACAAGACCTAAACTAATTGGTCCAGGTGTCAATAGATTAGGTACATGTCCTGAACCAGTTTGTTCAGAAGCCGTTTGCTCAGTCAGCTCATCGAATGTTACGTGAATAGTTTCCATGATTTGTCGGGTTCTTTTGTTGTAGATTCTATATCCCTTGCGATCTGGTGCATACCCAACGAAGAACCCTACGTCTGCTTTAGCCTTTAGCTTTCTCAAATCTTGACCGTCATTTGTCGGATAGCACAGAGCACCGAACACTCGAAGAAAGGAAAGATCTGGTTTCTTGCCATGTATCAGCTCGTAAGGAGTTTTGTTGTGAAGAGTGTGTATCAAGGAACGGTTTTGGGTGTAACACGCAGTAGAAATTGCTTCTGCCCAAAGAAACATCGGAGCCTTAGAATATATTAGCATAGTTCTTGCAGCTTCCACTAGAGTACGATTTCGTCTTTCAACAACACCGTTTTGCTAAGGAGTGCGTGCAACACTTTTCTGATGAGTTATGCCAATACTTTCATAAAATTGACTGAGTTGTTGGTTAACAAACTCAGTTCCATTGTCCGTCCGGATGATTCTGACAGTTTTGTTCAGCCTTACTTGTAATTGCTTGATTAGTTTAATGATAACCTCTGGAGTTTCATCCTTGGTTCTTAAAAACTTTACCCGTGTAAACCGAGAGTAGTCGTCGACCACCACAAGAACATATTTCTTTCCATTGATACTCTGCACTCTCATTGGTCCGCATAGATCCATGTGAAGGGTGTGAAGAACTTCCATGATGGTATTGACGGTTTTGGGTTTGTGAGTATGTTTCTTGCTTTTACCCAGTTGACATGCAGAACAAAGATGATCTTTCTCAAACTTTAGTCTGGGCATGCCTCGTACAAGATCCTTGCAAGACAAGTCATTTATGGTGCCGAAGTTCAAGTGATTTAAACGACGGTGCCAAAGCCAAGATTTAGTCTTTGAGGCCTTTGAAAGCAAGCAAATAGGAGAAGACCTCATCATTTCTTCAATAGAGATGGTGTATAAATTGGTACTACGACTGCCTTTAAGAAGATCAACACCATCCAACTCTCTGACGAAACAAGTGTGTTTTCTGAAAGCAACTTCAAGATCGGAATAACAAAATTGACCAACAGAAAACAAGTTATGCCTTAGTCCTTCCACATAGTATACCCGGGAAATTACACTATCGCCGAACACATAATCTCCGTAACCCATAATCGCCCTAAAATGGTCGTTCCCGAATCGAACTATCCCGATAAACTTTTTCACGAAATTCTTGAGCCGTGAGCGATCCCCAGTCATATGTTTTGAGCAGCCTGAGTCCAAATACCAAAGGACGATTCGTACGACCTGCATTTGAAAACAGACAACGATGGTGATGTGTTCCACCAGGTTTTAAATTTATAATACAAGAATTACCGGATAACTAGGAACACATACGAGCAAGTATACTCGTCCGTGAGTAGCAAGAGGGTTGGTAAGTCAAGGTCGTCCCATGAGACTTGGTTGTACTCAAATGTTGTTTAATTGTTTAAGCAAGTAACAAGTCGATGGTTATGATTGTCACGGATCAAACCAACAAGAAAAGCAATTATAAAAGCATGATTTAAGTACACAAACACTTGCTTAGGAATAGTAACCAATCGTGATAGAATGTTGAACATGTTTTGGTGAAACATAGAAGGCACATGTCAATTTTCACAAGGATCTCTAATCAATGGGTAATATCAAGAAAATCCATGTTTCTACTAGTTTCACGGGTGAGTCCTTTCGGCCTACTCTCATCCCATTACGCTAGCTCTTTTTGTTATCAAATGTATGAAAAAGATGATTAGTTACATTAGTTCTTACGAGTCCTTTCGACCCAATCTCATGATTAAATATTTCCGAATTCATTTAAAAAACTTGCATACTTAATAGTTGTCAATTATCAAATACCAATCCATTTTGGCCACCAACTTCTTGGAATTAAACAATATTAGAAATCCTTTCGACCTTTAAATCCAACAATGTTTAATCAACAAGTTTTAGAACACGAATTATATTTAAACAAACTTATGAGAACAATCACTTTTTCTAATCAACAAATCATTCAATCATTCACACGAAAGTCTACATAATCCCCAAACTTGTATAAAGAGATAATAGTAATCAAACAAGTAACACAACACACAAAGGAATTCTCATGATCAACATAAGCAAAGACATTAATATGATTGAATTTAAATAGAAACAATACCAAACATTAGAGTCAAGGCATCAAGTGCTACAATTCCAATCATGTGATTCCAACCAAAAGAAACTACCAAAATACAAATCATCCATCCCTAAACCTTCTTTGAAATCGACCTCATGTTGTGAGTATATGACTTAGGGGTGTTTTGAAATAAGGATTGTTGGTGATGTGTGTGGTGTTTAATTGGTGTGAACTATAATCAAGCCTCATGTTGTAAGGATGAGCAAGTCATATGTCATGCTAATGTCGACCAAACCAACTCCCCAACACCTCTAGAAAGGAGTGAGGAGTGGTAGGAGAGAATCCTCCAAGTGGTTGTAGATGGTATGATAATTTGATGATAGATTATTGGTAAGATTGTAAGATAAACACTTAACCAAGCACTCCTATTTGTAGTTGATTAATCCTTTGCCACCAAGCATGTTTCTTGGCCACAAAGTGTCATAAAGTGAAGACAAAATGAGTTATGAGAAGTATATGATCGGACTTTGGAGTAATGGTACTTAATTCTTCACTTAAATGCAACTTTGGAAGACTTTAAGTGGCCGAACACACGGTTGGGATCTTGAACCTGCGGTTGGAACACTCTGACCACTTCAACCCACGGTTTGGACCTTGAACCTACGGCTGGGATGTCTGCTGAACCTCAGGTTGAGCTTTTGAACCTTGGGTTTGGAAATGACTGCTCAACCTTGGGTTTGAGATATGAACCTTGGGTTTGAATTTCAGCTTCAACCTTGGGTTGAGAATTATGAACCTTGGGTTGAGATTGATTCTTGCACATGAATTTCAACTTTGAGCTAGCATATACCTTCAATCTTTAACACTCTTTTTGGCACTTAATCTTAACTCTATTTTCACAACTTTCTCTTGAACATCGAAATTAATCGTAGCACGATTCAATATCTTTGAAGACGATCTTTTCTTGAATATTTACTTGATTTCATAGCTTTTCTTTGTCTTTTTCTTTATTTCCTTCAACATAGTTGTACCTGAACCCGAATACATCTTTTGTACCTTTTAAGCGTAAAATGTTCACTAATACAACCAAATAACATGCAAAAACATACGAATAATGCTAATAAAATATGTACAAAATGAGCGTTATCATATACCCCCACACTTAAACTTTGCTTGCCCTCAAGCAAATCTAAGAAAAGGAAAATTAAAATACATAACTAAATGGCAAAATGAAAAGATTTTTTTTTTTTTTTTTTTTTTTTTTTTTTTTTTTTAAAAAAAATTAGAAAATATCAAAAAATCTTTTTGGTTTTTTTTTTTAAATAAGCGAAAATTGAGCGCACACTCCCCCACACTTTAGGGTTTGCTTGCCCTCAAGCAAATCTAGCAATTAAAAAAAATATATCCCACATGGTGTATGAAAAATGATTAATAAAAATATGATGCAAATCTACCAAGTACAAGTACGAGATACGATTCATCGTTTTAAGCGTTAGTGGTGAAAAACCGAGATGTTTGACAATACTCTATGGATTCTCTTGCTTGATAACATGGCTAAGCACCTCACGAAAAGGAATGAAAGTATAATTCACTCAACACTCATATATTTTTGGTGGTGGAGTATATAAGAAAATCACACTCATATTGCTCAGTCATGATCCGTTTATTACCATAGGCTTGTACAAGAAATAAAACTCCACCGACGTGGCGTAAGCACCAAGTGTAAACATCTAAAGAGGACTTTTATTCGGGTTGTAACGTTTAGGCTTAAGGGCTATATTAGACTTATGTGCAAAACATAATAGCTCGCTAACAACGAATTCTTGCATCACCAAATAACGGATGGTCACTAGTTTGTACATTGGTTTGCTAACAACATTACTTGCATAACGGATGGTCACCAAAACACGCCCTAGCTCGCTAGCAACGTTACCTAATTCCTCAAGAAATCGGATGGTCACAACATGTCAATACACTTGATAATTTCACAAAGTCAAAAGGGTAAGGATAAGGCATGGGAATTTTCATGAAATTGGTTTTAAAAGAAAAATAAAGGCAAGTCTAATACCCATTATTGCTAGTTACCGAACAAACCACAAACCCGTAAATGATTATAGTTAAAATCTTCTCCTCTTCACATATCGATCACCAAATACATATATATATCACGTCTTAACACATTGGTTAATCGATATCTCAAACATACTTCATCTTCCTTCATCTTCATAATAATAATATATCACATTGGCTATAATTGTCATCACATATATTTTTTCTTTCTCTCTCTTTTTTTTTTTTTTTTTTTTTCGATGACTTATTCATTTTTTTCACATTTTTTTTTCAACACCTTTCTCCTTCATACATTACATCTCCCCCACACTTTGCATAAGCACACCACAAAAATACAAATAAGAAGTTGCGCACCTTCATCTTTGTCGGAATGGCACACACAAATGACAAAATGTGGCTAACTAATAATCATCAAAAACTATCCAACATTCCAAGCAACTAGCAACAACCGTTTAGACTTTGACAAGGGGTAAGCTAAGGTTTAAAGTGTAAAGTCTTTTTGTATTTTTTTTCTGGATGTGACAAAAGAAAAGAATGGCTCGGAGGGTGTTCTAAAGGTATCTAGCGCTAAAAATGAGCACTAACGAATGAGTCCATATGGGTGGTTAACTAACCGATGTGGCTAGCTAATATATCATTAGATGTAAAATGAAAGGCCATTTGGTTTAATTCCTAAGGGTGCCTTTTTGTCATACGAATACACTTATATCACACGAGGTGATCTCACTGCGGTCTGGTAATGATTTGCAAGTACAAGTTCTAGGATAAACAAAATCACCGGCACACTCATAACATAAAGATTCAAGCATAAAAGATATATGCTATATAAGAATAGGCTCAAATCCTCACATATTTAATGGAATGGGCTATAAATGAGCTAGCAAATGTTATCGATCCTAAAAATGGATTGCAATGTCAATCGGGACACATCTCGAATTTTTCAAAATTTACCGATTTCACCAGTGGGATGATCTAGTTATTCTAATATATTAACCTATATGCTTGAAAATACTAGAAGTTAAGGGCAAACAAGTATACAAAATTTTTAAAAATTGGCCCAAAAATATGAAAATTTAAAACTAGTTTCGTTTTCCACTATTTTAGTTTCCCCCCACACTTAAGTTACGCATTGTACTCAATATGAAAAATAAACTTCAAAGCATGAAAAAGTAGGAAAAATTAAGATAAGAAAAGACCAAGAGAAACGAAACTTCACGGGCTTAAGAAATCGCGATCGAATCTCCATATGATAAGATGTTAAGTACGCGAGATCAATCGATTTCTCTTCCAACCAAACATGTCCAATCAAGAGTGTAATGCCACAATCATCCAATCTCCAAGAGCTTATTAAATCTGCAAAAATAAACTAAACAACAAAAAACACGTAAAATTCTAAAACTTACTTTCGTAGGCATCACGGTTGCATTTAGCACATGCAATGTTGGGCTATAAAAGTCAAAGTACTGCTACTCAAGTCAAAGTACTGCTATTTGATTAAAGTACTGCTGCTCGTTAAAGGACTGTCATGCAAATAGTTTAAGGACTAATGTGTAATTCTAGAATATTCGTATTAGATTAGAGTTATAATTAGAATTTACTTGTCGTTCAAGTATTGTAAACCGACTAGGGTTTTCCTTGTGCCTATAAAAGGATCCCTAGGTTGGCATTAGAGATATATGTGTTTTTAGAGAGACAAGTATATGCGATTAGTGATATACGATTATTAGAGTTTAGAGTTTGCTAGTGAATCTGTGTAAGAAAGCAGGTTCAAGGTTTTAATAATATTCAAAGTCTTTATTAAATTCTTCTTAGCTTTGTTGAAGTAGATTCCGCATACTTAGCAAAGTATATCAGTGTTTCACTATTAATAGTTTTGAATTCATTCAAAGCTGTTAAACCGTAGACAAGCTACAAGTTAGTTTGGTCAGAGTATATCGTTCCAACAAGTGGTATCAGAGCTTGTGTGGAGACTCTGATTAAGAAGAAACCCTTAAAACCGATTTATCAACAAACCCTTAACAATGTCGACTGAAGCTGCACCTATCCCATCCATCACCTCACTTAGAATCCCTATCATCAAGAAGGGAGAATATGATCTCTGGAGCATGAAGATGAGACAGTACCTTGCTATTACTGACCATGCTCTATGGGATGTTATTGTCAATGGTAATGTTGTTCTTGATGAACCTCTACAAATTGAAGGACAACCCAAACCACCTCAACCACCCTTACCAGCGGCTACAAAGAGAAATCAAGATAAGGCTCTCAACATACTGCTGTTTGCTATTCCTGATGGTCACCTATTGAAGTTTCATGATGCTAAGGATGCAAAACAATTATGGGCTGCTATCAAGACAAGATTTGGAGGTAATGATGCTTCAAAGAAGATGCATAGAAACTTATTGAAGCAGCAATTTGAAACCTTCACTGTTGGTGAAAGAGAAAGTCTTGATGCTGCCTATGACAGATTCCAAAATCTACTTAGTATGCTCGAACTATATGGAGCAGAGGTATCTGTTGAAGATGCAAATTTGAAGTTCTTAAGGAGTCTGCCATCTGTCTGGCATGTGGTTGCTACTATGATTAGAGGCCAACCTGGATTAGAGTCTATGGACTTTGATGATCTCTATAACAATTTGAAAGTCTACGAGCAAGAGATGAATGGTCACAGCTCTCAGAAAACTCACAACATAGCTTTTGTATCTTCTGAAAACAGAAGCAGTACTTCCACTAAAAGTACTGCTTATCCTTCTCAAAGTACTGTTGGTGATTCACAGCATGTTTGCACAACCACAACTACCCCCAACCCATCACCAACAAACAACACCAATTCTGATGAAATTGTATGTTCCTTCTTTGCACAACAAGCCACTTTACCTGTTACCTATCAAGAAGACTTGTTGCAGATTGAAGAAGATGCTTTAGAAGAGATTGACATAAGATGGCAAGTAGCTATGATTACTGCTAGGATCAAGAAGTTCATGAACAAGACAGGAAGGGGAATTGATTTCAAAGCCAAACAAGGTATCACTTTTGACAAATCTAAGATTGAATGTTTCAATTGTCAAAAGCTTGGACACTTTGCAAGGGAATGCAAGTTTGCAAAATATCAGGCAAACAGGATGATTGAACAACCCAAGGTTGAAAGAAAGGAGGTTCCTATTACTGAATCACAACCAAAAGCTTTGGTGGCTCAAGAAAATTTAGCAGAAATTGACTGGAGTGCTGAATTTGATGATGAACCTGTAACCTATTCTATGGTTGCAATGGAAGAGTTTGATTGGGGCACAGCTTTTGATGAGGAACCTGGATATGCTGCTTTGGAATCAAGAGATGGTCTTGAAAGCTTTGACTGGAGCATGGAGGATGAAGATGAACCTGTTCAGATTGCTATGGTAGCCACTTCACCAAGTTCATCCAATGTCTCTGAGGGCAACCCAGAGGAGGAGCTTAAAGATCATATTATTGTTGATAGTGGTTGCTCTGGCAGCATGACAGGGGACAAGGAGATCCTGTCAGACTTTAAGGCATATTATGGAGGAAGAGTTGCATTTGGTAATGATCCTGATGGAGGAAGAATCACTGGCAAAGGAACAATCAAGGCTGGATGTATTGATTTTGAGAATGTTAGATATGTAAAGGAGCTCAAGTTCAACCTATTGTCAGTATCTCAAATTTGTGACAAGAAGTATCCAATTCTGTTTACTGATACAGAATGTCTCATTCTCTCACCTGAGTTCAAATTTGTTGATGATCACTTGGTGACATTGAGAGTACCAAGAACCAATGATGTATACAGTTTAGACTTAAAGAGTCTCAATTCTGCTGGAAGAGCAACATGTTTAGTAGCAAAGGCATCATTGGAAGAAGCACATCTGTGGCACAGAAGACTAGGTCATGTTAATTTTAAGAACATCAACAAGCTGGTCAAAGGAAATTTAGTTAAAGGTTTACCTTCCAAAACATTCAAGGCTGATCATTCATGTTTGGCTTGCAAGAAGGGTAAGCAACATAAAGCTTCATGTAAGAAGCTTGGGGAAAGAGATATTAGAGAACCTTTGGAGTTGATACACATGGATCTGTTTGGACCAGTCTCAGTAGAAAGTTTAAACAAGAAGAAGTACTGCTTGGTTGTGACAGATGATTGTAGCAGATTTAGCTGGGTCTTTTTCTTGGGATTCAAAGATGAAACCTTTGATGCTATCCATGACCTGATAGTAGCCCTTGAAAATCAATTAAGACTCAAAGTAAGAGGTATTAGATGTGATAATGGAACAGAATTCAAGAACAAGCATATGGATGAATTCTGTGCCAAGAAAGGGATCAAGAGAGAGTTTAGCATTGCTAGAACACCACAGCAGAATGGTGTTGCAGAAAGAAAGAACAGGACTTTGATAGAAGCAGCTAGAACAATGCTTGCAGATTCCCAATTACCTATTCTCTTTTGGGCTGAAGCCATAAGTACTGCTTGCTATGTGTTGAATAGAGTTTCAGTAACTAAACCTCAGATGAAGACACCTTATGAGTTACTCATGGGAAAGAAACCAAATATTCGTTTTCTAAAACCTTTTGGCTGCTCTCTGACTATTCTAAATACTATTGATTCTCTGGGTAAATTTGATGGTAAGTCAGATGAAGGATATTTATTGGGTTATTGTACAAATAGCAAAGGATTTAGAGTTTATAACAGGAATACCAGAAAGGTACAAGATTGTCTTCATGTTGAATTTTTGGAAGATAAGGAAACTCAGAAAGGTAAAGGTCCTGATTGGATGTTTGATCTTGATCTCAAGCTCACATCATCTATGAATTATGTTCCTGTTAGAGAAGAGAATCAGGCTAATTCCAAAGAAGATGATTCACAGTACATTGTTCATGGAGTCAATGTTACACCAGAAGAAGTTCCTGACAAAGAACATGAAGTTACTGTTGAGGAACAAAGTACTGCTCAGCCAACTCATACAGTATCTGATGAAGATCAAGCCATACAAGATAAACTTAATAGGATGCTTTTTCAAGAAACTATAGCACAATCCTATGAAGATGAACAAAGGAAGGCTTATGAGGCTGCAAAGAAAAAGAGTAACTTTCAAGCTACTGCCCACAGTACTTTAGATCAAAGTACTGCTGATCCTTTTGACAGTACTTCTGATGTATTAGAGCAATCAAATTGGAACAATGCTGATGATTCCAATGTTGATGATGATGATTTAGTTAATGCTAACATTCCTGGATTAGAAGAAATTGATGCTGAGCTTATTCAAGACGGTATTTTCTCCAATGAAGGCATTGATTTTACTAACTTGGAGTCTGATCTTCCAGTACCACCAACTCCTACATTGAGAGTTCATAAAGCTCATCCTCAAAGTAATATTATTGGATCACCCTCTTCAGGAGTGGTTACAAGGAACAAAGTTAAAGGGCTTTCTAAGCAACATACTGCTTTACTTAGCTTTGTTTACAAACAAAACAGGATGAATCACAAGGATCAACAAACATGCATGTTTGCTTGCTTTTTATCTCAAGAAGAACCCAAAAAGGTAGCTCAAGCTTTAGCAGATGAAAGTTGGGTTGAAGCCATGCAAGAGGAGCTTCTACAATTTATAGCTTCAAGAAGTCTGGATATTATGTGATTTACTAGATGGCAAAAGAGTCATTGGTACAAGATGGGTTTTCAGAATCAAAAGAGATGAAAGAGGGAATGTTATCAAAAATAAAGCTAGATTGGTTGCACAAGGATATCGCCAAGAAGAAGGAGTGGATTATGATGAATTATTTGCTCCTGTTGCAAGGATAGAGGCAATAAGGTTATTTCTTGCCTTTGCATCATACATGGGATTTCCTGTCTACCAAATGGATGTTAAAAGTGCTTTCCTTTATGGCACAATTTCTGAGGAAGTTTATGTTAAACAACCTCCTGGTTTTGAAGATCCTGCACATCCAAACAAAGTCTACAAAGTGATCAAGGCACTATATGGCCTTCATCAAGCTCCCAGAGCTTGGTATGAGAGACTCTCCAATTTTCTATTACAACATGGCTATAGGAGAGGAGCAATTGATAAGACTTTGTTCATCAAGAGGGATAAGAAAGACATTATGTTAGTCCAAGTATATGTGGATGATATTATATTTGGAGCTACAAAGATGTCTATGGTGAAAGAATTTGAAGATCTTATGCAGAAGGAGTTTCAAATGAGTTCTATGGGAGAATTAACCTTCTTTTTGGGTCTTCAAGTTAGACAAACAAGAGATGGAATCTTCATTAACCAAGAAAAGTATGTTGCAGACATACTCAAAAGATTTGATCTTCCAAATCTCAGGCCTGCCACCACACCCATTGATAAAAATAAACCTCTAGGCAAGGATGAAGATGGACAAGCTGTGGATGTCAAGCTCTACAGATCTATGATTGGTTGTCTTATGTACTTAACTGCATCAAGACCTGACATCATGTTTGCTGTTTGCTTATGTGCAAGATTTCAGGTTACACCCAAGGTTTCCCATATGTATGCAGTCAAGAGGATTTTTCGATATCTCAAGCATCAACCAAAGTTAGGATTATGGTATCCTAAGGAGTCACCTTTTCACTTAGAAGCCTTTTCAGATAGTGACTATGCAGGGGATAACTATGATAGAAGATCAACCTCAGGAGGATGTCAATATCTTGGAAGAAGATTAGTCTCCTGGCAATGTAAGAAGCAAACCATTGCTGCAACCTCCTCTACTGAAGCAGAATATGTTGCTGCTGCAAGCTGTTGTGGACAAGTTTTGTGGATGCAAAATCAACTCTTGGATTATGGATTCAATTTCAAGAATACTCCTATCAACATTGATAATGAGAGTACCATCTGCATTGTGAAGAATCCTGTTTATCACTCCAAGACCAAGCACATTCAGATTAGGCATCACTTTATTCGGGATTGTTATGAGCACAGGCTTATAAATGTGGTTAAGGTTCACACAGATGATAATGTAGCTGATCTACTCACTAAGGGATTTGATGTTTCAAGATTCAACCACTTAGTTGTGAGCATTGGGATGATTAACTACTAGGCTACATTTGAGGGGAGGCTTTAGTATTAGTTAGTATACTTTCTATTCGGTCTTAATGAAAGTATTGGTTTTAATAGTTTAGTTTAGCCTATATGTTGTATCTGAGGGGAGGCAACATTAGCTATTAGTTAGAACTTAAGCATGAACCTTTTACAAGTTCTTGGTTTTAGTTTGGAGTATCGATTGTGGATAACAAGATGGAACGTACTGCTTTGTTGCTCAAAGTACTGCTTCAGCGACGTACTGCTTCAACGTACTGCTTACGCGGACGTACTGTTCCAACGGTCAAAAATTGTGGGGCTCACGGTTAATTAATTCCTTACGGCGGAGATAATAAGTTAATCCAAACGGTAACTTTATTATTAAGAGTTTGATTTATTTTCATCCTATTTAAAGAAACTCACTCCTATTTCCCCGCCTTTTTACGTATTTGAGATCCCTCATTCGCTTTTACACCACAATCTTTTTATCAAAACACACACTCAAAGCGAATTCTTCTCTACCAACTCATCATGGCTAATCGCCTTACTGTTAGCAAACATAATATGATCGCTAATTTGGACAAGACAAGGGATACTCTTGATTTTCATGCGATCATTGATTTCTTAACTGGGTCTTCCATCAACTACTCTATTTTAGTTGACCCTGATGTTATTGGTCCCTGGATGCAAGAATTTTGGGCTACTGCAACGAAAGAAGGTGATTCGTTGATTAGAGCTACGGTTGCTGGACGAGCTATTAGGATTACTGAGGCCACGATTAGGGATGTGTTGATGTTTGATGATGAAGGGGGGGCTGTTCGTTTTGAAAAACAAGTGCTTTGGGACACTTTAAGTGATTTAGGTTATGAAGGCGATCTGACGAAGCTTACTTTTCAAAAGCCTTTGTTTTGTTCTCATTGGAAGTACCTAATTCACGTTCTACTTCATTGTTTGAGTCCCAAGAGTACTTCTTTTGATCAATTTGGTCAAAATATTGCATCTGCATTAGTGGGTTTGGCTACCGATCGAAGATTCAATTTCTCAAGACTCATTCTGGATGGTATGCTTACACATATTGGTAATGGTTCACCATTTTTGATGTATCCAAGGTTTGTTCAGTTATTCTTGAACAATCAACTTGAGGATGTCCCTAAACCTCAAAGTTTTTTACCCACTGTCAAACTTCCATCAAAGGTGTTTACTTTTCTATCTAAACAAAGTGCAAAGTTTTCTGGAACCAACACACCTTTGACTGCTCATATATTGGGAGTTGCACAAGTTGTTAGAGATGCAGAGCAAGAGCAAGAGCAAGAAGCAAATTCTGAGTCAGCAAGCCAAGAGTCTCCAGTTTCTAGAGAAGTTAGTATTCCTCAACCTACTGCTTCTCAACATACTGCTTCTCCACATTCTGTTACTAGGGAAGGTACTGCTCCTATGGACATTCCTACTCATGAGGAGTCAGACCAAGGTATGAATAATCCACCATCTCCTATTGATGATTCTTCCACAAATGTGTCTACGCAATTTGAAGAAGAAGAGGTAGAATTGGACAATTATGCTTTAACAAGGGAGTTAAAGAGGTTGAAGAAGGAGAGTGAGGCTCAAGCTGCTAAGATAGACAAATTAAAGACTAAGTTTCAAAAATTGAAGAGGTATGTTTGGCCACTAGTTCAACACCATAGATTATGGGTGAAGTCTCAGAAGAAGAGTGGCAGGATACCTACAAAGATTTCGAAGAAGAAAAAGTCTAAGAAGCAATCTTCATTCCAAATGGGGAGGAATTTAGAGAATTTGAATGAAGATGATGCTGGTTTTGAACAAGATTTTGTACAAGATGCTGGATTTATGGATGATACTCAGAGGACACCACCTGAAAATATTCCTCAAGATACTGTTGAGAGGAAGAGTGATGAAACAGAGCAAATAAATTTGGAAGAAGCTACTGTTGAAGTGAGAAGTGGTGATACTGAGGAAATAAACTTAGAAGGAGCTGAAGCTGAAAGTACTGCTCAAGAAAGTACTGCTCAACAAGGTACTGAGAGGCAATTCATTGTTACACCTAGAACCTTAGATTTTGAAGAGGATATTGGTCCTTCAATTCAAGTTCAAGAGGAAGTAGGTCCTTCTAAACCAGCTCAAGAAGAAGATGATATAGCTCATACTAACAGTGATGATGAAACAATTGCTGATATCATGCTTAATATGTCAAGTCAAAGAGGTATTAGTATTCATGAGGTTGAACAACAACATCATACTTCTTCTCAACCTGCGCAAGAAATAGATCCAAAAGATAAAGGCAAAGGGATCTTGGTAGAAAAGAAGAAGAAGAAGATGACATTGGCACAGTTAAGACAAATTCAGGTTGCCAAAAATGAGGAAGCAGCTAGAATATTACAAGCAGAGATAGATGCTGAAGAATCAAGAAAGAATGTTCAATCAAGAAGGCCAATTAGTAAAGCTAGAGAAAGGAATGATATGATGGCTTATCTGAAAGGTCAAGGATACACAGGTTTAGTTAGATTGACATATACAGAGATGAAGGATCTGTATGATGCTGTTAGAGAAGCTATTCAAAGAGATCTTGCAGGCATTATTTCTTTTGAAGATGACAAGCTTGAAGATAAAAGAAAGGAAAGAGCTGCTACAAGAAGCTCAAAGAGGAAAAGAGTCACTGATGAACAGCCATCAAAGAAGTTCAAGGAAGCTGTTGAATTAAGAACAGACACAGTTGATGAGCTCAGAAATTATCTTAGAGTTGTTGACTTTGAGAATCCAAAAGAAGATACTGATAAGAAGTCCAAGATATCTACTTTTTCAGTTGTAGAATCTAAAGAAGGAGATTATCTAATCTTTCATAGACTAGATGGAAGTTTTAGAGTGTTTAATTCATTATGGGATATTCTACATCTGATTGATAGAGATGATATGCTTCAGTTATATCTCCAAGTGCAAACTTATTTTGAGCATATTCCACCACAAGGAATAGGTTTGATATTGTTAGGAGATCTCACAACAATCTGGGACACAGAGGAGTCTAAGGACAGTGCTTTGTGGGAAAATCAAGACAACTGGGAGATTAACAGATGGAGATTCTTTGGATCAGTTGGGATGCATGTTTTAGAGTTAGAAGATGGCACTATGATTCATATGCTAGCAGAACAAAGATATCCACTCACAAGAGATCTGATGATCAGAATGCTAGAGCATGGAATGGAAGTGGAACAAGAGGATGAAGTAGCATTGATGGTCATAAAATTATTCATCAAGTGGACTACTGAATTTGAAGATTAATGCATAACTACTGGTATGGTTTCATTATTATATAAATCTTTTGAAAAATAAAGTACTTTCTTCAAAGTACTGCTGGTCAGACAGTACTTTCTCAAAGTACTGCTTGCAGCATAAAACCAGTAAAGTCTTTTGATAAAATTAGTAATTTTTGATAAGTGCAAAAACATTTTGAAAGCACAAAGATTAAACAGCAACAAATGGTTTTGAAAGCAACAGCATGGTGTTAGTACTTGTACTACACAACAAATGGTAATCAACTCACCATGTTTAATAAACAAGAAAGAGTTTGACTCATCATGAGGGTACGGCTCTGATGTGATTATCAAATCCGTTTTTAGTTGGCAATTTACTAAAAATTGTATGGTTTTCAACTCACCATATCTATATTAGTGAAGAGTTGGCTAGCCCACAAGATAATGGCTTTGTGGTAAAGGCTGTGGAAAACCATTATATGGTAATTAGTTCACCATGGTAGTGATTGTACTAAAAGAACTAGCTAGTCCAAAAGCAAACGGCTATTTGGTAAAGACTACTCAAATCCGTTGATAGCTGATGATTTGCTAAAAATCATATGGTTATCAATGTACCATGGTTTTTCCTAAATCTAAACATTGGCTACTCCAGAGTTAATGGCTTTGGTAAAGAGACATCAAAATCCATTAAGTTTTCAATGATTCACCTCTCACAGGAGTTAACACACCTGGAAGTGATGAGAATAGTATGAAACTCTTAAGATCTGATGTACATATTGCCAATATGATGCTGAGTTGCTGAAAAGATCTGATGCTGAAAAGAATTGTTGCTGATGAAGATTGAAGATATTATTTGCATTGATGATGACAAAACAATAACGAGTCAGGTTTAAAGAAACAACCATTCCTTAAAGATAAAGTATTGAAGTTAAAGACATACAAAGAAACTTGAAATCAAGCAAGTAGAATTCAAGTTAGGGGAGGATTGTTGGGCTATAAAAGTCAAAGTACTGCTACTCAAGTCAAAGTACTGCTATTTGATTAAAGTACTGCTGCTCGTTAAAGGACTGTCATGCAAATAGTTTAAGGACTAATGTGTAATTCTAGAATATTCGTATTAGATTAGAGTTATAATTAGAATTTACTTGTCGTTCAAGTATTGTAAACCGACTAGGGTTTTCCTTGTGCCTATAAAAGGATCCCTAGGTTGGCATTAGAGATATATGTGTTTTTAGAGAGACAAGTATATGCGATTAGTGATATACGATTATTAGAGTTTAGAGTTTGTTAGTGAATCTGTGTAAGAAAGCAGGTTCAAGGTTTTAATAATATTCAAAGTCATTTATTAAATTCTTCTTAGCTTTGTTGAAGTAGATTCCGCATACTTAGCAAAGTATATCAGTGTTTCACTATTAATAGTTTTGAATTCATTCAAAGCTGTTAAACCGTAGACAAGCTACAAGTTAGTTTGGTCAGAGTATATCGTTCCAACAAGTGGTATCAGAGCTTGTGTGGAGACTCTGATTAAGAAGAAACCCTTAAAACCGATTTATCAACAAACCCTTAACAATGTCGACTGAAGCTGCACCTATCCCATCCATCACCTCACTTAGAATCCCTATCATCAAGAAGGGAGAATATGATCTCTGGAGCATGAAGATGAGACAGTACCTTGCTATTACTGACCATGCTCTATGGGATGTTATTGTCAATGGTAATGTTGTTCTTGATGAACCTCTACAAATTGAAGGACAACCCAAACCACCTCAACCACCCTTACCAGCGGCTACAAAGAGAAATCAAGATAAGGCTCTCAACATACTGCTGTCTGCTATTCCTGATGGTCACCTATTGAAGTTTCATGATGCTAAGGATGTAAAACAATTATGGGCTGCTATCAAGACAAGATTTGGAGGTAATGATGCTTCAAAGAAGATGCATAGAAACTTATTGAAGCAGCAATTTGAAACCTTCACTGTTGGTGAAAGAGAAAGTCTTGATGCTGCCTATGACAGATTCCAAAATCTACTTAGTATGCTCGAACTATATGGAGCAGAGGTATCTGTTGAAGATGCAAATTTGAAGTTCTTAAGGAGTCTGCCATCCGTCTGGCATGTGGTTGCTACTATGATTAGAGGCCAACCTGGATTAGAGTCTATGGACTTTGATGATCTCTATAACAATTTGAAAGTCTACGAGCAAGAGATGAATGGTCACAGCTCTCAGAAAACTCACAACATAGCTTTTGTATCTTCTGAAAACAGAAGCAGTACTTCCACTAAAAGTACTGCTTATCCTTCTCAAAGTACTGTTGGTGATTCACAGCATGTTTGCACAACCACAACTACCCCCAACCCATCACCAACAAACAACACCAATTCTGATGAAATTGTATGTTCCTTCTTTGCACAACAAGCCACTTTACCTGTTACCTATCAAGAAGACTTGTTGCAGATTGAAGAAGATGCTTTAGAAGAGATTGACATAAGATGGCAAGTAGCTATGATTACTGCTAGGATCAAGAAGTTCATGAACAAGACAGGAAGGGGAATTGATTTCACCTCTCACAGGAGTTAACACACCTGGAAGTGATGAGAATAGTATGAAACTCTTAAGATCTGATGTACATATTGCCAATATGATGCTGAGTTGCTGAAAAGATCTGATGCTGAAAAGAATTGTTGCTGATGAAGATTGAAGATATTATTTGCATTGATGATGACAAAACAATAACGAGTCAGGTTTAAAGAAACAACCTTTCCTTGAAGATAAAGTATTGAAGTTAAAGACATACAAAGAAACTTGAAATCAAGCAAGTAGAATTCAAGTTAGGGGAGGATTGTTGGGCTATAAAAGTCAAAGTACTGCTACTCAAGTCAAAGTACTGCTATTTGATTAAAGTACTGATGCTCGTTAAAGGACTGTCATGCAAATAGTTTAAGGACTAATGTGTAATTCTAGAATATTCGTATTAGATTAGAGTTATAATTAGAATTTACTTGTCGTTCAAGTATTGTAAACCGACTAGGGTTTTCCTTGTGCCTATAAAAGGATCCCTAGGTTGGCATTAGAGATATATGTGTTTTTAGAGAGACAAGTATATGCGATTAGTGATATACGATTATTAGAGTTTAGAGTTTGTTAGTGAATCTGTGTAAGAAAGCAGGTTCAAGGTTTTAATAATATTCAAAGTCGTTTATTAAATTCTTCTTAGCTTTGTTGAAGTAGATTACGCATACTTAGCAAAGTATATTAGTGTTCCACTATTAATAGTTTTGAATTCATTCAAAGCTGTTAAACCGTAGACAAGCTACAAGTTAGTTTGGTCAGAGTATATCGATCCAGCACATGCAACAAGCCTTTTAAACCCCTCGGTGGCCCGAGTGGACGAGTTAATTCTCGTGAGGGTTTCCAGTGAACATACCCACAAAGTTCGAAACATTTTTATTTATTAAAAATAAGTACTTGTTTATTTACGACGTACTAAAATAACAAAAATTTAAAAATGCAAAAACAAAATTTAAGTATAAAGAAAGTGATGTTCAAACATTTTTAGGAATGATTTCATAAAACATTTAAACTTATTAAAGAAAAACTAGATTTATTAAAACTTAAGCAATAGAAACAAACAAACAAAAATAATTATTTTTTTTTAATTTATTATTTTTTATTATTATTTTATTATTTTTTTATTTTTAATGAACAGTAAACGGAAAAAAAAAATTTATTTATTTTTTATTTTTTATTTATATATATTTTTTAATTTTTTAATTTTTATAAGCATTTTTTTTATATGAACAGTAATCGGGAAAAAAAATAAACAAAATAATTTTTTTTTTAATTCTATTTTATTTTTTTTATTTTTTTTTTATTTTTTTTACGAAACAAATTTTTTTTTTCATTTTCATTTTAATTTTATTTTAATTGCTACAGTAAACGGAGGAATAAAATAAAATAAAAAATAATAATTTTTTTTTTTATTTTTTTAATTTTGCTACAGTAACGTCGGTTCAAAAATGAACCGGCGGTTTGGACTTTCAAAAGTTAAACTTTAAGACAAACATTTTAAATATATATATATATATATATATATATATATATATATAATTATAAACAAATTTAAACTTTAAGACTTTTATTAAACTTAAAAATAAAGTTAAACATAAAAGAGCAAATGAAAATTAAGACAAACACAATGGGTGGTTTTTTTTTTCGCAAGCAATTCGAGCACAAATTTTGAAAGCAATTATTTGAATGAGCATTTTTAGAACACATGAAACCAAATCCCAATACCAAAAACTTTGTTTTGATGCCAAGATCATTTAGCAAAGATGAGAATTAAGAAATTTTTAAAACAAAACGCAAATGAAGCAATTAAGCAATTATCATGAGCAAACTAGCAAGCAAGAGCAATTAAACAAGAGCAAAGAAACAATCATTCATGAGCAAGAGCAATATAGCATTCGGACAAATTAGCAAACAAGCAATCAATCAATATATCAATTAAAAAGACAATCAAGATTTTAAATTTATAATACAAGAATTACCGGTTAACTAGGAACACATACGAGCAAGTATACTCGTCCGTGTGTAGCAAGAGGGTTGGTAAGACAAGGTCGTCCCATGAGACTTGGTTGTACTCAAATGTTATTTAATTATTTAAGCAAGTAATAAGTTGATGGTTATGATTGTCACGGATCAAACCAACAAGAAAAGCAATTATAAAAGCATGATTTAAGCACACAAACACTTGTTTAGGAATAGTAACCAATTGTGATAGAATGTTGAACATGTTTTGGTGAAACATAGAAGGCACATGTCAATTTTCACAAGGATCTCTAAACAATGCGTAATATCAAGAAAATCCATGTTTTTACTAGTTTCACGGGTGAGTCCTTTCGGCCTACTCTCATCCCATTACGCTAGCTCTTTTTTTTATCAAATGTATGAAAAAGATGATTAGTTACATTAGTTCTTACGAGTCCTTTCGACCCAATCTCATGATTAAATATTTCTAAATTCATTTAAAAAACTTGCATACTTAATAGTTGTCAATTATCAAATACCAATCCATTTTGGCCACCAACTTCTTGGAATTAAACAATATTAGAAATCCTTTCGACCTTTAAATCCAACAATGTTTAATCAACAAGTTTTAGAACACGAATTATATTTAAACAAACTTATGAGAACAATCACTTTTTCTAACCAACTAATCATTCAATCATTCACACGAAATTCTACATAATCCCCAAACTTGTATAAAGAGATAATAGTAATCAAACAAGTAACACAACACACAAAGGAATTCTCATGATCAACATAAGCAAAGACATTAATATGATTGAATTTAAATAGAAACAATACCAAACATTAGAGTCAAGGCATCAAGTGCTACAATTCCAATCATGTGATTCCAACCAAAAGAAACTACCAAAATACAAATCATCCATCCCTAAACCTTCCTGGAAATCGACCTCATGTTGTGAGTATATGACATAGGGGTGTTTGGTAATAAGGATTGTTGGTGATATATGTGGTGTTTAATTGGTGTGAAATATAATCAAGCCTCATGTTGTAAGGATGATCAAGTCATATGTCATGCTAATGTCGACCAAACCAACTCCCCAACACCTCTAGAAAGGGGTGAGGAGTGGTAAGAGAGAATCCTCCAAGTGGTTGTAGATGGTATGATAATTTGATGATAGATTATTGGTAAAGATTGTAAGATAAACACTTAACCAAGCACTTCTATTTGTAGTTGATTAATCCTTGGCCACCAAGCATGTTTCTTGGCCAGAAAGTGTCATAAAGTGAAGACAAAATGAGTTATGAGAAGTATATGATCGGACTTTGGAGTAATGGTACTTAATTCTTCACTTAAATGCAACTTTGGAAGACTTTAAGTGGCTGAACCCACGGTTGGGATCTTGAACCTGTGGTTGGAACACTCTGACCACTTCAACCCACGGTTTGGACCTTGAACCTGCGGCTGGGATGTCTGCTGAACCTCAGGTTGAGCTTTTGAACCTTGGGTTTGAGATATGAACCTTGGGTTTGAATTTCAGCTTCAACCTTGGGTTGAGAATTATGAACCTTGGGTTTTGATTGATTCTTGCACATGAATTTCAACTTTGGGCTAGCATATACCTTCAATCTTTAACACTCTTTTTGGCACTTAATCTTGACTCTATTTTCACAACTTTCTCTTGAACATCGTAATTAATCATAGCACGATTCAATATCTTTGAAGACGATCTTTTCTTGAATATTTACTTGATTTCATAGCTTTTCTTCGTCTTTTTCTTTATTTCCTTCGACATAGTTGTACCTGAACCTGAATACATCTTTTGTACCTTTTAAGCGTAAAATGTTCACAAATACAACCAAATAACATGCAAAAACATACGAATAACGCTAATAAAATATGTACAAAATGAGCGTTATCAGAAGGATAACTGAAAAATGTGGATCCCCACGTGCAGCTGGGGTCCATTTGGTTAGCACAGACAAATTCTGGAACTATAGGATTCACAAATGCTACTGTATTTGCATTGGAAACTACACTAGAAGTAACAATTGACCTAGTAGCAGGGCATTGTATCACTAAAGGCAAAATTCGACCAGTTGGTTTCCATTCCTTAACCTTTACAACTTTATAGTTTTTCAATCTAGTTAAGGGGCACTGATCTCCTAAAGTGAGTTTCCTTCCAGTGGGTCTCCATTGATACCCAACATTCGCAAACGTTTTTCCTGTTGCTTTCCAAATTTTCTTACTTATTTCAGTTTTCCTATCATTCTTAACATGGGGTAGTACAGGAGACATCAGAAATGACACAACACAATCATCATGATTACCAGAAATTAAACATTCGTTACATGTTTTACAGACAGAATTAGAATTCGAATTAATTACGGTACTTTTAATACTAGAATCAACATGATTCATTCCATTCATTGCAAACTTATTGTTCCTAGGTTGGGCTTCTACTTTCTTCTCGTGACCATTCTTAGCCGGCGTAGTCCTATCTTTCCTTGCATTGCCTCTAGGCTTTGTCCCGCTAGCTTTGGTGTCACCGTTTACTCCTGTAGAAGTAATGATGGGAACATTAGTTTGTTTTACTGTCATTTGCTTTCCTGATTTTGATGTGCTGGGTTCTGATGTTCTCAGTGGTAGATCAAAGGTTACGTGATTGTTCTTAGTCGCAGATGATGATGCAACAAATCTATCTCTTTTGTTATCATTCTTAGGATCCGTGCTAATGACATACTCTAAAAGCTCCTGAGACCGTTTTGTGAGGAAGCAAGCATCTACAACTGCACTATCAAGTGGTTTATCTACCCTATCCTCTTCAACTATCTCACAAAGTGTATCAAGACTATCCTTAAGATGATTGAGATATACTTGATGGGCAGACCTATTGTTCCTAAAGGGAAATGGAATAGGCACAACATCAATAGCATACTTACTACAAGCAGAAGCCTTTGGAACAACATTTTCACAAGTGATAATTGGCATTTTCCCTTTCACCTGAGTCTTAAGATTCTCAATTTCATTTAGCAAAGAAGTTACCTTTTCATTGTGACTGTTTTGTGTGACTTTAATTGAGTCATATAACTCTTTGTAATGCTGTTTGATTTTTGAATTTTCAGCACGAAAACATTCATTTTCATAGTGTAACTTATCGATGGTGGCTTGATATTGAAAATTATGAGAATCTAAGGATGATGGTTTATAGGTGCCAATTGCATCACTCTTATTTGACTTTAGTTGGGCAATTTGAGCCCTCAATTGTCGAATCGTGTTAGTGTGGGCTTGAATTTTTTCATCGCGTTTGCTTAATTCAAAATATGTATCAAATTCAAGAGCATCCAAAGATGTCTTGGCATTTGATAGTTTACATCTTTATTCTAAGTGTTGATATTTTAATTGCAAATTAAGATGATCAACCTCTAGTTTTGAAAAACGCTTGACCATGTTATCATGGTCATCATTTTGAATTTTTTCTTGCAATTTCAAATTCTCCCCCTCAAGTTCAACAACACGATTCTGGGTAACATTCAGTGCAATAGAATACTTATGAAATTGACAAGCAGTTAATGTAGCATCAGTAGCAGTATAAAATATATCCTGTGCAATACATCTAGCAATGAAATTCTCATTGGTGATGAGAATATTCTTTCTCTCAATCTCACGACTCTTAAGTTCTATCGCATGTTGAGCTACCTCATTTTCCATATCTTTAAACACTGCTTTCATCTCATTAACTTCAGTTTTAAGAGTTTTTTGCATCCCTTCAAAATGTTCTTTGAGTAGTTTAAAGAATGGAATGACCTCAGTTAAATAACACATTTTTTTTTGTTCAAAACCCCTTTCCCCCTCAGTAATTCCTGTTGATGTAATTCTCTTCTTACATGTTTTATCAAAATCAGCAAATAGTTGACAAAGTACATATATGCTAATTAAGGTTTTACATTCTGTGGGAAGAGTTAAAGGAACTAGATGCCTAGGTGTATTGGGAGGATACACTGTTGCAACCACAATTTTCCTAAGGGATGGAGTTTTGTCGTTAAGTTCATCGGCCTTTCTCTTTTCTATGTCTAAAGACCAAAATATTTGTTCAGGCGTTAGCTTCCTTTGAGGTGCAAACACAGTCAATCGATTCTCCTCATAATAATCATGGGGTTTGACTATGATTCGATTGGCTATACATTTGGGATCTTTCATTTTCTCAGTCATTCTTTCTCTATTTCTCTCTTCTATCTCATTACTCTCTTCTAATGAAAAAACATCAGGAGGGGCATGACCAGGCATAATCATCACATTTGCATCATATAAGGCACGTTGGGCTACTTTAGCATTCCTAAGGAGAGCTAATTTAGGTTCACCTACATTACTTTCACTATGCTTATCACATAACTTTTTGTGCTTTTGAATCATTTGAGCAGTTTGTCTGGTCTGGTCTTGTGTGTACAACTTGTTTTCAAGCTTATTCTTCAACGTTTTAAGTCTGGAGAAATCATTTAAGAGTTTTGTTTATTTTTCTTTGAAATCTTGTTTTAGTGTATTTAAATGCTCTTGGGCCTCCTGTTTTTGTTTAACAGTCTGATCCAGCTGTTTTTTCAAAGAATTCAACTCTTGTTTCAATGTTTCTTCCCTTACATTACGTTCTGTTATAAGTGTACACATTTGACTTTCCATTTTCTGCTCACGTTCAGTTAGTTCAAATTTAGCACGTTGTTCATATATGGCCACCTGATCTTTATATATGTTTAGTCTAGTGGTCAAGGTGTCATCAGGGAAAAACACAGTGTTCTCATGCCACTCACAAGCATTATCTAAAACACAAGCAATATTTTTAACAGAAGATGCACAACCTGGTACATCGGACACGTTGTTGTGAATCACATATTGTTCATATGGAATAATATTACTATTTCCCATGTCAACAGTATCCGATTCAACAACATCTGCCTGTTGTACTTCGTTGGGAATCTTCCGTTCATCTACCACGTTATATGTGTCATAAAGCTTTAGTACCTCAGAAATCACAGATGCATTGGAGGGACCAGCTTGTTGAGGTGATGATACAACAGAGGACAGATTAGCCATGAAGATAGTTTGAGCAGTTGGTTCATCATCCACATCAGAGTCAAAAGCATCACAGTCATCTACTTTGAAGATGTTGGGATCATTTAGTGCAAGGTCCTGAACTGGCTGCTCATCCACATCGGCATCAAAAGTATTTCCTTCTTCGCCAGCAAGAAACAACAACTCTTCTTCATCCAACACTGCTCCATTCTCTTGAGCTTTCATCAACAACATCTTGTCCTTGAAATAGTCAGAGTTCTATGGACGCTTTGGCTGATTGCAGTTTCTGGCAATGTGTCCAAGTCCACCATAGTTGTAGCACTTGGGTTGCTTCCCCTGCCCTTGATTTGCATTCCCTACTCTGATCTGCACATTACCTCGACCCATGTTCCTTTGATTCAAGTTGTGCCTCCCCTGAACATTCTGAACCACAATTCCTCCATCCTCCACAGTTTCCTGATTGCATGGGTTTGATGAAGTTCTGAGTTGATTGTTAGTTTGAGGGAGTGTTGCTTTGAATTGTAGAACCTGTAAGGAAACTTAGTTGGTGAGGTTATCAATCATTTTGTCGGTGTGGGAGTAACCTGAATCCAGTTGTGGATTCATAGCAGATGGTGATGAGTAGGGATGATGATAAGCTTGATCAGATGAAGATTGGTTGATTGGTTGAACATTTGCAACAAATGCACGTGGATCATTCGGTGCAGTTGGATTAAGTTTTTCTCTCAACAGACGGTCATAAGCAACATGCTTTTCATGTTGTTGCAGGTAGGCATACAACTGTTCATAGTTTGTATCTCTTAATCCTTTGTTGAGTTTCACTGCAGTAACAAATCTGTCCCATTCTGGTGTCATGTTGTTCACAAACTTTGAGTTGAGTTGGATGTTTGGCATTGTCATCCTGATGATTCTCATATCGTTCACCAACTTATGAAATCTCACATAGTAGTCTGTGATGTTCTCACCCGGGTTCATCTTGAAATGCTCAAACTCATTATATAGTTGTGACTCATGATCTTCTTTTATGAGTTCTGATCCAGCCAGAAGCATTTTGACATTGTCCCAAACAACTTTTGCTTCGGTGTTGAAATTGATGAGTTTTGTAAACATCTTTGGGCAAACCTTGAATGACAATGTTGGAGGCTCTAATGTCTGCATCATACCTCTTCTTTTCTTCCTCATTAAGATCATTGTAAGTTCAAGGCCTGTCGATTCCAAAAGTTACAGTTCCGTCTTCACCGGTAGTAACAGCGTCTCTGGTGGTGCCCATCTGAAATGGTCCTTCATCAATGGATTTAAGAATGTTAAATCCTTTTTCTTTGCCCAAGCAGTAAAGCCGTATTCGTTGTGCCCATGATTCATAGTATGTCCTATCAAGCATAGGAGGACGGGTGTCGGACCCGGCAGCTTGAATGTCATCAGAAGTTGTGCTCGTCATGATGTTGAAGTGAATGGGATTTTACAATTCTTTGATTTAAACCAAGAAATAAGTTCTTTCGCGGGATTTTACAAAAATCAAGAATAAACCGTTATTTGATTACTTGAGTTAAAAGTATTAGCTTAGTATCAAACCGCAGCACTCAAACCGCAATCCCAGACAGCAAACCACAACTGTCAAACCGCAACAATAAACTACCAAACCGCAATACCCAAACCGCAACAACACAAGACAAACCGCAATGGTCAAACCGCAAAGAGCTAAACCGCAAATAGTCAAACCACAAAGAGTCAAACCACAAAGAGTCAAACCGCAAAGAGTCAAACCGCAGAACCAGAGTACCAAACCGTAAGAATTCAAACCGCAAATACCTAAACCGCAGTGAGTCAAACCGCAACACCAAAAGTCAAACCACAGACACTAGCCGACAAACCGCAAATGACAGAAACTCACAAACCGCAGCAGCTAGTGGACAAAATGTCGCTATCAGTCCTTTTTGTCGTATTTCCCAATAAGGTTAAACTCCAAACCGCAGTCAAAAGTTTTGATCAAACCGCAAATAACAATTACCCAAATAGCTCAAACCGCAGCGAAGAATCCTTCAACGATAGACAAACCGCAACGAAGAAAACTCGTCCGAAAGTCAAACCGCAGCCAAGAAACACTTCAAATCTTCCACTAACTAACACTAACAATGTTGTATATTATCAAGGAAGATGTAAAACAGTTTTGTGAACATGAAAGTACAAGTTTTTAACAAATTAAACCACAAACAAAGCACAAATCGTGATTTTCTTGACTAAACTAAACGACCCACAAAAGTAACACAAAAGTGCCAAGATCTCAACACCAATCGTGAATATGCAATAACTAGAACCTAACCATGGCTCTTGATACCAATTGTAGCATATTCATAACACATAAACACACATAAGATGAGATTTTGGGCCGAATAGAATAAAGGGTTTTAGAGAGAGAAAGTGAGTTGGGAACTAGAGAGAGAAAGAGATGTTGTATTATGTGAAAATGATAAGAAGTTCCAACCCTCTCCCTAGGTGGAGAGGGGTATTTATAGTGCTAATATTTGTGCCCCGAGTGGGCTGTGGAGTGAGCTGACAGTGGGTAAAGACCCGACCCACTCCACGAGTTCTATAATAACTAAACTATATTAACTTACTAATATTATCCCACGAGCAATTCAATGCTAATGAGTTCACGAGGTGACCGAGTCTTCATATGAATATTTATATTCCTAACATTTATAAATATCAGAGTTTAGAAAAATGAGGTCCCAGTAGTTTTACAGTTTGTTAAATAAGTTACGAATGATAATTAAATTTTAGCCTTCTATGAGTATCCGTGCCCCTCTGTGCCATCCTCGTTCATTATGGACCTGAGATAAACATGCTAAAAGTGTCAACACAAAGGTTGGTGAGTTCATAGAGTTTATAAGTAAAGCAGTTGATTTTTGTAGTCTCGAGTTTGCAATAAATAAAAATATCGATAAAATGAATAGTGGGCTACGTTGTTTTACACCATTAGTTATTAGTTGAACACAAGTTTCAACTTTAGTAGACAGTGGGCCCCGATGTTCCACCCATAAATTCAGTAGTGGTAGTACCGTATCATTACAGTACCATAATATTGCCCTAAGTCTCATGACACGCAAACGTTAACAGTAGGACATCACAAGAGTGATGTAAATTAGTAACATAATTAAATGTAGTAATAATGCCCTCGGGTAAGAGCTTTCCAACTTCCTATTTAGTCTCAAATAAAGTGCATTTGTCTATCAATCCGGTCAGCATTATAGTTATCTATCCGGCTAGTACAAATGGGTCAACAACCTTCAATAGATCTATTCACTATATTCGCGTTCACTCGCAAGTGATTAATGGCTCAAGTTATGAGGGTCTTTTTAGTGGCAATAGTGTAAGCTTAGGCAATATCAATCAGGATAGTATACAGAAAAATACTTGTGTTCAGGTTTGTAGCATGTAGTTCCCCACAAGTTTGGAAACATATAAAAGTGGGACTATGAACTCACAGTAATATGTAAAAGTTTAGAGTACTTGTGAGAGTAAAAGCAAGTAGTTGAGCATGTATCTCCCCAAAAGATTGTACGAAATAATTGAAAATAGGGGCCATGAACTCACTGTAATATGTAAAAGTTTAGAGTACTTGTGAAAGTAAAAGCAAGTAGTTGAGCATGTATCTCCCCCAAAGAGTTTATAAAGTAATTAAACGAGTAAAAGTGGGGCTATGACTCACCTTGGAGTATGGTGATGTAAGTAACACAACGGTGCCAAGAAGTATGGCGGAACAATATAGAGAAGTATAGCGCAACGATACGGAATCGGCATAACCTAATAAATATAAGCTTGTCTCAAAATATGACACGCGAAAAGTAATCAAGGCGTATGAGTTTTCAAAAGATAATACGTTTTAGCTTTCGTAGAATATTCGTATCAATGTTTGTAAAAAGGTTTAGTATCTCATTCGTGTGGTGGTATGAAGTCATAGACTCAGACAAAACGCATGCCAAAGCATAAAACATATAGCACAAGTATAAAAGGTAATAAACACGTAAGGATCAAATAGCAATTAAGTAAAAATTAAGTAAATTGTTAAGTTTGAGGTGTTTACCCCGTATCCCCAAACAATGTATGTTTTATAATAAAAAAACATAAGTCTTAATAAATAAGGTAAAGAGAGAAAGTTTTATGTTTAATACAACTATACTTCTCGCTTTATTAATGGGTTTTGATCAAAATAAGTTTTTATTGATAGTGAATATATATTAAAAGTTTGACATGATTCGTTATTCAAAACACGTTTCGATGATAGGTAATCCGTTTAAATATTATAAAAGATTAAACGTATTTAATAATTTTCAGGCTTTATGGTCATATAATAGTCCGTCGTGGAGTGGTCTAATATAATAAGTCTATTATATATCCAATATAAGTTAAATGCCCAATGTGTCTAATTCATAATCCATATTATCCAAATCCGTTAAGTATTAGCATAGTCCGATATCATTCTATAAATAGTGCAGTAATAATAGTAAGTTTAGTCCGTTGTGATACATATGATTAGCCCAATAAACGTTACATACTTAGCCCAATAACAACATTAGTTAGCCCTTTAAGGTATATAATTTAATTAAGCACATAAGGTTATAACATTAGGCCCAATAGCATTATCTTATGTGACCCAAAATAATACCAGGTTATACAAAACCAAGAATACACCAGCAATGTCAAATAAGCAGATCCAAAATATGCTTATAATCAACTCTACAATTAATCCGCATAACAAGCTATAAATGAGTTTAACCAACAGTCACAAACAAGTAAGTAGTCCAAGATAAGTACAACTTATGCCTAAAAATATATGAGTCTGACCATATAATAAGCTTAAACCAAATAGCAAAATTAGCACGTCCAAAATCATATAAGCTGAAATATAAGCTCAAATCAAACAAACACCCTTCGGTGTGGACAAACTAAACCAAACCTAACACTTGCGGTGTGGGCTGGAAACAAGCAAAACCAAATGCCACTTAAGGCTGTTGTTTTGGCTGGAAAGAAACAACAAACAAACACCCCATGTTAGGGCTGTTTTGCAGCCAACAAACATCCCTGTTGCGCAGAAAATTCAGCAGCTAACGCACCCTACTTTGGGCAAAAAAATCAGCATAAAACGCGCCCTTTATGTGCAGGAAATTCAGCAGTAAACATGCCCTTTTTGGGACTGTTTTGCAGCAAACAAATTATAACACCCCCATTTTCGGAACGCATCGGAATACAACATGAGGTGTTATCTATTAGTCACATAGTACAAGTCATAGGAAACATCAAAATAATTTAAGATGTTTTTAAACAAAATTGACATTTGATATAATCAGAGTTTAACGGAGTTAGGTCCCAAAAGTTTTAACCAGGACAAGAGTCCAAAAGATACATAATTTAAACACAACATGAGTTTTTTTAGTTATTAAAAGTTCCATCAAATGTGAAACAACACGTATCCATCCATCCATGTCCTTGCACGCCCATCCAAGCATTAGACATTTACGAACCTGAGATAAAACATGCTAAAAAGTCAACACGAAGGTTGAGTGAATTCATAGAGTTTTAGAAATAAGCAGTTGATCACAATATAACAATTTAAGAAACGATGGGCTACGTTGTTATACGCCCATGAAACGTATTATTTCACTAAGCTCATGATATCGATGCCTTGAGAGATATGTATGTAAGTTTTCCCCGGTAGGTGCCTTGCCAAGCACCTAGAGACCTCAAATATAGTGCACATGGTAGCCGCACCCAGCATACCAATGTGGGTAATTCAATCCCAATAGATCTATTCACAATATTCGCGCTCACTCGCAAGTGATTAACTATTCATGATGTGGGGACTTCATGGCAATACTAGTACTTAGTGCCAATAATACATTTAGTTTAGAATACAGTTGTCAAGCAGTTGTGATCATAGTAAAAGTAAGTAGCATGTATCCCCCTCGCGAGGTTTATAAAGCATTAAAATGAGTAAAGGCGAGGCTATGAACTCACCGTAAGCAAAAGTGAACGATCAAATGAGGTAATCAAGAAATAACCGCAAGAACTCTACGAGCAACCTAGAATATGCACGCGTGTCTTAGATTCTAAGAATAATGATACAATTATGTCTATATGCCATATAAGTTACAATCTCAATTATGCTTGGTACATAAAGTTTAAATAAGTATCATGATTTAATTTAGCCTTTTAAAAATAATTACATATATGAAATATTTATTTTCTTACCCAATTTAAAGTTTTACATCCATTTTTGTTCTTAAGTCCAAGATAAGTATTAAGGTTCAATTTAAGTCTAAAGGTTCACTTTTAGTCAAAGGGTTCCATTCTTAGTCAAAAGGTTCAGATTATGTCTAAAGGTCCAAAATATATTAGGTGGTTCAAAATAAAACTTAAGGGTCTAAATTCATAAGTTATTAACCTTTTCATAACTTTTAATTACAAAGCTGATGGAATTTTTATAACTTAACCACTTTCAAAAATTCATAACTTGCAAACCATTAGCCAAAAAATAATGTTCTATACATCCCTAGCTTTCTCTAAATCCCTACTTTACTGTAAAAATAAGTTTACTCAAAAATATCCAGGTACGACCACTTTTTACAATTTTTCTTTACAAGTCTGTCCAAATGGTGAAATTGACTGAGTTTTACGTCTTACCAAAATGACCATATCTTAAAATCTACACACCCTATGAAGGTGAAATCAATTGGAGATGATAGCCTTATTTCTCTAGAACAGGCTACATATTTGCTATTTAAAAAGTTTTGTTAGGATCTCTGGGTAATAAGAGTTTCTCATTGCTGGGAGGATTGTTAGGATCTATGAGAAATAAGAATTTCTCATTGCTGCCGATAGTGAAGCTGGTTCCTGCCGATAGTGTTCCATTGCTGCTGCGGTTAGTTCCTGCTGATAGTATTGTTTTGTTTCTACCGATAGTGCTTATTGCTGCGGATATTATTGTTTGTTATCCGTAGGTTTAGAAAGTTTGTTAGATTTATTTTTAGAAGAGATCTCATTTATCTCTTCACACATTTTCTTGTAAGACGGGTTAGGGTTAGGGTTTCTTATGATTATAAAAGAAATATCCCGTCCATGAGTTTGACATACTTTTAACGATTTCAATATTCAATAACACAATTCTTAGTTCATAGTCTGATCCATAGAGGGTCATTGTCCTTTATAGTTTTCTTCTTTATTATACTTGTTGTTTAGTTTCCGCATAAACACTTGTATTCTATACAGAGGTTCTTGTTTAACCAAGCTCAATCAAGCTCGAAGTACTCGATCCTACAAGTAGTATCAGAGCCTGGTAAGGATCTCTGATAAAGAAGAAAAAGTTTGATTTCATATCTCTTAACCCTCTTTCAATGGAAGACGAAATCCCTCAAAACAATGTCATTAACCAGGAAGATCACCAACCCAAACCTGAAACATCACAAGTCCAAACACAAATCGTCACCACTATGTCCACCAACAATGCTAAATTCCCATATCCGAAGAAAGACGAGTATGAAGTCTGGGCTATGAGAATGGAATATTGGATCACGAACAGTGATTACAATGTGATTCTTAGGGGAAATAGCAAGAAGAATACTGGAAGGGATAATGATGGCCATATCTATATAGAGCCACCTGTTACAGCAGAAGAACACCTTGTTGTTCAAAGGGAAACCAAGGAAAGAACCCTTCTACTTCAAGCTATTCCAGAGGATCATATGAGTGATTTTCATCACTTGGATGATGCTAGAAAGATCTGGCATGCTGTAAAAGCCAGATTTGGAGGGAATGATGAATCCAGAAAGATGAGAAAGTCTATGCTCAAGCAAGAGTTTCAGGAATTCAAGATTTCTGAGGCTGAGGGAATTCAAAAAGGGTATGACAGATTCCACAAGATCCTGAGCCAACTCAACCTGTTGAAAGCTAGGCCGGACGATGAAGATTGCAACACTAAGTTTCGGAGGGCTTTGCCACCATCCTGGTCTCAGGTTTCCATAACACTCAAGGCCAAAGGAGGACTGGATTATATGAGCTTTGATGATCTGTACAACAAGCTGAAAACCCTTGAAATTGATATCAAAGGGTATTCCACCTATACACCCCATACTCCAACCCATACTGCCTTTGTTAGTAACTCTGGTGCTAACAAAGCATCATATGGAAACAGTCCAACACCATCAACATCATCAATCTCCTACTCACCTCCTACACCAAAAGCTCAGACCAGATCTGATAATCTTGTAGTGGATGTGCTTCATTCATTTGTTGCTGAGAGTACACCACAGCAGAAGATTGTGTATGAAGATTTCAATCAGGTTGATGAATTGGATCTGGAAGAGATGGACTTAAGATGGCAGGTGGCTATGATATCGTTGAAATTGGATAGGTTTGAAAAGAAGGCAGGAAGAAGGGTCAACTTTGATGGACAGGAACCTGCCAGGTTTGACAGAAGGAAGGTGAGGTGCTATAAATGTTCTCAAACAGGACATTTTGCCAGGGAATGTCAGATAAGAAGGTGGATGATAAAGCACGATATTCTGCTATCAAAATTCAAGAGCTGGATTCAGAGGACCCCAAGGCTTTGGTATCTGTGGATTCGATGGTGGACTGGGAACATCATGAGAAAGCTGTTGCAAGTGGAGCAGAGAAGGTCTATGGGATGATAGCTGGATATGGTGAGAAGAAACAAGTGGCTGGTCAGTTTGGAATGATGGGTCATCCATCTCAGGTACAAAACTGCCCATTTGGTTGTGAATCTATATATGCTAAATTGAAACAGGAATTTGATGATATAGAAAGTGAAAATAAGGATAACTTTATTCAACTTAAGGCTCATAAAAAGGCTGTTAAAACATTAGAACAACAAAAGGTCTGGTATCAACAACAACAGTCTGCTTATGAAGTGAAAATAAAGGTTTTGGAAAGAGATTTAAAAAATGCCACTAATGAGTTTAAACATTCTGAAAGGGAAAAAGCTAAGGTAGTGTTAGAAAATCAAGAGTTACAGTCTAAGCTAGATAATTCCTTAGCTAGATTTGATAAGTGGAAAGACTCATCCAAAAACCTTCACATGCTTATTGATAGTTCTATGTCTACTAAAACTAAAAGAGGTTTAGGGTTCGGTGACCTAATAGGGCCAAATCAGTATTATGACCCTAATGAGTATAGTGTTTTTAACCCGGAACCTGTAGATTATAGAAAACCTGTAAAGTATGTGAAGGAGGGAGGAATGAATGATGTTCCTCCACCCATAACTGGAACATTTAAACCTGCAGACCCCTATGTTGACTCTGATGATTCACAGATGATTTATGGCAAAAAGGCAAAGAATTTGCCTAATCTTGATTATGACTCTAATGAATTTGTCTCTTGTTTTTACAGTGACAAATCTTCAGAAATCAAGACTAATGACTATGCCACATGTGGATCAAGTGACAAGTCAGCATCAATAAAATCAGGAGATCTCTCCTCAGAAGTAGCTACTGATGAATCTCAATCAAAGACAGCTGCATTTGAAGATATTTATTTTGATAGTGTTAAAGACAATAATGTTTCTAGATGTGGTTCTGTTTTAAACAATTCTAGTTGTGGTTCTGTTTCAAACAATTATGGTTGTGGTTTTAATTCTGTTAAGGATAATTTTGTTTCATGTGTTGGTTTGAATGATTCTGTTTGCAATGAAAAAGTTATTGTTAAGAAAAAGTCCCTAGAAAGAAATCTTGCTTTGTGTGTCGTAGTTATGATCATCTTATTAAAGATTGTGACTATTATGAAAAACAGATGGGTTTATATGCATGTCAAAATAGGTCTGTATGGAAAAATGTCAATGATATTCCTCCTTATATTCCTCAAGCAGCAAGGAGAACTTCAGTTGCTACTGGCAAGCCAGTTTCTGCTGGTAAGCCTGTTGCTGCTGATAAGTTCGTTCCTGCCGATAAGCCTGTTGCTGCTGCTTATCCTGTTCCTGCCGGTAGGATCAATCCTCCTGGTTGGAGAAGCAATATTGTTAGACCTTTCAGCAGACCTACTAGTACTTACTTTCAAAATGATATGAGACCTGTTTGTTTTGACACCATGCACAAGGGAGGGGCAAGATGGAAAACTGCTGTTAAGTCCTCAGCAGGTTGTTCTTGGAAAATCAATAACCAACATATGAAAATGGGGTCCAAGATCAATGGTGGATCTCATCAATCTCCAGGGTTTAATTCTTATTGATCCACTAGGCAGGCTCAAGTCAGCAATGGCTTGAGTCTCTCTTGTATCTAATGTTGTATATGTATTCTTTCTCTCAGGACTTTCCTTTTAGAAGTAAAGATGTTGGAATTGTTGACAGTGGATGTTCCAGGAGTATGACAGGGAATTTGGAAAGATTGCATGACTTTGTGCCTTTGAATGGAGGTACTGTGACATTTGGAGGAGGAGATGGAATAATTTCTGGGAAGGGAACTATCAAAACTGCCAAGCTGGACTTTGAAGATGTGCTTTATGTGAAGGAACTCCAAAACTTCAATTTGTTCTCTGTCTCTCAAATCTGTGACAAGAAGAACAGTGTTCTCTTCACTGAGAATGATTGATTTGTGATGTCCAAAGACTTCAAGTTGCCTGATGAAAGTCAGGTTGAACTTAAAGTTCCTAGGACTTACAATCTTTATAGCTTCAATCTTAGTGATGTTCAGCCTGAGGGTTCACTTGCTTGTCTGGTTGCAAAAGCTTCTGTGGATGAATCTAATAAATGGCACAGAAGAATGGCTCATGTGAATTTCAAGACCATTAACAAGCTGGCTAAGAATGGTTTGGTTAAAGGGCTTCCTCTCAAGATCTTCTCGAATGAACACAATTGTGTTGCCTGCAACAAAGGAAAGCAACACAAAGCTTCATACAAGGCTATCTCTGCTGTGAGTACCATTATTGAGCCTCTGCAGCTTCTCCATATGGATCTCTTTGGTCCTACCTCTATCAGAAGTATTGACCACAAGTATTATTGCCTGGTGATTACAGATGATTTTAGCAGGTTTTCTTGGACTTTCTTTTTGGGTACTAAAGATGAAACTTATCCAGTTCTTAGGGATTTTATTGCCTTAATAGAAAATCAGCTAAGTAAAAAGGTTAAGTCTATAAGGTGTGATAATGGCACAGAGTTTAAGAATTCTAATCTTATTGAACTCTGTAGGAGTAAGGGGATAAAAAGGGACTATAGTAATGCTAGAACTCCACAACAAAATGGGTTGCAGAAAGGAAAAATAGGACCCTGATAGAAGCAGCTAGGACTATGTTAGCTTTAATCTAAGATGCCCACTATGTTTTGGACTGAAGCAGTATGCACTGCTTGTTATGTGTTGAATAGGGTATCTATTACTAGTCCTCACAATAAAACACCTTATGAACTTTTGTCTGGGAAGGTTCCAAACATTAGTTACCTTAAGCCTTTTGGATGTCATGTCACAATTTTGAACACTAGTGATTACCTAGGCAAGTTTGATGGGAAGGCTGATGAAGGATTTATTATTGGATATTCTGCTCATAGTAAAGCCTATAGGGTTTATAATCTGTCTTCTAAGAAAATAGAAGAAACTCTCAACTTAAGATATCTTGAGGATAAACCTAATTTGCAGGGTGCTGGTCCAGAGTGGTACTTTGATTTGGACTATCTGACTGACTCTTTAGGTTATAATAGATTCAAATCAAATCTATCTGTTGGTACACATGTTTTTCAATCTAACAGTGCAGGTACCTCAGATGATGATTCTGATGCAGAGAGTGATGAACGACCTATAGTTGTTCCTTCTTTTCCCTCTAACAACATTTCAGGTTCAAAGCTCAAAGATTCTTCTAATATGGCTGGAGGTGATTCTAGTTTTGCAGAAGATCTTGCTAGGCTTCAAAGACAAGAGTATAATGCCAAGAGAGCTGCTGAGATGTTTGGTTCTGGGTTTTCTAAAGAGACAGAGGAGATTTTGAGAAAGGCTGAAGCTGAAGTTAGAAGGCAACTGAATTCGACTGGTGGTATTCCTGTTCCTGCTGATGCCATTCCTGCTGGTAGTGGATCTGTTCCTGCCGATCCTTCTAATGTTTCTGCTGATGTTTCTATTCCTGCTGATGTTCCTATGTCTACTCCATCTGTTGACACTTTGGGTATTGATAACTCCCCTGAACGGTTTCCAATCCCTTCTGATCTTGGAAATTCAGTCTCTTCAAAAGATAAGCTGGAAGATCCTCATCATCAATCTAGAACAGGCATTTTCACTTCTTCCTCATATGATGATGACTTCAACCCCTCTATTACTAATCAGGCATCCTCCATTGATGTCAATCCCATTGTTACCAAGAGGATCAATACAGTTCATCCTCAGTCTTTGATTCTTGGAGATCTTAATTCCCCTGTTCAGACAAGAAGTAAACTACATCAACCCAAGTTTGGAGAATCTGCTTTTCTCAGTTATATACAGGATCAGTTGAGGAGCAATCATATTGATTACTTACATTGTCTGTATGCTTTTTTCTTATCTCAAGTTGAACCAACTAGTATAGCTCAAGCTCTTGCTAATGATGATTGGGTTGAGGCTATGCAAGAGGAGATGCAGCAGTTCCAGAATCAGAAAGTATGGATGTTGGTACCTTTGCCTGTAGGAAAGCATGCTATTGGAACTAAATGGATTCTAAAGAATAAAAGGGATGCTAGGGGAATTGTGGTTCGAAATAAAGCTAGATTGGTAGCTCAAGGTCATAGACAAGAAGAGGGGATTGATTATGATGAGGTGTTTGCACCAGTGGCAAGAGTTGAAGCTATCCGATTGTTCTTGGCTTTTGCTTCCTTTATGGGGTTTGTAGTATATCAGATGGATGTGAAGAGTGCATTTTTGTATGGAAGGATTGAGGAAGAGGTTTATGTTACTCAACCACAGGGATTTGTGGATCCTCAGAATCCTAATTTGGTTTACAAAGTGGTTAAAGCACTTTATGGTCTTCATCAAGCACCAAGGGCTTGGTATGCAAGGCTATCAGCCTTTTTGCTGAAACATGGTTACAGAAGAGGAGCTATTGATAAAACTCTTTTTATCAGAAAGAACTTCAAAGATATCATTCTGGTACAAGTTTATGTAGATGATATCATCTTTGGTTCCACTAATGAAGCCTGGTGCAGGGAGTTTGAAGAATTGATGAAGAGTGAATTTGAGATGAGTGCTATGGGTGAAATGACTTTCTTCTTGGGTCTTCAGGTTAAGCAGAAACCAGATGGGATCTTTATTTGCCAGGAGAAGTATGTTTATGACATACTTAAGAAGTTTGATATGGAAAATGTGAAGATTGCTACAACTCCTTTTGAATCTCCAAAGCCTAAGTCCAATAATGAACCTGATGCTGCTGTTAATGTTCATAGGTCCATGATTGGATCACTCATGTATTTGACAGCTTCAAGACCTGATATCATGTTTGCTGTTGGTGCATGTGCTAGACATCAGGTTACACCATTGACTTCTAACCTAAATGCAGTTAAGAGAATCTTCAAGTATTTGAAAGGACAGCCAAAGATGGGACTTTGGTATCCCAAAGACTCTCCTTTTGTGTTGGAAGCCTATAGTGACAGTGATTATGCTGGGGCTAACTTTGATAGGAAGTCTACTACTGGAGGTTGTCAGTTTCTGGGTAGGAGGTTGGTTTCTTGGCAGTGCAAGAAGCAGACTATAGTGGCTACATCTTCTACTGAGGCAGAGTATGTTGCTGCTGCTAGTTGCTGTGGACAGGTTCTTTGGATGCAAAATCAGCTGTTGGATTATGGGTTCAACTTCATGAACACTAAGATCTTTATTGATAATCAAAGTACTATGTGTATTGTTAAGAATCCTGTTTATCATCAAAGGACAAAGCATATTGAGATTCGACACCATTTCATAAGAGATGCTTATGAGAAGCATCTTATTCAGGTGGTTAAGATTCACACAGATGATAATGTGGCTGATTTGCTGACCAAGGCTTTTGATGGACCAAGGTTTAAACATTTGGTGGTCCATATTGGGATGGTTAATCCCTAGATACTGAGCTTAAGGGGAGGATTGCAGCTTAAGGGGAGGATGAAGCTTAAGGGGAGGATTATTCTTGTTGTTGTTGTATTTCTATCTTTCTTTCTTTTGGTTACTTTTCTTATTTTCTTTCTTTTCTTTTGGTGTGTTTCTGATTTCTTTTTGGTAGTCTTAAAAAAAAAAAAAAAAAAATTATTTTGTATATTTTGTGTGCTAATAAGTTGGTTTGAGCAACACCTTGCAGGTACAGTGTTGGTGTTTACACCTGCACAATAAATGGTGCTCAACTCACCATGTCTTGCAGACAAGAAAGAGTTGACTCACCATGAGGGTACGGCTCTGGTGTGATAATCAAATCCGTTGATAGCTATAATAGCTTGCTCAAAGCTATAGGGTACTTCAACTCACCCATGATTCAGTTCTGAGAGTTGAAAATGGTTCTCAATTCACCATGGATGTAACCCTTTGTGGGATCCAAAGAATTGGCTAGTCCACAAAAGTATGGTTTGTGGTAAAGACATTTGGTATCCATATTTGGTATTCAATTCACCAAGGTTTGCTGTAACCTAAGAATTGACTAGTCCTGAGCAAACGGCTACAGGTAAAGACAAGTCAAATCCGTTTATAGTTGCTGATTTGCTAATAAATCAGATGGTTATCAGTGTACCATGGTCTAACAAACCTAAACATTGGCTACTCCAGTAGTGATGGCTATTGGTAAAGAGACATCAAATCCATTAATTTTCAATGATTCACCTCTCACAGGAGTTAACACACCTGGATGTGATGAGAATAGTATGAAACTTAAGTGATTTGATGTACATATTGTCATTAGTAGCAGCCAAGTTCAAGTGAATGTAATGGTGACCAGTATACATGTTTTGAAGAAGATTTCCTATTCCTGCTGAACTATTGAAGTTGCTGCTGGATGCTATAGAGGTTGGAATCTTGCAGGTTATGGATGTTGCTGCTGGTTACTAATTGTTGCTGTTGCTAAGTCGCAATCCTCAAGCCTGAGAAGTTAAAGCTCTATCACATTGGAATCTTGCAGGTTAACCTAGTCAACCTCAAGATTATGGGAGGATTGTTAGGATCTCTGGGAAATAAGAGTTTCTCATTGCTGGGAGGATTGTTAGGATCTATGAGAAATAAGAATTTCTCATTGCTGCCGATAGTGAAGCTGGTTCCTGCCGATAGTGTTCCATTGCTGCTGCGGTTGGTTCCTACTGATAGTATTGTTTTGTTTCTGCCGATAGTGCTTATTGCTGCGGATATTATTGTTTGTTATCCGTAGGTTTAGAAAGTTTGTTAGATTTATTTTTAGAAGAGATCTCGTTTATCTCTTCACACGTTTTCTTGTAAGACGGGTTAGGGTTAGGGTTTCTTATGATTATAAAAGAAACATCCCGTCCATGAGTTTGACATACTTTTAACGATTTCGATATTCAATAACACAATTCCTAGTTCATAGTCTGATCCATAGAGGGTCATTGTCCTTTATAGTTTTCTTCTTTATTATACTTGTTGTTTAGTTTTCGCATAAACACTTGTATTCTATACAGAGGTTCTTGTTTAACCAAGCTCAATCAAGCTCGAAGTACTCGATCCTACAAGTTTTGCCATAAAACTTGACTTTTGCCCCGAATGCCAACAGTATACAAAATCTGACTGTTTTTACAAGAAAAATCATATCTTAATCATCGGGTGTCGTCTCGGAAATCGCCTCCCATGGAAATGACCAAAAGACATAGATCCACAACTAAATATTTTTAGTTTAGGTCCAAAGTCAACTGATTTGTCCAGTTTACTCCGTTTTTACCCCTGATCAGAATTGTGTTTTCATAACAAGTCGTTTTTATTGTTTTCTTGCAATTTTTAGTATGTACCAAGCATATTCAAGCATCAATAACTTATGAAACATATAAAACACATAAAGTAACATGTAAATACAGTAGAGAAATGAAAAGATGAAGGTTGGTTCCTTACAAGGATTTTATGGATGGGAGACAAGAGATCAAGAACAAGAACCCTAGCCTAAAAATCACCAATCAAGAGACTCAATGCCTAAGTCTTTTACCCAACCTTTGAAGCCAATATTTTCCCTTGATGAACCCTAGGATTTACAGCCTTTGGACACCTTGGAAGAACTCCAAAATGAATTTGAGGAAAACTTCAAGAAAACTCCAAGAAACTTCAATAGAATCTTCAAAACTATGATTCAAATCACCATCTTTTGTGAGCACCTTCAAGAGGATGTTGTGGAGATGATTTTGTGATTAAAAACAAGATGAGATGAGGTTTTTTAGTGATGATTTTCGGCAGCCCACAAGGAAGAAGAGAGGAAAATGGATGGTTTTTGCTAGATTTGCATGTAAGAGAGAGAATGATGTATTTTACTTTCTTGGAAATTAAAACAAGTGAAGTGTGTGTGTGTGTGTAACACTATGGCCGGCCATGGGGACTATATGGGGAGGGTTGGATTCATTTTTATTTTAAAAATGATTTGTATAATGTATGTATAAGTTTATTAAAGTGTTGGACTGGATAATGTAAGGTAATGAGTAGTATTTAGGGGTTTTAAGTGGTAAATTGGATGAGTGAAGAGTGGTGAATGACCAAAGCTTAAAAAATAAAGTTAAAGGTCAGATTTTATTAATATTGGACTAATATTTGGTGTATTAGTGTGTTTGTGGGGTTTAAATCAAGAGTACGGTCTTAAAAACGCGAATTACGCAGTATCGGGTGACCTGAAAATGTGGATTTTATAAAAGTGTTATAAAAATATTAAGAAATTGTCATGAAGTGTTAAAATGACTAATATTAATATTTCATGGGAGACTTGGGTTTTCTGGAGTGTTAAAACGAAATTTAAAAATAAAAAACGCAGAATGAAAACGCGAGTTGTTACCAAAATTTGACGAAATCGTGAAACGAAACAGAAAATATGAAATATAGAAGTTTTGAATATTAGGAGTATATGATGGAATATTAAATCACTTATGACATAAAAATGGATAGGAATCCTAAACACGGCTCGTGAATAGCTAGAATTGCGAAAATCGCTAGATCGGGTGAAAAGTAAGAATGAAATTTTTACTCAAGTGAAAATAGAAATACAATACGAATTAGATATTGAACTTGAAATAACGAAATGTCACAGTACATACCCCTGAAGAGAGCGACGTCCCGGCGCTCAATTCGTCTTAATCGCCGTATGGTTTAATTATGAAGAGATGACAGTATAGACAAGTCATCGTTGAGGTTTCCAACGAAAATTGAATGATCAAAAGCCCAAGCATCAAATATGTTCAATGAACAAAAGGGAAAGGATTGAAGAGTTCTGACAAGTCCTAAATTCTTGGAAGTGGATAATAGAACATTACTATTAGCTTATCAAGCTCGCGGCGGTCGATACAAATTCGGAAAAATCCACGTAACAAATTACGAGTCGAGAGGAGTACATAGCCCAAAGAATGATTCGTACGCATGCTATGGTGGATACACATAAGCCCACTCATTTATAATTCGTCACTTACATAAAGAGGCGTCCCAATCCATGTAAGTAAGGAATTATAAACTTATGGTTCGGCGGTTTATAATTTTCTTATTCAAATGAAGAGGCGTCCCAATCCATTTCAATAAGATGATTATAAATCATCCTACTTATATGTTGCCGAAACTAAACACAATAAAAACAGCGCCAAATGCTATTCTTCAAAATCGTAAGAAGTAACGAGAAAAAGAATGAGACGTTAATCAATCACGTTTCAAAGGTAAATGTCAAAAGACGGCACGATCTGAGGTAACAAATTTAAAGTCATACTCCCATCAACTGGAAGAGTTCAAAACGATGGATTACGAAGCAATATATACGATCTTGAAATGTAGTGAAAGGATAGTTTGTAAAATAATAATAAAATTGTTTACAAAATGATAGTGAAAATAGCAAGTGCAACGGACAGAAGTTGTCGCAACATGTTGATGCAAAATAGTAGATAATTATGGGTTGAATAAATCCCACCACTTGGAGTAAAAATGTTATAAGATGATAGGTTAAAGTCGTGTTCAATTTAATTAATTTGTTTCTAGGTGATGGGTTACGAGGTGATATAGTGTTCAAAAGTTTAGGACAATTATTCAAATTCATTTTCGGAGGTGGATAGTGAGATAATCAAGAGGAATCGATAGACCGAGTATATAAAGAATAAGAATCGGTAAAAGATTTATAAAGATAAGTAGACGAGTGTAAACAAAGTGTATATGAATAATCTTTATATACATAGTATTAATAGTGGTGTTTCGGAAAGTAAGAAGAAATGCTCAGAAAACATGAGTTCACGGGGAGTATGACAACCAATAGCAATTGATAAACTGCAACATGTTTCGATGTTATATGAAATGATATTACATACGGTTATGAAAGAGTTTAGAGACCATTGTAATCACAAACAATTTCTGAGAAATAAGAGAGACCATTGTAATCACAAACAATGTCTGAGAAATAAGAGAGACCATTGTAATCACCTACAATGTCTGATAAATAAGAGAGATCATTGTAATCACGAACAATGTCTGATAAACAAGAGAGATCATTGTAATCACCTACAATGTCTGATAAATAAGAGAGATCATTGTAATCACGAACAATGTCTGATAAATAAGAGAGATCATTGTAATCACCTACAATGTCTGATAAATAAGAGAGATCATTGTAATCACCTACAATGTCTGATAAATAAGAGAGATCATTGTAATCACCTACAATGTCTGATAAATAAGAGAGATCAATGTAATCACCTACAATGTCTGATAAATAAGAGAGATCATTGTAATCACCTACAATGTCTTCTCTCATTGTAATCACCTACAATGTCAGATAAATAAGAGAGATCATTGTAATCACCTACAATGTCTGATAAATAAGAGAGATCATTGTAATCACCTACAATGTCTGATATAACTTGAAGATGTGTATAAATTTCCGGATGGAAATTTACAATGCTCACGAATAGCATATAATACACCAAGGAAGTTTAGTGCACAAAAGCTTACATACATAAGAAGTGATACTTTCGTGGATTATCGGACAAGTTAAGAAATAATTATAGTGCTTCTATAATTATCCTTAGTATAATATAATAAAGATATATACTCAATGGATTAATAGGAAATTTAGGAAGTAGGCGCGCATGGATATCGGACAAGATGATGGAACTCGTAATTTTTGAAACATGATTGGTTATAGTCTAGGCTTTTAAAAGAAAACGACCAAGTTCACAATAACATGTGCTCTGGTACCAATCTATAACACCCCATTTTCAGAACGCAGCGGAATACAACATGAGGTGTTATCTATTAGTCACACAGTACAAGTCATAGGAAACATCAAAATAATTTAAGATGTTTTTAAAAATTCACATTTGATATAATCAGAGTTTAACGGAGTTAGGTCCCAAAAGTTTTAACCAGGACAAGAGTCCAAAAGATACATAATTTAAACACAACATGAGTTTTTTTAGTTATTAAAAGTTCCATCAAATGTGAAACAATACGTATCCATCCATCCATGTCCTTGCACGCCCATCCAAGCATTAGACATTTACGAGCCTGAGATAAAACATGCTAAAAAGTCAACACGAAGGTTGAGTGAATTCATAGAGTTTTAGAAATAAGCAGTTGATCACAATATAACAGTTTAAGAAACGATGGGCTACGTTGTTATACGCCCATGAAACGTATTATTTCACTAAGCTCATGATATCGATGCCTTGAGAGATATGTATGTAAGTTTGCCCCGGTAGGTGCCTTGCCAAGCACCTAGAGACCTCAAATATAGTGCACATGGTAGCCGCACCCAGCATACCAATGTGGGTAATTCAATCCCAATAGATCTATTCACAATATTCGCGCTCACTCGCAAGTGATTAATGATTCATGATGTGGGGACTTCATGGCAATAGTAGTACTTAGTGCCAATAATACATTTAGTTTAGAATACAGTTGTCAAGTAGTTGTGATCATAGTAAAAGTAAGTAGCATGTATCCCCCTCGCGAGGTTTATAAAGCATTAAAATGAGTAAAGGCGAGGCTATGAACTCACCGTAAGCAAAAGTGAACGATCAAGTGAGGTAATCAAGAAATAACCGCAAGAACTCTACGAGCAACCTAGAATATGCACGCGTGTCTTAGATTCTAAGAATAATGATACAATTATGTCTATATGCCATATAAGTTACAATCTCAATTATGCTTGGTACATAAAGTTTAAATAAGTATCATGATTTAATTTAGCCTTTTAAAAATAATTACATATGTGAAATATTTATTTTCTTACCCAATTTCAAGTTTTACATCCATTTTTGTTCTTAAGTCCAAGATAAGTATTAAGGTTCAATTTAAGTCTAAAGGTTCACTTTTAGTCAAAGGTTTCCATTCTTAGTCAAATGGTTCAGATTATGTCTAAAGGTCCAAAATATATTAGGTGGTTCAAAATAAAACTTAAGGGTCCAAATTCATAAGTTATTAACCTTTTTATAACTTTTAATTACAAAGCTGATGGAATTTTTATAACTTAACCACTTTCAAAAATTCATAACTTGCAAACCGTAAGCCGAAAAATCATGTTCTTTACATCCCTAGCTTCCTCTAAATCCCTACTTTACTGTAAAAATAAGTTTACTCAAAAATATTGAGGTATAACCACTTTTTACAATTTTTCTTTACAAGTCTGTTCAAATGGTGAAATTGACTAAGTTTTACGTCTTACCAAAACGACCATATCTTAAAATCTACAGACCCTATGAAAGTGAAATCAATTGGAGATGATAGCCTTATTTCTCTAGAACAGGCTACATATTTTCTATTTAAAAAGGTTTGCCATGAAACTTGACTTTTGCCCCGAATGCCAACAGTATAAAAAATCTGACTGTTTTTACAAGAAAAATCATATCTTAATCATCGGGTGTCGTCTCGGAAATCGCCTCCAGTGGAAATGACCACAAGACATAGATCCACAACTAAATATTTTTAGTTTAGGTCCAAAGTCCACTGTATCATCCAGTTTATTCTGTTTTTACCCCTGATCAGAATAGTGTTTTCATAACAAGTCCTTTTTATTGTTTTCTTGGAATTTTTAGTATGTACCAAGCATATTCAAGCATCAATAACTTATGAAACATATAAAACACATAAAGTAACATGTAAATACAGTAGAGAAATGAAAAGATGAAGGTTGGTTCCTTACAAGGATTTTATGGATGGGAGACAAGAGATCAAGAACAAGAACCCTAGCCTAAAAATCACCAATTAAGAGACTCAATGCCTAAGTCTTTTACCCAACCTTTGAAGCCATTCTTTTCCCTTGATGAACCCTAGGATTTACAGCCTTTGGACACCTTGGAAGAACTCCAAAATGAATTTGAGGAAAACTTCAAGAAAACTCCAAGAAACTTCAATAGAATCTTCAAAACTATGATTCAAATCACCATCTTTTGTGAGCACCTTCAAGAGGATGTTGTGGAGATGATTTTGTGATTAAAAACAAGATGAGATGAGGTGTTTTAGTGATGATTTTCGGCAGCCCACAAGGAAGAAGAGAGGAAAATGGATGGTTTTTGCTAGATTTGCAAGTAAGAGAGAGAATGATGTATTTTACTTTCTTGGAAATTAAAACAAGTGAAGTGTGTGTGTGTGTGTGTGTAACACTATGGCCGGCCATGGGGACTATATGGGGAGGGTTGGATTCATTTTTATTTTAAAAATGATTTGTATAATGTATGTATAAGTTTATTAAAGTGTTGGACTGGATAATGTAAGGTAATGAGTAGTATTTAGGGGTTTTAAGTGGTAAATTGGATGAGTGAAGAGTGGTGAATTACCAAAGCTTGAAAAATAAAGTTAAAGGTCAGATTTTATTAATATTGGTCTAATATTTGGTGTATTAGTGTGTTTGTGGGGTTTAAATCAAGCGTACGGTCTTAAAAACGCGAATTACGCAGTACCGGGTGACCTGAAAATGTGAATTTTATAAAAGTGTTATAAATATATTATGAAATTGTCATGAAGTGTTAAAATGACTAATATTAATATTTCATGGGAGACTTGGATTTTCCGGAGTGTTAAAACGTAATTTAAAAATCAAAAACGCAGAATGAAAACGCGAGTTGTTACCATAATTTGACGGAATCGTGAAACGAAACAGAAAATGTGAAATATAGAAGTTTTGAATATTAGGAGTATATGATGGAATATTAAATCACTTATGACATAAAAACGGATATGAATCCTAAACACGGCTCGTGAATAGCTAGAAATGCGAAAATCGCTAGATCTGGTGAAATGTAAGAATGAAATTTTTACTCAAGTGAAAATAGAAATAGAATATGAATTAGATATTGACCTTGAAATTACGAAATGTCACCCAAATGCCCATTGTTTGGGCTATTTTGGGGCTATTTTGCAACCAACAAACGCCAGCTGTTGGGGTTGTTTGTCAGCAAACTATCGCCCCTCGTTGGGGCTGCGTTGCAACAGACAAACACCCTTTTGGGTGGGCTGTGACAGCAGACAACAAACACCCTTTAAATAAGTCAAAAAGTGAGCTTAAACAAACAACTACTCTCCCTCGTTTCTGTTTGCAATCGAGACTAAACAAGCAAGGACCACCCTTGTGGTCTCTTTGAGCCGACAGCAATTAAATACCCTCTCGTGGGTTTTTTCTAAATCCAGTCCACAACACTAGATAAGCTTGTGAGCTTATTAATGGACTCCCGATTAAGCTATATCTAACCAAACCAACACCCTAAGTGGGTGTGGTTGTCGAACCAGAAGCAAGACCAAACACCCTAAGTGGGTGTTTTCCTTGTGAATCTGAAATTAACCAAACACATCCTTCATGGGTTTGCGACTGACCAGAAATAAAACTAAACAAACCTTTAATAATCTCTTAACCAAGGTCTCAGAAACAAGCCAAACATTTATAAGCCGAAATATATAAGTTTAAAACAAACACCCCTTGGGTGTGGCTGCAACAGCAGACAACATTTAAACAGACTTGTATTCGAATAAAATTTTATGAGTATCAAACTAAAGGTTATTGGATGGTGATAAACATACCAATGAAAAGGAGAGAGACGGTGGTGAGGGAGGTGCGATTGTGATGATGGTGATGGCTGTGGTGATTACGAACCAAACAACCCAAAAAAAACACCCACGCTTGTCTCCTCTCTTTGGTGGCGCTGTGGAGTGGCCGCAAGGTTATCCGGTGGTGAGGCAGTGTGGAGGTGGAGGGTGGCTGTGAGGGAGAGAAAATAATCTCTTCTCTATTTTTCTTTGTGTTTATTGAATGAGCGGGAAACACAGATATAAGAAGGGTGAGTAGATTGGTGTACACTTTTAGAACCATACCTGATTGAGAGGATCATGTTAGAACATGTATGGTTTTTGGCATGCATGATAGAAATTAAGGCACGTATGTATGAATCTCATACTTGATGTGTGTCATATTTATGGGACACATATTATTAGTTTAAGGTTTAGAGGGTATAGTTTGATCCCGGTAATTACTAACGTTAAGTCCTTAAGTCACGAAACTTAAAACCGGGTAACGTAAAAATATAATACTTTTAAATATGTCAAAGTTTACCAATATACTCCAACCAATTATATTAGACGTGTGATAAGTTTAGCGTTGAGCTTATACGTTGATAAAACCTGATAACATTTAGTCTAAAAAAATTTAGACGTAGAAAATTGATAAGTATTCTTTCGTTAGAATATTAATATAAGTGGAAATTTACCGGTTGTTACAATTTGTACAACCAGGGCATTGTACAGTTCAAGTGGGGGGAGGTAGCTAGAATTAGAACTTTACTTTTCCTATTCTACGAAAATTGACTAAAAAGTTTAAAATTAAAATTTTCACATGTTTTTTGTAGATCATTAGTAGCATAACCCTCACACAATACCCTTTGATGCTATTTGTGAGGATTGAAACCTTTCCGTTTTCACTATTTTACTAAAAATTCCACAAAAATATGTGTGTGCCGGTGGATTAATGTAGACTTTAGAGCTTGGCTTGGTATATCTATTCGAAACCACTATAATGAGCATTACATTTAGAAAACTTGGTGTAATCAGCTTTAATCAACATAAGCAGCAAAATCACTAGGATTCACCCGAATGGCCCATGTCACAATATATGTTTGTTTATCAACTAACTACACTTGTTAGTTGATCACCTGTTTAAACCCTTTGTTACTCTCATCTTTAGAGCAAGATAACCCTAGAAAAACCTGTTGAGCCTTTCTTTTCCCTTGTGACACTACTAAATGTTTATTTTTTCGTTACACCCTTACACCTTAGCCTACCGTGTAGATTTAAGTCCATTGTTTGGTTGCTATTTGCTACGTGTATCTCGTGTATTTCCTATGTTCGTGTGAGATTTTCGTTCGATTATTTTCTAGAGAGACATTGGTCGGCAAAATTGCACTATGCAATGGGAATGTGAAAGTATGTAATTTGTTTCATACCCTTGTACACTACTTTCACTAGTTTTTATTTCATTCGGATTCCTATACGATCATGAGTATCATATGATGGAGTATTATTTGTAAAATGGTAAAGTAATGTACCAATAGTTTGATTTTGGAGCTTAAAAAATTTGAATTTCAGTATTTAGTTTAAGTGGTATTTAATATAAACCACTTTATGATTAGTGTACAGTGGCCGTAACTTTGCCAATATTGTTGTATAATTTTGGGATCTTATGGGAGTTGGTAATTCGGGATAGCCAACTTGGATCGTTAATGATGTTGATCGAGGTATATTTGAGTCTTATTCGCATATCATTAAAGCGTGTGTTTTCCGTGTTAAAGCGTGAGTTAGTCAATGAAAAATGTCTCTTTCAGGTTTGTGGTAAGGTAGTAACTAGTAGTAATTTTCGGACTAAATTTATTTGTTTTGTTTATTTTCTCTTTACACCAATTATAAATGTTTCCCACGCCTTATCCTTACCCTTACCAAGTTACTTTATTCGTTGTTAGCTTTTGAGCATCCGGATATAGTAATGGATTTGCAAAAATATCTAGTGCATTTATATTTTAGTAACCATCCAGTTTTTGAATAATTGAAAGACGTGCCAGCGATCTAGTGTGTATTTTGGTGACCATCCGTTATGAAAATAATGCGCCAGCGTCCGAGATATACTCTAGTGACCATCCGTTGTTTGAGTGAATCAATAATTCGCGCTAGCGATCTAACTTGTTTCTGTACGAAACGTTGAAACATAAGCCTGGTACAACCCTTAAGCCTTCACAATTTTAACCCATTTTGCCTTTGAAATTGGTTTTTGTTCGAAGACTCTAGTGGTAGAGATGTGTATCATTGCCAAGCCTATGATAGAATACTCACCACGACTGTGCAATTGAGTGTACCACTATATAAACACCCTAGATTAGTTACGAGAGATGAGCGAATTTCATTTCCTATTTCGAGAGGTGTAAGGCTGAACAGAATGGTTAAGGTTTTCATCGGTCGACCGATCGGTCGAGATCGGTCGCCTTGTTGTGGTGGATCGGTCTTGATCGGTCGGCTAGGCAAAACAAGGGCGACTTGGTCACTTTCTCGACCAACTTCTAACACACACAAAAACAAACAAAACCCCATTTTTATTTAATATTCGACCGTTTGATTTCAAAACATTTTTTTTTTAACTTTACCACTTTTACAGCATTATAAATACCACACTTATTTCCTCATTTCATTCACAAATTCAAACAACAATTCTCTAAACACATTCAAACACATTCTCTTAATTATGTCTTACGAGCTATTTTTTAATTCTTCGTCTTCCAACGATGAAGAATAAATTATGAGCGAGCTTGCGGAGTTTACGCAGTTAGCTTGGGCCGAGTACCAAGCGTCACGGCCAAAAGGCCGACGAAACTACGTAGTTAGGGATCATCAGGGTGCTCATAATCGTTTAGTGGCAGCTTACTTCTGCGAAAACCCGGTGTATGACGAAAGAACATTCCGTCGGCGGTTCCGAATGAGCCGATAACTATTCTCACAAATTGTTCAAGAGGTAACCGATTATTCTTCTTATTTTCAACAAAATCCTGATTGTACGGGCACACTTGGTATTTCCCCATTGATCAAGTGTACTGCGGCAATTCGTCAATTGGGATACGCGGCCGTTCCTGATTCTCTTGACGAGTATCTTCAAATGGGTGCAACAACAACCCGTGATTGTCTCCGTAAGTTTTGTAAGGCCATCATGGATTTATATGGTGATGAGTTTTTGCGAAAGCCCACGTATTATGACCTTGAAAGAATATATGCTCGTCACGAGCATAAGCATGGGTTTCCTGGGATGATAGGAAGTGTTGATTGTACAAGTTGGGAGTGGGAGAATTGCCCAAATGGTTTGAGAGGTCAATTTGCTAGGGGTGATCACGGGCCACATCCATTTATTTTATTGGAAGCGATCGCCTCCCATGATTTATGGATTTGGCATGCGTTCTTTGGTGTCTCCGGGATAATAAAGACATACACGTTTTACATCGTTTCCCTGTTTTCAATGATATCAAATCTGGAAGAGCACCGAACCTTCCATTCGAGGTTAACGATGTAGCTTATAAAAGGGTATATTACCATACTGACGGGATATATCTGGAATGGGCCATTCTTATTAAGTCCATTTCAAATCCTCCTACGGGTGATGATAAAAGAATATTGTACAAGAGGAAGCATGAAGCAGCAAGGAAAGATGTGGAACGAGCTTTTGGTGTATTGAAGAAAAAGTGGAAAATGCTTAAAGTTCTGGCTCGAGGGCTGTCGCGTCGTGATCTCCAAGATGTAGTGTACACATGTATCATATTACATAATATGATCATTCGAAACAAGGGCCGGGCGATATATCCTACATGGTTCGAAGATGAGGGCCACCGCGATCATGATCCCTTAAGATCGTATGAACAATCGTTAGCAGTTACTCAGGAGATAATCGACTGAACAACTCATCTAAACTTAAAAGCTGATTTGGCATAACACGTTTGGGGAAATCGTGGAAATGAAGTCAATCAAGAGAGTGAAGACGAAGACACAAGTGACGATGACGATGACGAATTTGTTGTTTAAAAATTTTGAATAATTTATGTAATCTATTTAATGTTATTTGAATAATTTCTGTAATGTTTTTATTATTAATGAAGTTTAAATTTGTTTTTTAAAAAAGTTTGAATTTAAAAAAAAAATAACTTGGTCACCACTGTGGCAACTTGGTCGTCGTCAGGTCGTCGGAGAGAGAAAGCTGATGTGGCAGGTCGCCCCAGGTCGCCATTGTGTTCAACCTAATGGTTATGCAATATTGGTTGAGTCAATTACTTTGATGCTTAATTCCTAAACTACGGTTTTGGACGTTTTTCTAATTACTTAATCTAGAGTCAACTTGAGGACAAGTATAAGTTAAGTGGGGGGATATGTGAGAAGTCCTATATTGTTGAATACTTATCACATGTTATTTGCCCATATTATACATGTTTATATATGAATTGATACTTAATTTCCTAAGTTTTCCTATTTGAGTAATTAAGGAGCAATATTGTCAAAGACGCGAAAAGAAGACATGATTTGGAGCTATTTTGTATGCAAGCTATAAAAGAGCATACGGCGTAAGAAACTCTGGCCTTACGCCGTATTTATACCTGGAAGAATTCACTAAGTCTTGGTGAATATTGAAGAATACGGTGCATCTTACTCTGGCAATGCGCCGTAATTGGATGCTCTACAGTCAAAGCCCAAGTCAACCATTGAAGGATTATGGCGTACGAAACTCTGTCCATACGCCGTAATGAAGATTTTATCCCCCATCCAAGTTTATCAAAGTTTTGAAGGTTACGGCGTATCTCATCTCAAGATTACGTCGTATTTAGAAGATACACAAAATATGCTTGGAATATGCTTTCTTCGTCAGCAATCACGATATCTAGATTACGGCGTATTCCCACGCCGTATTCCAGCCCTGAAAAAAGACTATAAATACAATCCTTAAACGGGAGTTTTTTATATCTTTCACTCACCACTCTCAACCATAGCCGAATTTCACTACTCCAAGGCCCCAAGATCAGTCCCAAGAGCTAGGATAACAAGAAGAGAAGGTCACGTATCATCACATTAGGCTTAATCATTCAGTTTGCATATCGATTTCATTATGATTTCCATTTGTGTATCGCTTGAATTATCTCTTTGTGCTTTTACATATATTATGGGCTAACACCCTTGGGTGTTAGCAATGTTTATGAATATTCTATGATAGTTATTTTCGTTTGTTTAGATCTTATGTCTTGTATTGTTTAGTTTATGTGTTTATTGTTTCAATGCTCGTTTATATGTTTGAATAGTTTAAGTCTAGTATTGCATTGACCAAGTGGGTATTGGATGTATATTATGAGAACATTTAAGTTAACATAATACTCTTCTTACATAGACCAAGTGGGGGAAGGGTATGGTACCGTATGGACCGAGTAGGTACCACTGATAAATCACAAAGATTAGTTGACACGTCTTAATGCATGCTTGTATTCCGATAGGTGCATAGACCAAATGGCCTAGGAGATTACATGTGTAGTGGCTAGATTCACGGACCAAGTGGACTAGTTTAGGTTAGATAGGAGTGTGGGGATGTTGTCTGGACAAAGGAAATATTCCCCACATATCCTGACGTCACCAGTACCTTACAAATAGATCATTGCACTAATAAACGAATGACTAGAATGCAATAGGATTAACATGGCTAGCACTTCCTTCTCTTAAGTGATCACAACCGTAGTATAAAATAGTTTAGTTAGCATTTTATGTTTTAGTAGTTAATTAATCAAATCAATCAAAACCCCCTTTTAAACTTGTAAAATACACTAGATAGGATCTAAGCATGCTATTCCCGAGATCGACCTCGTACTTACCCCAATGACTACATCTGATCGGGTACACTGCCCGTGAAAGTGTGTCCTTAAGGTGTAAGTCCAGCTAAATATAAATTTAAAACTTGAATATAAAAATACTTACAATGAAACACACATCACACACCATTTTCGAACCAGATTCCAAACCTCCTTAGCTATGTCACATTCAAGGAAAATGTGATTAGAAGATTCCACGTTGCCATTGCAAGAGGGACACAACATCGTCGGAATGTCAATTCCACGAGAAGAGAGATTCGACCTATGAGACAACCGGTCCAAAGCCATTCTCTAAATGAACATATTTACTTTCCGGGGAAGAGTTTTGTCCCGTTTAGTCAGAGGAGACAACGAGGGAAGGATCTTGGAGTCAATAAGGCGCCGAGATTCTCCCACTGTGAACACACTATCCGAACCTAAGGTCCACACGCAAGAGTCTCCACCCTCATTAATATAAGCTAGGCAAAACTCTGAAAGCATGTCACGTAAGTATGCCAGGTTACGGGCACCAAGATTGATCCTCGACCAATTCCAACGTCATTGCCTATTATCAATATGATCAATGATGAGACAGTCTTTGTCTTGATCCAAGCGAAAGAGTCGATGATAACGTGTGTAAAAAGGAGAATCACCGATCAAAAGGTCCTTCCAGAACCGAATACGAGTACCACAACCAGCTTGAAAACGAAAAAAAAATTAGCCGGAATAATACCTTTCGAGTGCAAAGAAAAACCAACAATTTTTTACCACGTCCCATGAAGTTGCAGCCCTGATTGTCGAAACCACCCTCTTGGCCATGTAAATTTTTAATAGCTTTAACCCAAAGTGCATGAGGATAAGACATCAACCTCCACCGCCACTTTTGAAGAAAGGCAAGGTTAAACACCTTTAATCTGCCAATGTTTAAGCCACCTTTGTCGAATGAAGCAAGAACATTGTACCACTTAATCCAATCTAACATTTTGGTATGTGCGTACCTCCCTAGAAAAAAGGAAACGAGCACTTTCCAAAGAATTCCGAACCACCTCAGGAGCTTTGAAAATCGAAAGGTAGTAGATGCCAAGACTACCGAGAACCGTATTAATGAGAGTAAGGCGACCTCCTATGGAGAGGAGGTTCGCCTTCCAATTAGAGAACCTTGAATGGAAATGTTCAATTAAGACCTTCCAATTAGAGATCATACTCATATTATAGCCAATCGGGAGCCCAAGGTACATGAAAGGGAGAGAACCTGGGGCGCAACCACTATTGGAAGCCATATTCGAGACTTCTTCATCTGAAACTCCAATGCCATAAATGTTAGATTTGTGGATATTAATTTTAAGGCCCGAAGTTAGATAAAAAAACATGAAGAACACGAATGATGTTGTCAAAATCAAGAAATAGTAAAATTAGAGTTACCAAAATAGATGCCTCTAATTAGACCCTATCCCACAGCGTTAGAAAGGGCATCATGGAGACCCTCCATGACAAGAATGAAAAGAAACGGCGATAAAGGGTCTCCTTGTCTAAGTCCTCGTTTGATAGAGAACTCGGAAGTAGGGCTACCATTTCCTAAGATGGAAGCTCTAGACGAATGTAAGCAAGCTCTAATCCAAGAGCACCATTTAGAACCGAAACCAAGGCTAGCGAGGACATGATCCAAGTATTTCTAGCTAATCAAGTCAAAGGATTTTTCGAAATCCACTTTAAAGATAAGTAACTTTTTCTTCCTTTTTTTATATTCCAATTAATGATCTCACAAATAATGATCGGACCATCGAGGATTTGACGACCTGAAATAAATGTAGATTGCTCGTGGCTAACAATTTTGTTGATCACATTAGAAAGCCGGTTAGCTAAGATTTTAGCAATAATCTTATAGTGAATGCCAATAAGCGATATAGGACGAAAGTCTTGGATGAAGATTGGGTTGCTAACCTTAGGAATAAGCGTGAAGAATGAAGAATTAGCTCCCTGAGGCATTGTGCTTGATGCTAAGAACAAGTTGGCATACTCAAACATATCCTTATTTATAATATCCCAATATTCTTCACAAAAGCAAAAGAAAAACCGCCGGGACCTGGAGCTTTGCTATTGCCACAATCCCAAACTGCAGTCTTAGTCTCTTCAAGAGAAACGGGCGTCACTAAGGCATCACGATCAGAAGAACTCAGACCATTCGAGAGGGATAAAGGAAAGACTACCGACGGATCATGGGATTGAAATTTGTCCTTGAAAAAATTAAGAAAAGCGGCTTTGATCTGGGTTGAGTCTGTAAGCCAAACACCATCATGCATAATACCAGTAATAGCTTGAGACCTCCTTTTTTTATTTATCAAACCATGAAAAAATTTTGAATTTTCATATCCTTCGATATCTCACTTGACACGAGCCTTTTGAATTAAATCAAAGGAATCGAATTTATCAATGTTATCGATTTTTCGAAGGAATTTAATACAAGCTTCTCTGTCTAAAGGAGATGCGGTACCATCTTCAATTTTCTTTTCAATATTGGAGATGTTTGACAATGCTTCTTGTTTTTTAGTAATATTCGTAGCTTTGGCGTTAGCAATCCACTGCTTGGCCTTAGGTTTGAGAGAACGAAACTTCTCATGACATTTAAGAATATTGCCGTTAATGTTACCATCCAACTTTATCCATTCCGATTTGATTAAGTCATCGAATCCTTCCCTGCAGAGCCACGAATTGTAAAGCTTAAAAGGGGAAGGACCAAAATCTGTTTTGGTGACGTGAAGAAGAATAGGGTTATGGTCCGACCACAATCGGTCAAGGGCAGTTATACGGATATCCGGAAGAGTTTCCAAAACATCTTCGGATAAAAGGAAGCGATCAAGTTTTCTGAGTTTAGTTCCAGATTTATTCATCCATGTATATAAATGACCACCGAACTCGAAAGTATTTTAGTAAAATCACATTTATCATTTTCTAAGTTATTATGTAAAATGATTTTTGCTTTAGATGTACTCCCTCCGTCTCAATTTAATTGTCCATATTTCTTTTTATGGATGTCTCAAATTAATTGTCCACTTTCCTTATTTAGTAAAAACTAGAGAATCTAGTGAAGGAATATTCCATTTTAGTGGTTGAAAATTAAAGTGGTCCCACTTTTATTAAACTTTGTGTTTTCTCTCTCCTGACAAATAAATTGAGACGGAGGGAGTAGTAGATATATGTAAAGGGCGTTTTGCCACCTCTTAAAATCTGAAATCTTTTTTTCTACTTTTTTTTTTTGAAAGGTGAATTTCTTTGAAACTTCGTGTCGCGATTCGACAGCGGGAGGTCTAGCTTACGTTGTCTTAACCGGGCCCGGGCTAGAGAGCTCCCTCGAAGTGGAAAGCCTTGTTCAAATACCCGATGGGGGGAGAACCCCCTACTAATCCGCCCGAAGGCACGACGATTAATAGGGGTAAACCCTGCCCCCTCAGACTTGACCTGAGTATTCCCAAGCCAAGCCCTCATAGAGGGACTTCCTAATATCTCAAAGATGGCCTGAGTGGGGTTTGAACTTGAGACCTCACGGTCACCAAGCCAAAATCCTACCACTGGACCAACTCATCATTGATTTTTTTCTACTTATTTTTGTGTTTCTTTTGTTTAGTTGTCTTTTTCTACAATTTGCTTCTTTTTCTTTTTTTTTTTTTCGTTTGTTTCAACCACTACATCACCGTTATATTTTTTTATTAAACAAATGATATACTATATGATAATAATGAGAGTGGCAATTCATGTTATGATCATATTGTGTTAGTGCCATGTCGCGTTCTGTGGCGGGTGAAAATTGTCACCTGTAATAACGATGATGATGAAGATGCTCAACCACATAAAAGTACTTCCAAGCAATATGACTAGTTTGTGAAACAAAATTGCGAAACAGAAACTGTAACATGAGCTTGAATGTTTTGTCATAAGAATACTTTTAATTTTCAATCTACCGTATTATAAAATACGCAATTTTACATTTAAACAAGTTTAATCTTCACATGAATGCAATTGTTCTACATTAGAATCTAAAGTTATAATTTCACACATTCAAACATTTTTACAAAAACAAATAGTGTTATATGAGTTAGGTTCAGGTTCCTCAACAACTTAGCTATATTAAGCGGATTTAGACTTCTCAACCATAAATTCATATACAAATGTGCGAATTAAATTCAGAACTAAAGTCTCTTAATAAAAAAACAATCTCCTAGCCAAACAAAGACAGTTCAAGACCGAAAATGAACACGAGCAGTAGCACTGAATCAACCTCAAACACGTACGAACACGAACAATATCAAAACCCAAACCCACACGTATACGGATGGATGAACCCAAAAATTCAGCCCTATAACGAACAATAATGCACCAGTTTTGCGATTTGGAAATTCAGCCCGATAACGAACAATACGAATGGATGAACCCAAATGGACGGTAGCCTATACATTTTTTGGACCCATTTTGCGATTTGGAAATAAGTCAAATAAACCAACATGTTCATTTCGTAGTTTGGACCGTAATTAATTTTTGACAAGCCCATTTGTTATGCTCAAAACTATTAAACTATCCCCCATTTCAAAGTTATTGGGGTCTTGGATTGCTAGTTATTTTACCGGTCCATTAGAAGATGATCGGTGGGGTGTTCATCGGTTTAGTTATCGGGTTATTTGGTTTATTCGGTTCGATTAGTTCGGTTAAAAAAAAATTGGATAATACCGGAAACCAAACCGAACCGTATTTAAATTGGATTAAACCGAACCGAAAATCGAATTTGAATTCAATTTGGTTTTTTGGTTAACCTGAATAACCCGACTTACATAATTTATTTATTTTTATTTAATTATATAGATTTTTAGCTTAAAAAAATAATATATTTCAAACTTAAAAAATACTAGTATTATATTTATAATAGAAAAGAATTTTAATGGTTTTTTATTTGTATAAAATATATAAAAACATATACCGTATATTTAGGTGAATTCGGTTTTTGGTTCGGTTCAGTTTTCAATTTCAAATCATATCTAAACCAAAAACCAAATATTTAATTCGGTTCGGTTTGGTTTTGGCAAATTTGGTTTTGTTACAAATTCGGTTTGGTTTATGTGCTTCGGTTCGGTTTCAATTTTTGGTTTATGTGGGTATTACCCGATTTGTCAACACCCCTATGATCAGCCGATCATGCCATTGGGGTAAATACAAAACCTAACTTACGGTGTTCCCAAATCGGGTAATACTTAGAGAAAAAGGAAAACCGAACTCACATAAAATAAACCTTATATTCACTTTCTTCTTAAAATAAACCTCATTTTCAAAAATGGTCACGATAGACAACTAGACCATCCTCAATAGAAATGATGAAACGTGCCAAAAAATTAGTGAGGGTTTTGCTAAACCGACGGCTATTGCTAGACCTTACTTTTTTGCAACCACTTTTTTGTCTTTTTGGAAAAAACAATAAAAAAATTAGAAGTTTTGAAAAAAAAAATTAAGTTTTTGTGTTTTTTTATAAAAAGATAAAAAAAAAAAAAAATAAATAAAAAAAAAAAAAAAAACCAATAGTCACACAAAACTACAAATTATGGGCCCTACTTTTTCTTTTATGATAAACAGCACTTTTATGCGATTACTTTTTGTCTTTATGAAAAGAAAAAAAAAACTTAAGCTATTTTTTGCAAAAAAAATGACAAAAAGTACGGTTTAGCAAAAAAACATAGTCGTCGGTCTAGCTAAAATTCTCAACAACCTTTTGGACACGTGTCAGCATTTCTATAGAGTCACACTGTCTAGTGGTCTATCAAGACCATTTTTAGAAATGTGATATATTTTTTATTTTTATTTTTTTACAACAACAACTTGAATACACTTTTGAGAACATGACTGATTTCGGCATTTTTCTCTTTGCAGTATTAGGTCATCTAGCATCTATATTTATATTAGGGATTAATATACAAATATATTACTAAAGTATTCAAAAAAATGTGCATAAAGTACCGAACTTTAATATTGTTCACTTATGTTACTGAACTTGTGAAACATGACATTTTAAGGTCACTGAATTTATAAAAATATACGTAAACATCATTGAACTTGTAAAAACACAATATTTATGTTGCTTAACTTATCCAAAAATATACGTTCAAGTCACTTCAATTAATACTGATATTATAAAACAGTATGCTTCCTATATGTTCAGTAAACTAAGTGAATCAAATAAAAGTTTAGTAACTTAGATGCACTTTTTCAAAAAGTTTAATGATATCTTTGTCTATTAACCATTTACATTAGTTTAAAGAGTTTGTTCTTGGACATGGTCTAGGCAAACCTGAATAGACACTTTATGTACGAATTAAATACAATGAACCTAACTATAAAAACATATAAGCGATTTGCATAATGTCGACGGTGTATACTTCCAAGCAAATTTAGTTGGGTCGTTCTTTGTGTGTCTTTTTTTCTTTTGGGTCAAATGCAAAAAATGTCTTTGTGGTTTCTCATTTTTGCGAAAAATGTCTATCAAAATTATTAATTGCGAAAAATGTTAATATAGTTTCTACTTTGTTGCAAATAGTCTCTTTTGGCTAACAATAAAAATCCCCGTTAGTGGCCATGTGAAATAACCAATTTACCCTCTTTATCTTCAAAATTTTCTATTAACCTCATTTGTACGTTTCCCGCCAATCTCCTTCAATATTTATAAACCCAAATTCACAACGTCGAACCTGAACCACCAGTTCGACCATTTGATTCCATTATACTTCTTCAAACGAAATGGACAAGTCTGATACCCGACCAACCTCCATCCGTCCCTGCAACAACCACCACCAAAGCCGTCACACAACCCCCACAATCGAAAGCTAGTTTCATCTCAGACCCTGAAAAGGCAGTTAGGATAATACCCGGTCTTGTTGGTATTGTTCAAATGGCGAAGCATGGGTAACTAGCCGAAACAAGAGTATATTAGGAAAGTAGTTGAGGATATGGGTGAGGATGAGGATTGTATGCGTGGGTCATGGGCTAGCGCTGTTGAGTTTGAAAATGCTAATGGGGGGAACGTGAGTGGGTGTTTGGGAGATACCAAGAACTTTCTCAAGAATGAGAAACTAGACAAGGTTGTTGCAATATGCAAGTCTTGTACTCCGAATGCGCTGGGTGATCTCACGGTAACACTCAAATACCTTTCGGGTACAATTTCTGGTACAATTCATCACAAAGTCCTTACATGTGGTTGTTATTGAAAGGCTATTATTGTAGGAGTTGCCTTGATACTTCAACATGTTTCTGTGTTTTCTCCTAAACAATCATGCCACTATCTTAACATTACAATGAAAAATGTGATAAATGTTTTCCACGAGGATACAATTCCTGGAAACGACAGTGGTGTAGGTGGTAGTGGAAGTGTTGGTGGTATAACTGATTTGCCTGCAATTGATGGACATCTTATTGAAGAACAAGAAGCAATAACACAATCATTTGAAGATGGACATCTTACTGAAGAACAGGAACAACAAATGAGATTAGACCAAGAAGCATTGACACAAACACTAGAATAAGAAGCAAGGGTTAAACAAGAGTGGGAGGACAGAATGAGGCAAAGTGACCTTAACTTGTATGACCAATAAAGGAGTAAACCATTACGTGATTAGCTAAGTCATGCATTTTTTTAAACATTATAGCCATTTGAATGTTTTCATTTGATGGTTTTATGAAAACATTAATCTCCTAGGTTTGATAAAACATTTAGGATTGGCTAATGGCTTTGAGTTGGGTTTTAGCAAAAGGTTTTTGAGTTAGCGTTTTGTAAAATAGGAAGAGGTATTTCGGTTGTCTCTCTAAATCCCAATTTTGTTGCGATTTTAATAACATCTTAAGTATCATGTAAAAACCTGTATCGAAAAACCAAATTTTTGTCGTGTAAGAGGAAAGCCGACTTTGAAAAACCTGAAGCGCTCAAACAGAACCAGGGGCGCTGGCTGTGGCGCGTCAGTGCGCCAGCCTGGCATGCCAGGCCTGGTGTTTTGTGCGTTTTCGATTTTAAGCTATGGTTAGCTATTTTAAGTGTTTTCTAATATATAATTATCATCATTAAAACATAAAAGAGATTTTATCAATCATTTGCACCAACAAAATGTTTAGCGATTTCCTTAGAAAAAATATACCAATAAAAAGTTCTTTAAATCTTGAGTAAAATTAGTCCAAATTTTCAATGCTTTTAAATTACGTATGATTTTATAAAAAAATGGTGATTAAAATTTTAAATTCAACTTCTTGTTTTTCCGGTAACAAGTCAAAATGATTACAAATATTTGAATAATATAGGCAATAACATATAAAAACTATGAATTGCATTATACAATTTAGTTAAATGAAAACGCATGAAATCGAGTTATATAAACATATACAATATTTTTGATTAAAATAAAGTAAAGTAATTATATGATTAACTGATCAAACAATACATTGCCGCAACGCGCGGATATTTGATACTCATTATATTATATACATTCAATAAAATGTGTATATTTAAACAAACGAACACACACTTTTGAACATTTATGCTAGTCTTTGTACATTCATTAATATTCGTTTATTTATTTAATGAGAGAATATAAACGAGAACGAATAACTTTTTTTCTTAATGAACGAACATGTATAAGAAAATTCGTCTATTTAAGTGATCATTTATGTTCATTTGTCCGGCTAAACTTAAATGAATAAACATAAACAAAGCATCGTCCTTCTTCGCACATGCAATGGCACAAATGGACGGTAGCCTATACATTTTTTGGACCCATTTTGCGATTTGGAGATAAGTCAAATAAACCCACATGTTCGTTTCGTAGTTTGGACCATAATTAATTTTTGACAAGCACATTTGTTATGCTGAAAACTATTAAACCATCCCCCATTTCAAAGTGATTGGAGTCTTGGATTAGCTATCGGCCCATTAGTAGATGATCGGTAGGGGTGTTCATCAGTTCGGATCAGCTATCGGTTTATTCGGTTCGATTAGTTCGGTTAAAACACTATTCTAGATAGTACCGAAAACCCAGCCGAACCGAAATCAAATTGGATTAAACCCAACCGAAAAGTGAAAGGATGACCCGAATAACCCGACTTACATAATTTATATTTTTTTTCTTCATTTAATTATATAGATTTTTAGCACCAAAATAAAAGTTTCAAACTTAAAAAATACTTTGTTCAAAAAAAAAATAAATAAATAAATAAATAAATAAAATACTTGTATTATATTTATAATAGGAAAGCATTTTAATGGTTTTTTATTTGTATATAAACATATAAAAACATATACTATATATTTATATATTTAGGTGAATTCGGTTTTTGGTTCGGTTCGGTTTTAATTTTGGTAAAACTATATCCAAACAAAAAACCGAATATTTAATTCGGTTCGTTTCCGTTTTGACAAATTCGATTTGGTTACAAATTCGGTTAGGTTTTATTCGCACTTTGGTTCGGTTCCCGTTTTTGGTTTCTCTGGGTATTACCCGATTTGTCAACACCCTTGTGATCAGGCCATTGGGGTAAATACGGAACCTAACTTAGGGTGTTCCCAAACCAAGTAATACTCACAGAAAATCAAAAACCGAATTCACATAAATAATTAAATATATATACTCTATATATATATATATATATATATATATATATATATATATATATATATATATATATATATATATATATATATATATAAAACAATTTAAAACTCTTTCTTAGTATAAATAATTCAATTTTTAAGCTTGAAAGTATTTTTTTGCGTAAATCTAAATAATTACATTAAATTTTTTATGTAATTCGGATAATTCGTGTCAACTCGAAAACCGAATCAAATTCAAATTCGGTTTTCGATTCGATTTAATCCAATTTGATTTCAGTTATGTTCGGTTTTCGATTTAAAAAAAAAAAACAGACTAACCAAACTGAATAACTCGATAACCGAACCAATAAACAGCCCTAAGAGCACAAGGTGCAGTGTGAACCCATACCTCCTCATTTGGGGCCCACCGGGTGCCACATCACTTTAACAAACCTCCACAACTAACCCCCTCACTAACAACTAACCACAACTTACTCATGTGGGGCCTACCACATCACTTTAAAACGTTGTGTAACGTTTAAGTTTGACAAGAAAGTAGAAGCAATTGCCTCGTCGTGCAAACGACGAGGCTTTTTATGGCTAAAAAAAACAAGGCATGTTGGTGTGGTGGCTAGCTATGGCGAGCTGCCACCTTGGACTGGCGAAGTACGAAATGAATTGCACCGGGTGCTCTAACCAAACTACCTCATATGCACTCAACTACACAAGTATTGGGCTGGGCACAATAAGGCCTTCGACCGACTCGTAGTGAAGGTTGCAACCGGTCGTCCTTGTTGTGGCTTCTGGGTCGTGGTCAGTCGTTAGTCATAATTTTGCGTGTAAGGGTCGAGAGGACGACCGAATTGTATACATGCATAAATCCAAAATTCCTATTGTAGGGTCAAAAAAAACAAAAAAAAGTACTTTTTGTGTTGTGTGTTTTGAATCTTTTTTGCAGGTACAAGGAAGAAGAAGATGAAGCTTGTCTTCTTTTTTTCTTATATATATAGTGAAGGGTTATTTTCAGAACAAAAAAAAAAAAGTACAGAACTGCGAGAACCAACGTTAGCCTTTGATCAAAAAAATCAATGGATGAAAATGAAATGGCATTATGGTAAATAAGAAGAATTTCGTCTGATAATTTTTATTAAGTTGAAGGGCAATTATGGAATTCCACCGAACATCAATCAACAAAAAAATTGGAGCAGTTACAGATTTATTTTCTCATAACCTCTCTCCCTTTCCCACTCAAACCTCTCTTTCTTTCAACCCTAATCCTAAACTCAGCCGCCACTACCATAAATCAATCGTTTTTATAACTAAATTTCGGCGAACCTTATTTTATGTCGTCGCATAGATCGAGACGATAAGAGTGTTTCTGGAGCATTTGGAGCCAAGAGGCGTTCGTTTGATCGCGTTTGAAGCCACCACCGCTGCACACCGCCATCCACCACTCGCCGCCACCCCTCTCCTCCTTCCTTTCTCGATAAGTAAGCTCACGCGCCCTATTTCCTTGTTATTTTCATCTTTGTTTCAAAACCCTAATCGGTTTTAAGCTTATAAAACCCGTTTTTTAATAACAACTAAACAAACTTGACATCTTATCAACTAACTCTTGTAGATCTAAAGCTTTCATCACCAAACTCGTTTGACTCGTTCCGAGTCGTGTGACTCATCCGAGTCAACTCAGGTGATGTGAAAAAAATTGTTGAGGTTGTTAAAAATTAATTTTCAGGATCGATGATGTGAAAAAAAATTGTTTGTGAATGGGTTTGTGAATCAGTATCGAATGGGTTTGTGAATCAGTAAAGTGTTTGTGAATTAGGTGATGTGAAAAAAATTGTTGAGGTTGTTAAAAATTAATTTTCAGGATCGATGATGTGAAAAAAATTATTTGTGAATGGGTTTATGAATCAGTATCGATGATGTGAAAAAAATTAATTTTCAGGATCGATGATGTTAAAAATTAATTTTCAGGATCGAATGGGTTTGTGAATCAGTAAAGTGTTTGTGAATTAGGTGATGTGAAAAAAATTGTTGAGGTTGTTATCGGTCCTCAATACAATAGTTGTTGTTTTCTTTTTACGAAAAGTATAGTTCTTGAAATGCATATATGTTTTGTAGCTGATACAAAATCAATAAAAAGAGTGTGCATATGTGTTATTGAGAGTGTATATGTGTTTTTACAATAGTTGTTGTTGTTTTCAAACATTATCGGTCCTCAATACAATAGTTGTTGTTTTCTTTTTACAAAAAGTATAGTTCTTGAAATGCATATATGTTTTGTAGCTGATACAAAATCAATAAAAAGAGTGTGCATATGTGTTATTGAGAGTGCATATGTGTTTTTACAGTTTCTGGTGAATTTGATGCCTTCTGTGCATATATGTTTTTATAGTTTTGGAGTTAAATATATTGAAAGTGCATATATGTATATATGTATTTAGTTATGATATAAAGATTTTTTGTGTTTAGTTCTATTTTAAGTGTGCACTTGTGTTTTGTGGTTACAGGTACGAGTATGATGAGCAATATGAAGAGTGCACATGTGTTTTGTACATACTATCTAGCGATAAGATAGTTACTCTAAAGATTTAAAGATTCAAGACACAAGTGTAGCCGCAGATACAAGTGCACATATACATACAAAGAAATACAAAGTGTCCAACGAGGGAAAATACATGTGCTTATATGAAAACATTTTTGCTTTTAGAAATTTGTATTTGAAGTGTATTATCACATGATTTTAAATTTGTATATAATGTTTTTGTTTTAAATTGTAAACAATACATGTAAAATACTTTTGTTTGACATTCCATGCACTACAAATACACGTAAATTTACATTATCTAAAAAAAAACATATGCACCTTACCAAATACAACTAAATTGAACAATACAAATATACGCAAACATACATTATTGATCGATTAAAATCAAGTCATATTTATTTCCAAGGAAACACAAGTGGAGTATGTGTGACCCGGTTCGTTATCCCCGATGAGAGTTGAATGGAATTTGTGAGATCGGGTTTGTGAATCGTGTTTGAGATATAAAAATTTGAGAGATTTTGGATTTGGATTACAACTACGTAAAACAATAAATAGGCTAGGAAATAAAATACAACTAAAAACAATTAACGTAATTAAAAACGTAAACGTGATAAACTAAAACATGAAATCTACGAAATATAAATCCTACGGGTATCAAATTAATTTTCCTACGACTTAAATATAAAAAGAAAATTTTGGAAAAAAGAAAAATATTTTTTTGATTTTTAAATAATTTTATATGAATTAAAAACTACTTAAACTAATTTAAATTACTAAAAATACCAAAACTATTTTTAAAAATCTGAAAATTTTCCTTAAAATACTTTATACTACCAGAAAGCTAAGAAAAATTTGAAAAGTGAAAAAGCTTTTGGAAATAAGCTAAAATTAAGCTGATCGGTTCAATTAAGCTTATAAAGGAAAAGAAAACAAAAGGGTGTTTTTAACTTAAATAGTGTAATGTTTAACTAAAAAGATTGTAGAGTGCAGTGGTAAGTTGCTTGTGTTTGTGAGTCTGCTGGCCTGGGTTCGAATCCCAGGCAAAGCAGTTTTTGTTTTAAATTTTTTTTTCTTGATTTCCCATTTTCAAATATTGCTTAACAAGTTTTTTTAACTAAAAATGTTTTTTCAAACACTAATCAAGAATCAGTGGAAAGCCACAAAGACCAAAATTTAACTACCAAATCCAACATTAAAAAAAACAAGAGCAGACACTAAAGCAATTTTAACCAACTTTAACCAATCTTTAGCAAACTTAAACACACAAAACAAGAATCAGTTGAGAGTTCGAATCATCCACAAACTAAAAGATACAAACTAAAATCCATCACACCTAACCACAATTCATCCACATAAACTAAACCAACATCCTAAAGAATGTACAACAAAAACTACAAATAACCTCAATAGCAGAAGATTAAAACTTAAACAAGATGAATACTCATAACTCGATCATACATCCATACATCCATCATGCAAATCTTAAACTGAAGTAATAATCCAAAACATAACTTAAAATGATAAACTTAGAACACAACATATTAATCTTAATACGCATAAATTAAAAAGCAGTGAAGCAAATATAAGCAGCGATTAAAACACAAAAAAACTCGACTTAAATTAAAACAAGAGTAAATTACAACTTAAAAATAAAATACAAAGTACCTTAAAAAAAACGCTAAAATAAACCTACTGCTTAACTAAAATTAAATAAAAACATACCGAATTTTTAAAGCTAAAATAATCCTGCCTCCAAATGAGACTATCCTACCCTATTTATACTAAGTGCTAAACTAGGGGTCTTCACTTGGTTGTGTTTCTTCTGTGTGAGAAAACAGCTTTGGCTTCATCTTTGTGCTACTTGGAAGCAATTTCCAACCGTAGGATTAAAAAGAAATGATCTCAGCTCTTGATTTTGGTCTTGGCGCCCACTAACTCACACGGATTGATGAGGTGGATGATGGGGAAGGTAAAAGGAGATAGGTTTCAGTGTTGGGGAGAAGAGAGGGTAGTGAAAAGGGTGAAAGTTTGGGAAGAGGTGAAGATAGTGATGGTGTTTTGGCTGCTTTTGTTTTGGCGGGATAGGGAAGAAGACAAGGTGGGGGTTATTAGGGATTTTGACTGGAAAGAGGGATTTTGACCAATACTTGGAACCCGGTTTTGTTATTAGTTATAGAAGGTGGGTGGGTCGGGTCAAGGTGGTGTGGGTTGGGTTTAGTTTTTGTGTAGTGGGCTGTGTTTAGATGTTGTGTAGAATGGGTTAGATGTTCTTTTGGATCCGGGTAGATTTAGTAGGCTAAAAATGGTTTTAATCACAAGGACTATATTTGTAAATCTTGAAACTGCAGGGACCTGAGTTGAAATTTCACCAAAATATTCCAAGGGACCAAACATGCCAAGCTTATTATTCCAAGGACCAAAAATTTATTTTTTATTATTTTTATTTTTTTATTTTTTTTTCAAGCTTGAGGGACTAGACTTGCCGTTTATGCAAATTTTGTTTGTTTTTCAATCGTTTTCAATCATTTTGCATATGGAATACACAAAAACACATTTCAAAGATATTTTTAACATTATTTGATCGTTTTAAAGTGTTTTTGGTTGTTTTGACTCGAAAATTGGACGAAAAGATATGTGTAAAACGACACATATCAAATCCCCCACACTGAGCAATTGCTAGTCCCTAGCAATTATTTATGAAAAGTTTAATGGATTTGAAATCTCTTTACCAAAAGCCATTACTTCTGGAGTAGCCAAATGTTTCAGTTCAAGTAAGAACTATGGTACACTGATAACCATATGATTTTGAGCAAATCACCAGCTGCCAACGGATTTGGTTCGTCTTTACCAGAAGCCGTTTGCTTCTGGACTAGCCAACTCTTAGATAAAACAACTTATTATCTTTGGTGAGCTGATTACCAATTACGGTTTTCCAACTGCCTTTACCACAAGCCATAATCTTGCGGGCTAGCCAACTCTTCATCTTTTTAGGATATGGTGAGTCGAATACCATACAATTTTTGGCAAATTGTAAGCCGTAAACGGATTTGATATATCTTTACCAAGAGCCGTTTGCTCTTGGATTAGCCAATCCTTTTGTGTGTTAGACATGGTGGACTGATAACCATTTGCTGTGTAAGTGCAAAACACTTACACCAAAAAAAAAATTTTGGCCAAAAACGGGGGGAATTAGATGGTTTATATACGTGATTAAATTCGTGAGAATTCCCCCCACACTAGAAATGAATATTGTCCTCAATATTCAAAGTACCGGCTGTTATGCCGAAACTGAGAACGTAAAAGGGAAATATTACGGGCCATTTATTTTATTTTTGTGGTTTAAATTTTTTTTTTTTTTTTTTTTTTTTTTTTTTTTTTTTTTTTTTGAAATTTATGTACAACATCGGGGGCATCTCCCCCACACTAGGGTGGTAGAAAGTAGAAAGAAGTCAGAAATATGGGTGAAAACCCATATGGTGTGCTACTGTTTTTGTTAACCGAGTCGCTAGCTTGACTCGACCCCGAATTCATTTGTCCATGGGGATGCAAGTGGAAACCAATCTCAATCGAACTTTCATTCAAATTGTTTGGATAAACATTTGAACATGAGAAAGTTCCACACCGATGAGATAAAACCCGCGGTATTTCAATAGAAGAAACTATTAAGGGTGATACCGGGGTCAAATATGGTGTCCTCATTCCCGTAGGAGAAAAGGGAAAGAGCAATCACACCATATGTGATGAAGAGAAGCAAGATTTTTATTATTATCATGTAAAACTCTTCATCATCAGAAGCATCATCGGCTTCAACGGGAGGGAGGGTTGGGATACAATCTTCAAGAAGTAAATCTTTGAATACACCTCCCCCCACACTAGAATCATCCTCCAGATCGAAGTAGAAATGATCATATTCAGGAGGAGATATCATATGAGGAAATTCAACCGAGAACTCCTCATGATATCGATCATTTTCATCAAAATGAAATACATCATACTCGGGGAGAGACATATAAGAATGGGGAGTGGTATTTACACTTCCCGTCTCTTCCAAATGATCGATATCAAAACGAAAGGCTTCATAAGCCGAGAGTGAATAATCCGGATGAGGAGTGGGATTGCCACTTCTCTCCTCTTGATCATTAAACACAAAACTCTCAAATTCGGGAAAAGCATTCTCGAGCTCGAGCTCGGAAGGATAAGATGGCTTTTCCACAACAACATCATCCTTTGGGGGGAGAGCAAACAATGGTTCATCAAAAATCATTTTTTCTAAAATCGGGCCATCTCCCCCCGGATCATCATCGGGCTCAACAATTTGAGCATCAAACAAGAAGACCTCGAACTCTTCTTTAGAAATATCACTTTCCTCAAACGGAGGAGAAGTATAGGAAGAGTCGGAAATGAGTGATGCGGAAGTAAGAGTAGGATTTTTGGCAATATCAATTCGACAAACCGATTCTGAAGGTGGGGCAAGTGGTGTGCTCTTAGAGCTAGCAGTTTTTACCACTTCCGTTGTATCCTCCAATTCGTGTTCATCGTAATAAAAAACACTCTTAACTTCCGCATTACAACTTTTGAACCATTCACTTGAACCAGGGGTTATGTTCGTTGCTTTGAGCTTAGCACGATGTTGTGCAACACTTTTGACCGTAAATCTTAAAGTTTCGAATCAATTTTTTCAGATTTTTGATCAATAGTTGCAACGTTGCATTTAGACCCCTGATTAATGTTAAACGTGATTTCTTCATTCTCAACACGAATGGTCAATTCTTCGGCGAACACGTCAATGAGAGCACGACTCGTTCTTAGAAAAGCTCTACCCAAAATGAGTGGAACTCGAGGATCGGCATCAAAATCTACTACAACAAAATCAGTAGGAAAGTGAAACTTTCCTACTTTCACCACAACATCCTCGGCTATTCCAAGCGGATGAGTTATAGTACGATCCGCGAGCTCGAGTGTCATGCGAGTAGATGCAAGCTCCGGAAGAGATAATTTCTTCCATATCGAGAGTGGCATAAGGTTAATGCTCGCGCCAAGATCGGCCAAGGCAGGGCATTGAACCATTCCCGAGAAATCACATGGGATTAAAAACTTGCCGGGGTCTCCGAGCTTTTCGGGAAGCTTTTTGAGAACCGCCGAGCATTGCTCATTAAGTGGGGTTTTTGCCATCTCAGTCATCTTATCTTTGTTGCTTAGCAAACTTTTGAGTGTAGATGCAAATTTGGGCATAAGAACGAGAGCATCTGCGAAGCTTATGTCAAAATGCAACTCATTGAAGATTTGGAAGAATTTTTCCATTTGTTGATTGTTTTTCTCTTTAAGCTTTTGATCATTAAGCCTTGAAGGATATGGTATTGAAGGCTTTGGATTTGTCTTCGGAACATCGGGTTCCGGAATTGGAATTGGGACCACCGAAGGATGGACGTGTGCGGTACTTTGTGGGCTTGGAGTTTGCACTTTGTCCTTTGTCACCTTGGTTACTCGTTCTACTTCCTTCACCGGAGAAGGAGTAGGAATCGCGGGTCCATCGTATGCTTTACCACTCCTGGTTGTGATCGCCTTCACATCGCCCCTTGGGTTAGCGATCGTGTTGCTAGGAAGAGTTCCCGAGCCCGAGGGTCGATCATTTAAAGACTTTCTGATCTCATTTATTTGGGTGGCCATCAACCGATTGGTTTCATCTTGGGATTTTATGAATTGTTTCAATAATTCCTCCGTGGACGTTTGATTTTGGTTTAAACCTTGGTTTTGATTAAAATTTTGTCCACGGTTTTGAACATTTCCCAGATTTTGATTGAAATTCCCTTGATTTTGAACTCGGTTTTGATTTCCTTGAAAACCTTGGTGATTACCTTGGTTTTGAAAACCTTGGTTTTGGAAATTTTAGTTCACCCGACCTTGGTTTTGGTTAAATTGGGCATTTTGGTTTTGCCCATTTGGATTTTGGGGGTTGAAACCGGGTGGTCCAAGAAAATTGTTGGAGCGATAGCTTAGAAGATTACGGTCTCCTTGGGGTTGGTAAGAATTACCTCCCGAATTGTAGGATCCCGAAGCAGCATAAACGCTCTCTTGAGTGTTGCCAATGGTGGCTGGACACTCGAAGTATGGGTGTGGACCACCACATGTTACACAACTTTGATTTATTACATTTGCTTGTTGATTATTGTTTTGAAGGTTATTTTGATGTAGCCTCAAAACAGCAGTGGATAAATCATCCATTCTTTTTGTAAGTGAAGCTATCTCGGATGAAGAGTCCGTAGTGATAGATTTAGATGACTCACTCCTCTCGGCGGAGGAGTCCCAATAATTGTGGTGGGCGGTCATGTTTTCAATTAAATCATAGCACTCTTCGGGTCGCCTTTTCATAAAGGTACCTCCGGCCGTAGCATTGATCGTTTCACGATGTCGTAATGTTAAACCATTATAGAATGTGTCTATTATGGTAACAAGCAACATATTATGATTAGGACATCGATCAATAGATAGCTTATAACGTTCCCAAGCTTCGAATAAAGATTCATCGGGAAGCTGGCGAAAGTTGCTTATATCATTCCTTAACTTCGTCACCATCGATGGTGGGAAATATTTTGCCAAGAATTTTGAAGTCATTTCATCGAAACTATGAATTGAATTCTTGGGAAGACGATCAAACCAAGCGGTGGCATGGTGCGTCAACGAATAAGGAAAAAGATATAAGCGAAGGGCGTCATCGGTGACCCCTTGTTGTTTCATACTTTGGGTTACCGTGATGAATTTATCGAGATGCTTGTTTGCATCTTCACCCGGTAAACCGTGAAATTGACACGAAATTTGGACTTGTTGGATCATATGATGTTTAAGTCCAAAATCCGCGGCTTGGATGTTGACGGGAGCAATAGGTCCGCCCCGTCCTTGCATGGTTGGTTGGCACAACTCCTCCATCGTTCGGAGATCGGGAGCTGGCACATTAACATGATTCCCACCCGTGTTATTATCGTCAGCCATATCTTCAACGTTTTGAAAATCAAGACGTCGACCTTGACGAATAATTCTTTCGGGATCGGAAACTGGTGAACGAAGATTGGGTGTGGAAGAACGGGTGTTCATACACCAAAAAGAAACAAAAGTTTAAAAAGAAAACCAAATTTGAAGATGAAAATATATTTTTTTTGGAAAAAATTATTTTTATTATTATTATTTTTTTTGATCGATTTGTCAATCGAAATTCGTTTCTCACAAAATTACTCGCAGAGTGGCGGAGAAGCAAAGGTGGGCAATAAATGCTCCTTAAAAACCCGCCTCTTTCGGTTTGTCAATTTAATGTCAAACCATCCTTAAACCACTTGTATAGGTTGTAATTTCAAGATAATCCGAAAAACAATTAACTCACGATTCGTTTTGTTGGAAATTCGGAATGGTTTACAACACTTCAAAGAAGTGAGGATGTTTATTTTATTTTCTTTTGTTTTTGTAAAACACCTTAGACAAAGTGTTTTGTTTTGGCTTTTTTTTTTTTTTTTTTTTTTTTTTTTTTTTTTTTTTTTAGAAAATATACACAAATATACTATAAACCTTCACAAAGAAAGTTTATAAAACACGATTTGACAAACGAGATTTTAAAAATTCGCTACAGCCCTCCCCGGCAGCGGCGCCAAAATTTGATCGATTAAAATCAAGTCATATTTATTTCCAAGGAAACACAAGTGGAGTATGTGTGACCCGGTTCGTTATCCCCGATGAGAGTTGAATGGAATTTGTGAGATCGGGTTTGTGAATCGTGTTTGAGATATAAAAATTTGAGAGATTTTGGATTTGGATTACAACTACGTAAAACAATAAATAGGCTAGGAAATAAAATACAACTAAAAACAATTAACGTAATTAAAAACGTAAACGTGATAAACTAAAACATGAAATCTACGAAATATAAATCCTACGGGTATCAAATTAATTTTCCTACGACTTAAATATAAAAAGAAAATTTTGGAAAAAAGAAAAATATTTTTTTGATTTTTAAATAATTTTATATGAATTAAAAACTACTTAAACTAATTTAAATTACTAAAAATACCAAAACTATTTTTAAAAATCTGAAAATTTTCCTTAAAATACTTTATACTACCAGAAAGCTAAGAAAAATTTGAAAAGTGAAAAAGCTTTTGGAAATAAGCTAAAATTAAGCTGATCGGTTCAATTAAGCTTATAAAGGAAAAGAAAACAAAAGGGTGTTTTTAACTTAAATAGTGTAATGTTTAACTAAAAAGATTGTAGAGTGCAGTGGTAAGTTGCTTGTGTTTGTGAGTCTGCTGGCCTGGGTTCGAATCCCAGGCAAAGCAGTTTTTGTTTTTAATTTTTTTTTCTTGATTTCCCTTTTTCAAATATTGCTTAACAAGTTTTTTTAACTAAAAATGTTTTTTCAAACACTAATCAAGAATCAGTGGAAAGCCACAAAGACCAAAATTTAACTACCAAATCCAACATTAAAAAAAACAAGAGCAGACACTAAAGAAATTTTAACCAACTTTAACCAATCTTTAGCAAACTTAAACACACAAAACAAGAATCAGTTGAGAGTTCGAATCATCCACAAACTAAAAGATACAAACTAAAATCCATCACACCTAACCACAATTCATCCACATAAACTAAACCAACATCCTAAAGAATGTACAACAAAAACTACAAATAACCTCAATAGCAGAAGATTAAAACTTAAACAAGATGAATACTCATAACTCGATCATACATCCATACATCCATCATGCAAATCTTAAACTGAAGTAATAATCCAAAACATAACTTAAAATGATAAACTTAGAACACAACATATTAATCTTAATACGCATAAATTAAAAAGCAGTGAAGCAAATATAAGCAGCGATTAAAACACAAAAAAACTCGACTTAAATTAAAACAAGAGTAAATTACAACTTAAAAATAAAATACAAAGTACCTTAAAAAAAACGCTAAAATAAACCTACTGCTTAACTAAAATTAAATAAAAACATACCGAATTTTTAAAGCTAAAATAATCCTGCCTCCAAATGAGACTATCCTACCCTATTTATACTAAGTGCTAAACTAGGGGTCTTCACTTGGTTGTGTTTCTTCTGTGTGAGAAAACAGCTTTGGCTTCATCTTTGTGCTACTTGGAAGCAATTTCCAACCGTAGGATTAAAAAGAAATGATCTCAGCTCTTGATTTTGGTCTTGGCGCCCACTAACTCACACGGATTGATGAGGTGGATGATGGGGAAGGTAAAAGGAGATAGGTTTCAGTGTTGGGGAGAAGAGAGGGTAGTGAAAAGGGTGAAAGTTTGGGAAGAGGTGAAGATAGTGATGGTGTTTTGGCTGCTTTTGTTTTGGCGGGATAGGGAAGAAGACAAGGTGGGGGTTATTAGGGATTTTGACTGGAAAGAGGGATTTTGACCAATACTTGGAACCCGATTTTGTTATTAGTTATAGAAGGTGGGTGGGTCGGGTCAAGGTGGTGTGGGTTGGGTTTAGTTTTTGTGTAGTGGGCTGTGTTTAGATGTTGTGTAGAATGGGTTAGATGTTCTTTTGGATCCGGGTAGATTTAGTAGGCTAAAAATGGTTTTAATCACAAGGACTATATTTGTAAATCTTGAAACTGCAGGGACCTGAGTTGAAATTTCACCAAAATATTCCAAGGGACCAAACATGCCAAGCTTATTATTCCAAGGACCAAAAATTTATTTTTTATTATTTTTATTTTTTTATTTTTTTTTCAAGCTTGAGGGACTAGACTTGCCGTTTATGCAAATTTTGTTTGTTTTTCAATCGTTTTCAATCATTTTGCATTTGGAATACACAAAAACACATTTCAAAGATATTTTTAACATTATTTGATCGTTTTAAAGTGTTTTTGGTTGTTTTGACTCGAAAATTGGACGAAAAGATATGTGTAAAACGACACATATCAATTATATTAAAAAACACATGTGCACCTAAGGTATTTCCAAAAGCCACAAAAAAAAAAAAAAAAAAAAAAAAAAAAAAAAAAAAAAAAAATCCTAAAATTTAGGAACTAAAAAAACGTTTTATATTAAAAAAATTCAAAAAGAAATTAAAAATTGTAATTTTACTATTATACCCTTTTAAATTAAATAATAAAAATAAATATTCAAAAAAATCTGATTGGTTGATGCTGGTTCTCACAGTTCTGTACCTTTTTTTTGGTTATGAAAATAACCCTTCCCTATATATATATATATATATATATATATATATATATATATATATATATATATATATATACTTGTTGGGCTATGAAATATCAAAGTACTGCTGAAAGTCAAAGTACTGCTACTCAAGTCAAAGTACTGCTGTTCGACTAAAGTACTACTGCTCGTTGAAGGACTGCTATGCAAATAGTTTAAGGACTAATGTGTAATTCTAGAATGTTCGTATTAGATTAGAGTTATAATTAGAATTACTTGTCGTTCAAGTATTGTAAACCGACTAGGGTTTTCCTTGTGCCTATAAAAGGATCCCTAGGTTGGCATTAGAGATATACGAATATATGCGATTTTAGAGAAAAGTATTAGTCGATTATTAGAAGTATTAGTGATTAGAGTTTGTTAGTGAATCTGTGTAAGAAAGCAGGTTCAAGGTTTTAATAATATTCGAAGTTGTTCTTCTTAGCTTTGTTGAAGTAGATTCCGCATACTTAGCAAAGTATATCAGTGTTTCATTATTAATAGTTTTGAATTCATTCAAAGTTGTTAAACAGTAGACAAGCTACAAGTTAGTTTGGTCAGAGTATATCGATCCAACAAGTGGTATCAAAGCTTGTGTGGAGACTCTGATTAAGAAGAAACCCTTAAAACCGATTTATCAACAAACCCTCAACAATGTCGACTGAAGCTGCACCTATCCCATCCATCACCTCACTCAGAATTCCTATCATCAAGAAGGGAGAATATGATCTCTGGAGCATGAAGATGAGACAGTACCTTGCTATTACTGACCATGCTCTATGGGATGTAATTGTCAATGGTAATGTTGTTCTTGATGAACCTTTACAAGTTGAAGGACAACCCAAACCACCTCAACCAACCTTGCCAGCAGCTACAAAGAGAAATCAAGATAAGGCTCTCAACATACTGTTGTCTGCTATTCCTGATGGTCACCTACTGAAGTTCCATGATGCTAAGGATGCAAAGCAATTATGGGCTGCGATCAAGACAAGATTTGGAGGTAATGATGCTTCAAAGAAGATGCATAGAAACTTATTGAAGCAGCAGTTTGAAACCTTCACTGTTGGTGAAAGAGAAGGTCTTGATGCTGCCTATGACAGATTCCAAAATCTACTTAGTATGCTAGAACTGTATGGAGCAGAGGTATCTGTTGAAGATGCAAATTTGAAGTTCTTAAGGAGTTTGCCATCTGTCTGGCATGTGGTTGCTACTATGATTAGAGGACAACCTGGATTGGAATCTATGGACTTTGATGATCTCTATAACAATTTGAAAGTGTACGAGCAAGAGATGAATGGTCACAGTTCTCAGAAAACTCACAACATAGCTTTTGTGTCTTCTGAAAACAGAAGCAATACTTCCACTAAAAGTACTGCTTATCCTTCTCAAAGTACTGTTGGTGATTCACAGCATGTTTGCACAACCTCAACTACTCCCATCCCATCACCAACAAACAACACCAATTCTGATGAAGTTGTATGTTCCTTCTTTGCACAACAAGCCACTTTACCTGTTACCTATCAAGAAGACTTGTTGCAGATTGAAGAAGATGCTTTAGAGGAGATTGACATAAGATGGCAAGTAGCTATGATCACTGCTAGGATCAAGAAGTTCATGAACAAGACAGGAAGGGGAATTGATTTCAAAGCCAAACAAGGTATAACTTTTGACAAATCCAAGATTGAATGTTTCAATTGTCAAAAGATTGGACACTTTGCAAGGGAATGCAAGTTTGCAAAATATCAGGCAAACAGGATGATTGAACAACCCAAGGTTGAAAGAAAGGAGATTCCTATTACTGAATCACAACCAAAAGCTTTGGTGGCTCAAGAAAATTTAGCAGAGATTGACTGGAGTGCTGAATTTGATGATGAACCTGTAACCTATTCTATGGTTGCAATGGAAGAGTTTGATTGGGGCACAGCTTTTGATGAGGAACCTGGATATGCTGCTTTGGAATCAAGAGATGGTCTTGGAAGCTTTGACTGGAGCATGGAAGATGAAGATGAACCTGTTCAGATTGCTATGGTAGCTACTTCACCAAGTTCATCCAATGTCTCTGAGGTATGCTCTAAGTGTAATGATGTTTATCAAAAGTTGCTTAAAGAATATGTGACTGAAAGAGATAATTGTAGAACAGCTAGGTCTGAGGTAGCTGGTTATCAATTAACTTTAGAGTCAATGGAAGCCAAAATATTAACACATGAAAATAATGAAATGGCTTGGGCAGAAAAATATGAGCAACAAGATTACCAATTGAAATTAAGTGAATGGAAGTTAGGATGTAAGGTGTCTGAATTAGAAAAGATTACTAAGGAAAGAGATACTTTGTTAGAAAAACTTGGTAGTATTAAACAGGCTGGTCTATCACATGTTCGATTTGTTGAAAAACAAAGAGTCATAAACAGTAGAGCTGGACTAGGTTATGGTGAAGATAGTAGTTCAGATGAGACCTCACCTAGTGATAAGGAAGCGACCCCACCTAGTGCTAAGGAAGAGATTCCACCTAGTGATGATGACCTTACAAGCTCAGAAGAAAACACATCTAGGAATGAGGAACCAATTAGTGAATCACCTCCTAAGTTTAAGAAAGATAAGGAGTACCACTCAGTTCCTCCACCCATTGGTCAGTTTCAACCACTTAGGACAGATGTTTCTCGTTATGGTGTAGACAACCTAGAGTTTAGGAAGAAGATTACTAGTTCTAAGAAACCTAAGAATGATTTTCAAAGGGGTAATGATCAAAAGTTTCCTACAGCCTTTCAAAAACAAGCAGTACCTCCAAAAACTTTTCAAAGTACTGCTGGACATTTAGCAGTACCTCCAAGAGAAACTTTTCAAAATACTGCTCACTATAGGAAATCTTTTAATCATAGAAGAGGATTTGGGAAATATGGAGAGAAAGTTATGTTATGTATGCTATAGTCCTGATCATTTGATTAAGCACTGTGACTTACACTCAGAATACTTAAGTCAGTTTCCAAAGAATAGATCTACCACCCATAAGCCAAGAGAGACTAGACCAGTTTGGAATCACTCAAATAGGGTTAACCATAGTAATTTCTCTAAAGACTATAGGTACCCTCAACAGAAAAGAATGTTTTCCAAACCACCAGTACCTTCACACACTGATAAGTCTCAAGAAGTACCTTCTCAAAGGACTGATAAGTTTTCACCCACTCATGGTACTGCTAACACTTTTTCACATAGAAGACCTAAGAGATTCAATTCATATAAAAGGTCTTACACCTCAAGCAGAGTACCTAGATCAGAGAAACCTAAGGTCAAACGAAATTGGGTTAAGAAAGAAAGTACTGATGGGGAACAAGAAGTACTTTCATCAGATAAGGGTGAAACAGGGAGTGTTGTTGATAATACAACACAGGACATGGGACCAACTCAAATAATCATTGACCATGCCTTTAAAAACCAGTGGAGATTACATACTGAAGGAATTCAAGTATGTCACTCCACAAGGGGAACACAAGTCAGTAATGGCTTGGGTTCCTAAAAGAAACTAACCCTTTCTTTTACTGTGCAGGGCAACCCAGAGGAGGAGCTTAAAGATCATATTATTGTTGATAGTGGTTGCTCTGGCAGCATGACAGGGGACAAGGAGATCCTGTCAGATTTTAAGGCATATTATGGAGGAAGAGTTGCATTTGGTAATGATCCTGATGGAGGGAGAATCACTGGCAAAGGAACAATCAAGGCTGGATGTATTGATTTTGAGAATGTTAGATATGTGAAGGAGCTCAAGTTCAACCTATTGTCAGTATCTCAAATTTGTGACAAGAAGTACCCAATTTTGTTCACTGATACAGAATGTCTCATTCTCTCCCCTGAGTTCAAATTTGTTGATGATCACTTGGTAACATTGAGAGTACCAAGAACCAATGATGTGTACAGTTTAGACTTAAAGAGTCTCAATTCTGCTGGAAGAGCAACATGTTTAGTAGCAAAGGCATCATTGGAAGAAGCGCATCTGTGGCACAGAAGACTAGGTCATGTTAATTTTAAGAACATCAACAAGCTGGTCAAAGGAAATTTAGTTAGAGGTTTACCTTCCAAAACATTCAAGACTGATCATTCATGTTTGGCTTGCAAGAAGGGTAAACAACATAAAGCTTCATGTAAGAAGCTTGGGGAAAGAGATATTAAAGAACCTTTGGAGTTGCTACACATGGATCTGTTTGGACCAGTTTCAGTAGAGAGTTTAAACAAGAAGAAGTACTGCTTGGTTGTGACAGATGATTGTAGCAGATTTAGTTGGGTCTTTTTCTTGGGATTCAAAGATGAAACCTTTGATGCTATTCATGACCTGATAGTAGCCCTTGAAAATCAATTAAGACTCAAAGTTAGAGGTATTAGATGTAATAATGGAACAGAATTCAAGAACAAGCATATGGATGAATTCTGTGCCAAGAAAGGGATTAAGAGAGAGTTTAGCATTGCTAGAACACCCCAGCAAAATGGTGTTGCAGAAAGAAAGAACAGGACTTTGATAGAAGCAGCTAGAACAATGCTTGCAGATTCCCAATTACCTATTCTCTTTTGGGCTGAAGCCATAAGTACTGCTTGCTATGTGTTAAATAGAGTTTCAGTAACTAAACCTCAGATGAAGACACCTTATGAGTTACTAATGGGAAAGAAACCAAACATTCGTTTTCTAAAACCTTTTGGCTGCTCTCTGACTATTCTAAATACCATTGACTCTCTGGGAAAATTTGATGGTAAGTCAGATGAAGGATATCTATTGGGTTATTGTACAAATAGCAAAGGTTTTAGAGTTTATAACAGGAATACCAAAAAGGTACAAGATTGTCTTCATGTTGAATTTTTGGAAGATAAGAAACTCAGAAAGGTAAAGGTCCTGATTGGATGTTTGATCTTGATCTCAAGTTCACTCCATCTATGAATTATGTTCCTGTTAGAGACGAGAATCAGGCTAATCACAAAGAAGATGATTCACAGTACATTGTTCATGGAGTCAATGTTACAACAGAAGATGTTCCTGACAAAGAACCTGAAGTTACTGATGAGGAACAAAGTACTGCTCACCCAACTAATACAGTATCTGATGAAGATCAAGCCATACAAGATGAACTTAATAGGATGCTTTTTCAAGAAACTATAGCACAATCCTATGAAGATGAACAAAGGAAGGCTTATGAAGCTGCAAAGAAAAAGAGTGTATTTCAAGATACTGTTCACAGTACTTTTGATCAAGGTACTGATGATCCTTTTGACAGTACTTCTGGTGTGTTAGAGCAATCAAATTGGAACAATGCTGATAATTCCAATGTTGATGATGATGATTTGGATAATGCTAACATTCCTGGATTAGAAGAAGTTGATGATGAGCTTAATCCAGAAGGTATTTTCTCCAATGAAGGCATTGATTTTACTAACTTGGAGTCTGATCTTCCAGTACCACCAACTCCTACATTGAGAATTCATAAAGCTCATCCTCAAAGTAACATTATTGGATCACCCTCTTCAGGAGTGGTTACAAGGAACAAAGTTAAAGGACTTTCTAAGCAACATACTGCTTTACTTAGCTTTGTTTACAAACAAAACAGGATGAATCACAAGGATCAACAAACATGCCTGTTTGCTTGCTTTCTATCTCAAGAAGAACCCAAGAAGGTAGCTCAAGCTTTAGCTGATGAAAGTTGGGTTGAAGCCATGCAAGAGGAGCTTCTACAATTCAAGCTTCAAGAAGTCTGGGTATTATGTGATTTACCAGATGGCAAAAGAGTCATTGGTACAAGATGGGTTTTCAGAATCAAAAGAGATGAAAGAGGGAATGTTATCAAAAGTAAAGCTAGATTGGTTGCACAAGGATATCGCCAAGAAGAAGGAGTGGATTATGATGAAGTGTTTGCTCCTGTTGCAAGGATAGAAGCAATAAGGTTATTTCTTGCCTTTGCATCATACATGGGATTTCCTGTCTACCAAATGGATGTGAAAAGTGCTTTTCTTTATGGCATAATTTCTGAGGAAGTTTATGTTAAACAACCTCCTGGTTTTGAAGATCCTGCACATCCAAACAAAGTCTACAAAGTGATCAAGGCACTGTATGGCCTTCATCAAGCTCCCAGAGCTTGGTATGAGAGACTCTCAAATTTTCTATCAAAACATGGTTATAGGAGAGGAGCAATTGATAAGACTTTGTTTATCAAAAGGGATAAGAAAGACATTATGTTAGTCCAAGTATATGTGGATGATATTATATTTGGAGCTACAAAGAAGTCTATGGTGAAAGAATTTGAAGATCTTATGCAGAAGGAATTTCAAATGAGTTCTATGGGAGAATTAACTTTCTTTTTGGGACTTCAAGTTACAGAAACAAGAGATGGAATCTTCATTAACCAAGAAAAGTATGTTGCAGACATACTTAAAAGATTTGACCTTCCTAATCTCAGGCCTGCCACCACACCCATTGATAACCATAAACCCTTAGGCAAGGATGAAGATGGACAAGCTGTGGATGTCAAGCTTTATAGATCAATGATTGGTTGTCTTATGTACTTAACTGCATCAAGACCTGACATCATGTTTGCTGTATGTTTGTGTGCAAGATATCAGGTTACACCCAAGGTTTCACATATGTATGCAGTCAAGAGGATTTTTCGATATCTCAAGCATCAACCGAAGTTAGGATTATGGTATCCTAAGGAGTCACCTTTTCACTTGGAAGCTTTTTCAGATAGTGACTATGCAGGAGATAACTATGATAGAAGATCAACCTCAGGAGGATGTCAATATCTTGGAAGAAGATTAGTCTCCTGGCAATGTAAAAAGCAAACAATTGCAGCAACCTCCTCTACTGAAGCAGAATATGTTGCTGCTGCAAGCTGTTGTGGACAAGTTTTGTGGATGCAAAATCAACTCTTGGATTATGGATTCAACTTCAAAAATACTCCTATCAATATTGATAATGAGAGTACCATCTGCATTGTGAAGAATCCAGTTTATCACTCCAAGACCAAGCATATTCAGATTAGGCATCACTTCATTCGGGATTGTTATGAGCACAAGCTTATAAATGTGGTCAAGGTTCACACAGATGATAATGTAGCTGATCTACTCACTAAGGGATTTGATGTTTCAAGATTCAACCACTTAGTTGTGAGCATTGGGATGATTAACTACTAGGCTACATTTGAGGGGAGGCTTTAGTATTAGTTAGTAAACTTTCTTTTAGTTCTTAATGAAAGTATTGGTTTTTAGTAATTTAGTTTAGCCTATATGTTGTATTTGAGGGGAGGCAACATAAGCTATTAGTTAGAACTTAAGCATGAACCATTTACAAGTTCTTGGTTTTAGTTTGGAGTGTTGATTGTGGATAAGAAGATGGAACGTACTGCTTTGTTTCTTAAAGTACTGACTCAGCAAAGTACTGCTTCAACGTACTGCTTACGTGGATGTACTGTTCCAACGGTCAAAAATAGTGGGGCTATGGTTAATTAATTCCTTACGGCGGAGATAATAAGTTAATCAAAACGGTAACTTTATTATTTTGAGTTTGATTTGTTTCCATCCTATTTAAGGAAACTCTCCCTATTTCCCCGCCTTTTACCGTATTTGAGATCCCTCATTCGCGTTTACACCACAATCTTTTTAACGAAACACACACTCAAAGCGAATTCTTCTCTCCCACTCATCATGGCTAATCGACTCACTGTTAGCAAACACAATATGATCGCTAACTTGGACAAGACAAGGGATAATGTTGATTTTCATGCGATCATTGATTTCTTAACTGGGTCTTCCATCAACTACTCTATTTTAGTTGACCCTGATGTTATTGGTCCCTGGATGCAAGAATTTTGGGCTACTGCAACGATTGAAGATGACTCGTTGATTAGGGCTACGGTTGCTGGACGCACTATTCGGATTTCTGAGGCCACGATTAGGGATGTTTTGATGTTTAATGATGAAGGGGGGGCTGCTCGTTTTGAAAAACAAGTGCTTTGGGACACTCTAAGTGATATAGGTTATGAAGGAGATCTGACGAAACTTACTTTTCAGAAGCCTTTGTTTTGTTCTCATTGGAAGTACCTCATTCACGTTTTACTTCATTGTTTAAGTCCCAAGAGTACTTCTTTTGATCAATTTGGTCAAAATATTGCATCTGCATTAGTGGGTTTGGCTACCGATCAAAGATTCAACTTTTCAAGACTAATTCTTGATGGTATGCTTACACATATTGCTAATGGTTCGCCATTCTTAATGTATCCAAGGTTTGTTCAGTTATTTTTGAACAATCAACTTGAGGATGTCCCTAAACCTCAAAGTTTTTTACCCACTGTCAAACTTCCACCAAAGGTGTTTACTTTTCTCTCTAAACAAAGTGTCAAGTTTTCTGGAACCAACACACCTTTGACTGCTCATATATTGGGAGTTGCACAAGTTATTAGAGATGCAGAGCAAGAGCAAGAGCAAGAAGCAAATTCTGAATCAGCAAGCCAAGAGTCTCCAGTTTCAAGAGAAGTTAGTATTCCTCAACCTACTGCTTCTCAACATACTGCTTCTCCACATTCTGTTACTCGGGAAGATACTGCTCCTATGGACATTCCTACTCATGAGGAGTCAGACCAAGGTATGAATCAACCACCATCTCCTCATGATTATTCTTCCACAAATATGTCTAAGCAATTTGAAGAAGAAGAGACAGAGTTGGATAATTATGCTTTAACAAGGGAGTTAAAGAGGCTGAAAAAGGAGAGTGAGGCTCAAGCTGCTAAGATAGTCAAGTTAAAGACTAAGTTTCAAAGATTGAAGAAGTTTGTTTGGCCACTAGTTCAACACCATAGATTATGGGTAAAGTCTCAGAAGCAGAGTGGTCAGAAACCTACGAAGTCTTCTCAGTCAAAGAAGAAAAAGTCAAAGAAGCATTCTTCATTCCAATTGGGGAGGAATTTAGAGAATTTGAATGAAGATGCTGGTTTTACACAAGATGCTGGATTTATGGATGACACTCAGATGACACCACCTGAACATATTCCTCAACATACTGCTGAGAGGAAGAGTGATGAAACAGAGCAAATCAATTTGGAAGAAGCTACTGTTGAAGTAAGAAGTGGTGATACTGAGGAAATAAACTTGGAAGGAGCTGAAGCTGAAAGTACTGCTCAACAAGGTACTGAGAGGCAATTCACTATTACACCTAGAACTTTAGATTTTGAAGAAGATATTGGTCCTTCAAGACAAGTTCAAGAGGAAGTTGGCCCTTCTAAACCAGCTCAGGAAGAAGATGTTATAGCTCATACTAACAGTGATGATGAAACAATTGCTGACATTATGCTTAATATGTCAAGTCAAAGAGGCATTAGTATTCATGAGGTTCAACAACAACATCATACTTCTTCTCAACCATCTCAGGAAATAGATCCAAAAGATAAAGGTAAAGGGATCTTGGTAGAAAAGAAGAAGAAGAAGATGACTTTGGCACAATTAAGAGAGATTCAGATTGCCAAAGGTGAGGAAGCAGCTAGACTATTGCAAGCTCAGATAGATGCTGAAGAATCAAGGAAGATTGTTCAATCACAAAGGCCAATTAGTAAAGCTAGAGAAAGGAATGATATGATGGCTTATTTGAAAGGTCGAGGATATACAGGTTTAGTCAGATTGACATATACAGAGATGAAGGATCTGTATGATGCTGTTAGAGAAGCTATTCAAAAAGATCTTGCAAGCATTATTTCTTTTGAAGATAAAGAGCTTGAAGATAAAAGATAGGAAAGAGCTGTTATAAGGAGCTCAAAGAGGAAAAGAACAACTGATGAACAGCCATCAAAGAAGTTCAAGGAAGCTGTTGAATTAAGAACAGACACAGTTGATGAGCTCAGGAATTATCTTAGAGTTGTTGACTTTGAAAATCCAAAATTGAAAGAAGATGCTGATAAGAAGTCCAAGATATCTACTTTTTCAGTTGTAGAATCACAAGAAGGAAATTATCTGATCTTTCATAGACAAGATGGAAGTTTTAGAGTATTCAATTCATTGTGGGATATATTACATCTGATTGATAGAGATGATATGCTTCAGTTATATCTCCAAGTACAAACTTATTTTGAGCATATTCCACCACAAGGAGTAGGTTTGATATTGTTAGGAGATCTCACAACAATCTGGGAGACAGAGGAAACAAAGGACAATACTTTGTGGGAAAATCAAGACAATTGGGAGATTAACAGATGGAGATTCTTTGAATCAGTTGGAATACATGTTTTGGAGTTAGAAGATGGCACTATGATTCATATGCTAGCAGAACAAGATATCCACTCACAAGAGATCTGATGATCAGGATGCTAGAGCATGGCATGGAAGTGGAACAAGAAGATGAAGTAGCATTGATGGTCATAAAATTGTTTATCAAGTGGACAACTGAATCTGAAGATTAATGCATAACTACTGGTATGGTTTAATTATTATATAAATCTTTTGAAAAATAAGTACTTTCTTCAAAGTACTGCTAGTCAGACAGTACTTTCTCAAAGTACTGCTTGCAGCATAAAACCAGTAAAGTCTTTTGATAAAATCAGTAATTTTTGATAAGTGCAAAAACATTTTGAAGCACAAAGATTAAACAGCAACAAATGGTTTTGGAAGCAACAGCATGGTGTTAGTACTTGTACTACACAACAAATGGTAATCAACTCACCATGTTTAATAAACAAGAAAGAGTTTGACTCATCATGAGGGTACGGCTCTGATGTGATTATCAAATCCGTTTTTAGTTGGCAATTTACTAAAAATTGTATGGTTTTCAACTCACCATATCTATATTAGTGAAGAGTTGGCTAGCCCACAAGATAATGGCTTTGTGGTAAAGGCTGTGGAAAACCATTATATGGTAATTAGTTCACCATGGTAGTATTGTACTAAAAGAACTAGCTAGTCTAAAAGCAAACGGCTATTTGGTAAAGACTACTCAAATCCGTTGATAGCTGATGATTTGCTAAAAATCATATGGTTATCAATGTACCATGGTTTTTCCTAAATCTAAACATTGGCTACTCCAGAGTTAATGGCTTTGGTAAAGAGACATCAAAATCCATTAAAGTTTTCGATGATTCACCTCTCACAGGAGTTAACACACCTGGAAGTGATGAGAATAGTATGGAACTTTTAAGATCTGATGTACCTATTGTCAATATGATGCTGAGTTGCTAAAAAGATATGATGCTGAAAAGAATTGTTGCTGATGAAGATTGAAGATACTAATTGCATTGATGATGACAAAACAACAACGAGACAGATTTCAAAGAAACAACCTTTCCTTGAAGATAAAGTGTTGAAGTTAAAGAAATACAAAAGGAACTTGAAATCAAGCAAGTAGAATTCAAGTTAGGGGAGGATTGTTGGGCTATGAAATATCAAAGTACTGCTGAAAGTCAAAGTACTGCTACTCAAGTCAAAGTACTGCTGTTCGACTAAAGTACTGCTGCTCGTTGAAGGACTGCTATGCAAATAGTTTAAGGACTAATGTGTAATTCTAGAATGTTCGTATTAGATTAGAGTTATAATTAGAATTACTTGTCGTTCAAGTATTGTAAACCGACTAGGGTTTTCCGTGTGCCTATAAAAGGATCCCTAGGTTGGCATTAGAGATATACGAATATATGCGATTTTAGAGAAAAGTATTAGTCGATTATTAGAAGTATTAGTGATTAGAGTTTGTTAGTGAATCTGTGTAAGAAAGCAGGTTCAAGGTTTTAATAATATTCGAAGTTGTTCTTCTTAGCTTTGTTGAAGTAGATTCCGCATACTTAGCAAAGTATATCAGTGTTTCATTATTAATAGTTTTGAATTCATTCAAAGTTGTTAAACAGTAGAAAAGCTACAAGTTAGTTTGGTCAGAGTATATCGATCCAACAATACTTGACTTCAAAGCCCGCCCATGACTTTTAATTATAATTTGGGTGGTTTTAGTCAATTTAACATTATGTTTTAATTTTGTTACATGAAATACAATACAATAGAGCGAATTATATATGATAAAAAAAATGTTCTGTTTTCGTTAGGTTGTTTTTGAGCGTCACTATTCTCTTCATTATTCGCACGAATATGAAGCATTTTATTTTCTTTCACGCAAGAAACACACAAGTGTCTTCAACCTAAACATGAATAGCTTGCATTAATTGATACCAACTTGTCTTTAATATGAAATAAGAAATACTAAGACTCCACGTTAACTGATTGTGCAGGGGTTGGATGTAGGATCGATTCTTATGTTGATTATTGTGAATTCGGGTGGTCTTGGATTATGGAAGAACAAAGCCATGGTTAGAGTTAGTGTTAGAGAGAGAGAGAGAGAGTAGGGAACTTAGTGAGAGAAAATGTGTGAATATTAGATTGGAAGTGAAGAAGTTCCAACCCTCTCCCTAGGTGGAGAGGGGTATTTATAGTACTAGTAGTTGTGCCCCGAGTGGGCTGTGCAACGAGTTGACAGTGGGTAAAGACCCGACCCACTCCACAAGTTCTATATTAACTAAACTATATTAACTTACTAATATAATCCTACGAGCTATTCAATACTACTGAGTACACGGGGTGACCGAGTCTTCATTTGAATATTTATATTCCTAACAATCTCCCCCTAAGGGAGGTCACCCCGGAAAATACATTTTGAATTCTAGCATTCTATTCTCTGAACTTGACTTCATAGCTCATAGTCTTTGATTCTTCAACGTCATTAGTCTTTGTACATTCAGCAGTGAACTTTTGATGACCGTTCTTCTGTCTTGGATGATCTTTGGTGATTCTTTGATGTCTTCATCCAACGTATGTCTCCAAGTCATCTGTGAAAAATCACAATTTCAGGTCATTTTCCAAACCTCGATAATTTACTATTTATGAGTTACTATTCATCATTTACTATTCACCGATCACTATTCATCATTTTTGAAGTCAGTTTGAGACTTTCACTACAAAAAAACAGGCTTTCAGAGACTGAAAAATCAGTCTCCGATACACCATGATCAGTTACGAATGGTCTATCAAGGACTGATTTTGCTAGTCACTAATCAGTTACAACAGCTTAGTTACGGAAAGTGACGTTATCAACTAAAATTCAGTCCTTGTTGTATTGAACCAACGAGGACCAGAGATTAGTCTCCAAAATAAAAAAGTCAGTCCTTATTTCTATGGGTTGGTATCATGTTATTTCAGTCCCTAATGCATATTATCGGCGACTGAAAAGTCAGTCGCCAATACTATGTTAGATCAGTTACTAACACATGGATTTAGGGACTGAAAATTAGTACATAAACATTGTTTAAAGTCCCTAATACGTTTCGTTGTTTTGAAGATTACCGTACCAAATCAGTCTCTAATAATAAGATTTAAAAACTGATTAGTCTCCGATGAAAGACTTTAAAGACTGATTGTTAGTCACAAAAAACAGATGAATTAGTCCTTAATTTGTTTTTCTAGTGACTGAAAATTAGTTTCAAAATATATGGTAATTGATACAAAATAACATTCAAATCAGTCTCCAATATGATAGCGCCGTTCCATTATATTTCTATTATAAACTAAAAGTTAGTGGTAAATACAATTTAATTCAGTCCCCATTCACAATGCATACATGACCCCTTACAATAGTATATAAAACTCCAAATCATAAACAATAATAATAACAATATTTCTTTAAAGCATAATAATCACCAATCCAAATAACAAGAGTTTACAATTCAATATGTTTAAAAATAAAACCAAATTCAATAGAAATAAATTTGAACGTCCTATATATCACTCTCGGTGAATGGATCATCGTTACCATCACCGTTACCATCACCTTCAGTAGTATTTGGTGAGTCTATTGTGCTCTCGGAGTCTGGAAATTTTTGGCTCAAGAATTTTGCCAATTTCTTATAATTACGTTTATACGGTTCAAGTTCACTAACCTTTGCTCTCAATTCATTAATCTCAGTCGAGTTTTGTTTAGGTGTTGAGTCAGCTTGTTGAGATGATTTAGCTGCTCCTTTCATCGAATAATCTTTTTTCCTCATCACTAGCCCGACACCCACCTCCCATGCTGACTGTACTGTCTTCTTTCGGCCACAAACACTTTTTATGGCTTGTCTCTCAACCTCGTGCTCCATATCAGTAGTAATCTGAGTCGTTCCTTCATCTTTTAATTTATCAAGAGCCATCTGTTTATGCTTACAAATATTTTCCTAACATGATCGAAGGTATGAAAACAAAATTAAAAACTAGTTGCACCCAATATCATATTTGACAAAAAAAAAAAAAAAATCATAATCAAATGCTTTTAACAAAAAGATGCTTACATATTCATTACGTGCATGATCATTGAGCCATCCGTCTCCATCCCCGTCCTTCTTTTCTTTATAATGCAACTTATAATAAACTTCTAGCGGGCTAGCCGACGTTTGGGTCTCCGTATTTGTCTATAACCATATCTTATTAATAAAACCAGCAGAAAATTAAAGCCAAGAGCAAACATGTACTAAGACCAAGCGAGTGGTTCTACTAAATAAATAAAAACCAAGCAAATATATCAACTTTGTAAAAATACTAATTTTCAGACTCCTAAAATGACTTAGTAACAATACTGCCCACCATGACAAAGAGGGTTCACGTATACAGACTAGTAACGAGCAAAATAGCTTACTAGGCAACGTTTAGTAACGAGCAAAAGTCTTACCATTGAGTGCACAAGATTGGCTATCGAACGTGAGCCCCCTCTGCTTACATTAACTTGTTTCTTTCTGTTATCTTCCATCTTATCACTATAATTCTAGAAAATCAAAAGTCGGAAATGTATCATGGTTTGTAAAATGAAAAAAAAAAGGTTGACACTCACAACGATTATCTTTGATCTAGACCCGTTCCCAACACATGGACTACAATGACTGAATTACCACATACTTTAATCGAAGGTAACTGCAACTGTGGGAGCAGGAGAGTACTGGGCAAATGACATGCTCAACCTTAGTCCAAACACAGATATCAACATTCTAAATGAGATATCCTTAACCACACACGTATAGCATTGTCACGAAAAACCTATAGAGTTCTACAGAATATGATCATGTGAATGACAACTACCGACATTTTCTAACGTTAATAGCCCAAGTGAAATGTGCAGCAAGGAAATTCAGTATGCAATACTAAATTATAATGACAACATCAGCATATGATGACAAACCATGACACATTGCATGTCTGCATTAAAGAATGCTCATATTTAATATCCCAGATAGATACTGTTACTAACCTGGCCTTGACGGTATAGAGCTTTCACATTATCATCAATTTCACGAAGTGCAAAGTCCGCATCCAACAATGCTCCTTTCAAGTCTCCCAGTTTCAACTTGCAGGCCTGAGATACAGATATTTATTAACATTTTTAAGTTATTAAAAACATCCGGGGCACAATTCTACACAAATACAAATACACAGTCATGAAAGATGTGCTTCTGCCTAAAAGTCAACAGTTCAAGCACTTTTGCATGAGAGAAACTTATACAAGAAAAAGACATGTTTTTTCACTGGACTTTCTAACACACGATGATAAATAACCAACAGATGCATGATACGTTCATTAACCTATACAAAACTAGAGCAGATACGTGCCTTCTAATATTAGTACTACCATCTGTTTAAAAAATAATACTACATCTCATCTAAAGACAGTATGATGGCAACTAGAGGAGAAACATACCAAACCATGGCACTCAAAGACAGTCACCATGGTAATTCAACTATGATTAAATTGGTGTTTCCATACTAACCATGTACTCTCTCGTTTATTTCATCATTTAAAATCGACTTTTTAGCAAATGAAGTGATCAAACATTCTTAGGATTGAAGATGAAAACTTATTACCATTACCATTACCCCTCCCATCCCCCATCATCTCCACCAACTCCTCAAACTTAGCTTTCGCCCTAACCGATATCACCTTCTTCAAATAACTTACATAAACCTGCAACCCCTCCTCTTCCAAACCTAACGGCCAAAACAGCTTAACAAACCTCACAACACTCTCGTGATCTCATTGATCCACCGCATTCGCCAATTTCCTTCTAACTATCGCTTCCAACTTTCTCTTACTCTCAAACAACGTCTCTTGTTGCTCATTATCCTTACCACTATCCTTATACTTAACATCTATATTCAAAAAAGTCCTAACATAATTGGCACCACTTTCGTAATCCTCTACATCTAACGCTTTCGTAACACGGTCAATACAAGCACTCTTCTCAACGATAGCATCATTCCTAAGCAAAGTATCATTAACACGTGATTGAGCTAAATCAAGCTCACGCACTTTACCTGACACCTGATTAGCCAGAACACGCGTGGATTCGACATTGCATAAAACGGTATCGGATTTGAGCTTTACGAGGTCTAAGAGATGTGTTTGGGATTGGAGATTGGAGAGATGTTTGTCGAGATTGGGACGGTGGGAGAGGATTTGTAGGATCGAGTACTTCGAGCTTGATTGAGCTTGGTTAAAACAAGAACCTCTGTATGCTATACAAGCGTTTATGCGGAAACTAAACAGCAAGTATAATAAAGAAGAAAACTCTAAAGGACAATGATCCTCTATGGATCAGACTATGAACTAAGAATTGTGATATTGAATATTGAAAACGTTAAAGGCGTCCATAAACTCATAGACGGGTTTATCTTTTATACTAACAAGATGACCTAACCCTAACCCGTTCTACAAGAAAACGTGTGAAGAGATAAAGATCAATCTCTTCTAAAAATAAATCTTAACAAACATTCTAAATATACGGATAACTAACAATACTATCCGCAGCAACAACACTATCAGTAGGAACAAGATAACACTGTCGGCAGCAATGAGCTTGCAGCAGGAACCAAAGCTATCGGCAGGAACCAGCTTAACACTATCGGCAGCAACAATGAAACTCTTATTTCCCAGAGATCCTAACAATCCTCCCCTAATCTTGAGGTTGACTAGGTTAACCTGCAAGATTCCAATGTGATAAAGCTTTGAACTTCTCAGGCTTGAGGACTGCGACTTAGCAGCAACAATAAGTAGTAACCAGCAGCAACATCCATAACTTGCAAGATTCCAACTTCTATAGCATCCAGCAGCAACTTCAACAGTTCAGCAGGAATAGGAAATCTTCTTCAAAACATGTATACTGGTCACCATAACATTCACTTGAACTTGGCTGCTAATTATGACAATATGTACATCAAATCACTTAAGTTTCATACTATTCTCATCACATCCAGGTGTGTTAACTCCTGTGAGAGGTGAATCATTGAAAATTAATGGATTTGATGTCTCTTTACCAATAGCCATCACTACTGGAGTAGCCAATGTTTAGATGTGTTAGATCATGGTACATTGATAACCATCTGATTTAGTAGCAAATCAGCAACTATAAACGGATTTGACTTGTCTTTACCTGTAGCCGTTTGCTCAGGACTAGCCAATTCTTTGGTTTCAACTGAACCTTGGTGAATTGAATACCAAATATGGATACCAAATGTCTTTACCACAAACCATACTTTTGTGGACTAGCCAATCCTTTGGATCCCATAAGGGTTACATCCATGGTGAATTGAGAACCATTTTCTACTCTCAGAACTGAATCATGGGTGAGTTGAAGTACCCTATAGCTTTGAGCAAGCTATTACAGCTATCAACGGATTTGATAATCACACCAGAGCCGTACCCTCATGGTGAGTCAACTCTTTCTTGTCTGCAAGACATGGTGAGTTGAGTACCATTTATGGTGAAGGTGTAAACACCAACACTGTACCTGCAAGGTGTTGCTCAAAACCAATTTATTAGCACACAAAATATACAAGATTTTTTTTTTTTTTTTGAACAAAGAAAAACAAATCAGAAACACACCAAAAGAAAAGAAAGAAAATAAGAAAAGAAACCAAAAGAAAGAAAGATAGAAAAATATACAACAACAACAAGAACAATCCTCCCCTTGAGCTTCAATCCTCCCCTTAATCTGCAATCCTCCCCTTAAGCTGATGATCCCTTAGCTGCAAGTTGATCCTTGATGAATTTAACCAATTGTTCAGCAGTGGTTAAATCATTTCCAATTGTATGCTTGGGAACTCTGACCTTCTTGTGTTAGCATTCTCTTCAACACACCCTCAGATAAAGGATAAGAGATATCCACAAACATAGTCAGGAACTTGCCAGAGATGAGTTCCACAACATGAACATTGGAAGAAGGATATAATCTCCAAGAAAAGACTCTCCAGGATGATTGATTACCCCATACCAATTTAAGCTTGTCTCCTTCCAATGTATTCATCAAGACTTGTAAATCTCCCCAAAGCAGTAGGCCAATTCCAGTAGGAGTATGAGTTTGATAGTGATTATCCACTATCTTGTAAAGATGCTCCAAATCTTTCCTTTCAACTTTATTCAAGATCTCCCTTAGAAAAGTAAAGAATTTGACTGTCCCATTAAGAGAAAACCAAACATTGACTTCACCATCAGAAGTAGACCTAATCTCCCAGTGAGCAATATGACCCCAAGAGTGAATGGAATCACCTTCTGAATTACTATCTGAGTCAATCCTAATCAAATCTTGATCATCCACTTCAGAAATATCCATAGAAGAAGAATGATGAGAGAGACTCTTATGCCTTGTTCTTAACCCATATTGCAGGATAGGAACTGAGTGAGATGGTGCAGCAGAAATAGAGACATGATCAGCAGGAATACCAGCAGAAACAGGAACTTCTTGTGATGCCTCAGATGCATCTACATTAAGACTTGATGTACCAGACAATGTCTCTCCAGTCTTCATTTTCTTTGCACTATCAGATTCTACAGGTGAAGAAGCTCTTTTCTTCTTTTGTGGAATGTCTGTCAGTAATGAAGAATTTATCCTTGCATAGGTATCAAGGAACAACTTTTGGATCGCAACATCAGTCCACCCTTTGAACTCATTCAGCTTATAGTTAGCTTCATTCTTCAGATATACCTTCATAAAATGGATGTTATCTTTGTTTGTAGACATTTTAAATCTTGACCTTTGTCTTTCACTGATCCTCTGCATCAAGTCATTCCAAGTGGCTACATTATGTTTCTTTAAGATAAAAGCCTTGAGCAGATCTGACCTTACATCTGAATCCAACTCTGAATGTTGAAGAACCATAAAGCCATGAGCTCGAATAATCATGTCAGTATTCAACAAGTATTCAACTTGCTCACTGAACTCTTCTGAAGTAGTCTCAGCTATATCCCTCTCATCTACAGATAATTTCCTTGCAAGCTCCTCATCTTGAGCAACCTGAGCTAATCTAGCTTCTTCAGCAGCAATTTCTTGTTCATGCACCTTTTCAGCTATCTCTTCATCATTTTCAGTTGCTTCAGAAGGAATGATATTACTATCAGCAGCAACAGATGAACTACCAACAGTAGTAACAGGAACCTTAGACTCAGAAGAAATACTATCAACATCAGCAGGAACAGCAGAGTCATCAGCAGCAATGGTCCTAGTTTCAGTGGAGACCTGAGCTTGAGTAGTGATGGTGTGCTCAGAAGTGGTAGGTACTTCAGTATTTGCACCATCAAGAGAAACAGATGCTAGCACATTAAGCCCATCAAATATCATATCATCCTGATCTTCCTCAGACTCAGAAAGAATAACCCTTCTTTTCTTTTGCACATGACCAGCCTCCAATATGCTGATCCTTTCATTTAGTTCTTGGACAGTTCTACTAAAAGCTTCATTAGAATCCCTGAGCTCCTTTTCCAAATTCTCCACTTTCTTACTAAAAATCCTTTTTGTCTCATTAAGTTCTGACTCCAATGCCTCAATTTTCTTCACAGATCTGTCAAGTAACTGGGACATAGAGGTGAGATCAACAGCATCCTCAGCTCCACCAGCAGGAATACCTGAGGTATTAGGAGCTTCATTGGCTCTGGGTGGAGAAACATTAAATCCTTCCCCTGCATTGGTGTCATAACTAAATGGCTGCCTAGTAGGACTAGGAGATGAAAGCCTTGAAGAAGAAGGTAAATCCACAGAAGCTATTGGCTGAACACTGGGTGTTTCAACTGTGATGGTCTGTTCATTGAGCTCATCAGGATCATTAGATTCAGGAGTAGGTGTCACTGGTCTAGGTGATGGTGGTAATGGATCATCAGCAGCAACTGATGCAGATGCATCAGCAGCAACTGAAGGCCCTTCATCAGCTGCATTGGGTGATGGTGGGAGACTGACATTATCAGCAAGATCTGGGTTGTCAGCAGGATCAGGGTTGTGTAACATAGGAGGCAACAAAGGCAAATGTTGGCCAGTAAAGTTCATCTTCATCAAGGCAAACATTTTGGCAGTCAACCGATTTACAATCTTAGGGGATGTATTAATGGTCTGTACACCTAAGATGATTTGAAGAAATCTAGGGTACATCAAAAAGCTGTTTTTACCATTACTGATATTCTCAATCATTCCCTCAAAAATATATTTTGCCCAATTAAAGATCCTACCCTGAGATAAACAAACTAGACCAGATGCAATAGGACTTGGACATTGATCCTAACCACCTGTCTTAACACTAAGACACTGGAGTAAAGTATGAATCAGAAATCTCCATTGAGGAGACAACTTACTTTTCAAGAAAGTACAACTACCAGTAACAGGATAACCTATAGCTGCCATACCATCAGTAATATCTTGCCTTGAAAGATCATATTCCCCTTGCTCCTCAGGAAATTGAAGCTGTACCCGAATCAACTCCTCAGTAATAATCACTTCTTGATTATCAATGGTAGCAACAATATCATCTTCCCTTCCCACAATGTGTCTTACCTTAGCTATTCCCCAAAACTGTTTGACCAATGAATCATACACCGTCACTGGGCAATAAGTGAGGGCATAACGAATAGATGACCTACGAAGAAATGCTAGAACCTCATCATAACCAACACTTCTTGAAGAAGACTCCAAATAAGAAACCTTGTTATGATCATCCTTGTAACGAAGAGTTGTCATTGCGTTGAAGGAATGATTTAGGGTTTGAAATGGGAAAATTAGGGTTCGATAGGTTTTTGAGAATTTGAGATGAGAGAAGTGCAATTATACGTTGTGTTGCCAAAAATATCACTTTAAATTGCTGCAATTCTTTGCACGTAACATTGACCAATTAACTTAAGAAGGTTTGACCAATCGGCAGCAATATTTGGTCAATCGGCAGCAATAAGATCTTTGACCATTCGGCAGCAATGAGTTGGTTTGACCGCAGTCAACCTTCCGAACTTAGTCATTAAGAACAACTTACCCGAATTAAATCACAATACCAACCACCAATAAATTCGCACTAATCTCCATATCATTATATAACCCTCAAATCACATAACTTTATCATCACAAATCAAAAAAATCTTCAAAATCATGAGTTCATCTAAACAGCCAGTTATAGAAATCTCATCAGATTCTTCCTCATCCAGTGATTCAGGGTGGACCAACTACTTCCCCAAAACAGCATCATCCTCTAAAAACAAAGGTAAGGCCAAGGTTGAGGAGGATTCATCTGATCCTCTTCCATCTACCCCTTCTTCATTTGAGTACTTTAGCTCTGATGATGAAGATTCATCAGAGTTGAAGTCCTTGGTTTATTGTCAGGGTGAATGGGAGACATTCCCTCCCAATTTTCCCCTTACTGATGAGGATAGAGAACAGATGAAGAGAACAGTGGCTCTGCTTACTGAAGAGATGGAGAGAACAACTGCTGCCTTCTATAAAGTACCGGTACCAAAAGGCAAGGCTAATCTTCAAGAAGGCTCTAGCCGAGAGAAACCAAACCCTCGAAGTCGAAACAATCGACAACGTAAAGGCCAAGATCCAAGACAAAGGAAGAATCCCATCAGACTAACTCCCAAACCAACCCAGCCAGCTCCACAATCAAGCAACCCTATTCCACAACCAAGTCATCCAATTGCAAGGACACGCTCCAGAACACATCAAAGGCCAACTACCTCAAGCTCTTCAATTCCATCCCCTGAACCAAGACAGCCACTTCCAGTGATATTGGCACTTCCAGTCCCCCATGTTTATGAAGAGATCTGTCGCCAGAGAGGAAGGAGGTTCATGCCAGATAATATGGGTAAGGGTAAAGAGAAGATGGAATAGGTGGTAGGGATTAGGAAGATTGATGTTAGAAGGTTGGTATGATGTTTTGAATGATGTTGATAAGTAGCTTTTGAACCTTGTAACTGAATGTACTTATCTTTCTCATGATGAATCAAAATCACTGTCTTAAGATTAAATTCCAAGCATTGATATATGGAGAGCTGCAAAACAAAGTTAACTAACAAAAGACACTGAAAAACCTGCAAAACAAAATTAGAGAAACACAAGCATAAACATGAATGAAAAACAAGACAAAAATACAAGCATTAGCCTCCCCTTAGGCTAATGACATCCTTCAAACCAGCCAACATAATTACAACAACATGATTATCCAAACAGGACAATTACCAAGGATACCATGGAGAATAAGCCATTCCCCCTCCAAAGATTTGATTAGAATAGGCATGCCTGAAATCCCTCTAAAAATATGAAGAGGTACCAGCAGGAATGGTTCCCTGAGTATCCGCAGAAACAGAGGTAACAGCAGGAACAGGTCTATCAGCAGGAAAGGGAGTCCTATAAAGGTTCATTCCTGCTGCTTGTGGAACATATGGTGGTATGTGTTTAACATTTTTCCACAATGATCTGGCCTGTTGCTTCCCACCATTCATTCTTTTCTCATGATAATCACAGTCTTTAATGAGATGATATTGACTACCACACACAAAACATGTCTTCTTCCTAGCAGCCTTGTTTTTACTACAACTTTTCTTAATATGGACACCATTATCACTAGTGGAACTAGAGACCCAGTTGTTTTTAAAAGAATTAATTGAGCTGTTATCTGAAAAGGCTGATTTAGGAGCAGATTTACCATTAGTTGAACTTGAGGAGTAATGATATTTGGGTGTGGTTGACTTATCACTTGAGTCACATGAAACAAAGTCTTTAGACTCTGCTTCTGAGGACTTGTCACTAGAGGGACAAGAGACACAATCATTAGGTTCAGGTAAATCTTTTGACTTTTTACCATAAACCATTTGTGACTCATTGGAGTCAATGTCAGAGAGAGAGTGGACAGGGGCAGGCTTAAAGACTCCTCTGATAGGTGGAGGAACAACATTCATTCCTCCTTCTTTCACATACTTAACAGGTATTTGGTAGTCTACAGGTTCAGGATTAAAAACACTGTACTCATTAGGATCATAAAATTGATTTGGCCCTATCAGGTTACCATAACCTAAACCTCTTTTAGTTTTTGTAGACATAGAACTATCGACTAGCTTGTTTAGGTTTTTAGATGAATCTTTCCATTTATCAAACCTAGCCAAGGCATTATCTAATTTAGATTGCAAATCCTGTTTCTCTAACACCACCTTAGCTTTTTGAGACTCAGTATGTTTAAGCTCATTAGAGGTGTTTTTCAAGTCCCTCTCTAAAACTCTTATCTTTTCCTCATAAGCTAACTGATTCTTTTGAAACCAAACTTTTTGCTTTTCTAATGTTTTAACTGCCTTATCATAAGCTTGTACCTTAATAAAGTATTCATTATACTTAGACTTCATGTCATCATATTCATTATTAAGAGTTGAGTATAATTCTTGACAGGCAGGATTACATCTTTGTACCTGAGACGGGAATCCCAACAGAGCATATTCTTCCACATTATCTTTTGTTTTATAGGATTCACCTTTATCACCTTTATCAGTCAGCTTTTCCATTGACTTATTTTGGAACAAACTCCTAATCTTCATTGCACACATTTCAAATCTATCACCTGACAGCAGCGAAATTGTGAAAAGATTCAAGAAATACAACTTAACAATGTTTCCTTCTTTATCAGAGATCCTTACCAGTCTCTGATACCACTTGTAGGATCGAGTACTTCGAGCTTGATTGAGCTTGGTTAAAACAAGAACCTCTGTATGCTATACAAGCGTTTATGCGGAAACTAAACAGCAAGTATAATAAAGAAGAAAACTCTAAAGGACAATGATCCTCTATGGATCAGACTATGAACTAAGAATTGTGATATTGAATATTGAAAACATTAAAGGCGTCCATAAACTCATAGATGGGTTTATCTTTTATACTAACAAGATGACCTAACCCTAACCCATTCTACAAGAAAACGTGTGAAGAGATAAAGATCAATCTCTTCTAAAAATAAATCTTAACAAACATTCTAAATATACGGATAACTAACAATACTATCCGCAGCAACAACACTATCAGTAGGAACAAGATAACACTGTCGGCAGCAATGAGCTTGCAGCAGGAACCAAAGCTATCGGCAGGAACCAGCTTAACACTATCGGCAACAACAATGAAACTCTTATTTCCCAGAGATCCTAACAGGATTGTTTCGAGATTAAGATCAATGTGGCGTTGGAAGGAGATGCATTCGTGGAGGTGACGTGTCATGGTGGTTATGTCGGTTAGGGTTTTGATTTGGGATAGGGATTCTGGTGTGCCAAATTTGATGGAGGAGGGTGAGGTGGGGTGGGATTCAGGTGATTGGGATGGAGTTGGCGACAGTGACATCATTCGTGGTGGTGGATCCGATATCTGCAGATCGGAATGTGTAAGAGTGAAGAAGAAGAAGATAGCTGGTTGTGGTGGTTCGTGTAAGAGTGAAACGTGAGAGGAGATGAAGATGATAAGTTTGTTAATAGTTGGATACTTGGATGGATGGAGGGATAATTTGACTTTTGGGGAAAACTTAGAGTGGGACAACTGAAAATGAGAGAGGGAAATTCTATTTTCTTTAGAGGTAATCTAATTTATATATTTTACAAACCAACTAGTTTTAGAACTTATAAATGCACGGGGTTTAGCCAGATATTATAACAGGTAATAATTTTTTAATAATTTTATTTTGAAGTTAAATATTGTGACAATTCATAAGTAATTTATTTTAAGATTAAATATAATACAATTATAACTCGTACGTCTATTAGTAGCCGATTTGAACAGGGTGTTAATGGTTTACTAATCTACAATCATTAAGTTCTGAGCTAATCATTAACGTGTTGTTTATCTGATACATGATGTTGTTCCATGCACAAGTGGGAGAAATCTTAATTGTGTGCAAGCAACAACACAAAGGAATATGATTTAAAGGATTCTCTTGAATGCAAGGTAAGAGAATTAATGTTCTAATGTGATTTATTCACATCTAATTTATAGAACACTTGGAATTAATATCTAGCGTAAGTGAGACATTGACATAGATATTAATGACAAGGTAAATTACATACTTTCATTACTAGCAGAATAACTGATGTAATGAAACTATGTTAATTTGCAAGTTCTAAATTAGATCCTTATTAGAACAAGTGTCAATAAGATAATGAGATTACTTCAAACTAAATATTTATGTATTATTGAAATGACATAAATAAATGAAGTAATCCAATACTACTTCAAAATTGAATGTTTATGTATTCTTGGAATGTCATAAATATATGAAGTAATAAATTAACTGGAAATACTATTGAAACCATATTGTGGTGTTCATGATTACTTTAGTTTTGTATATTTATATTTTATTGTAAAGATATAAATATGAAGTCTTTTAATTGTTACAAGACTTATAATAAAGTAAGACGTTAACGTGTTATGTTTTTTAATTAAGACATATACAAGAAGTCATTGAGTTGATCAATGATTTATAACGTGAATTGGGATTATAACAGTTTATGTCTTCTTATTAAGACATGGACATGAAGTGACTTGGTTAAAAGTACTTATGTTATATAGCATGTAATTGGCTTGGAAATTCTATTATACCATTAAGCTGATTTAGTTGGTAAATAGATAAACCAAACAAAATATATTTATCTTACGTATTGTAAGATTGTTTTACAATATAATCCTAATAAAATACATAATGGTTATGGTATGTTCAGTTAGGAAAATCAAACTCTTGTTATATTGTTTGATTAAAGATAACTATATTTTCTATTCTTCCAAAAGTTATCAAGGTTAGAAAATTGAGTATGCAATGTATATACTCAATTAGACTCCAACCTAGAAGATTAATAAGACACCATTTATTATGGATTGTGATGAATCACATTAAGTCTTAAAATTGAAGTTCAGAATTTGTTAAACTGCTTTTGAGTAGGTTATTAACAAACTTCATGTAAGAAACTGTCAATATGTATTTGTAATGTCCCAAAAGAGAACAATTTTGTGTTGCTCTACTTGCTAAGTATTTATGGATAGTCTATAAATTGCTAAAGGCAAGTGAGAGTTTTATCTTGAAAAGATAAAATTACAAGATACATGATCTTCTAAAACACACTAGCAATTGTCATGCTAAAGATTAACATGTAAATGTTAAATCTCAATATGAAGGAATTCTCATTCATAGATCCGCTAGGATATCTCAAATATTTGTATAATATGTTGAGGATTATGAGTTACAGGATTATAGTAAACCTGTTGATAAATTGCAAATGTTGAATTTGGCAAATTACTGATACTATGAATGCTTAGATGCAGTCCAGGAAGATAACTAGTTTTGGAAACTTAGTTAATCTTGAACTCTATAGTTACACTATAGAATGATGATGAGTTTCTACAAAGGAAATGGAAATCCTAGAGATTTAAATTCCTGGGTAGAAATCATAATGGACTATTCTGTATACATATTTAATGTATTAAAAGATTATCAAACACACTTAAGCAATTAACTGTGATTGAAATTCTGTATAGGCACATTAAATGTATAAAGATTATGATTATCATTCTTAGTTTCATTTATATGAAATTAACAATGGAATATCAAAACTCTTTCTCGGATAATTACTTGTGCAAGGACGATAAGTAAACTGAAAGGAGTATTTGAGTTCAAATAATCTTTGGAAGTATACAAAATGCAATCATTTATGAATGGATAAATGCATGCATCTAGGAGTTACACTTATGTTTGATTATTAAATCATAGTTTTGATTTATAATTAAAATAAGACAATCTCTTAATATTCCTAAAAGCTAGTGGGAGTATTATATTTATTTTCTTATTTCATGTATGCTGTATAACATATAGGAAGAAGCGTTCCATTAACATTAAAATGTTAAGTCTTAGTTTGGAATGAAACTTCATTATGGAAATTTAGAAAATAAGCATACAACCTTGAAATATATGTTTATTATGATAAACATAAGCGGTAAAAGTATTGATTCTAATAAACATGATTATACTATTAGAAAGTCTAGATAGATACATATCTTTGAAAAGATATGACATGAATAAATCTAAGTTTGATGCAAGGATTTTTCATGTACATCATGTTGTTTGTTGTATCATGCTTGATGAAAGATGATTTGACAACATTAATATCTAATTGAAAGTTATTAGATAACTAAGTGTAATGGATATGGTTGGATTTAGAATTAACATCCTCATCCTGGAATAGCTCCTAAATTCTAAATAAGAACCATATATTGCAATTGTTGCGTAATTGATATAGCCAATAAAATTTGGAAAGATTTGAAGGTATCAAACATTACACAATGGATATTAAAGTTTACGGGATTTTAAAGAGCATATTGTTGTTTGCATACAATGATGCTGATAAGATTGAGATGACACTCAATACTAGTCATGGTAGGATTTCATCCTAGTTAATGGCCATGTGTACTAGTTATGCTTAACTGTAAGCATAGTTGCATTTTACATTAAAGAATTAGAATACTTTAAACTATAAAAGGTTTGATAGTTTGCTTGTCATAAATTCGTGGTTGAGGATGTCACGTATTTGTGAAATATTATGTGGCATTATCAAGATAATTGATAGCATACATACAAGAACTTCATTAATTGAATTCTTAAAATAAGTATTCTCAAAATTCACATAGATCAAAATTAGTTGAATTATCATGCATTGATCTATTTTAGTGTTTGGATAATGGGATGTTATTGAACAGTTATTATTTTAATGAAATAAAATAATGGTTATGTTTATTTATCATTTTCTTAATAATATATCCTATATTTGCATGTTTATATCCTTGAATATATTTATATATTCTAAACTGTCCGTTGCCGGTTAATGATATGGGAATGTCATTAAATTAAGGTAAATCTGAGTATTGGTATAATATACTTGAAAGTATATTGATTCGTTGTCATACCAATTTCACGTGATATTCAAATTGTTTGAGTATAGGACCAAATCCAGCCACATGAGTTTACTTTATGGATCTTGTCATTAAGTAAATCATGAGTATATAGTTATCCTCAGACTTGAGATGCCAGATAACTGTCATGCATGTAGTGCATTTCTTTGATTCAATCTAACGCTATACGTAACGGGTAGCTATACGGATTGTTTTGGGAAGCGTTGCGAAGTGCATGTGTTATGCTCGTAGTCAAGATAGAATTTGTTCCTTCAAACTGTTTGAAGTTTAATACTGCTGGGCCCCTCGTAGGGTTGGCAAGATGTTTGGGTGGCCATGCCCAAGATCTCCCCTGAATATGTTCAGAAGATTTGGTAATCTTGCTCAATCATAAACAACGAGAAACAGAATTATTAATAAAGAATGACTTAGATCCATATCTTTATTAATGTGGTATTAGAAACAAAAGGATGCCTATGATGATTTATCATCGAATGGTTTTTTTCCAGGAGAACCAACACCCGAGTTGTTCTGGGGGCATTGGCGTGTTGCTAGACGCTAACCAATGTCATTACCCTTTTAATAGATTTCCATGTGGGAGCTGTTAGAGTTTTGGAAAAATATTAAATCGTGTATGACTAGAATCGAACCCGGGACTGAGGGATTGCACACTTTACGTATGAATGATCAAAGGAATAATTAATATATATAACTATTATATATTTTAATTATTTGGACACAAAATATGGACTAACGGACGTTAAAGTAATTAACAGAATTGACTAATGACTGTTAGTAAATAAAGGAGGGGGTTGAGTGTCAAGTTTTGGAACTTGAGGATGTATTAGACTCAAACTTGGAGAACAAGTTTGGAGGCTATAAATACACCCTCATTAGCTCCATAAAATTCGACACAAAACATAACCTAAAAGGTCAGACGCATAATAATAACACTAAAAGTCAATCGACTTTACTGATATACTGTATATATATATATATATATATATATGATATATCGTACTATATGACATGATCATATCTATGACATGATGATCTTTGACTTGTGGGAAAGACTAGCAGTAAATCATGCATGATCTTGAATATAAGCATGTGTATAGTACGTACAGTATTGATCTTTGTCTAATATAAACATGTGTATTGTACAACATGTTTATATTCTTTCCTTTACTTCTTGAATACTTCCTCCGTCCCTAAATAAATGTCCACTTGGACTTTTTGCGGTCTTTATTATTCAACTTTGACCTTAAATATTTTTGTTTGTGTTATATAATACTTGATGCAAATTATACCAATGAAAAATACTTTTAAAACTCAATCCATTCATATATTTTGCATCAAGTATTATATAACACAAACAAAAATATTTAAGGTCAAAGTTGAATAATAAAGACCGCAAAAAGTCCAAGTGGACATTTATTTAAGGACGGAGGGAGTATTAGATTCAAGGTTTATTAAACAAAATAGTTTTGGTTTAATAAATTGTGTTCATTCACTAGCATCAACCTTTGGTTGCTTTTATAGTACGTGTGTGGAAGATCTCGGATATAACATACTTTTGTTATTCATATTGGATTGTGGAACAAAAAGGTAAGGGGTTCCACCTTAATCCAGTTTGTTCTTGTTTGATTGATCTAGTGAAGGAGAAAGAAGATTTGATCCTTGTTCTTGCTAGGATCATAACGGTACGTTCCTATTTATTTTTTGGTATTACATTATATATGTTAATTATGATCCTTGCTTCCGCGAATTGTGTGCTTTGATGTTTATGGTTATTTATTTATTTGAATGTCAAGTTATCTAAAACCAATAGTGGCATCACGAGCCGTTTAACATGTAATTGTAATTATCGAAACACATAATTAAAATCAAATCTTGTTTGGATTTACATGTTCATATGTCGAATTATTTTTTTTAGGGTTTTTACTAGATCTAAAATAAAAAATTCGATCATAATTTAGGGGGGGGGGGGTTTCGACCCTCTTTAATAAAAAGCTAGTTTTGTAACCCTAAATTAAGAACATGTGTTTATGTGATTATTTGAATAAAGGGTTACGTTCCTGTTTGATCCATGATTTTTCATGCAAAGAAATCATGGATTAGGGTTTGTTTTACATGCTACATGTTTTAAATAAATCTAAAATTAGGGAAGACCTAATCTATTAAATTAATGAATCAGTTATGTGCAATGTGGTATTTAATTATTAAAACTTACGCGGTCAATTGTTGGCGTCTGTGGTCCATTGGGTACAATGCGCTCGAAAACCAATGGGAGTTTTATTAATTATATACATAATAATTACACATATAGGTTATTAATAGGATTTGTTAAAAGGTTTTCATGTGGCTATATGATTTAATTGTTAAGATTATATGCGTTATTCGTGTTTTTTTAATTTTGTTGAAATTACTTGTCTTATTTGTTTAAATTATTCATGATGTTGAGGTACTAGGAGTTGACATAAATGCCATGTTCCCAGTATTAGAAGTAGTACCTCCATTCTTCTTCAAATCTTGCTCCACAATCTTAAAGTTGCTATAAAAATCTATCAGCTCCATTGTATCAAGGTCTGGCTTATTCTTCCAGACAACAACTTGCATAGCCCACTCTTCTGGTAAGCTTCTCAGAAATTTTGAGTTCAAATCTTCTTGAGGTATTTCAACACCAAGAATAGCAAGTTGACTCACAATATTCTGAAGCCTATTAAACATATGGTCAAGAGATTCATTGTTTGTAGAGGAGAAGTTTTCAAACTGCTGCTTGAGCAGTGTCTTGTGGGTTTTCTTGGTGGCTTCATTTCTACCATATCTGGCAATAATAGCTTCAAATAATGACTTGGCATCTTTGAACTTGCTAAAGTTTAGAAGTTGATCATTGGGAATGGTCATCATCAACATGCTTCTTACTTTAAGTCATTTTTCTTCTTTATTCTATCTTCTACAGATGTTGGCTTTGTCTGCAGAGTTGTCACCATTTTTCCGTCCACTGTTGATGAAATGGTTGTAGGCTGGTAAGAGTTTCCATCTTCAATGATTTCCCAAAGTGCATACTCTTGCACTTGGAAATATTGCTCTATCCCCAGCCTCCACATCTCAAACTCATTCTGTTTAAGCATGGGTATTTTTGCAGCAACATTGGTTTGAATAGATTCAATGTCCATTTCTTATTTTTCTTCTTCTAAATCAACTATATCAGCCTTGCTCTGATACCAACTGAGAGGATTCTTCGATACACTGGTAAGGTGGTTAAACCTTTGTTGCATTGTGTATGTGATAAGTTGAGTAAATATGATCAAGTATGCGGAATCTACTTAATCACACTTAGAAGGTTATTTGTGTTATGGAAATGGAACAGTTATGCTTGTGTATATTGAACAAAGAACATGCAATGTTAACACCAAACGATTCAATATTATTCAAGATAATACGAGTGATCTTCACTATCACTAGGGTTACAAAACCTTGAATCTTATATTTCTATGACTTGTGATATATGTGTTTGTTCTATGTTCTTAAGAGTTATGATCTAAGCACTTAATTATTCACTCACTATTAGTCACGCACATATATCTAGTCTAAGATTTCTCTTTTATAGTTCAAGAGAGATCTTTACAATACTATCAAGTCTAATCGAACACATGCTTTGAGAGTGTCAGTCATTAAGATACAACATGTATCTATGTTTATAACTTGTTCTGTGAATATAACATAATGACTGATCACATGGGGTAAGATATTATCTACCGTGTATTGTTGACTTTAATACACATAATATCTTTGTATACTTATCTACTCAGCAGCAGAATCATTCGATAGTTATCCACTTAGCAGTAGAAAGTTCTTCACCAGTAGCAGAATCATTCAGCAGTAGAATATTTAACCCTGGCAGCATAATCAAATGCTCTAGCAGTAGAATGATACTTAAGAGTATTTCTTGAGCAGAACCCGATATTAATCTTCCTGAATATTTAATTCCCAACAGGTTGGTAGTGCCAACTTGTCAAACGAACGCATTTCATTTGATCCATATCAGAGTGTCTGACAAAACACTCAGTTGGGGCATTTCATTTCAGTCTAGCTTCGGGGTCATGAGCTTAAGAGCTAATGTATCATTTTTATGTGGCATTGTTTTGTCATACACTTTATACTTGTGGTTACCGTAGAAGCATTTCATTTACATAAACCTATGAACTCACCAACATTTTTGTTGACCATTTTTAGCAATGTATTTTCAGGTAAATAAGGTATCGCATGTTGGCTTGCATATGGGCATACTATGGAGTCGCGGTGACAATGCGTCTCACTTTATTTTTATGCACTTACTTATCGTTTGATTTGTATGAACTTGATTTCCGCAAACTTGAAACACCTTTTGGGACCTTGTTTTGTAAACTTTGAATATTTTAAATGATCAAACGATGTGTTTTCTAAACGACACTTTAGGTCATTTAATATAACTGTAACTGTGGTGCTATGATCAGTCACGCCCTCAAATGCTTCATTCCGCTGCAAGTCATGTAATTTGGGAGTGTGACAGATTGGTACCAGAGCAAAGGTTATAGCGAACTAGGTTATCCTTAATACCCTAGACTATAACTACACCATCATAGCATCTCATCATTGTAGCATAAGTGCATATTCATTGTACATGCGATTTCATACATACATCATTTGATCATAACTTGCATTATGTAAATGCTTATTTACTTTTATTTCGCATTGATTGTCACAGAGATGTCTTCAGACTCGCACCCTATTGTTATTTCCTCATACTCCGAGTCAGATGAGATTTCCTCACTACCCTCCATTATACTAGAGTCGGTTACATCATCCTCACTACCTACTATCATTCTGTCATCAGTGGAGCCTACTCCACAGTCATCACGTGTGTTATCTGAGGCCGAGACAGAACCTTTTGAGGAGGGGGAGGTCGCGCCTACACCACCTGTGTCGCAACCGATTCGTCGTGGGCGTGCAGTCATTCCAGTTATCCAGCCAGGAGAGTTTATACCCTATGGTCAGATTTACCGTGTACGTCCAGATGCACCGCGCATGAAGCGCACCGCTGCTAAGCGAGTTCGTCGTCCTATGGTCAGATCACGAGTTGCATTCATATCCTTACCACCACCATCATCATTTACTTCAGTTAGCCATGCCATTGTGCCTACTAGATCCCATTCACTCAGATGTCGCGCTATCACGCAAAAGAGAGTTGCTTTTCGTACCCCATTGTCACCATCATCACCATTACCATCCCTATCATCATTGTCTCCATCATTACCATCCCTACCAGTATCTATGGCACTATCAGCACCAGTTCATCCCAGGGATCCTACTCCTATGTCCGACCTACCGCTCAAAAAGCGGGCACGGCTCGATATCCCATCACTAGACACTACAGAGACGACAGAGACTGCACCACCCAGCAGATTCGAGGTTGGTGAGAGTTCGAGAGCTGCTACTGCCAGACTACTTACTGCTGCTACACTTGACTCGCGACTAGATCATCTGCAGGGAGAGATTGACAGGGCATTAGGCCATATAGAGGAGATACCAGTGAGCCGGATTGAGGCTATAGAGGAGGAGATTGAGGGACTGGTAACAGGCAGAGTTTCCATAGATGTTTCATATCAGGGATTGGAGGCCCGACAGCTAGAGAGTTCTGAGCTTATCACCCAGCTGAGGCAGGAGATGCCGGAGTTATTTGATAGAGCACAGATGTCCCAGGAAGAGCATCACCGTCAGGCCGGTGAGTTAGCTTAAGTTCAGGCTAGGATTTCTGCATCAGAGAGTAGGGAGACTGATCTTCAGCTTCGAGTTCAGCACTTAGAGGAGATTGTTGTTACTATGACTAGCGATCTTCAGAGGATTAGTCGTCGACTAGGTGGAGCACCAGGGGGTGCCTGGTGTTAGACTGTTATCATGTAGCTTGTACTATTATTTTCCGAGTCCCGGGGTGTGGGACATAGTTTAGAACTTGTTGTCTTTTGCTTGTAGTACAAACAAATATATCAAGTGTGACTCTACTATGCAGGATTTGTTGTGCTATTTTATGATATCGGCCTACGTGGACCAAAATTTTCATGTATTATATTCATGTGCGTTGAGATTATATTTATGATAACCATGAAATATCATGCTGTTATTGTTTCTGATTTTCATTTCATTGTATTTATACATGTTGTGGTTGTATTTATACATGTTGTGGATGTATAAACTTGTTGTGGTTGTATATATTGTGTATGATGATCATTTCTATTGTGAGTTCTCATTGTGTTTTCTTTTGTGATTGTGAAGAATCATGCCACCCAAAAGAGCTACTACCGCTATGACGCCTGCTCAGGTCAGAAAGCTTGTTGACGACAGTATAAAGGCAGCATTAGTGAGTGAAAGAGCTGCTGTAGCTGCAGCCGCTGCTGAAGCTGCTTCTCGGGCATAAACCGAAGAAGCTACCAATGGTACTAATGGACGTAAATGTACGTACAAGAACTTCAAGAGTGGAGATCCACCAAAATTCAAGGACACTAAAGGGGCCACTGCCATGATTTTTTTGTTCGAGAAGATAGAGTCTGTGTTTCTCCTATGCAACTGTCCAGAGGAGTGCAAAGTAAAGTTTGCTACTAGTACACTTGTTGAGGAAGCTATGTCGTGGTGGAATTCGTATGCAAAGCCCATGGGAATGGAGAATGCTCACAAGCTTACATGGGATGAGTTCAAGAAGTTGTTAACTAAGAAGTTCTGTCCACACACGGAAGTAAAGAAATTGGAGACAGAGTTTTATGAGCTAGTGACAGCAGGAAATGATATCGAGACATATATCAGGAGGTTTCAGGAGTTAGCCGCATTATGTCCGACTATGGTTCCAGACAATGAGAAGCTGTTAGAAAAATTCATTGGTGGACTACCCAACAACATCCGTGGAGATGTGATTTCTTTTGACCCGCAAACATTGGACGAGGCAATCAGAATGTCTCAGAAACTTATGGCTCAGATAGTGAAGAAAGGAACTACTTCAAACAACAACAACAGCAACGCCAACAGTAACCGTAACTACAACAACAATTCCAACAACTACCGAAACAACAACTAAAACAGTAACAGGAACAATTCCAATAATAAAAACAACAACAAAAGGCATTGGGACAACAACCAAATTAGAAACACTACTCAACCACCACCCAAGAGACAAGAAACTGCAAAGGCATATGCTGCAAGTTCAGCTGAGAAAAGAGGTTACAATTGTACTTTACCCAAGTGCAACAAATGACAAACCCGTCATAACCTTGGAAATTGTCCAAATCCATGTGGTAACTGCAAGAAGGTTGGTCATTCGACCAGGGATTGCAAAGCTCCGTGTGTGGTTGATAATCAGAAACCCCAGTAACATGTTTTGGTTGTGGAGAAGTAGGACACTTCAAGAATAAATGTCCAAAAGGAAAGAATCAGGGAAACAGTAACCAAGGTGGAACAACTAGAGGAAGAGCTTATGTCCTTGGAGGTGAAGATGTCAGGGAGGACCCAAATTTCGTTACGGGTACGTTCCTTGTCAATAATCGTTATGCATCCATTTTATTTGATTCAGGAGCCGATAGAAGTTTTGTTTCTATTGCATTTGCACCTTTACTCAACATTAAACCAACCACATTAGACACTCCTTATCACATCAAACTAGCTAATGGTTCTTTAGTTGGCAGCAACACCATCATCCGTGGTTGCACTCTCAACTTTCTAAATCACCCATTCAATATAGATCTCATGCCCGTAGAACTTGGAAGTTTCGACATCGTTATCGGTATGGATTGGTTACCTCGACATCATGCAAGGATCATTTGTAATGAAAAAGTTGTTCATCTTCCTTACGACGTTGAAACATTGGTCATTCGTGGTGAGCGAAGTGGAACTAGACTCAGTATCATTTCATGCATCAAAACCGAGAAGTACATAAAGAAAGGCTGTTATGCTTTCTTGGCTCATATCACAGAAAAGAAGTCGGATGAGAAGCGACTTGAAGACGTACCAACTGTTAGAGATTTTCCAGAAGTCTTTCCTGAAGACTTACCAGGACTTCCACCCACTCGTGAAGTAGAATTTCAGATTGACTTAGTGCCAGGAGCTGCACCAGTTGCGCGAGCACCTTATCGACCCGCACCTTTAGAAATGCAAGAGTTGTCTAACCAATTGAAAGAACTCTTAGACAAAGGATTCATTAGGCCGAGTTCCTCGCCTTGGGGAGGACCGATCTTGTTTGTGAAGAAGAAAGATGGATCTTTCAGAATGTGTATCGACTATCGAGAGTTAAACAAATTAACAGTGAAGAATCGTTATCCACTTCCCAGGATCGACGATTTGTTTGATCAATTGCAAGGTTCCAGTTATTACTCCAAGATCGATTTGAGATCAGGTTACCATCAGCTTAGAGTTCGGGAGGATGATATCCCGAAGACAGCATTTAGAACTCGGTATGGTCATTATGAGTTTCAGGTAATGCCGTTCGGACTGACCAACGCACCAGCTGTGTTCATGGATCTCATGAACAGGGTGTGCAAGCCATATCTGGATAAGTTCGTGATAGTATTCATTGACGATATCCTGATCTACTCGAAGAGTGAAGAAGCACCGAGAACACCTCAGAACGATCTTAGAACTACTCAGGCAGGAGAAGTTGTATGCCAAATTTTTGAAGTGTGATTTTTGGATCCGAAGAGTACAATTCCTTGGTCATGTCATTGATAGTCAAGGACTACAGGTTGATCCTACAAAGATCGAGGCTGTTAAAGATTGGGCGACGCCCAAGACCCCCACAGAAATTCGTCAATTTTTAGGACTTGCCGGATATTATAGAAGGTTCATTGAAGGGTTTTCTAAGATAGCTAAGCCATTGACCAAGTTGACGCAAAAGAATCAGAAGTACGAATGGGGAAAGAAACAAGAGACCGCTTTTCAGTTATTGAAGCAGCAACTTTGCAACGCGCCAGTTTTGGCACTACCAGAAGGGATTGAAAACTTCATGGTATATTGTGATGCTTCACATAAAGGACTTGGAGCAGTTTTAATGCAGAACGAGAAGGTGATAGCTTATGCATCCCGACAGCTTAAGATACATGAGAAGAATTACACCACACACGATTTAGAGTTGGGTGCAGTGGTTTTCGCACTCAAGATTTGGAGGCACTAACTTTATAGTACTAAGTGTGTAGTATTTACAGACCACAAGAGCTTACAGTATATACTTGATCAGAAGGAACTCAATATGAGGCAACGTCGTTGGTTGGAATTGCTTAGTGATTACGACTGTGAGATTCGATATCACCCGGGAAAAGCCAATGTAGTGGCAGATGCACGCCGGAAAGAGAGACTCAAGCGTTTGAGAGTCAGATCATTGGGAATGACGATCATTTCACCACTACCATAAAAAATCCTTGAGGCTCAACTCGAGGCACTCAAGGAAGAAAACCTAACAAGTGAGACACTCAAAGGAATGCAAGAGAACGCAAACGGTTTAGTAAGGAGATCAGACGGATTATTATGCTTCAAGGATAGAAGCTGGATACCTCTCTATGGTGGAATGCGAGAGTTGATTATGCACGAATCGCACAAGTCAAAGTACTTCATTCACCCAGGTTCTGATAAGATATATCAGGATCTCAAGAAGCTTTATTGGTGGCCGAATATGAAAGCAGAGATAGCTACGTATGTCAGCAAATGTCTTACTTGTACTAAAGTAAAATCCGAGTACCAGAAACCATCAGGATTACTCCAGCAACCGGAAATTCCACAATGGAAATGGGAATGCATTACAATGGACTTCGTCACTAAACTTCCCAAAACAACAGGCGGTTACGATGCTATTTGGGTAATCGTTGATCGTCTCACCAAATCAGCCCATTTCATTCCAATCAAAGAGACTTATTCCATGGATCAGCTCACTAGACTTTCCGTCATGGAGATAGTCTCAAGGCACGGAGCACCAATTTCCATCATTTCCGACCGAGACAGTCGCTTTACTTCAAACTTCTGGAAATCATTGCAAGATTCATTTGGGACTAAATTAGACATGAGCACTGCCTACCATCCTCAGACCGATGGTCAGAGCGAGAGAACAATTCAAACATTGGAAGACATGCTCAGGGCGTGTGTGATTGATTTCAGAAATGGTTGGGCTAACCATTTGCCATTGATCGAGTTCTCTTACAATAACAGCTATCACACGAGCATAAAGGCAGCACCATTTGAGGCACTCTATGGTCGCAAGTGCCGGTCCCCAGCAGTGTACATAACACGTTTCATGTCTCAAACCTCAAGAAATGTCTTTCAGACGAAACGCTCGTGATTCCATTGGAAGAAATTCAACTCGACGATAAGCTCAATTTCGTCGAGGAGCCCGCAGAAATCATGGACCGTGAGGTCAAACAGTTGAAGCAGAGCAGAATTCCTATCGTCAAAGTTCGCTGGAATTCTCGAAGAGGTCCTGAGTTTACTTGGGAAAGGGAAGACTAGATGCGACTCAAATACCCACATCTTTTTACCGAGTCCACTCCAGAGACCAACACCAGCTGAATTCAGGGACTGAATTCCTTTTTGGGTGGGCGACTGCGACAAATCACAATTTCATGTCATTTTCCAAACCTCGATAATTTACTATTCATAAGTTACTATTCATCATTTACTATTCACCGATCACTATTCATCTTTTTTGAAGTCAGTTTGAGACTTTGAGAAGTTTTCAAAAAATTTACTATTCATGAAACACTATTCATTCCATGAGGGAAATCACTATTCATGATTATCAATCATCATTACGTAAACTAGGTTTACGGGTATCCAAATGCGCGTAACCAGTATGGTTTAGCTGCGTATTCATGCATCATCAGTAAGGACACGTCATATAGACTAGAGTAGTCTACATATCATCAGTAACATCATTATCATGTTAGGTCATGCACGGTTTGTGTGAATTTCATTAACGTATGTTCAATTATTTAATAAACGTTACCACTCAGTTATTACTACTAACATTATACCCGATACTCCCGTCAGTGATCATAACATATTTTCATACTCAGTATAATGATATAAAGATTATATTATTACTTTACCCGGTGTTTTTAAATCAATTGCTATATTTTCCGTTAGGAGCTTATAACTCCGTCGGTTTGCGATATTTCAACCCGATAATTTCTCTAACACCCGATTCTTGCAAGGAATATGATTTTACAATTTTTACAACTTCGTCGTATTTTATTTTACCTCGTCACGATTTATTTCTAGTTAACTCGGTACCCGGTAACACCTAATGTATACACTAAACAACTAATACTTAGCTAATGGGGGACACAAGCCTTAATTAAACATCAAATCCCTTTCTTTTTCTTACATGTGCCCCCCCCCCCCCCCCCCCCCCCCCTCTAGCACCCCAAATTCTCCATGCATACTTGATTAGCTTACATCCCATTAATGCTAAGATGCCATATGTTTTGGGATTTATTTTCACTAACACATACAAGCATAATCTAACTAGCAAAAACTTCTCCATATTCTCTCTTTTCCTTCCACTTTGTTCGGCCAAATCAAGAACACCAACAATAATCCATAAATTTTTGAAGATCAAGTATTAAACATGTCTCATTTACATTCCTAGCTAGGATTTTGAAATGAAAATCCCTAGGTTTCTTATACATTTCACTCCAAATCATCTCAAATCTTCAAGTAAGCTTCAAGAACACTTTTTAATCTTTTCATACTTTCATTTGTTATATTTTCAAGTTATATTATTACCTAGTTATGCAAATATACATGTTAAACATACCACTTGTTACTCATTTATAAACATAGATCTATGGATTTTTAGTGTAATCATCATGAGATCCACCATTGTTGGTGATGTTTAGGACCCCATGACACCCTAAGAAGGTTTATGGTAAGATTAGATAGGTTGTGTTGTTGATTTGAAGTGGTTTGATTAAGTTTTGAACTAGTCTTGAACCTTAAACATTGATTTTTCAACAATAGAAATAGGTGCTGTCCATTTTTGTGAAATCTGGAAATCTCAGAAAATATTGAACTATTTTGGCCTTCATATTCAGAAAATTCTTTCAAAAACGAAACCGTGGCCGCTTGAATCACTAAAAACCGACTTACGACGAGAAAGTTATGATTTTTCAAAATTTGACGACGAAAAACTAAATTCCGAAAATTTAGTTGCTGATCGCCGAGATTCAAAGGATAAAACGAGGTGTTAGACATGATCTAGACTACCCGACCTACTGTAGAAAACGAGCTTATAACGACCGAGATACACGCGTTTGAAACCCGACGATTCACAAACTATTTTGACAACCACTAATAGAAAAATGTTCTAAGTATAAAAACTAGTGTTTTTGCAAGACATAACATTGATAGCCGATTTTCTAATTGATCGAGGCGCGTATGATCAAAAGTTAAATAACACGACATCAAGACATTGTTACAAGGTTTTCAGAAACGTCAAGTTTGATCACTAACACTTAACGTACAATATTTCACGACTAGTTTTGCGAGGCCATTTTGGGCATATTTTCACAAGTTATGGAAAATATTAAATTGCGACGTAACCATTATATTTCCCGATAGAACAGCAAACGAGGAATTGTGGAGTATCATTTCAACATAATTACACGAAAAGTAGTTTATAACTTAACGAGACGTCAAAAATGTATTTTTCGACGATAAACGTTATTTTCAAAATTAACGAGTGGTATCCATAACATACGTATTTGCATGTGTTACATTATATCATTGCTTACCTTAGATCATATCATTCATAATAGGTCGCGGTTAGAGACCGAGCTTCGTTTCATCACACCAATAATTGTCATTGTTGCTATATCATCAGGTGAGTTTTCATAGCCCCGTTTTTAATTGATTATTTGATTTCTAAACTCTCGGGGGAGAATACATTGCACCATTTTTATATACGGACCAAAGTATCAAAATTCATTTACATTGCTTAAGTTACATCATTGCCCAGATTAAAGTCCCCTTTATTATCATGAACCGTTAATTGTGAGCAAACGAGAGTGAGTGAATAGATCTATTGAGGGTGACTCCTCCATTCGGGTTGGTAGTGCCAGCTTGTCAAACGAACGCATTTCATTTGATCCATATCAGAGTGTCTGGCAAAACACTCAGTTGGGGCATTTCATTTCAGTCTAGCTTCGGGGTCATGAGCTTAAGAGCTAATGTATCATTTTTATGTGGCATTGTTTTGTCATACACTTTATACTTGTGGTTACCGTAGAAGCATTTCATTTACATAAACCTATGAACTCACCAACATTTTTGTTGACCATTTTTAGCAATGTATTTTCAGGTAAATAAGGTATCGCATGTTGGCTTGCATATGGGCATACTATGGGTTCGCGGTGACGACGCGTCTCACTTTATTTTTATGCACTTACTTATCGTTTGATTTGTATGAACTTGATTTCCGCAAACTTAAAACACCTTTTGGGACCTTGTTTTGTAAACTCTGAATATTTTAAATGATCAAACGATGTGTTTTCTAAATGACACTTTAGGTCGTTCAATATAACTGTAATTGTGGTGCTATGATCAGTCGCGCCCTTGAATGCTTCATTCCGCTGCAAGTCATGTAATTTGGGGGTGTGACATCATCTTTTAGCAGTATGTCTCCATGTGATGTGGTACTCTTTGAGCCGACATGCTCACACTATTCTGGGTCATGATTTTCAGCATCAGAGTTTGCAGAAGCAGTGTTGAAGGTCTTTTAGTTTATCATGACTTCTTTGAATATGATGATTGTGTAGTGTGAGCATGTGGTAATGGATTGGCATCTTTTCTGCAATCAGCTACAACCGCCAGGAATTCCTGCATACGACAGTTAGCAATAAAACGTCGGGTACTTACGGGTTCGGACTTCGAGATTGTTAACAGCATAGTGTGAAAACTCTCTCTAATCCTTACCAAGGTCGTTCCTAAATCGAAAACCCACAGAGGGCTTACAAGATCTACCGTAGTAAATCAAAGATTAGGTAAGTCGCTGGAGTTCACTCCACGACTGTAGACCGTTTGAAACCGTCGCGACCACTAAGCGTAATCGACAAGGAATTACCAAAGTGACCTGCTTTCAGAGCTGTTTGATGTTGACCCTAGCAGGACTTTCCATTCAATCACTGAGAATTACATTTGTAGATTCTCTCATAAATGTTCTAGCAGATTACTAAGATCTGCGTAGGACTCATAAGTTTACAACTGGTGTCCTTAATGTTGAACAACCAGTGTAGAAGTAACACGTGTTCCTATGAGATCTTATGATGCATCTCGTGGCTCTAGACTCGATAAGTGCATGTTTGGTAGTCGGAGACTAGAGCGGTGTCTCCTGTTTCAATATCAACATAACTCGCAATGAGCGGTCGATAGATTATGCTGGGTTCCCCATGAGAATGAAACAAGTCCTTTTAAGAGAACTTGGGTGGCTTAGAAGGTTTAGTGCAGTGCGTCACTGGGTCCATGATGTCTTGTCTTCAATACCGGCATCACCTTTGTAACAACCAGTAGCATATGAATTGAACCCGGTTTCTGCCCTAAGGTTGAATAATTTGGAGGGCTATTTCTTTTCACCCTTTCACATTACTTTTCTTTTTAATTCTTCAACCCCTTCTTTCTCCTTTCTCATATTACTCTTTTTTTCATGATCATACCTAAGGACTTTCTAATACTAACTATTCGGTATTGTCCCTGGGTAGATCCCTCCGTCTCTGGCGGATCATAGGACGGTTTTCCTAACCTTAGCCACCTTATAACTTCATGACTATCCTATGTTGCCATTTACCAAATCTTTGAAAAATCGCTTAAAGTGTTCATGATTATGAAACACATTTTGCTAACACTTTGAGAGTTTTATATTTTTCAAATGCTCCCCCTTAACATGTGCTCATATGTTTTAATTTAAAATTTTGCACATGTTGGGTAAAGATTGCACTTTTTGAATTGATCCACTTTCAGTGAACATGACCGATTCGAGACACGCTTACATCACTAGTTGAACTAGCTTGAAATTATTACCCGCCCTGGTCAAATTCACATAAAGTTTCTCAAAACAGTATACTCTACTCAGATACGTCCTCTTCGAGACACGCTTACATCACTGGTTAGAACAGCTTGAAATTATTACCCGGCCAGGACGCATCCTTTCAATTAATGACAGTTTTATGTTTCGTCAATTCATTGGTGAAGTCTGAGTCGTGCTCACATACGATGCCACATCCCTTTTCATCCATTCGCTCCCCCTCAATATGTGCATCGATATACGAAAGAGTTTAGCACATATGGGAGAGCCTACACTTGAGTCCAAAAAACATCACATTTTTATCAAATTTCATATTTAAATCACATTCTCTCCCCCGATCAAAAATTTCAAACCATTTGAGATTTGTGATCCCAATTGATTTAAATATGTTTAGAAAATTTGGGAGAAAATGTGGTCAGGTTTTAATATATATTCTGATTATGAAGCATACTATGCTCCCCCTCAAACTACGAGAGAGTGTCACTGCTGAAGTTGCACAATGCTTAAAAAGGTGTCAGAAATTTTGAACAAATACTCTCCCCCTCAATTAATGACCCGTATTCTATTTAAAGAGTTGTGGTCATTCAATTGAGCGTCAAATATTTGCGAAAATTTAAGTCCAGTTACCACCTTGTGAAACACCAAAACTCTCCTGAAGAATCATAGAAGATAAAGAGTTTGTGTTGTAAAGAAGTCTTCTCTTCTTATACAAGAAATGATGCACTGAATCGTACATCAAATCGGGAAAACATGGATATAAAGTAATCCATGCCCAGGTGAACATCACCCAATTGGAGGAACAACTGTCTTTTTGGCGACATGCTTTCCCCATAGTATAGCACGGGGTGCAGTCTGAAGTAACTGCAAGCCGTTTAGACATGTTTTAACCAGTTAGTATAACTTCTGCTCGAGCTTCATTTAAAGACCCGTGTCATTATTGAATGACATTTCTAGGTCCGTAAATGTTACCGATAAACATAAGACATGCCTAGAGGAAACTATTTTTGGTATTTTCTATTTTTCTGATTTTTATGGTTTTTATGGGTTTAAGTTTTTCTATTTAAAATTTGTTGGTTTTGAATATATACGAAAAAATATATATACAAGGATATGAAGCAGATCCATTATTCCTCATCTTCCTGAATCTTCTCGGCTGCCATCACTTAACTTGCTGAAGAACAATGTCCGCAAATCTAATTAGGGATTAAATCTGGTTTTTCACTCTCCCCTAATTAGTGCTCTCCTCTAAACTGACAACCTTTTTGATGAAAGCCCTGAATTTGAAGAAGTCTTTTGATAACCAAATGCATGGCGTCTTTAGTCTTCTAACACACAGCGGAAAATGTAGAACAGACTGTAGACTCGACCTTCTTCACGATTGTCCATTTGGGGAACAGAATATCAACATCTTCATCTCACCAAATGCATTCCGGTAATCTTACATATAACCCCTCAGCTCGTAACATACACATGAGATGATAACACCAAAGTAACAAGTTGAAACACTGATCATCTTTAATTTGTATCATAAGACATTAATCCCGATCTCGTGAACTTGATGTGCATCCTTGGTGTACACATTTCTCTCCCCTGATGGTTACAATTAATCGGAATCATCATAATGATGTGTACATGAAGCATAATGATGTATACATGAAGCATTTAACTAGAAGCACTTTATCACTGATTATATCAGCCCGTGAGAAGATGTCGAAGGGTCGGGAGGTAGAATTCCATGAACTTGTTCTTCAACACCTTGATGAATGACTAGAGATATGCTTTCATGAGTTGTTGGAGAAGTACTAACAGATGGTACTTCTTGAACCATTGTGGTTCAAGAAGGAGTACCGGTTGTATCAGCAGATATCTGTGCATCAGCGGGAAACATAGGAGATACAACACTTGATGGAGCTGAAAGTATTCTTCAAACCAATGGTTGAAACAACATATCTTCTTTCTTCATGGACGGTGGAACATATAGTGTTGAAGAAACTTGGTTTGCACGACTCCTGAACTGATGTATTCAGGAGTCGTATGACCATTTCTCAAACATCAATCAACATGTAGTTTATTCACCCTTTCCCCCCCTCAAAAATTGCATATGACTGCAATTTTTGATAGAACAAGTGAATAAGAATATACTCCAATGTACGTTGATCCACTTGATGACTGAGTGAGCATGGGAAGAGCATGAAACTTGTTGATGAGAATGGTCCTAAACAAGAAGATTTCTCTTCTTCCGAAGATAAAGCGCACTTAAGCGTACACCTTTCTTTTCTTTGAGGAACGGGGCCTGAAGTGTTATCTGCAGACGCCATATGTCGATGAATAGCGAGGCCTGAACTGATGTGAACAGACGTCATTGTCGATGAAGAACGAGGCCTGAACTGATGTGAACAGACGTCATTTCTCTCTTTTCTACTTCTCTCAGCTAACTCGTTACCAACCTCATTATCATTGTGACGGCTCTTTGTCGTGACTACTGATGGAGAAAACCCAATATGATAAACTTGAGACTGAAGTAAAATAACCCGAACTTGTGACTTAAACTTGCACTAATGTATGACAAAGAACGGTGTAGAGAGTTCGTGCAACTTCGAATCCCTAAGTACACTATACTCTTCAACCTACCAACCATCAAGTATAAGACGTACATCACCTCTTGGATATCCACAACTTCGTGTGACACTGAGCACTACAACGTAACTCCTTAAAGTGATAGTTATTTTGTGGTAATAGAGAGGAAGAATCACAAAAATAACTAGATATCCAAGTCTTCGTCATTGTAAAGGTTAGAAGCTCGAACAAGGATCTCGAAGAATATTCATCCAACCAACCCCGATATCTTCAGATACTAAGTACAAACACCCGTGAAATTTCACTCCAACCTCAAATAAATAATATTGAATTAATGCCATAGTCACATCTTTGTGGTTTAAATGCCCAGATCTAGCCGTTTTTGATGTTTTAAATGAACTTTGGAAAATGTTTTATCCCTATCTTTGTCAAAAGCGCATAACCCATCATCACGGGATTTTACAAATCTATGATTTAAACCGAGAAATAGATTCTTTCGCGGGATTTTACAAAACCAAGAAGAAACCGTGAGACAATGATAAATTGAATCTGTTATGACAAATTTGATTCTGGTGAATAACTGTTTGAGGGAACATGCAAGAGATCAGCAACAATTCTTCTCCCATATGTGGAATACTTCACAAACCATACTAAGTAAAGTAGTATAAACTACTTCCCCCTAGAAGTTGACCATATAACATCAAAGTACACCTTTCACCCCCATGATGGTTTTGAACTTTCTGAAGTATCATTGACGTTCTAGTAATCAGTCGGTTAATGCAGTGACCACTTGCTCTAACTAATCCACCTCGTGTCTTTAAGTCTGACCACCTCTTGAGAAGATCTTGTACTACCATCCCGTTAGAAGCTCGAGAAACGACGATCCCTTGATGAAGCTTGATAATAGACAAATCCGCGACTTAAACTTGCACTAAATTTGTGATTAAAAACCTATCTGGAGCAGACCACCATTACTCCTTAAATTATAGGTGGTGGTATATACCCAACCTTCCATCCTTTATTGTATATATCCGCCTCTTTAACTATCCACATCTCGTGTGACACTTAGTACTACAATGTAACTCCTTTAAGTGATAGCTATATACTGTGAGCACTACAATGTAACTCCTTTGACAGATATAACTTGATAGCCAAGTTTAATCACTGTAAGTATGCTCGAACAAGGATCATCAAATATCGTGCATCCAACCAACCCCGAGATATTTGAGATACTTAGTACACGAACTCGTGAATTAACAAACCAACCGAGTGACCATAGCTTCTCAAATTTCTACCGATCTCGTAGCACTAGTTATTCTCAAAAAAATAGACAAACCCCGTAAGTTTTATTTGTCCAAAGTCCAAGTCCAAGTCCAACATTCGTCCAATAATAAGCCAAAAATTAAATCCAAACAACCTTATACCGTTAGTTTTCAAACAAACCGAACATAAAACCATTTATCTCATTTGGATGATTCATATTTGCCCACCAATTCATATATCATCCTAAATGAAATGACAACCCAAATTCACTAGCATCAAACATTTCATGGCCTAGTCTTAGCTTAAATTTTCAATAAACCCGTGTTTAGTCCAATAGCTTAGCTGAAGGCCCACATCCAAGACATCCTTTACCCTAATCACAATCGGGTATATAAAGTCACTGCATCCTAATTTATCTCATACCATTAACCCTAATCACAAAAATCCATCCTCTTTCACTCTAACTTCAATATGCAGTCACCAAACTCATCTTATCTATCTCTAATATCATCGATCTTATCTCAAACCCATCATTCTTCATTAGATTATCAAAACAACACTCCTCTCTATCATATCCCACCGAGAACCACTTGATACAATAAATAGGGTACGAGCAGACAAGGGTACCACGACCACAAAGATTTCAGTTTCTAGATCTTTTTGAAGGGTCACAGGTAGGGTCGACAAGTGTTGTGTTGTTTTGTTTTGTTATTGTGTTAATGAATGAACAAACAAAAGAAAGAAAGTAACAGATTTGTTACATTTCTTTGCTTGGTAGATTCGGATATACATAAGAAGTTTTACTTCTTATAAATCAATGATGATTCTTTCGTGTAGAATGACCTTGGGTCTTGATTTACTGTTGTAATATAGGAAATGAGAAGCTGAGATTATTTGTTTTGTTCTACATTTAATTCAAGTCTTGTTATTTGTTGTTATGTTGCAGTTGTGATGTTGATGAGGATGGGAATAAGTGGAGATGATTTGTTGTTGATGTTACAGTCGTGAGAAAGAGATGGGTTTAGGATTAGTTATGGATTTGTTGTGATAGTTGTATGTTGTTGGCTGTATGATATGTTACGATTCAGTTCGGCTTGTTGGATTAGTTATGGTTTTCATCTTCATCAATTTGTTTTGACTTTTGTTTTGAATGGATTTGTTATATGGTTGTGAAAAACAAAACGTGGGACAACAATTAGTTATATGGTTGTTTGAATTTTCCTATCTCTTCCTCTTATCATTTGATTTTATTTCGGACAATGAGGCTATTAATATTTCTTGGTCAAACCTCAACTTTTCTTGAGATTTGGGCAGCATAACGTTGCCTGTATGCTTTGAATAAAATCTTTAAGTGGCAAACCGCAATGTCAAACGCCAACTATCAAACCGCTGTTGACTGGTCAAACCGCAGTCATCTGTTACTTTCGTACTTTTCCCATAAAAACCGGATCTTGCTTTTCACTTTCATCAAACCGCAGCCAAGAACCTGTGTTCAAACCGCAACCAAGAAATATTGACGCAACAAGGACCAGTTTTATTTATGTAAGGTACCTTTTTAACACACCAAGAACCAGTTATTTAACACACACATTTAGCCATGTAAACCAAAATGATATGAAACAAGTAAAGCTAAGCAAACATCCTTAAACTAGCCAATTGTTCTAACTGTTACAACTCTAAACAAACCTAATTTCTACTCGAACAGTTAAGGCCCAAGTGTTGCAACTGTTACAGCCCAACACTTAAACAAGGATTCCATCAATGAAGTGTTTCGAACCAAAACAAACAAACAACAAAAAAATAGAAACCAAAAATATGTGTTTGTGAATTCGAATCACAAGAAAAGAAAGAGAAAAAAAGAGAGAAAAAAAAAAACAACCAATCAAAGCAATCCGAGTACCCAAGATCAAACCAAGGCTCTTGATACCAATTGTAGAATCGATTCTTATGTTGATTATTGTGGATTCGGGTGGTCTTGGATTATGGAAGAACAAGTCCATGGTTAGAGTTAGTGTTAGAGAAAGAGAGAGAGAGAGTAGGGAACTTAGTGAGAGAAAATGTGTGAATATTAGATTGAAAGTGAAGAAGTTCCAACCCTCTCCCTAGGTGGAGAGGGGTATTTATAGTACTAGTAGTTGTGCCCCGAGTGGGCTGTGGAGCGAGCTGACAGTGGGTAAAGACCCGACCCACTCCACAAGTTCTATATTAACTAAACTATATTAACTTACTAATATAATCCTACGAGCTATTCAATGCTACTGAGTACACGGGGTGACCGAGTCTTCATTTGAATATTTATATTCCTAACATTGGACACTGCGAACCACCTCCGGCTTGCGAATAAGTACGTGTTATGATAAGTTTGTAGTTAATTTAGAGAGTTGCGTTAGTTGGTAGTTAATTGAGAGAGTGGAGCAATCGATATTTGATTTCTTTATGAAAATACATTTTTGTATCCTAATAACTTTTGAAAACGGTTTGATGTATACGTTTTTAATTTTGAGGATATTTGTTTGTTGAAAAGTATATATGTCATGATGAATATAGTTTAAGTTAGTCATTACTACTAAAAGGTTATAGTGAACCTATACATGGTCTTTTCATGAAGCCATTTTTAATTTGTTATTCTCAAGACAGTAACCATTATTATTAAATTTAATAGACCAAATTATAGTTGATTTAAAAATGGGTATCCGGATAAAGAAAATGTGAATCTACAGTCTTGATCATATAATTTTAGTTACGATATTAAGAAACTGCATCCATGAACTGTATTATGTAAGTGTATTTTGATCTAAATAATTTGTTGGATCACTTTTTTTTTTTTATTTTTTTTTTTTTTTTTTTTTTTTTTTTTTTGTGATGGCATTACATTCAGTTTGCAAAATATTAAGAGAAAGATGTTTGAAGAATATGCAAGTGGTGTAGCATTCTCATTACTAATATACTCACTACTAACTGATGCCTAGAGTCAAGCTATACCGTCTTTTCATCTTATTAGTCATAATTGCTTCTAGCTTCTTCACAGGAAGTATCATTACATTATCGAAAATAGAAAATCTTCAGTGATCAAAATATTTTTACCCGGATAAACAAAAGGTGAGCGATACAATATTGATCTTATAATTTTTTTTACGTTTTGTTAATCTCTGTTACATGGTTTGCTTATTGAAAAAATGAAACCCCAAATCGTCTGATGGTCTAATTGTATTTTATTTAAGTGTATATTTAAGTTAATAATTTGTGGTTGCATGTTTTTTTGTGTGTTTGGTATTATGTTCTGATTAATTTGATTAACCATTTTATGCATTAGTTTTTTAGGAACAGAATATGAGAAAATATAGTTGGTAAGTAGGTGTTTTTTGTTGGATCTTGATGAAACCTGCTATGGTGTTGTAGTTTCCTAAGATAGTTATTAGTATGTTGATAGTTGTTATTCTTGATACTGCATTTGTTGCCTGTTATAGGCTGCCATGGTTTAGATCACCGGGATTGTAAGCTTTTGCGAGTTTCATAGGATTGTAAGCTCTTGATGAAACCCGGCTCAACAAGTTTTGTTTCCCTTTGGTTTTTTGGAACGTCACTATTTTCTCCTTTCTTACTCACACGAATATGAAGCATTTTATCTTCTTTCACGCAAGAAGCACACAACCGTCTCCAACTTCAGCATGAATCGCTTTTATTAACTAATACCAATGTTTTGTTAGTTATGGTATTGGTTCTAACTCTTGAAAAGTTAGTTGCAATACCATACCTAATAAAAGAGTGGTCTGAACTTATAAAGGCAAGTATGTTTGAAGATAGAGATATTTTACAAAATGCTTCATGCTCGTGTGAAGAAGAACCGAGGGAATTAGAAGAAAGGAAATAGAAAGGAATCGAGACCGAGTAAGGAGGTAATTGAAGTCTATTATGAGTTACTATGGATCAAGGTAAATTTTAGTTGTTTTGAACGATCTTAATCCTTGGGGGTTAGGTGGTTTTGGTTAGACTGTGATTAAAAATGTCATGGTGTTGTTTATTGTTTCCTAAAATCCTTATTAGTATGTTGTAAGTTGCTGTTATTTAAGCCTCGTTATGTTTTACTTAGGTCACTCTATTTTTTTTTTGTATGACACTGTTATAGATTGTAAGGATTGAAAGTTGTTTTGTAAGGATTGAAAGTTGTTAGGGTTTGTAATGGCTGTTATTTATGTTGATTTTGAAGTAAGTGGACTAAGGTGGGAGATAGTTTAGTGGTTGATTATGTACGATCCTAGACTTTTTTTTTTTTTTTTTTTTTTTACATGAAATGCGGTTGTGGATCTTTTAAAGTGGGTGTAAACTTAAAAAAATACATATGAGGCATTACATTGTGATTCATAAAGGGGTTTGATGTATTTCGATCTTGAATGTGTATGATATTTAAGTGGATAATTATGTTGTGATTTGTTAATTGAATTCGACATGTTTCTATAACGTGTTTATGTTTGTTGTAATATCGATTTCGACTGTATTAGGCTCACTGCATTGATTCTTCAGGACTGAAAGAACCAAGATGGACCAACAATTCTTGTGCCGTTTTAATTTGGAAACCAACCTAGAATATCAGGTTTACATTCGTATATACATGTGACTATAGATTTTCACATGAGGATGTTTTGGTTTTATAGTAACAAAGGATTATAAGTGTATAACTTATTGAAACCTTTTTGTTTTACAGAGGTTGCCTAACGTGTTTAAGGAGAGATTTTACGATGATGAGGAGTATATTTTCGTTAATGGCAACAACAGGTGCAGATATGTATGCTTAATTAGGCTCGTTGAAGGTGAAATTCATGTTTATGGACATGAGTGGGGAAGGTTTGTTCAAGATAATTTTCCATCATCAGTTAAAAGATTGCATTTTGTGAAGGAGGGGTTAGACACCTTCTACGTCATTGGGTATAATGAGGATGGTAGTGAAGGTCCTGGTTGCGACAGACGTGTTGTGGGACGTAGAGTTGTGAGGTGTTTGGTCAGGTTTATTGATGCGTGGGTTTTGCAACCTTACAACAGGTTTTACCTCTCGAGGGATCTCAAGAGGCTTACAACCCCACCAGGCAGTGTACCTGACCGATGTAGTATAGTGTAGTGGTAAGTACGGGGGATTGATCGTTCTCCACAGGGAATAGTGTTCGTTAGGTGTGAAAGGCTACTCTAATTAGGTCTAAGGGTTGAGGAAGATTCTTTTTATGTTTTTATATTTTATAAAAGCAAGTAAAATCTCGGGTTTTGAAGGAGTGGGCGGAATTAGTTGCTAGTCAACTAACCCAAATTACTACAAATGCAAATAAAATAAAATAACAAAAATGAAAAGTGGTGAGAAACTTATGTGTAGAGAAATGTGTTTACTTAGATTTCCTTACTCCCTAACTATCTTTTACCGGTTAATTAGTGTGTATTAGTCGCGTGGATGACGGGTGTATTCCTTAATACCATTCGTGGGGTGGCGTACTTACTTCCCCAAACTCTACAAGCTCCTACTTCACTCCTATGTCGAGCCGGCTAGGAAGCTCCTAACATGGGATCACTAGAATTCGCTTGTGCATTAAATACAACCATAAAAACCTTTAGTACGCGTTTGGTTCATGTTTCTTAAGACGTTCAAGCAAGTTACCGAATAGGAAGTTAGCCAGTTTTCTTAAGCCTAACATAGATAAACAATCATCCAATACAACTAACAACACACCAACAACCAATAATCAATAGCTAGGTTTCATTAGATCTAAGCAAACACAAGATAAAATTAGCCTAACATGTTAAACAAAAGACAAGCATAAGATAGAATCAAACAACACATAGACATATTGAATGATTAATTGATAACTTATCTTTCAATGAAACATGGAAGATCTCAAGGCAAAAAGCCCTGAAAAAGTAGCTAAAATCGTCTTAGGGTTTTATCCCAAAATTCCACACACTAAGCTCTCCCCTAATGACAAAAAATTAGAAAACTATATATAGACTTTGACATCTGACGGCGTCACCTTATGCATTGTGAAGCCGTCACCTCGCCGCTTTTAGGGTTCCCGGATGACCATCTTGACGCCGTCCCTCTTTAGCTCTACCAAAATCCATTCTGGCTTATCAAGGCTTGACGCCGTCGGATCATGAACGTGACGCCGTCCCCTTATGATTTAAGCCGTGACGCCCTTGATTTAGTTAAAGCGTGACGCCATCAGAATTCTCATGCAAACTCACTTGCCCGTCATGAGTAAATTTCACATCCAACTTTTCTTGCCAAGGCATGACGCCGTCCCATGTTAATTGTGACGCCGTCAAGAGTAACTTTTAGCCGATTCTTGAGACTTTGCCGTTTTCTTCACTTTAATGCTCCAAAAACGTCCAAAATGCCTCCTTTTCCAGATTTCTCCTCAAAAGTACCTAAAATGACAAAAGGAACGATTTAGGGCAATATTTGATCAAATAAATACGATTTCGGGCTTAAATGACCCCTTAAAAGCGGTACACTTTTCGCTTCATCAAATACCCTTACACTTGAGATTTGCTTGTCCTCAAGCAAATGCGCTTTTATTCTAATCAAAATACAAGTTAGGGGTCATTTAATGCAAACATAAAAGTAATTACAACAAATAATCGTTCCACTTCAATCATAATAAGCACGGAGATTACATACTAGCACCTCACAAGTAGTGTTTAGATACTCACATCTCTCAAGTGTCATCAAAATAAATCTCATAAATGAAAACGGAAAATATCTCTCACTACCTGTCATAGCAAATAGATTACCATAGGCTTGGGAAAGGATCGAAAACCTCCTCCACTAGGCGTAAGCACCTAAGATAAACTATCAAAGAGGGCTTTTAAATGGGTTATAACGTTAGGTGTAGGGAAAAGGAAAACACGGTTTTGTTGGATAAAGGATATTTTACTGGTGGCGAGTTAAAGATCTTGATCAATTACATGTACTATACAACGTTGCTAAGCCAAGACTAGACTCGATCTTAAGCTAATGAAAGAAAATAACAAAACATAAACATAAAATAAACATAAAATGAAACGGGATGGTAGTCCGTATGTTTTTTCTATTTTTCTTTTTTTTCTTTTCATTTTTTTTTGTATTTTTCTTGATTTTTTTTTTTTTTTTTTTTTTTTTTTTTTTTTTTTTTTTTTGCATACACTTTTACCCTACCATCCAAAATAATACATCATAGGGGCGTTGCATCCCCTTACACTTGAACTTTTACATAACTTTACAAGTACTAATCTAATGACTCGAATTAAGATAATTGAAAAACTTGGAGTACTTTTAAAACATTTAGCACATATGGGGGTAATAAATGATGTTCTTCCCCATTACTCCAATACACTAGTACTTTACCCATGAGTCCCAATCGTCCCAAAACAATATGTACAAAGATATGACTCGACTTAGCAACCATGTAATCAACTAGATAATTAACTTGGGTTTAAACAAATGTTGTAACAATAATGCACAAAAAATGAGTGCATACAAGGTAGGCTAAGGCGATTTGGGTGTACATTTAAGTGGGGTGTAACAAATTCTTCCTTTAAGTAAAATGCTTAAAGGTCGAAACGAAAAGATAGGCTCTGAGGGGTGTACTAGGGGTATCGTGTACTAAAAATGAGTACAACGCAAAGGGTGTGGGAGAATTACTTGACCAATGTAGCCAATGTAATTATAACAAAAACACAGGTGTAAAACATGGGTTAATCCTAATGCCTCTTATCATGTAGTAAATCTAACTACACGAATGTAGTCTCACTTGTGGCCTCGGAATGGTCCTAACGCAAGTTCTAGAATCTAAGTGCTACCGGTACACACATCATAGCATAAATGCTTTTCCTACCAATTCTAGGGGTGAACCTCACATATTTGGGGTGGAAAATTTTTTAGTGGTACGGTTTTTGTGCTAGTCATATAACTCCTATCCGTGAGACGCTCATTAAGATCAAAGTTTCACTCCTATATGTTGTAAAAAATTTTAAATTTGGCACTAAAATTACCTTAACAGGTATTTCTCTCAGTTTTATTACACATCTACTATTAAACAAACAAAAATCAAGCGTAATAGCATTCTCTAATCGTACTTTTACCCCCCTTACACTTAAGATGAACATTGTCCCCAATGTTCAAATAACAAGATGTAAAAGTAAAAAGGTAAAAGAATGAAATCAAATACTCCCCTGATTCGCTCGGTGGATAATGAAGTAACACGGTTATATCTTCTTCCAAGGTAATGTAGAAGCTCCAAGACTAATGCATCGCCATAAGCTTGATTCCACATACATTTCCTTGTCCAAAATAACCTGTTAAACCTGAGAAAACAAACAAGAAAAACCAAAGCATCAAACCGAACAAAGAAAACTCACAACTAGATGTAATTCCAGACTTAGAAATAAAAACAAAACAATTAAAGATATAATGCTTGTGGAATGAATGTTTTGCAGATTCCTGGAGTTTATAAGTTAGAGATTTAATAAAAAAAAATTTATGAAAACAAAACTTTCAAAAATTTCAGAAAATTAAAACCTGACGCCGTCAGAAATGATCTGACAGAATTCTCATGTTAAGTTTCCGGAAAATTTCTGGAAAAACTTATGCCTTACTTCCTGGAAAATCCTGCAAAACATCATTATGACTCGATACAAGCATTTGACTCAAACAATTACTAATATACATGTTCATTTAATATTGTTGTGGTTCATGCTCAATTTCGTTCTTATAAACAAATTTGGGTCTCCCCTTACACTTAGCTTTTGCAAAATACCTTTAAATGTAATTAAGACGAAGTTAAAAACAAAATAAAGCATTTTCACAATTTATTTTGAATCATGATCCACAAACAATAAAAATAAAACATGCATACGGAAACAAATAAAATCAAACAAACAAACAAACAAACAAATAAATAAAGCTTGGGTTGCCTCCCAAGAAGCGCTTTTCTTTATTAACGAGTCTTGTAGCTAGACTCAAAGTAAGGCTCATCTAGTGTCGCTTATGCTCACGTATCCGAGTGTGAGCCATCTAATTGTTGCCTCATCTTTCTTGTATTCATCATTTAGCTCCAAACATCCATGATAGTATCTCTTATTTTTCTCATGTGGATATTTGAGCCCCTTCCCCTTATCATTCTCACTTAACAAGTCGATAGGCATAATCCTATTGCAAGCTTCAATGGGGTAGTTCTTAAACCTAGGATGTGCTCGGGGCATTTGATAGACAAAATCTTCATCCCCATCCGAGAATGTAATTAACCCGTCCACACGTTTTTCGTCAAGGTTGGTCAACCTTTTGAAGGGTTCTCCAAAAATGACTTGGGTTAATTTGTCATCGATAAATTCTCCTAAGTTCTCCATAACCATAAAATCCACCACATACACAAAACTTCCTACGAACACGTGTAGTGGCTTAATCCTAGCAACAATGTTATCTTCTTGATATTCAAGCTCATCTACCATGATTTTATTATAATTAGCGCGAGAGATAATGTTCATAGGCAAAGACGAGTTAAGATAAGCATAAAAATCATGATAACCAATTTTACACGGGAATTGCATGTTAAAGAGGCTATCCTTTTCGATCTTAGTCCTAGGGTCAACATACTTAAAGGGATCAATTTCCTCTTTTCCCCATTCCTCGTTAACTACTTCTCCATTACCGATATCCTCATCGGAGTCTGAGTAGTAAAATGGACTAACATAGTCATTCTCATGGTCAGACTCCTCCATCTCAGAATTGTTACCAAAGTGGTGGTCGGGTGAAAGGTTGTTGTTTGCTACTATGGGGGCGGGAACGGGTAGTTGAAAATTTGCACGGCGAAAAACACGAATAACAGGGATCAAATGACCAATGTTACTCATGAGGTAAGTGGAAGGTATCACAAACAAAAGTACAAAGAAATAAGATAGACTAAAGAAAACCTAGAAAAATAAAATAAAAATCTCACTAGAAAGGAATCTAGTGAGTAGACCTAATAGAAATAAAAATTCAACCTAAACAATAACTATTCCCCGGCAACGGCGCCAAAAACTTGATGCGTGGGTTTTGCAACCTTACAACAGGTTTTACCTCTCGAGGGATCTCAAGAGGCTTACAACCCCACCAGGCAGTGTACCTGACCGATGTAGTATAGTGTAGTGGTAAGTACGGGGGATTGATCGTTCTCCACAGGGAATAGTGTTCGTTAGGTGTGAAAGGCTACTCTAATTAGGTCTAAGGGTTGAGGAAGATTCTTTTTATGTTTTTATATTTTATAAAAGCAAGTAAAATCTCGGGTTTTGAAGGAGTGGGCGGAATTAGTTGCTAGTCAACTAACCCAAATTACTACAAATGCAAATAAAATAAAATAACAAAAATGAAAAGTGGTGAGAAACTTATGTGTAGAGAATGTGTTTACTTAGATTTCCTTACTCCCTAACTATCTTTTACCGGTTAATTAGTGTGTATTAGTCGCGTGGATGACGGGTGTATTCCTTAATACCATTCGTGGGGTGGCGTACTTACTTCCCCAAACTCTACAAGCTCCTACTTCACTCCTATGTCGAGCCGGCTAGGAAGCTCCTAACATGGGATCACTAGAATTCGCTTGTGCATTAAATACAACCATAAAAACCTTTAGTACGCGTTTGGTTCATGTTTCTTAAGACGTTCAAGCAAGTTACCGAATAGGAAGTTAGCCAGTTTTCTTAAGCCTAACATAGATAAACAATCATCCAATACAACTAACAACACACCAACAACCAATAATCAATAGCTAGGTTTCATTAGATCTAAGCAAACACAAGATAAAATTAGCCTAACATGTTAAACAAAAGACAAGCATAAGATAGAATCAAACAACACATAGACATATTGAATGATTAATTGATAACTTATCTTTCAATGAAACATGGAAGATCTCAAGGCAAAAAGCCCTGAAAAAGTAGCTAAAATCGTCTTAGGGTTTTATCCCAAAATTCCACACACTAAGCTCTCCCCTAATGACAAAAAATTAGAAAACTATATATAGACTTTGACATCTGACGGCGTCACCTTATGCATTGTGAAGCCGTCACCTCGCCGCTTTTAGGGTTCCCGGATGACCATCTTGACGCCGTCCCTCTTTAGCTCTACCAAAATCCATTCTGGCTTATCAAGGCTTGACGCCGTCGGATCATGAACGTGACGCCGTCCCCTTATGATTTAAGCCGTGACGCCCTTGATTTAGTTAAAGCGTGACGCCGTCAGAATTCTCATGCAAACTCACTTGCCCGTCATGAGTAAATTTCACATCCAACTTTTCTTGCCAAGGCATGACGCCGTCCCATGTTAATTGTGACGCCGTCAAGAGTAACTTTTAGCCGATTCTTGAGACTTTGCCGTTTTCTTCACTTTAATGCTCCAAAAACGTCCAAAATGCCTCCTTTTCCAGATTTCTCCTCAAAAGTACCTAAAATGACAAAAGGAACGATTTAGGGCAATATTTGATCAAATAAATACGATTTCGGGCTTAAATGACCCCTTAAAAGCGGTACACTTTTCGCTTCATCAGGTTTATGGCTAGAGGGCTGGTATGAATGTTTTATCCTTTGTCTTTTACATATAGGTTGGATTTGCATAGATTTGTACACATTATGAGTTAACGTTTAACTAAAATAAGTACAATATAGTTGGTTATAAAGTAAAGTAATTTATAATGAGCTGTAGTGTTGACAACATTTTCATTACTATAATATGTTTGTGTATCTGTATTGGCTTATAGTTAAGTAATCTGGTTCGATGGTAGTTAAACCTGCATAGTATACAAAACTAATGCAGTGTGAATATATGATGTTTCTATTCGGCCATGTTATATGTAATCGTCGGTTCTAAAAATACGATTATGATTGTTAAACATTGATAAGGTGTTTTAATCCTATCAATATTTAAAAAACTGACTGTGAGCTTCGTTTGAATTCCTTTAACTGAAAGTATAGTAGAGATTAATTAGATACCTTTTGTGATCGTCTTGGTATATCGCCCGTCCCAAAATGTACAATCAAGTCTTAGATACCTGTGAGGAACAAACTGTGTTTATATCTTGAAATTATTGATTTATTTACTTATTTAATTGGTTTTCCTGTTTGTGTAACTCAGATTCTACCGGGAGATTTTTTGCAAGATATATGGAAAGATAAGTTCAAAATTTATGCTAACGGTTTGAGGGATAAGGTGAGGCATGAAAGGGTTAAATTGGATGCGAACAGTGTCGTAAGGTCCAATAGGTTGTTTGGCAACGTTAGGAAAGACTTGTTGATGATTTGGAAATTGGCATAAGTCAGCCGATGGTATTCACCAATCTAGGAGATAATAAATTGAATATGGCGCTCTTTCGTAATAATGGCATCATCAGATGCAGCCATACAAACAGGCATTTCTGGTGCATGATGATGAGAGGTTTCCCGTGAAGGTTTGTACGATAAATGATTCAAAAAGAACAAACAGGGAACAGCAAGTGAAGCTCGCTGGGAATTTCAGGGCGTTTGCAAACATGTGTGGGTTCAGGATTGGGAAATTTCTGGGGTTCAAATTTGTTGACACTATTTTGGAAGTCATGGAAGGTGAACAAAATGTAATTCCAGTCTTCCACGTCTGTTAAGTTTATCACGATATCGTATCAGCTCTTGTCTAGACGATTTTATTATGAATATTTCCCCTGTGGGTATACATGGGTAGGTCAAGTCTTTTGCTGGTTGTATGTATGAAAATTAGGCGTACGAACATAATTTAGATTAGCAATGCCTATGAATGTAGTATGTATAAGGTATTTTAACCGTAGCTGCAGTTTTAACAACTCGAACTCAACAGGTGGTTGTTCTGGAAAATGTTAAAGTGCTAGTTTTTGTAATAGGTTATGCTTTGTTTTATTTTGTGATGATGATATTATGATGTTTAAACTGAAATATATGTTTGCTATTGTACATTTAAAAAAAGGTTAGTTAAGACTTTTAAATCTATACATCTAATTCATAAGCTGTAAGTAAAAAAACATTCAATGTGAATGAACGGTCGATACTGTTAATTTGTATAATTACAATACCTTTTTAAATGCGAAACAACGCTTCTTTATACACAACGTTCGTTGTTGATTTTGAGTATTTCCCATACTCGTCACAACAAAGGAACTTCAAACCTTTCTTGCTCTTGACTCGAGATACTGCCACATATAGCTGCCCATGTGAGAACACCGGGTGTTGGAGAAACAACCCTACCTGCGTCAATGTTTGGCCTTGGCTTTTGTTAATAGTCATTGTGAAGCATGCTGATACTGGGAACTGTCTTCGGTTAAATTTAAAAGGCATTTTGGTATCCGAAGGACTTAAAACCATACGTGGTATAACGCAAATAGTGCCAACACTTCCACCTGATATAATCAAACCTTCAATAATATTAATACCGAGCCTTCGAACTTGGAGCCTGGTTCCATTGCATAATCCAGCTGTTTGATCAATGTTTCTCATGTACATAACAGGTTTTCCTATTTTAAGGGTCAAAGAATGACCCAGAAGTCCGGATATTTTAATGCTGTTGAAAAAGTCACACGTGTACAATTCCGGATTGAAAGTGGTATCTTCATCAGCAATGCCAATCGAGTCAGAACTTAGATATGTTTTTTGATCTCCTTGAAGTAGTGTAAGCATTCTGTCATTGATCACATCCACAAGCTCATGAGTTGGTGCGAGGATTGCTCTTTCTTGGAAAAAGGTTGGGTTATAAAGGTTAGCGATCAAATCCGGGTACGTTTCTTCAATTATCGTACCAACATGATCTTCAGAATCAGGAATCAACATATCGTCTGTGAATTCAACATTTGCTTCTCCATTGTTTTTACCTCCAATTGTTCCATTTCCAATTGATAATATCCAGTCTGCAAAGTCTTGTATTTGTTTACGTTCAGAATTATTTGAGCTTGTTCCTAACCTCATGTTGATAGTCAATCGTAGTATTGTACAATGGTCCCATACATATGAAGAGTTTATCGACGTGTGTACAACGCTGTGTCGTGAACCATTTGTGATGACCAGAAGGATTTTTTGAAAGTCACCTTCGAACAAAACTACTTTTCCCCTAAATATTTGTTCAGCTGGGGTTGATGGGTGTGTCCTACATATGTCTCTTAGTGTCCTATCGAATGCTTCATAACAATGTCTGTGTGTCATTGGAGCTTCATCCCATATGATTAGCTTGCACATCCTTATAAGTTCGGCCAGCTCACTATCTGCTGGTATATGGCACATAGAATCATCGACTACGTTGATGGGAATTGCAAATCGAGAATACGCTGTTCTCCCCCTCCAAAAAAAGTGCGGCTATACCGCTTGATGTGACATTTAACACTATATCTCCTTTTGATGAATTGCTAAACCATTTGATGTAGTTGTCATGCTACTATCTGTTGTAAATTGAAAGTGCATTAATATAACTAAATATTTGTCATTGTAGGCAAACATAGTCCGTATATATTATGTTGGGTAGTTTCAACTAATTGAATTACCCGTTTGGATTGGATACATTGGTGGTCGGCCTCTGCGTGTGACTGTCTCTTGGCGGGTTTTTTTTGGTCTTCCGCTCGATTGAATTGCTAAATCGTTTAATGTAGTTGCCATGTTACTACTATCACAACTGTATTGTAAATTCGTTTGTGCTGTAAACCGTATTAAATGGTTGTAGAAATGGGTTGTAGATGTTTAATTTGTAGAAAAGTTGCATAATCCATGATCAATATATTTTAAATTTAAACAAAATTCTGTAAAATATTAGCAGGATATAAGATAATTACCAAATTTCAAATATGTAAATCGTATTAAATGGTTGTATATATGGGTTGTAGATGTTTAATTCGTAAAAAAGTTGCATAATCCATGATCAATATATTTTAAATCAAAACAAAATTCGGTATACCATATTCATCTATTACTATATAATAGCATTTATGTTAACAAAATATTAGCATGATATAAGATAATTACCAAAGTTTAAATATATTTAGATACGATTTACTCTTCAAACATAAGAATATATAATGAAAGATAACGATCAATTGGAAAATTGTTTCCAATGGCACAATTCCAAATTTTAGACGAGCTAATGAATCTTGTTGGCTCGTCCAAATTGCACGAGTGTATGCGCGTTTGGTTTGTGCAGCAGGCAGGTGAAGACTCGTCTTGTGCAAAATTGATCCACGCTTGTTGTGAGCATCTCAGGAGGGTGATTGCGAAGAATTGAGTGATGATAGTTGACATGGAAGCATTAGGACATCGCGGGGTTGCATTGGACTTGCTTGATGCTTTGAAAAAACCCAAGAGAGGCATCGGGTATTGCTTGAATTGTTGGTAGATTTGTGTGCTCAAGCCAAAGCTGGTGCCCGCGAGGAAGAAGCTAATGCCATGAAGATGAATGATTTTGATTAAATTTTTTTATCAGTTTTTTCCTATACAATGTTTGATTAGTATATTTGCTTCGTGTATTTGCTACATCTATTTGCTTGGTCTATTTTCTTGGTCCACTTACTACACAACTTACATGAATGCTTTTGCACACCACTGTTTTCACCCCTCATGGTTATTCACAATCGTGGTCAAAAGTTCTGGTAATATGCACAATCAAAAAAATTTAAAACACGTAACCTTTATTATTCAAATAACCAAAACAACGATTCGAATAACATCGTGGTCTTAAAGTAAATGAAACACTAAGAAATAAACAAACTCTTTTCAATATCTTTGTAAACCGCAACAGTTTTTTGTTGTGTTTCTGCTATTGTTGCATTCCGAGCATCAATGTTCTGTTGTCGTGCCTGTATGATTTCTTCATCTCTCTTGTTATGTTCTTCAAGAAGCTTTATACGACCATTGTAAAGATCAATCAATGTTCTTTCAATTCCATAAGCGCCTGAATTACATTTATCCCATATATGTTGTGGTATGTTGAAAATCTTGTACTTGTCTGGCATTGGAGGAACAGAATCACGTCTTGATCGTTTACTTTTCTCCGATTCAGCGTTTGATGAGGATGATGCCATTGAAGTTTTAAAGTAAAATATAATTTAGAATAGTAAGAAGATAATAAAAGATCTTTGTTAGGCCTTTGTATTTATAGACTATTTAAAAGTCAGAGTGTTTACATTGAAAAGTCACAACATTTAATTGGAAAGTTGCTTTGTTTCCAGATTCATGTTTTCTATAAATATATTTATTTATACGCATTAAAGATATGCATATATCTTTTAAATACAAATATTAAATATTATTTTGCCATTTAAATTGTATGTTATATTTCTATAAATATATTTATTTATACGCATTAAAGATATGCATATATCTTTTAAATACAAATATTATTTATGCTGTATTTCGTGGTTAACATATGTGTTGAGTATTTAAAAAAAAACTATGTGACTATGTAACTATTTAACACACACATTGGATGCAAAGCAATAAATTGATAATAGTTTCAAATGTAACATAAAACCCTATGGATGTGATGAGAAATATAACAACGAAAGAAACTACAAACAATTATAATTATCCATTTGTTTCTTAACATCGTTTATTTTCTCTTGATACTCTAATACTTTTTTCCTTCGTTGATCAATAGCATCTTTACATTCCAACACCGTTCGTTCGTCACTCACGATTTCTGCTTCCATCACTGCTATTAGACGCCTAAGTTGAGCAATATATCGCATTGGTAGAAAATACCTCACACCCCCCTGATCTCTTTTTGAATCTGATGAGGGTTCTTTTGGTGGGGAAACACTTCTTGGGCGTTTGTTTGGGGACTTTGATGGGGAAAAAAACTCACGACCCATTGGAAATTTTGTTTGTTAAACGAAAGTAGAAAAGGATTGTAGATGGTTAATTGCTTTTGAGACCGAATAACAATTTATAGATAGTGAGAAGTTGTATAATCTATAATGGATATATTTTAAATTTAATCAATATTCGATATACCATATTTATCTATTACTATATAATAGCATATATGTTAACAAAATATTATCAATGGATAAGTAAATAACGAATTTTACTTATTTGATTTGAGTATAAGCTTATATTTGGGAATGCTTTGTGCATATCATATATTTAGAGTATGAGATAGTCGAATTATTTGCATCTATTAAAATGCTGAAACACATATTTAACAAAACTAAAAAAAAAAAAAAAAAAAAAAAAAGCCCTTTTACCCATTATATAGCATCTATAAACGATTGCAATCATGAAACAACAAATTAATTCATATATTATTTAAAATGAAATGCTAATACGATGTTGAAATCTCAATCTTCATCACTGAAGAAGTTTAAATACACAAAGTAATCATTAGTTATCTCATGACCCATCTCGCGTAGTTCGTTAATCATAGCTTCTGCTTTTAGAACCTTTGACTGAACGCCATCGAGAACTTGTTGAGACTTTTGAGGATCTCCAACATTTAGTTTAAGCCAGTCGAGGAAAATAGATTCGTCTAACTCACCTATTAAATCAAGTGTACATAGACTAATAAACTTAATATGAAAACATAAATTTAGTTAGAAAATAGTAGGAAACCTATATGCAATACCTTTATTACTTTGAGAAGGTCCACCTTCTTCAAAGACTGATGCAAGAAATCTCAATGCATCGTCCACCTCAGTATTTGGTTCTTTAACGTGTTGATCACGTACTCCATCTTCCATCTTTGGTTTCGGCTCCTTTTCTTTTTCAGGAACGGATTGATCTTCGCACTTTGAATCAGTGTGAGACGCATGTGAGTTTTTATCCTGAAAGGTTCTAGGGTTTGATGATTCCATGGGAGAAATCTCTGTTGATGGATGTTACTCTTTTACCCAATATATAGTTTTTCAATGAATAGTTCTAGGGTTTGATGATTCGAGATGGTTATTAATGGGCTGGCTTTCTTTGGCCAGAATGTGTTATAATTTAGTATACATGGAGTATAATTTGATTTTTACACAATATATTGTGTTTATTAAACCATCCAGAATTGTAAAAAATATTCGTAATAAAAAAGTATTATTCATCGAATAACAATAGATCCAGACAAATTAAATAAAAAAAAAGGGAAAAACATAAGCCATGGAAAAATCTTGCTCTGTTTCATCATTTTCATCCTCACTATCATCATCCCCAGTTGTTTCATAATCAATGAAGCCGTTGTTAATAAAGTCACTTATATCATCGTCATTAGAATCATAACTGACACTATACGTTTCTGAGTCGATTGCCCATATTTCTTCACCGATGTTGCCGTGCTGAATATTTTTACCGTGCACTTTTCCTTCAATATCAGGCATCTCGCCCCACATGTCATCATTAACCATGCTACATTTGGGGATAATATCTTTGTCATGAGCCTCATAATCTTTGTCATAAGCCTCATCTATGGATGTATGCTTTGAATCCCCTGTGAAAATATCAAGTACAAAATTATATAAGTAAAATACAACCTTTAATTTAAAACATACTTAACAATTTACAAATACAAAAAATTATACAATTATTTTCAACAAACAACCTGTGGAAGAGTCTTCAATGATAAGTTCATCAGGGATAGTATATCTGGTTTTATATTCTTCTATAGGATAAAAGGGTTCATCAAGATCATTGATGTTTATCCAAACCCCATCTTCTGAGTTGCTTTTGTTCTTATCGTATTCATCGTTTGTATCATCATCAATCAACATATAATTTCTACGTCTTGTGTTGTCTGTTGGATGCGATGTTTTAGATCTTTTTATTATAACATGTTCAGCATCATCAGACTTGTAGGTTTCAAAGTACACAACATAAAAACCTATTGTAAGTTACAATATGTTTATGTATAAAAAAAAATGATCTATGATATTGTAAAACTAATGCATACCATTACATCTTCTATATGAATGTATTTGTTATCTCTTTTCACTGCTTCATTAGCCTGATGGGATTAAAAGTACACAATATAAAAACATATTGTAAGTTATAAGATATTAACGTGAGAAAAGAAATTACGATAATCTTATGCTAATTCATACCATCTTATGTTCTTCTTGGATTTCATAATTAGTTTTTTTTTGTGCTTCAAATGCATGTGACTGTTCACCATCTGATGATATAACTTTGTTAATGGTTGCGTTTACAGTATCGTTTTTTTTAAACAACCTACGTCGTTTATGTCATCGTAAAGTAGGCTGCAAAAATTGAAACGATGGTTTAAGTATTTATTTGTGCCAAATATAATTGCTAAATAAGCAGATATTAAATTGAAAAGGAAACTACTTAGACATGTTATCAAGGATACCTCTTCATCGTCTGATATATGAACAATTGGTATATCTTTTTTGAACAAATCAGCATGTCTAGGCTGTAACTATGATAAACATAATCAGATATCGTATTTCATATGTAGTTTAAATAACAACTTAAGTTAGTTGTTGTGCCAAAGATAATTGCTAAATAAGCAGATATTAAATTGAAAAGTAAACTACTTAGACATGTTATCTTCATTGTCTGATATATGAACAATTGGTAAAAGGAAACTACTTAGACATTGTTAGGGATATAAATATTCATATGAAGACTCGGTCACCCCGTGTACTCATTAGCATTGAATAGCTCGTAGGATTATTAGTTGTAAGTTAAAATAGATTAGTTATTATAGAACTCGTGGAGTGGATCGGGTCTTTACCTACTGTCAGCTCGCTCCACAGCCCACTCGGGGCACATATGCTAGCACTATAAATACCCCTCTCTACCTAGGGAGAGGGTTGGAACTCTTCACACATTCAACTAACACATATTACTTTCTCTCTCTAGTTCCCAACTTCTTCCCTTTCTCTCACTAGACTTTCGGCCAAATCACCATAGAATACATGTTATATGTTTATGAATATGCTACAATTGGTATTAAGAGCCATGGTTATGTTTGTGTAAGTGCATATTCTTGGATTTGTGGTGTGTATTTGGCGTTTTCTTTTGTTTTTCTTTGGTTCGAATAGATACGTGGCAAAATCGTAGGTTTGTGCTTTGTTTGTGGTTGAAATTGCTAAAACATTGTACTTTTGGGTTCACAAAACTATCTTGCATCTTTCTTGACAACATACAGTCGTGTGGTGTTAGTTATTGGAAGATTGGAAGAATTTTCTTGACTGCGGTTTGTGTTTTAGTGTACGTTCTTCACTGCGGTTTGTCTCTCGATAGTACGTTCTTGATTGTGGTTTGTGTTTGTTTGGTTAAGTACTTGTCGCGGTTTGACCTGTTTTGGGATTGCAGTTTGGATTTTAACTAAAATGGGAAACACGAAAAAAACGTACTGAAAGTGACGTTTTGTCCTTTTGCAACTGCGGTTTGTGATTCCTTGTCTGTTGCGGTTTGTCGGTTAGTGTCTGCGGTTTGACTTCAGGTGTTGCGGTTTGACTCTGTGTGGTTTGACTCTTTGCGGTTTGACTCTTTGCGGTTTGACTCGTTGCGGTTTGACTCTTTGCGGTTTGACTCTTTGCTGTTTGACCCCTTGCGGTTTGACTCTTTGCGGTTTAACTCTTTGCGGTTTGATTCATTGCGGTTTGACTCTTTGCGGTTTAGGATTTTGCGGTTTAACTCTTTGCGGCTTAGGTCTTTTCGGTTTAGGTCTAAAGGTTGCGGTTTGTCTTTGGTTACTGCAGTTTGGTACTCTTGTGCTGCGGTTTGACCATTGTGGTTAGTTGAGTGTAATTGCGGTTTGGGTGTTGCGGTTTGATACTGAAGTAATATGTTTAGCTGCGGTTTGACTCAAGTAATCCAATCACGGTTTATTCTTGATTTTATAAAATCCCGCGAAAGATTCGATTTCTCGGTTTAAATCAAAGAATTGTAAAATCCCGTATACTTTATGGCTAGCATAGCAAGCACTGCTTCTGATGACATTCAAGCTGCCGGGTCCGATACCCGTCCTCCTATGCTTGATAGGACGGATTATGAGTCATGGGAACAACGAATTTGACTCTACTGCTTGGGAAAAGAGAATGGAGTTAACATTCTCAAATCCATTGATGAAGGACCCTTTCAAATGGGCACCATGAGAGATACTGTTACTACCGATGAGAATGGAGCTGTCACGCATGGAATTGACAGGCCACACACTTACAATGACCTTAATGAGGAAGAAAAGAAGAGGTATAATGCAGACATTAGAGCCTCCAACATTGTCATTCAAGGGTTGCCCAAAGATGTTTACAAACTCATCAACTTCAACACTGAAGCAAAAGCTGCTTTGGATAATGTCAAAATGCTTCTGGCTGGATCAGAACTTACAAAAGAAGATCGTGAGTCACAGCTATATGATGAGTTTGAGCATTTCAAGATGAACCCGGGTGAGAACATTACTGACTACTATGTGAGATTTCACAAGTTGGTGAATGACATGAGAATCATCAGGATGACAATGCCAAACATTCAACTCAACTCAAAGTTTGTGAACAACATGACACCTGAATGGGACAGGTTTGTTACTGCAGTGAAACTTAAGAAAGGATTGAGAGATACAGATTATGAACAGCTATATGCCTACCTACAACAACACGAAAAGCATGCTGCTTATGATCGTCTGTTGAGAGAAAAACTCAATCAAATTGCACCAAATGATTCACTTGCATTTGTTGCAAATGTTCAGCCAATCAACCAATCTTCATCTGATCAAGCTTATCATCATCCCTATTCATCACCATCTGCTATGAATACACAACTGGATTCAGGTTACACTCGCACCGACAAAATGATTGATAACCTCACCAACCAAGTTTCCTTACTTGTTCAACAATTCAAAGCAATACTCCCTCAGACTAACAATCAACTCAGAACTTCATCAAACCCACGCAATCAGGCAACTGTGGAGGATGGAAGAATTGTGGTTCAGAATTTTCAGGGGATGCAGAAGTTGAATCAAAGGAACATGGGTCGAGGTAAAGTGCAAATCAGAGTAGGGAATGCAAATCAAGGGCAGGGGAAGCAACCCAAGTGTTACAACTGTGGTGGACTTGGGCACATTTCCAGAAACTGCAATCAGCTAAAGCGTCCACAGAACTGTAACTATTTCAAGGACAAGATGTTGTTGATGCAAGCTTAAGAGAATGGAGCAGTGTTGGACAAAGAAGAGTTGTTGTTTCTTGCTGGCAATGAGGGAAATACTTTTGATGCCGATGTGGACGAGCAGCCAGTTCAGGATCTTGCACTAAATGATCCAAATATCTTTCAAGGTGATGACTGTGATGCTTTTGACTCTGATGTGGATGATGAACCCACTGCTCAAACTGTAACACCCCAACCCGATAAGGGTAAAAGTAATACGTTATGGTGACATATCAAAGCAAACACAAGCATATGACTAAATAATACAAAATGAATTTCAAATGGTGCAAAGGAAAATCTGAAATAGAAGGTTACAAAGGGAACAATAATAAATTCTAAGTCTACAATCATAATTACATCTAGCCATCTCTAATCCAAGATAGCTATGAAAGTAAAAGTCCTCTAAGTCCCAAGTGCTCTCCACTCATAACCCAACTTCCATCTAAAACCTGCCGCATGGAAAGAAATGCGGCTGAGCTTAAAAAGCCCAGTGAACAGATATATATAACATAACAGGACAGTAAATAAGCATTAGCAACGAAGGAATAAGAATACAAAACGAAAGTATAATTATGAAAGTCATACGAATTTAAAGAGAACTAAGAATCAAGAATAATCAAGAATGCATGAGAACCGAATAATAATGAATCAAGAGAAAATGAAATAATGGAAAAGGTTCATATAAGGATGTGCCATAAGAACTCCATACATAAATCGTCAAATAATACTAAAGCATAACAAGTATACGAAGAGGGGAGACCTCTAAGTAAATAAAAGTGTGAGAAGGAGTGCAAGGCACACACCACCTGGTCACCATAATCACATAAAACATAATACCTAGGATGCATCCATACGCTCCCTAACATAAGTATGTATGTCAGTACTAGACTAAGCACACACACGCATTAATGGCCAATAGTGATCACAATATAATACATAACATAAGGGGGAACGCCGTAGATCTATCACACCTCTACGGGAGTGTCATGCCTAGGGTGCCATCAAAGACATGGTCATGGCACCTCTACAACTAGGTAAGCTCAGGCACAGATCTATCATAGCATTCAACAATAACAAACTAGCATGGCAAGAGAAATAAGATAGTACTCAAAAAGCATGGCAAACATAAGCATAGCATGGCAGAGACATTTAGATAAATGTCAGAATGAATAAATAAGAATGACAATCATACAATGAAAGTCATGAGTCAAATAAGGGAATCATATCAGGCATAGGATCTCAAAGGTTCATAATTAAATGTTCGAAATCAGATGGTTCATAGCAAGGTTCAATTCAAAAGTTTCTATCAAATGTTCATTTAAAGAAATCTTTCAATAATGGTTTTCATAAAAATAGTCTTTAACAGTGGTTTTCATAAAAGTTTAGTAAGATTTCATATAAAAGTGGTATCTCATCGTTCATAAACATCATTTTAAAATTAGTTTTTCTCAAACATTTCCATGATAAAATTAAGAAAGGTTTTCACATCCAGTTACAAAATCAATGAACCTTCTAAGCATCAAGTGATTCGAATATTTATGTCATAGGGTCATAATGACGAATGTCAAATGGATCATGAAGAACAAATCAGAGTATAAGGGAACATAGCAATGGCTTAGGGAATCCTAATGAATCAAGATCAAGAAAGTCATGAGAATGAAAGCACCCTTACTGAAAAAGGGTAGAATATCTGTACCTTAGACCGCAAGTGAAAACACAACTAGAAACGAAAGGATCGGAAGTAAACTCCATATTCAGCGAATCTTCACAAATTTATGATCGTCTTATTAATAACTCATCTTAACTCGAATTTCTCATTTTAGTCGGCTTTCCATTTTTAGTAACTTTCCTTATTTAGTAGGTTTCCATATTTCGTAACTTTCCAAAAGTTTACAAGTCAAATTAGGGTTTCCAAATTAAGTAAGTGTGAGATTAGGGTTTCTAATTACAAAAGTCATTTTAATTGGTCATTTAAAGTAATTAAATTCCAATTAGGGTTCATACATTCAATTAGGTCATAACAAAGTTATTTTTCCCGAATTAGAAATTTTAGGGTTTAATTCATATAAGTTGGTTTCATATTAACATTATTCGAAGATTAGGGTTACTATTGTAATTATGCCAAGGTTAAGGGTTAATATGAAAATTAGTCAAAACATAAGTTAAATACTCTTAAAATGATAAGTAGCTTATTTAAGTTCCAAAAGATAAGCAAATGAGCTTATAAGTGTTTAAAACAATTAATTACTTAATTTCAGCATAACCATTGAAATCAGACCCGACTTTACCTAATTTTTAACATACCTTATACGAGCTCATAAAATTCTATAATTTTACCCAGATGTACCTATATGTCTTGAGTATTTTAAATAATTTTTCCATATTTTATTGAGTAGTGAAAGAACCAACTAAAATTCAACATTCACAACATGTACCCGAATTGTATCTGATGGAACACCCCAAAAGTATGTAATTATTAGCCCAGGTTAAGCATCTCAGAAAAATCTAGAAAAGTTACACAACGTACTTCAAATACCAAATTTTATCCTGTAAAATTTTCAATTCATAACTCGTTATAGATATTAAATTAAAAATCCAGAACCACGACTGAATTTCCAGACATCCGAATTCAGTTTTGACTCTTGAACTTGTAAAATCAAAATACGTATCCTCCCGACCTCTAAAAATTACAAGGCTTATATTTTCAGAAAGCTATTTTCTTAAACTTACTTTTAGACCCAAGAAACACCTAAAAACACTTTACCATCATCAAGATACAATCGAATCAAGGCGGCTTAATTTCCAGGACAGAAACTAGAGTCTATTATTTTATGTGATCGATCTGGGTTTTTCATTCTCATTACTTATTTCCTGATACAAGCAATTATATTTGACATCAAAACAAACCTAGGTCAATTCATATGTGTTTTAGCATGTTTATATTAATTCAACTCAAAATTACAACAATAGGTCAATCATATTAGGGTTTTCATATTCGTTATTTAATGTAAACATGTTATCATTTATGTGATCTTGTTCTGATATCATACGTATATTAAGTTCGACAAGGACATCGAGAATGAATCGAATATGGCAAGGATTAAACAAGAAAGGATGATACAAATTTACCCTTGAAGACCAAACGAAGAGCAAGAACACCAAATCAACCAAGAATCCGAGCACACCAACACCCTCTATTCTCTTCTTGATTAGGTCGAATAGAAGAAACAAAAACATGGTTCGATTAGGGTGTTGTTCCAGAAATTAAAATAAATTAAATAAGATGTTTATTTGATTACCTTATGTGTGATGCGAATTAGGACATGAACACAAGATCAAGATCACCAAGAACCCCCTTCTTGGATGCTGCAACTGATCGAACAGCAGGAGCAAAAAGAGGCAGCCGAAATTTTTGTTTTAGGGTTTGCAAATGGTTCGGTTATAAGGATTTTGTAACAACCGTGTATTATGATAAGGGTTAAGTAAGGAATGTGCCAAATATTATGGGATTGTTATCATATCAATATTAATACATGATTATCTCCTTTCTTAATTTCTAGCCGAAAATTTTGAGGTTGACACATAAAATGTCGACTACTAATAAGCATGGTTTTAGGAACTTTGTTTTGTGATTTTTAAATCATAATGTAAGGTTTTATTTAGTAGCTACATTCATTAGATAACTTAGGATATAATTTTCTTAGGTTAAGTACAATTAATGTTACTTATATAATTTTATAAGTTCTTAAAAGTTCAAAATTAGAGGGTATTTTGGTCATTTCAGATTGTGGTAATTTGGGGTTTTACAACTCTTCCCCTCTAAAAAAAATTTTTCGTCCTTGAAAATTGAAGTGAAACGAAACAAAAGTACAAAGGACCAGGAACGGAAGTGCGAATGACTTGTTTCTCATGACTCTATCTTGTTGATCGAAATAGCTTCGGTTTCTTCTGAAAGGACATACCATACTGAATCCAGATCAAAAGAATAATATGCCAAACGTAATAGATGATAATCGGATTCTCTCGGAAGAGGTACAAGAAATACGTAGGATTTGACGGATATGCCGTCCATAGAATTTGATTAGACAAATCAGATGAGAACATACAGAAAACAGATTGTCGATAACATCAACCGGTAGAAAGCTCTACAACAGTACCTAAGATTCTTATTGGAAGTGCAGAGGTCAGCAAAACGCGTGTCGAGGATCCAAACGTATCAAATCGTATAACGGTGAAGGCAGATTATGCGTATAGGTAGAATGAACCTATAGTCTCACTAACGTAAAAAAAATTCTCGAACAGCTTATCAAAATTCTAAGGCTCCTAAGGCACTCCTCGAAATATCCTATGATCACAATAAGTGCACGTTATATGATGTAAGTATTATCACGTTGATCAGGCGTCATAATACTAGCATCATATAAATATGCCCTCATGATGGTCATACTTTACTCAAGTCGTGAACAGAACAACCTATCTTAATCCACCTAGTCCTTCTACAGTCTTGGAGGTCACCAAAATCAACACCATAACTAAGAGGAGAACGAAACTACTCGAAAGAGTGACGGAAATCCTAGAATGTTTATCAGGGTTAAGGTACGTCGTTAATAGCGTTAATCCTTCATCACTCACCAAAATCAACTTAGCCAAAATAAGTGGTTGCTTCAACATTCGCCCATTCATGCACATAAATCTCAAAGTTCCTTCCATAATCCGTCAAAATTCTCATACCACACTCGTTATTCAACAAACGCAGAGTGAACACAGAACGGAATTACTAATAGAGAACCTAAATCATTCAAAGTACCTTATTATCAGGTAACGGAAACTTAAGTAGGTTGAGAGGGAGTGAATTACGCCATCAATAGCTTCATCCTTCACAGAATCAACTCTTCCAAACCCAAATGTTTGCTTCAAATTTCATCCATTCAAATACATGATCTCAAATCTCTTTAGAATTTCAAGTAATCTGTCTACGTCTGTTCATATGATCATAGGGTGGAAAGGAATTACAAACTTGAGTCTGGTCCCTCAAGCCTTCGACACTTTTTCTGGACACCGTGGGGTGGTAACGTGAATCTCTGGCATGATCGTTGTGCATTCTTCCATTCGCGAGTCTGCTTCTGCTCTCAATTCATCTTAGTACAACTAAAATGAATAGAGAAACAAGACTGAGTGTCTTCGATAGGTCTTCTAGCACAATTCGAAATTCGCCAGCTCCAGCTGCTGTCAACTCCAGGTTATGTGCTGAATAGTTCGTCTCCTACGGTCTGGTTGTCTTGATGCCCGAACTGAAATCTCCACATGCTGCATGAAATATAATCTAGACCTTTCTCAGTTTCTCTCTTGTACTGTCTGGTACAATTCTGAACGCCAATCACATCTACTCTTCCAGAGCAAAGGGTCGTTCTACTTAATACGAAGATGATCTACATGTTCCTCGTTCATCTCTGAGCACAAACACACTGTCATACTATGACAATTGTCCAAATACTCTCGAAAACATGATTATATTAACCAATACGATTGGCATCATTTAAAACTCATAATGATCACAACGAGTACGAAAGTAGCTTCAGGAATCGTCTTAGGGAAACTTCATATCTACTTCACATCACCAATCTTTCTCTTCACGAATAAAACTGAAATGCTTAGCAGGGTTACTCTCAGTTAGTCAACTCCCTTTTTGGAAGTTCTTGTGGTAGCTTCTTCAGTTCTTCAAACTTAAATGAGGTCGTCTGATACGGAATTTTCAAAGGTAGGCCAAATCAATCATTGATACGCGGAAATGGATAATGATTTCAGATAGTGATACGGTTAAGTTCACGATAGTCGATGCGCCGCCGCATACATCTCTCTTTCTTCTTCATGAACCAACAGGAAAATCCCAGGATAAACACTAGGGTGAAGAAAATCATATTTCATCAGTTCCTTTAATCTCTCAACTTCTATGGCATCATGGTTCGCCAACCGAGATCAGTTCAATGCCAACTCTAGTTCCCAAGCAGGAGGGAATCCCAATAGGTTCATCTGAGAACATCGGAAAATTTTCTTACAACAAACTACTTCCAATGTCAGAGCTTTCTAAGGGTGGATACTAATAGATGTCAGGAGAAATTTGACAATCAAATGAGATCGGAATATGTGCTTTCATAGCAACATTAATCTTAACAATTTAAGCGATTGAGAGTCATTATGACAAAAGTAGGGTGAAGCAGATTGTTAAAGGTTACATTTCAGATACGGTAGTCTATGGTAGCTTTACGAAGAGCCATCCAATCCATAACTAAAAGACCTCAAAGTCGACTATATCAAAAGTAACAGATCCGTAGAACGAATACGGTCGTTAAACCAGACAGGTAGTTCATATATCAAGGGCAAGTACACGGTTCATCATTGTGTTGAGATAGATAAACGAACAGTTCAAGGTATTGGAATTTTGTTTAGCTTTTTAGCATAAGGGGCAGGTAGGGCGTGCATCATTGGTAATACGAACATCGTATAATCGTCAAAAGTGAGATGTATGGAATATTAGTTATCAGCATCATCATGCTTAGTTAACAATTCCGTACTGAGATAGTATTTACATCATATCCTTCCAAAGGAAACTGGTTGTCAGGCAAGATTCATCATTCAAAGGGAGGGAATAAAACTTCCTATATCCATGGTTAATAATTACCAGAGTTCTCATAGGGTAGTAATGGATTTTGCAGGACTGAGTAGTATCAGATGATATATTTATATCCAGCATAGGTAATGAATTTATAGAATGTGTGAAACACATTACGGTCGAATGACCTTCGGGATGGTCGGAAAAGTATCAACGGTTTATCAAACAGATCGGAAGTGGAGATCAAAATTAGGAAGTGAAACATAAGTGGTGCAAGGTATACATGAAGTTCCCGAGGTATCTCAATCTTACTTGGTTTCTAAACTTAGGTTGCAAAACTTTCTAGCTTCTGAAACAAATGTTCTTATAAGGCATAGCTAAAGGCAGAGGCACAAATCGGAGTGATGCGGAAGCAATGCTACTTACATAGATGTCCTAGTCTACCCATTCCTCACCGGTAGTAACTTAAGTTCCTATGGGGAAATCCTAATGCAATTTCTCAAAGGATGTCTTATGAGCGTCTACAGTGGAAACTTAATGGTCCAAACTTCACAGGTCAAGGGTAAATGTATTACAAGTCGCAGCGTGTCTCTCTGATACCATAATTGTAACACCCCAACCCGATAAGGGTAGATGTATTACTTTATGGTGACATATCAAAGCAAACACAAGCATATGACTAAATAATACAAAATAAATTTCAAAGGGTACAAAGGAAAATCTGAAATACAAGGTTACAAAGGGAACAATAATAAATTCTATGTCTACAATCGTAATTACTTCTAGCCATCTCTAATCCAAGATAGCTACAAAAGTAAAAGTCCTCTAAGTCCCAAGTGCTCTCCACTCATAACCCAACTTCCATCTAAAACCTGCCGCATAGAAAGAAATGCGGCTGAGCTTAAAAAGCCCAGTGAACAGATATATATAACATAACAGGACAGTAAATAAGCATAAGCAACGAAGGAAAAGAATACAAAACGAAAGTATAATTATGAAAGTCATACGAATTTAAAGAGAACTAAGAATCAAGAATAATCAAGAATGCATGAGAACCGAATAATAATGAATCAAGAGAAAAAGAAATAATGGAAAAGGTTCATATAAGGATGTGCCATAAGAACTCCATACATAAATCGTCAAATCATACTAAAGCATAACAAGTATACGAAGAGGGGAGACCTCTAAGTAAATAAAAGTGTGAGAAGGAGTGCAAGACACACACCACCTGGTCACCATAATCACATAAAACATAAAACCTAGGATGCATCCATACGCTCCCTAACATAAGTATGTATGTCAGTACTAGACTAAGCACACACACGCATTAATGGCCAATAGTGATCACAATATAATACATAACATAAGGGGGAATGCCGTAGATCTATCACACCTCTACGAGAGTGTCATGCCTAGGGTGCCATCAAAGACCTGGTCATGGTACCTCCCCAACTAGGTAAGCTCAGGCACATATCTATCATAGCATTCAACAATAACAAACTAGCATGGCAAGAGAAATAAGATAGTACTCAAAAAGCATGGCAAACATAAGCATAGCATGGCAGAGACATTTAGATAAATGTCAGAATGAATAAATAAGAATGACAATCATACAATGAAAGTCATGAGTCAAATAAGGGAATCATATCAGGCATAGGATCTCAAAGGTTCGTAATTAAAGGTTCGAAATCAGATGGTTTATAGCAAGGTTCAATTCAAAAGTTTCTATCAAATGTTCATTTAAAGAAATCTTTTAATAATTGTTTTCATAAAAATAGTCTTTAACCGTGGTTTTCATAAAAGTTTAGTAAGATTTCATATAAAAGTGGTATCGCATCGTTCATAAACATCATTTTAAAATTAGTTTTTCTCAAACATTTCCATGATAAAATTAAGAAAGGTTTTCACATCCAGTTACAAAATCAATGAACCTTCTAAGCATCAAGTGATTCGAATATTTATGTCATAGGGTCATAATGACGAATGTCAAATGGATCATGAAGAACAAATCAGAGTATAAGGGAACATAGCAATGGCTTAGGGAATCCTAATGAATCAAGTTCAAGAAAGTCATGAGAATAAAAGCACCCTTACTGAAAAAGGGTAGAATATCTGTACCTTATACCGCAAGTGAAAACACAACTAGACACGAAAAGATCAGAAGTAAACTCCATCTTTAGCGAATCTTCACGAATTTATGATCGTCTTATTAATAACTCATCTTAACTCGAATTTCTCATTTTAGTCGGCTTTCCATTTTTAGTAACTTTCTTTATTTAGCAGGTTTCCATATTTAGTAACTTTCCAAAAGTTTACAAGTCAAATTAGGGTTTCCAAATTAAGTAAGTGTGAGATTAGAGTTTCTAATTACACAAGTCGTTTTAATTGATCATTTAAAGTAATTAAATTCCAATTAGGGTTCATACATTCAATTAGGTCATAATTAAGTTATTTTTCCCGAATTAGAAATTTTAGGGTTTAATTCATATAAGTTGGTTTCATATTAACATTATTCGAAGATTAGGGTTACTATTGTAATTATGCCAAGGTTAAGTGTTAATATGAAAATTAGTCAAAACATAAGTTAAATACTCTTAAAATGATAAGTAGCTTATTTAAGTTCCAAAAGTTAAGCAAATGAGCTTATAAGTGTTTAAAACAATTAATTACTTAATTTCAGCATAACCATTGAAATCAGACCCGACTTTAGCTAATTTTTAACATACCTTATACGAGCTCATAAAATTCTATAATTTTACCCAGATGTACCTATATGTCTTGAGTATTTTAAATAATTTTTCCATATTTTATTGAGTAGTGCAAGAACCAACTAAAATTCAACATTCACAACATGTACCCGAATTGTATCTGATGGAACACCCCGAAAGTATGTAATTATTAACCCAGGTTAAACATCTTCGAAAAATCTAGGAACATTACACAACGTACTTCAAATACCAAATTTCATCATGTAAAATTTTCAGGTCATAACTCGTTATAGATATTAAATTAAAAATCCAGAACCACGACTGAATTTCCAGACATCCGAATTCAGTTTTGACTCTTGAACTTGTAAAATCAAAAAGTGTATCCTCCCGACCTCTAAAAATTACAAGGCTTATATTTCCAGAAAGCTATTTTCTTAAATTTACTTTTAGACCCAAGAAACACGCAAAAACACTTTACCATCATCAAGATACAATCAAATCAAGTCGGCTTAATTTCCTGGACAGAAACTAGAGTCTATTATTTTATGTGATCGATTAGGGTTTTTCATTCCCATTACTTATTTCTTGATACAAGCAATTATATTTGACATCAAAACAAAACCTAGGTAGATTCATATGTGTTTTAACATGTTTATATTAATTCAAATCATAATCACAACAATAGGTCAATCGTATTAGGGTTTTCATATTCGTTATTTTATGTATACATGTTATCATTTATGTGATCTTGTTCTGATATCATACGTATATTAAGTTCGACAAGGACATCGAGAATGAATCGAATATGGCAAGGATTAAACAAGAAAGGATGATACAAATTTACCCTTGAAGACCAAACGAAGAGCAAGAACACCAAATCAACCAAGAATCCGAGCACACCAACACCCTCTCTTCTCTTCTTGATTAGGTCGAATAGAAGAAACAAAAACATGGTTCGATTAGGGTGTTGTTCTAGAAATTTAAATGAATTAAATAAGATGTTTATTTGATTACCTTATGTGTGATACGAATTAGGACAAGAACACAAGATCAAGATCACCAAGAACCTCCTTCTTGGATGCTGCAACTGATCGAACAGCAGGAGCAAAAAGAGGCTACCGAAATTTTTGTTTTAGGGTTTGCAAATGGTTCGGTTATAAGGATTTTGTAACAACCGTGTATTATGATAAGTGTTAAGTAAGGAATGTGCCAAATATTATGGGATTGTTATCATATCAATATTAATACATGATTATCTCCTTTCTTAATTTCTAGCCGAAAATTTTGAGGTTGACACATAAAATGTCGACTACTAATAAGCATGGTTTTAGGAACTTTGTTTTGTGATTTTTAAATCATAATGTAAGGTTTTATTTAGTAGCTACATTCATTAGATAACTTAGGATATAATTTTCTTAGGTTAAGTACAATTAATGTTACTTATATAATTTTATAAGTTCTTAAAAGTTCAAAATTAGAGGGTATTTTGGTCATTTTAGATTGTGGTAATTTGGGGTTTTACACAGACGATCTTTATGGCTAATATGTCCTCTGTTGTCTCATCACCTCAACAAGCTGGTCCCTCCAATACATCTGTGATTTCTGAGGTACTAAAGCTTTAAGGCAAATATAAAGTGGTAGATGAACAGAAGATTCCCAACGAAGTAGAACAGACAAATGTCGTTGAATCGGATACTGTTGACATGGGAAATAGTAATATTATTCCATATGAACAATATGCGATTCACAACAACGTGTCTGATGTACCAGGTTGTGAATCTTCTGTTAAAAATATTGCTTGTGTTGAAGATAATGCTTGTGAGTAGCATGAGTACACTGTGTTTGTCCCTGATGACACCTTGTGTAACACCCCAACCCGATAAGGGTAGAAGTATTACGTTATGGTGACATATCAAAGCAAACACAAGCATATGACTTAAATAATGCAAATGAATCTCAAAGGTTACAAAGGGAAATTATGAAATACAAGGTTACAAAGGAGAAAAACAATAACTATTAAGTCTAAAAATATAAAAACTTATAGTCATCTCTAATCCAGGATAGCTATCAAAGTATAGTCTTCTAAGTCCAAAGTGCTCTCCACTCATCACCCAGCTTCCTACTAAAACCTGCCGCAGGAAAAGAAATGCGGCTGAGCTTAAAAAGCCCAGTGAACAGATATATATAACATAAAATAACGGTAAATAAGCATAAGCAACGAAGGAATAAGAATACAAAACGAAAAGTATAATCATGAAAGTCATAAGAATTTTAAAGAGAACTAAGAATCAGGAATGCATGAGAATTGAATAAGAAATGAATCAAGAGAATAATGAAATAAAAACAAAGAAAGGTTCATATAAGGATGTGCCATAAGAACTACATATCATAATCCGTCAAATCATATAATATCTTAAAAGTGCGTGAAGAGGGGAGACCTCTAAGTACTAAAATTGTGAGAAGGAGTGTAAGGCACACACCACTTGGTCACCATAATCATATAAACATAAAACCTAGAATGCATCCATACGCTCCCTAACATAAGTATGTATGTCAGTACTAGACTAAGCGCACACACGCATTAATGGCCAATAGTGATCACAATATAATACATAAACATAAGAGGGAACGCCGTAGATCTATCACACCTCTACGGGAGTGTCATGCCTAGGGTGCCATCAAAGACATGGTCATGGTACCTCCACAACTAGGTTAGCTCAGGCACAGATCTATCACATCATAAAACAATAATAATCTAACATGGCAAGAGAAACAAGATAGTAACTCAATAAGCATGGCAAAGCATAAGTATAGCATAGCAGAGATATTTAAATAAATGTTAGAATGAATCAATAAGAATGACAATCATACAATGAAAGTCATGAGTCAAATAAGGGAATCATATCAGGCATAGGATCGATAGAAATATCCCTACTGAAAAGGGAAAGAATATCTGTACCTTAGACCGCAAGTGTAAACATAACAGAAACATAAAGATCGAAAGCAAACTCCATCTTCAACGAATCTACACGAATTTATGATTGTCTTATTAATAACTTATTTTAAATCGGATTAATCATTTTAGTCGGCTTTCCATCTTTAGTAACTTTCCTTTTATAGCAGCTTTCCAAAAATAGTAACTTTCCAAAAATAGTAAGTTTTCTCTTTAATTAGTTTAACCATTTTAAGTAACTTTCTATTTTTAGTAACTTTTCATATTTTGGAAGTTTCCTGAAATAGCAATTTAATAGTTTAAGATTATAATTGACAATTAATAATATTTGAGGGTCAAAATGACAATTATAATGGTTTAGGATTAATTATGTCAAATTAAAATGTTTTAGGGTCGTAAATGACAATTTAATAAACTTAAAGGTTTAATGTGATAAATATAATAGTATAGGTGTTAATATGACAATTTGTCATAGTTTAGAGTCAAAATATAAGTCTAGCAAAGTCTAATGGTTTGATATGACAATTACTATAGTTTAAGATTAAAAGTGTTAATATGGCAAGGTTCAGGGACCAACATGTAAACTTACCATTGTTTGAGGGTTAAAGGTGTAAAATTGGTTCTTTCCTTTTAGGCTAATATATAACTACACATGCAATTGTTCACGTAAACAAACTTCATTTTGATCTTAACCTTCGAAGTCGAGTATCAGTTTACGTAAAATAAAAGAAGCAAGCTTCATTTTTGCATCTTCGTCTACATTTAGGTCGATTAACATAAGGTAATACCGAGACCCGCTATTGAACTCGAAATAAACAAAACATATACGAATCACATTTTATCATCGGTTACCTCATGACAAGTCGGTAAAATAACTCATATCGCGACACACCTGGCGAGACCAATATAGAAGTTTGTGAGTGGTTTGACGAGGTAGCAGTTGGGCGAGACAACTAAGACTAAGCCGGAATGGCGAGACAAAAATGAAGGTGGTGCGAGAGGGTTTTCAAACGAGGCAGCAACAACTCAAACTAACACTAGTTTTCTACGACCATGGTAAAATGTTTAGTGGGTTTTAGACACGCCCATACGACACCCAAACAGTCCACATACCACCAGTTTCATCGAGCCATAAAAGGTCTTAGGCGAGGCAGAATTTTACGGCTTGCTTATGGTTATATAGAGGTCGACATGGGGCTGGAATAGATGACACAAAACAGCCCACAAAACCGACACCAAGGACAACAACATAGGCATGTAGTTTTATTATTTCATGTGGCGCTAGCTCTTATACAAGTGTGATTTTATGTGACATGACTTAAACTATAAGTTCTTTTTAATATCCTGTATTAGACATAGAGTTTAGAACAAGATGAGGGTCGTTGGTTTTACTGGTATTTTAGGGGGTTAATATGGGGCTGGTTCGGGTCATCTTTAGGTTGACAAAAAGAGCATGTCGAATGTCATTTACAGTTCATAGATTCGCGACACATAACAGACATCTAGGCGCAATACTTGTTATGATTTCATGTGATAATATGCCGCGATCATTAACAACATTATAACCTTGTTTTAACATGTTCCATAACAGATTAATGAGTGACAATTTACAGGTTTAAATTACTCAAACGCATAGGTTTTAAAGTGTTCATATTATCATGCATGCGAGTGTCGAATTTGGAAAGGAAACAAGGACGTTGATACCTTATGTTAACGAGACAGTAGAGAAGGAAAACGGACAATAACCCAACCACGAATCCAATACCACGAATCAAACCAAGCACCCTAATCACCACGAACAAAGCTTCAGCCACTCCTTCAAACACTTGATCTTTTAGATAGAAAATGGAAGAAAGATTGTTGTGTTTAGTTGTTTCTGAGCGTAAGCATGCAAAGGCAAAAGAGAGATGAGGTGTGTGTCGTACATATGGAACAAAAAGGGAGGAAGGTCCTTAAATAATAACAATACTGATTGGTGGGTTATTAAAATTAATTATTTTGTGTGATTGACACAAATTAGAGTTGGATACTAATATAATTGTGATTGGGAAGAATTTGAATGTGATTGGAGCATGATTCAGTGATTGATTACGTTAATAATTACACAATGTATGGTTTCCATAACTAGAGGCGTGTGATATGCATTCTAGATTAACTAGGTTGTGTCGTTATTTTTTTTTTTTTTTTTTTTTATGTTTTAGAAATATTTTGGATTTCAAATATGTTTAAAAGTTCCATGATGATGTTTTGTTCTAATTATTTGGATTAACAGTAAGTTCGTTTAGTTACTTTTGGTTTTATAATTAGTCGTATCAAGAACTTAGGAAAATTTCAAATTAGACGTAAAATTAGGTATTTAGAATTTAGGGTTTTACAATTCTTCCCCTTTAAAAGAAAATTTCCGTCCTCGAAAATTAAAGTGAAGCGAAACGGAAAGCACAACGGACCGTGAACAGAAAAGTGAATGACTTGTTTCTTATGACTCTATCTTGTTGATCAAAATAGCCTCGTCTTCCTCAGAAAAGACATACCATAATGAATCCAGACAAAAGAATAATACACCAAATGTAACAGATGATAATCGTATTCTCTCGGAAGAGATACATGGAATACGTAGGATTTGACGGATATATCGTCCGTGGAATCTGATTAGACAAACCAGATGGGAACGTACCGAATCGCAGAAATATGAGAGTGATAAATATGCTTATGGAAGATAATTCAATCGATAATATCGGACGGTAGAAAGCTCTACAACGGAACCTAAGATTCTTATCGGAAGTACAGAGGTCAGCAAACGCGTCTCGAGGATCCAAACATACCAAATCGTACGGCGATAGGGCAGATCAAACGTATAGGTCGAAAGATCCTAAAGTCTTACTATTCGCGGATAATCTAAAACAGCTATCAGAAATTCTAAGGTTTCTAAGGCACTCCTCGAAATATCCTATGATCACAATAAGTGCACGTTATATGATGTAACTATTATCACATTGGCCAGACGTCATAATACTAGCATCATATAAATATGCCCTCATGATGACCATACTTTATCTCAAGTCGTGAAATAAGCAACTTATCTTAATCACCTAACTGTCCATCTACCTCCCAGGGTTGGTCCAAATCAAATCATCACTACGGATTCGAAATCAAGGAAACAGATCGCATAGATAATGTAACGGAACCTAGTAAGTATCATCGAATGAAGCTTGTCGTCAAAAGTATCCATTCTTCCACAATTCATCAAAGTTCTCATATCAAAACCGTCATCCAACATACGTAGAGTGAACACAGAATGGAATTACTAACAGAGAACCTAAATCATTCAGAGGATCTTATCATCAGGTAACGGAAACTTAAGTAGGTTAAGAGAAAATGAATTTCGTCATCAATAACTTCATCCCTCACAGAATTAACTCATCCCAACATGAATGTTTGCATCAAAATCCGTCTATTGAAATACATGATTTCAATATCTTCCAAGTCTAAGTAGTCTGTCTACGCATGTCCATCCGATCATAGGGTGAAAAGGAATCATAAAATTGAGTCTGGTTCCTCGAGCCTTCGTCGACTCTTCTCGGAATTGTGGTATAGTAACGCGAATCTCTGACATGATCGCTGTGCATCCTTCCATCCGCAAGTCTGCTTCTGCTCTCAATTCACCTTAGTATCACTAAAATGAATAGAGAAGCAAGACTGCGTGTCTTTGACAGCTCTTCTAGTACAATTCAAAATTCGCCAACTCGATTACATTCTCCTTCTATGTCCGCCACTACCTTCGTCTTGCAAGAAATGTTTTCCAATCTTCAAGGTGAACACCGCTGCTGTCGACTCCCAGTTATGTGTTGAATAGTTCGTCCCCTACGATCTGATTATCCTGATACCCAACTGAAGTCTCTACGTGTTGCATGAAATATAATTGAGTCCTTTCTCAGTTTCTCTATTCTTCTTATATGCTTCTTCCACGGTAACGCCTGTCGCGAACATCTCCTACTACTTTTCTACAAGGTTTCTAGCTCCGATAACTGTCTTCAATCTTGGTCCTTTTGTGAGAAAACTCTGCCTTTGTTGGACACATGACAGTGCTGTCTGCTACAATCTCTGAACGCAAATCAAATCTACTCTTCCAGAACAAAGGGTCATTCTACTTAATACGAAATTGATCTACATGTTCCTCTTTCGTCTCTGAACATAACACAATGTCATACTATGACAACTTGTCCAAATACTCGCAAAAACATGATTCTATTAGCCAATACAATTGGCATCATTAAAACTCATAATGATCCCAACGAGTACAAAAACAGCTTCAGGAATCGTCTTAGGGAAACTTCATATCTACTTCACATTACTTATCTTCTTCTTCACGAATAAAACTGGAATGCTTCACGGAGGTTACTCTTAGTTAGTCAACTCCCTTCTTAGAAGTTCTTGTGGTTGCTTTTTCAGTCCTTCAAACCTAAATGAGGCCATCTGATACGGAGTTTCAAAGATAGACCAAATCAATCATTGACACGCGGAAATGGATAATGATTACGGATAGTGATACGGTTAAGTTCAAGATAGTCGATATGCCGCCGCATACTTCCCTCTTTCTTCTTCATAAACCAACAGGAGCATCCCAAGAGAAGCACTAGGTGAACAAAAACATATTCCATCAGCTCCTTCAATCTCTCAACTTCTATGACACCATGGTTTCGTCAACTGAGATTAGTTCAATGCCAACTCTACTTCCCAAGCGGGAGGGAATCCTAAGAGGTTCATAAGAAAACACCAGAAAATTTTTGTATAACAAATACTTCCGATGCCAGAGCTTTCTAAGGGTGGATACTAATAGGTTTCAGGAGAAATTTGAGAATCAAATGAGATCGGAGTAAGTGTTTCCATAGCAGCATTAATCTTAACAGATTTAAGTGGTTGGGAGTCATCAAAGCAAAAGTAGAACGAAGTAGATGGTTAAAGGTCACATATCGGATATGGTAGTCCATGGTATCTTTACGAAAGCCATCCAATCCATAACCAAAAGACCTCAAGGTCAATTATATCAAGAGTAACAAATCCGTAGAACAAATACGGTCATTAAACCAGATGGATAGTTCATATATCAGAGTCAAGTATATGGTTCATCAAGGTGTTGAGATAGACAAGCGAACAATTCAAGGTGTTGGAATCTTGCTTAGCTCCTTAGCAAAATGACAGGTACAATGTGCATCATCGGTAATACGAACATCGTAAGGTTGTCAAAAGTGAGACGTATGTGTGGAAAACTAGAAGGGGGGTTGAATAGTTTTCCCATTTAAAATTAATTTAAACCATTTTGTTAGTTATGTGAATTAAATTAAACTTATGCACATAGAGATAATCAAACAATATATCTAAAAAGAAAAGAGAGGAATGATCAAACCACATAACACGGATGATTATAGTGGTTCGGCTACAAGGACTCTTTTCCTTGCCCTACTCCACTTCCCCGAGCCTTTAACTCGAGAGTTATCCTTCACTAAGAAACAAACTCTCTTCTAGGTGGAGAAAACCTTTACACGTTGCTTACTTCCTTTTCCGGTACTAAGCTAAACACCGAGTTCTACTTCAGGGCAGAACTAACCCAACGTCGCCTATACAATTACCGACACTAAGCTAGATGTCGAGTTCTTTCACAAGGGTACAACTACTCCCTACACTCTTTGTGTTTTGAGGACTAAAACACTAACCACACTCACTGAGATTAATAATACAAATAATGATGTGTGAATTACACAAAGATCACACAGACCCTAACTACTACAACTTGCAACAGTATGTTTTGTTGAAGTTCTTTTACTAGATCTTCTTTGCTACAAAAGAGAGATCAATGATAGTGTTATAACTAATATGGGTTAGTAAATGAATGAATATATGTTTTCTACTTTCTAAGTGATGAGAAGGCCAAGTGATCAGCTTGCTATTTATAGGCAAGCCGATAAACACTCGGCGGATCCCTTAAAAGGGATCCGTCCTTTATATTGAAGGGATCCGTGTGTATGCCAGAGGTAAGACAGCTAAGAGATTTTCCAAATCTCTCCAATCTTTCCATATCTTTGTGTTGTCATATCAAGATCTTCCAATGTCAACTATCTTACTTGAAGATCTATCCAAGATATTACAAGATCTTACCAAGATTACATGTATGATGCATGCCATGATGTCATTGTATCATTTTAGAAATAAAGTTTCCTTTGAAGGAAATAAACATGTAGATGTATGAAATGTATTTCCAAGTAAACTTGTGAAATGTAAAATGTGTTCTAAAGAGACTTTAGCTAGTATTTATAATTTGCTTAAAGATATACTTTGTAATTGTCATTAACAAAACTAAGCAAAGATCGTAAAATATAAATAACGTTTTTAGGACGATATTTGTATTAACAATCTCCCCCTTTTTGTTGATGACAAAACATAAAGTATATTTTTGAGCAAAAGAATAAGTATAGCATGAGTTCTTTAAAATAATAAATTAAGTTTGTTTTATTTAAGTTTAAAAACTATTTTTATGCAAAAAGTATATGTATTGTGATGATTCACAGTTATGCAAACTTAATCCTTTCTCCCCCTTTTTGTCAAAACAAAAAGAACAGTTGCGTAGCGGAATGCGATTTTGAGAACTTTAAGAGCTCCCCCTTGTTTGATACTCCCCCTAAATGGAGTAACAAGGTAATGATGCATGATCCTATAAAACAAATGGTTAGAATATGATATGCTCCCCCTCGATGTATACTTCCCATTATAAGAGTCCCAACGTATACATTTGAATGAGATGCTACAAAAAAAATGTTAGTTGTGAATAGCTTCAATGGATAAGCATAATGCATATGAAATGGTCATCGAAAAGGATATTCAATCTAGTTGACTTTTAAAAGTCAAAATAAAGTGTCTGATCAATATTTTGTACCTAAAGTACCAAATGATTAAAGTATAATGTAGATTCTAAATAACTATATAATGATGTTAGTCACCTAAATAATGATAATATGTTATATGTTGATCACTCATAAGCATAAAGACATCACGTTCATTCATTGAAAATTATGTGACAAAAGTCACAAACATAATATGATGCTATATATCAAAAAAAAAAAAAAATTTAAAAGATCCTATATAATGAGATTAGAACACCCCTATTGAGGAGAATGAGAGATGGCATTTAGACGTTCAAGAATGTGGTTCAATATGAACCTCATTTCATTTTGGAGCTCGTGCACCAAAATGTTTGTCCTTTGAGCTATGTGAGCGGTTCTTTCACACATGTTGCAATCATGGCGAGAAAAACCGGGCGGAAAAGTGGGCTCATTTTGTTGAGGTGGTGGTGGTGTTTGGAGGGAGTTCATGAGGATGTTTTGGAGGTCCATGGCTTCATTGAGGCGTTGATCTACTATACCCGAGAGAGTGTAGAGACGGTTAGGCTCTTCACTAATCTCCTCGTAGGTTTGTGGCAAATTGATCCACATTGCCTCGTCTATGGCAATGAGAGTTGATGTGGGTGACAAAGGTGGTATTTGAGGTTGAGATGATGGTTGATCTTGGTGGGAGATCCTCCAAGTTATCAAGGTATGGATGTGGTGATGTAGGTGGAGTCCTAAATAGCTCCATAGGTAGCAACTTGGGTGATTTTGGGGGTGATGGAGATTTGACAGTCTGTGATGGAGCGGGTGGTGGTGCGGTTGCTATGGGTGTGATTGTTGGAGGAGGAGTTTGTATGACCATATTGGATGGTGTTGGTGTTGATATCGTGAGGAAATTTTCACTAGCAATGGGTGATGATATATTGAGAGGAGAATTTTCCTCAGATGATGAGTTTGCTAAGTTGACAAAGCAACATGGTTTAACACTAATGCGGGTTGTTCTTCTTGGAGGTCTAGAGATGGAAGAGTTGTTTGACTTGCTCATGATGAAGTATGATAGCTAAGATGTACAGGAGAGGGAATGGTTGTTTGTGTGAAGTGATGATCCTAAAGTACTAATTTATAGGCAGAAGATATATGAGTCTGTGTGTTTGGATTTGATGTGAATCCAATAGAGAATGTTGGTTCTGAATGATTTGGAACAAAAATTTGTGCAAATCACATCACATAAGTCAATCCATAGAACTTATGTTGAGTAAGAGGAGGAAGATATGCATTAAATGCAAAGGGATAGTGGAAAATCCTGTGATGTGATGTACCAACGGATTTGAAGGATCCCTAAAAAGGGTTCCTTACTTGTAACAGAAAGGTAACTTACTCCTAAGATTTGAAAATTCAAATTTTGGTGGGAAATTTTGTTCTTAAGTTTCTAAGGGTTTCTAACTCATTCTAAGATTTTTAGTGATCAGTGAACCTATTCTAAAGAACACTAGAAACTAAAATCAAAGAATCGGGATGAGTCGAAGAGGTTTTAAGAGATTGACTGTTATACCTACGGATCAAAACGATAACACGTGCGGATCCAATTTATGGGATCCGCAGAATCCGCAAGATGAAGGTTGGCGGAACCAACGATAACACATGGCGGATCCAAAATGAGGGATCCGCTAGATCCGTACAACAAATATTTGATCTCCTACAAAGATTGAAACATAACTTTTATTCATTGAAAATTTGTTTGTGACAAGCGTCTCAAACATGAAGTTACATTAGAAAATCCCAAAAGATTGAAGAAATCATAGAATAATTCTATGAAGTACACTGAGATGATACTTAAGAAAAGCTAACAGCTTCTATGAAGTGGGATTTGTTGGTGTTGATGGAGATATGATAGATGCTAGCCACATGGTTTCTAAATCCTTGGTGTCACAAAAGTTAGTGTCATGTTCTTCATTTTCTTGAGTGTTTGTTTGATTTAGCCACATTAAATCATCAATGCGTTGAAGTGTGGTAAGTAAATCATATGGTTGAAGATTGGGTGAATTTGGTGATGATGATGATTTTCTTTCTTCAGATTGTAAAGATGATGGTGAAGACGCTATTGGTGTAGTTATAGGTGACGGTGTGCTATACGTGGGTAATGATGTTGTAACTAGTGGAATTATGATTGGTGATGGTAAGTTTGGAGATGAAGGCATGTTGACTATAGGAGTTATGATAGAAGTTGTAGTGCTAGTAGTGGATATGATTGGTGAGCTTACGTTTGGAACTGGATTAATGAGCCAGTAAGGTCTAACACTAATTCTAGCGGTTTGTCTGTATGGTCTAGACATATGAGATTTGTGTATTGTGAGAAGTTTATAGGAATGATGTGCAAAGAAGATGAAGTTGGTGATTGTTATGATCATTTTAAGTTTCTAATATATATTTCTTATTTTTATGGAAGTTGGTGTTTGAATTAATGATGTGTAAATTTCAAGGACTTGGAACAAGATAAAGTAATTTGTCCTAATGACAAAGTCAATCCATAGAAATGGAGTTGACATGAAGGTATGCAGAATGATGACTCAAAAGGGAGAAATGTGATTGATTCACTGTTTTCTAGAGGGTAAGAGTCTGTGAGTTATGAGCAGGACAAAATATTCAAATTTTGGTGGGAGGTGAATTTTCCTAAGATGTCTAAATAGAAAAACTAAACTACAATCTAAGTATTGGAATGGGTTGGATTTTGTGAAAAAGACTATTATGTATTCCTGCGGATCCAACATAAACACTAGGCGGATCCAATTTTAGGGATCCGCTAGATCCGTCGAACAAAAAATCCTAAAACAAACAGAGAGCAATGCAAATTTCGCGTTTTTCGATGAAGACTTGAAAATTCTCCTAGAATATATCAATTGGCTAATATGTACTATAAATATGCTAAATATGTATATTCTAACACACGTTTGCATATGGATAAATCCGTTCATCATAACTTACTTAAAATTGAGTTAAGCCAAACAGTAGCTTATTCTCGGAAAATTGATAACACTAAATGTTATCGACCTGCAAATATGAGTTAGTTGACATCAAGTACTACCATAATAAGAAACACATATGTCTAACATAACATTGTCAAATAAAGATTAATCCCAAACGCTCCACTATCTCACTTATCTTTTAACATTTTGAGTATTTTCTTCTGATCCTTGCGAAGTTTCATCATCCATCGTCCTACATTCTTCAAAATTCCCTTTCTTTGTCGATGTTCCTCAGACTCATTATCAATGGAAGGAAGTTGACGTAAGTAATCGAGTGGAGTGATCTTGGAGTTAGGTAAACCATCTTTATCGCTAGCCGATGATGATGAAGATGAAGATGAAATATATGCACGTTTTCCTTTCCCAACTGTTACTCTATTTTCACTAAGTGGAATGAATGTATGTTGGATTTTGATGTAGTCTGGAAGAAAACTAACTGAGTTTGGAGGGATGGGAATCGAAGCTTTAAATAGAAGGGTGAGGAGCATTCCATATGGCATTGCGGTTTTTCCTAAGACAGGTATGTCAACCATTCTTTTGGCGATGTAGTAAGCCAAATTGAATTGTTGAAGGGTCGACACACAGTAGAGCATGTAACATAAGCTTGCATTCACATGATCTTTGTTTCCAACAGTGCTAATAAAATTTTCCCTAAGAATTTCTTCTAGTTTCTTAAATTCAGGTTTGAGTTCATTAAGTTCCATAGCAAATGGATCTAGACTCACTTGTTTGCCATGGAGTTTCTTAGTTGGGTTGGTTCTAGGTTTGAAGAGGTGATCACGGATAATTTCTTTGGGAGTGAGTGGAGTGTCGTATGGGTATTCACGACCAAGGTTAGACTCAAGAATGGATAAGGGCCATTTGTCTGAGTAGAAACAAGTTCCTTGACTAGGAACACCTAAAACTTATGCGAAGTGAACTAAAGGAAAAATGAATTGACTTTGGTTTATTTTGAAGTGAATGTTTAGTAATCCTAAGTCATCAGTACTAAGTTTTACTGAAGCATAAAACTCAAGAATGAACCTAGGAACGATAGGCTCATCTATGTCTAGGAGTGAATCAAAGTGGATGAAGGCCAGTTGTTCACGGATGTTAGTTTCTTCTAAGAATGATGAGTCTATAGTTCTACCTTCATGAACATAACGGTTTTCTAGTGTTTTAAAAATCTTGACCTGAGCATCTGTTGGACCTTTGGTTTGATGATGTTCGGGTAGATACTTGGTAGTCTTTTTGTGATCATAATTAGTTGCGGGAGGCATGATTCACCTTGACATGAATGTTATAATTAGAAATATCCTAAATGAGTGCAATGTGAAGGTGCGATTATTTCGACTTCTTTGAAGCAAGTTTTTGCGAGATAACTCAAATGCTTTTGTTGTGAATGTATCCAAAAAGTACATTTAAATATTATGATGTTTTTAAAACATAACGTTTTTAATTTTGTATGAACAATGATTGAGAGGTGTTTTGAGAAGTATATCAATGGAGTATTTGATTATTATGATGTTTAATCAAAAACTGATTTAATGTATTTTTGAAGTGCTTCATGATTTGAAAAATGCATGATTCCAATTTTTGATTTGGTGTAACAAATTAGGAATCCTAGATATTGATAAGGAATTAGAATGAATTAGAATACTTACAGTTTGATCAATTAAGCACGAGTTGATTATGGAGAGAAGTCTAATTTTTGAGTTTAGAGTGATGAGGGTCAATAATCAGTAGGTTTTGTGTGTTTTAATTAGTGTACTGAGAAATAAGGAGTGCTTGTTTATTTGAGAATTTTTCTCAGCAATCCACGGATCCAGCGGATCCCGAAAAAGGGTTCCGCCTTTGTTATCGAAGAGATTCGCAGGATCAGAACGTGTGTTTGCTTATCTCCGTTTTTGGTTGAACTAGGATTCGAACAAATGTTTTAACTATTTTCTAGGTTTCAGTAAACCATAGAAGTAAGGTTCGTACTTGATGTATTTGTGAGAGGATTATCAATGTTATCTTTTGAGAAACTTTCTCAACTCGGGATATTTACTTATCTAAGCATGGAAATGATGATGGAAAGCAAAAATTTTGATGGGATGAATGGTTACAATGTTGTTGCAACACAGGAGAAGGTTATAGAGGTCAATATCATAAACCACGAGAGTTTTCTCCACACTTTGCCTTAAGGTAGCAAGGACCGTTTGTTTCTTAGTAAATCATGATGTGATACAATGTCTCACATTAGTACACACTTTGTTTGAATTATTCCTATATCTCTAATTACAGAGATAAATATGGTTTTTACACCTGATTCTTTGGGATATCGTAAATGTCTCTCAAGTTATTTGATGGTTTCAAGTAGGAATCTTTTTGAAAGTGTAGACTATATCATATTTGGAGTACTAGCTATGGGATAGAGTATTCTATCTTATGTATCTCTGTGTTTAGTGTCATCTTATGAATTTACTAACTTTATTCTTGGTGAGTGATTTTCAAAAGTCATTATCTACCAAAGATGATGTCTTTAGGAGGAGGAGGACTTTTGTTGAATGTTGACTTCAACAACTCCTTGACTTTTGAGAATGATGTAAACCTTATATTTTCATGAATTCCTGAGAAATGTACCTTTTTATGATTAGGGTTGAAGTGGTGAGATTATCCTAAAATAGATTAACTTCTTTCTAAGTAATTTGAGGAAACCTAGAGTTAAGTCAGAACTTAATTTATAATTTTCATGGAAGTGACAACATATCTAATTATTCACAAAGGTGTTGGTTATATTTCAACTTGGTTAGAATCCTAATAGGTTTCTTGAACTAATACCTAAGAGTTGATGCTATATAGTTGAGATATAATCCAAGAAGATGAGATACTACTTGTCTTTAGGTGTTTTATGTCATAGAGGTTTAAGATTCTTTTCCTACTTATTATGCTAACTTAAATACTTTATTTCTATTATCACAAAGGATGTGATACTAATCACGGTACCTAATAACTTATACTTATTGAGTATGAATCTGAATTATCTATGAGAGCAATCATCATGAGAAGTCAAGAGGAATCGTACCTTTTTACAATGATTGTTTCTAAGAATGCCATGTAACCTCTGTTGAACACTTTGTGGATTAAGAAGATACATTTGTTTTCAGCAATGTATCTTGGAGTTCCATTAATCCATAATCCTTTCTTTCAAGCGTACCAAATGAAAGCTCAAGTATATGGTCCCCAACATCTCATGGGTTCATTTGGTTTAATCACAATATTACCAAGGTTCACTAATATCTTGGAGGTAATCAAATGGAATTTGTTCACTAAACACTGTTTCTTTACTTACTGGAGTGTCTACTGTCGTTTTAACTTCATTCTTATCTTTTCTTCTAATTGTATTACTGTTAGTTTGACTTTCCTACGATCCTTTGGTTATCTCACGCGGATCCAAATGTTTGGATCCGTGGGATCCGTGGGTCACTGATTCAGTTGGTGTAGTTTGATTCTGAAAATCACTTAAGCAACCATTTTTCATATAATCTGGTTTGAAACTACCATGAGGTATTTTTAGTAACCTCAGTATGTCATCTACATAGTTTAGATGTTTATCAAATCTCTTAAGTTTGTTGTGTTTGATAAAATCTTTCTGTGTGAATTTTACTGTTTCTATTTCGTGTTTTAGTTTCTGACATGATAAGCATGTTCTAATACCATTGTCTTTTTCTAATCCTATAACTTTTTCTTTTAACCGATGAATTTCATTTTCTAAAAGTTCCTTTCTGGTTTTTAAGATCTTATTATTGCTTATGATTTTAGGAATGATTTTATATAATTTATTATATTCTATATCTAACATGTTATCATTAATGAAAGAGTATGAATCAGATTGTACCTCATTAGCCATAAGAGCAACCTTGTTGTTTATTGGCTTGTCGTCATCTTTTTCACTTTCATTCCAAGTTCTACTAATGAGTGCTTTTTGGGATTTGTTCTTTGAAGGCTTTGAACATTCTTCTACCAAGTGACTAGAATTCCTGCATTTAGAGAACTCCCTACGATTCTTTGATTTCACATAGATCCCAAAACGGTTTTCCCAAAATGTAAAATTATCTTGTTTAAATAGTGGCGGTTCTTGCATAGATTTTTCTTCTTTAAAGTTTTCAAAATCCATGGGTCGTTTTAAGTTTTAAAATATCGTATATTTTAAAAATCTTAATTAACGTGACTCTTGATACCAATTGTAGAAAACTAGGAGGGGGGGTTGAATAGTTTTCCCGTTTAAAATTAATTTAAACCGTTTTGTTAGTTATGTGAATTCAATTAAACTTATGCACATAGAGATAATCAAACAATATATCTGAAAAGAAAAGAGAGGAATGATCAAACCACATAACACGGATGATTATAGTGGTTCGGCTACAAGGACTATTTTCCTTGCCCTACTCCACTTCCCCGAGCCTTTAACTCGAGAGTTATCCTTCACTAAGAAACAAACTCTCTTCTAGGTGGAGAAAACCTTTACACGTTGCTTACTTCCTTTTCCGGTACTAAGCTAAACACCGAGTTCTACTTCAGGGCAGAACTAACCCAACGTCGCCTATACAATTACCGACACTAAGCTAGATGTCGAGTTCTTTCACAAGGGTACAACCACTCCCTACACTCTTTGTGTTTTGAGGACTAAAACACTAACCACACTCACTGAGATTAATAATACAAATAATGATGTGTGAATTACACAAAGATCACATAGACCCTAACTACTACAACTTGCAACAGTATGTTTTGTTGAAGTTCTTTTACTTGATCTTCTTTGCTACAAAAGAGAGATCAATGATAGTGTTATAACTAATATGGGTTAGTAAATGAATGAATATATGTTTTCTACTTTCTAAGTGATGAGAAGGCCAAGTGATCAGCTTGCTATTTATAGGCAAGCTGATAAACACTCGGCGGATCCCTTAAAAGGGATCCGTCCTTTATATCGAAGGGATCCGTGTGTATGCCAGAGGTAAGACAGCTAAGAGATTTTCCAAATCTCTCCAATCTTTCCATATCTTTGTGTTGTCATATCAAGATCTTCCAATGTGAACTATCTTACTTGAAGATCTATCCAAGATATTACAAGATCTTACCAAGATTACATGTATGATGCATGCCATGATGTCATTGTATCATTTTAGAAATAAAGTTTCCTTTTAAGGAAATAAACATGTAGATGTATGAAATGTATTTCCAAGTAAACTTGTGAAATGTAAAATGTGTTCTAAAGAGACTTTAGCTAGTATTTATAATTTGCTTAAAGATATACTTTGTAATTGTCATTAACAAAACTAAGCAAAGATCGTAAAATATAAACAACATTTTTAGGATGATATTTGTATTAACAGTATGGGATATCAGTTGTCAGCATCATTATGCTAAGTTAACAAATCCATACTGAGATATTGTTTTCATCATATCCTTCCAAAGGAATCGATTGGCAAACAAAGTTCATCGTTCGAAGGAAGGGAACAATTCTCCATATATTCATGGCTAATAATTACCAGAGTTCTCATGTGAGTAGTAATGGATTACGCAGAGCTGAGTAGTATCAGATGATACATTTCATATCCGGCATGAGTAATGAATTCATGGAATGTGTCAAACACATTATGGTTGAATGACCTTCGGGATGGTCGGAGAGGTATCAGATTGTTTATCAAACAAATCGGAGATGGAGATCAGAATCAGGAAGGGAAACTTAAATGGTGTAAGGTATCTATGTAGTTCCCGAGGTATTCCAAACTTACTTAGTTACTAAGCTTAGGTTGCAAAACTTTCTAGCTCCTGAAACAAATGTTCTTATAAGGCATAACTAAAGGCAGAGGCACGAATCAGAGTGATGCGGAAGCAATGCTACTTACATAGATGTCCTAGTCTACCCATTCCTCACCGGTAATAACTTAAGTTCCTATGGGGAAATCCTAAAGCAATTTCTCAAAGGTTGTCTTATGAGCGCCTACAGTGAAAACTTAATGGTCCAAACTTCACAAGTCAAGGTTTGATGTACTATAAGTCGTAGCCTATTCTCTGATACCATAATTGTAACACCTCAACCCGATAAAGATAGAAGTATTACGTTATGGTGACATATCAAAGCAAACACAAGCATATGACTTAAATAATAAAAATGAATCTCAAAGGTTACAAAGGGAAATTCTGAAATACAAGGTAACAAAGGAGAAAAACAATAACTATTAAGTCTAAAAATATAAACACTTCTAGTCATCTCTAATCCAGGATAGCTATCAAAGTATAGTCTTCTAAGTCCAAAGTGCTCTCCACTCATAACCCAGCTTCCTACTAAAACCTGCCGCAGGAAAAGAAATGCGGCTGAGCTTAAAAAGCCCAGTGAACAAATATATATAACATAACATAACGGTAAATAAGCATAAGCAACGAAGGAATAAGAATACAAAACGAAAAGTATAATCATGAAAGTCATACGAATTTTAAAGAGAACTAAGAATCAGGAATGCATGAGAACTGAATAAGAAATGAATCAAGAGAATAATGAAATAAAAACAAAGAAAGGTTCATATAAGGACGTGCCATAAGAACTACATATCATAATCCGTCAAATCATATAATATTGTGAGAAGGAGTGTAAGGCACACACCACCTGGTTACCATAATCATATAAACATAAAACCTAGGATGCATCCATACGCTCCCTAACATAAGTATGTATGTCAGTACTAGACTAAGCACACACACGCATTAATGGCCAATAGTGATCACAATATAATACATAAACATAAGGGGGAACGCCGTAGATCTATCACACCTCTACGGGAGTGTCATGCCTAGGGTGCCATCAAAGACATGGTCATGGTACCTCCACAACTAGGTTAGCTCAGGCACAGATCTATCACATCATACAACAATAATAATCTAACATGGCAAGAGAAACAAGATAGTAACTCAATAAGCATGGCAAAACATAAGTATAGCATAGCAGAGACATTTAAATAAATGTCAGAATGAATCAATAAGAATGACAATCATACAAAGAAAGTCATGAGTCAAATAAGGGAATCATATCAGGCATAGGATCGATAGAAATATCCCTACTGAAAAGGGAAAGAATATCTGTACCTTAGACCGCAAGTGTAAACATAACAGAAACATAAAGATCGAAAGCAAACTCCATCTTCAGCGAATCTACACGAATTTATGATTGTCTTATTAATAACTTATTTTAAATCGGATTACTCATTTTAGTTGGCTTTCCATCTTTAGTAACTTTCCTTTTATAGCAGCTTTCCAAAAATAGTAACTTTCCAAAAATAGTAAGTTTTCTCTTTAATTAGTTTAACCATTTTAAGTAACTTTCTATTTTTAGTAACTTTTCATATTTAGGAAGTTTCCTGAAATAGCAATTTAATACTTTAAGATTATAATTGACAATTAATAATATTTGAGGGTCAAAATGACAATTATAATGGTTTAGGATTAATTATGTCAAATTAAAATGATTTAGGGTCGTAAATGACAATTTAATAAACTTAAAGGTTTAATGTGATAAATATAATAGTATAGGTGTTAATATGACAATTTCTCATAGTTTAGAGTCAAAATGTAAGTCTAGAAAAGTCTAATGGTTTGATATGACAATTACTATAGTTTAAGATTAATAGTGTTAATATGGCAAGGTTCAGGGACCAACATGTAAACTTACCATTGTTTGAGGGTTAAAGGTGTAAAATTGGTTCTTTCCTTTTAGGCTAATATATAACTACACATGCAATTGTTCACATAAACAAACTTCATTTTGATCTTAACCTTCGAAGTCGAGTATCAGTTTACGTAAAATAGAAGAAGCAAGCTTCATTTTTGCATCTTCGTCTACATATAGGTCGATTAACATAGGGTAATACCGAGACCCGCTATTGAACTCGAAATAAACAAAACATATGCGAATCACATTTTATCATCGGTTACCTCATGACAAGTCGGTAAAATAACTCATACCGCGACACACCTGGCGAGACCAATATAGAAGTTTGTGAGTGGTTTGGCGAGGTAGCAGTTGGGCGAGACAACTAAGACTAAGCCGGAATGGCGAGACAAAAATGAAGGTGGTGCGAGAGGGTTTTCAAATGAGGCAGCAACAACTCAAACTAACACCAGTTTACTACGACCATGGTAAAATGTTTAACGGGTTTTAGACACACCCATACGACACCCAAATAGTCCACATACCACCAGTTTCATCGAGCCATAAAAGGTCTTAGGCGAGGCAGAATTTTACGGCTTGCTTATGGTTATATAGAGGTCGACATGGGGCTGGAATAGATGACACAAAACAGCCCACAAAACCGACACCAAGGACAACAACATAGGCATGTAGTTTTATTATTTCATGTGGCGCTAGCTCTTATACAAGTGTGATTTTATGTGACATGACTTAAACTATAAGTTCCTTTTAATATCCTGTATTAGACATAGAGTTTAGAACAAGATGAGGGTTGGTTTTACTGGTATTTTAGGGGGTTAATATGGGGCTTGTTCGGTGTCATCTTTAGGTTGACAAAAAGAGCATGTCGAATGTCATTTACAGTTCATAGATTCGCGACACATAACAGACATCTAGGCGCAATACTTGTTATGATTTCATGTGATAATATGCCGCGATCATTAACAACATTATAACCTTGTTTTAACATGTTCCATAACAGATTAATGAGTGACAATTTACAGGTTTAAATTACTCAAACGCATAGGTTTTAAAGTGTTCATATTATCATGCATGTGAGTGTCGAATTTGGAAAGGAAACAAGGACGTTGATACCTTATGTTAACGAGACAGTAGAGAAGGAAAACGGACAATAACCCAACCACGAATCCAATACCACGAATCAAACCAAGCACCCTAATCACCACGAACAAAGCTTCAGCCACTCCTTCAAACACTTGATCTTTTAGAGAGAAAATGGAAGAAAGATTGTTGTGTTTAGTTGTTTCTGAGCGTAAGCATGCAAAGGCAAAAGAGAGATGAGGTGTGTGTCGTACAAATGGAACAAAAAGGGAGGAAGGTCCTTAAATAATAACAATACTGACTGGTGGGTTATTAAAATTAATTATGTTGTGTGATTGAGACAAATTAGAGTGGGATACTAATATAATTGTGATTGGGAAGAATTTGAATGTGATTGGAGCATGATTCAGTGATTGATTACGTTAATAATTACCCAATGTATGGTTTCCATAACTAGATGCGTGTGATATGCATTCTAGATTAACTAGGTTGTGTCGTTATTTTTTTTTTTATGTTTTAGAAATATTTTGGATTTCAAATATGTTTAAAAGTTCCATGATGATGTTTTTTTCTAATTATTTGGATTAACGGTATGTTCGTTTAGTTACTTTCAGTTTTATAATTAGTCGTATCCATAACTTAGGAAAATTTCAAATTAGACGTAAAATTAGGTATTTAGAATTTAGGGTTTTACACCTTGACCACAAGACTAAACATATATAAAGATTAGGTGGCCATATATGAACAACGGGCTAAATTTGAACTAACTGAACATGAGCAGAAAATGGAAAGTCAAATGTGTAAACTTATAACAGAACGTAATGTAAGGGAAGAAACATTGAAACAAGAGTTGAATTCTTTGAAAAAACTGCTGGATCATACTGTTAAACAAAAACAGGAGGCCCAAGAGCATTTAAATACACTAAAACAAGATTTCAAAGAAAAAGAAACCAAACTCTTAAATAATTTCTCTAGACTTAAAATGTTGAAGAATAAGCTTGAAAACAAGTTGTACACACAAGACCAGACCAGACAAACTGCTCAAATGATTCAAAAGCAAAAAAAGTTGTGTGATAAGCATAGTGAAAGTAATGCAGGTGAACCTAAATTAGCTCCCCTTAGGAATGCTAAAGTTGCCCAACCTGCCTTATATGATACAAATGTGATGATTATGCCTGGTCATGCCCCTCCTGATGTTTCTTCATTAGAAGAGAGTAATGAGATAGAAGTGAGAAATAGAGAAAGAATGACTGAGAAAATGAAGGATCCCAAATTTATAGCCAATCGAATCATAGTCAAACCCCATGATTATTATGAGGAGAATTGATTGACTGTGTTTGCACCTCAAAGGAAGTTAACGTCTGAACAAATATTTTGGTCTTTAGACATAGAAAAGAGAAAGGCCGATGAACTTAACGACAAAACTCCACCCCTTAGGAAAATTGCGGTTGCAACAGTGTATCCTCTCATTACACCTAGGCATTTAGTTCCCTTAACTCTTCCCACAGAATGTAAAATCTTAATTAGCATATATGTACTTTGTCAACTATTTGCTGATTTTGATAAAACATGTAAGAAGTGAATTACACCAACAGGAATTACTGAGGGAAAAAAGGGGTTTTGAACAAACAAAAAGGTGTTATGTAACTGAGGTCATTCCATTCTTTAAACTACTCAAAGAACATTTTGAATGGATGCAAAAAACCCTTAAAACTGAAGTTAATGAGATGAAAGTAGTGTTTAAAGATATGGAAAATGAGGTAGCTCAAAATGTGATAGAACTTAAGAGTCGTGAGATTGAGAGAAAGAATATTCTCATCACCAATGAGAATTTGATTGCTAGATGTATTGCACAGGATATATTTTATACTCCTATTGATGCTGCATTAACTGCCTGTCAATTTCATGAGTATTCTATTGCATTAAATGTTACCCAGAATCGTGTTGTTGAGCTTGAGGGGGAGAATTTGAAATTGCAAGAAAAAATTCAAAATGATGACCATGATAACATGGTCAAGCGTTTTTCAAAACTAGAGGTTGATCATCTTAATTTGCAATTAAAATATCAACTTTAGAAGAGAGATGTAAACTATCAAATGCCAAGACATCTTTGGATGCTCCTGAATTTGATACATATTTTGAATTAAGCAAACAAAATGAAAAAATTCAAGCTCACACTAACACGATTCGACAATTGAGGGCCTAAATTGCCCAACTAAAGTCTAACAAAAGTGAAGCAATTGGCACCAATAAACCATCATCTTTAGATTATCAGAAATTTCACTATTAAGACACCATCAATAAGTTACACTGTGAAAATGAGTGTTTTCGAACTGAAAATTCAAAAATCAAACAACATTACAAAGACTTATATGACTCAATTAAAGTCACACGAAACTTTCACAATGATAAGATAACTTCTTTGTTAAATGAAATCGAGAATCTTAAGACTCAGGTGAAAGGCAAAATGCCAATTATCACTTGTGAAAATGTTGTTCCAAAGGTTTCTGCTTGTAGTAAGTATGTTGTTGATGTTGTGCCTATTCCATTTCCCTTTAGGAACAATCGGTTTGCCCATCAAGTATATCTGAATCACCTTAAGGATAGTCTTGATACACTTCGTGAGATAGTTGAAGAGGATAGGATAGATAAACCACTTGATAATGCAGTTGTAGATGCATGCTTCCTCACAAAACGGTCTCAGGAGCTTTTAGAGTATGTCATTGGCATGGATCCTAAGAATGATAACAAAAGAGATAGATTTGTTGCATCATCATCTACGACTAAGAACAAGCACGTAACCTTTGATCTACCAATGAGAACATTAGAACCCAGCAAATCAAAATCAGGAAAGCAAATGACTGTAAAACAAACAGATGTTCCCATCATTACTTCTACAGGAGTAAACGGCGACATTAAAGCTAGCGGGTCAAAGCCTAGAGGCAATGCAAGAAAAGATAGGACTACGCCGGCTATGAGTGGTCACGAGAAGAAAGTAGAAGCCCAACCTAGGAACAAAAAGTTTGCAATGAATGGAATGAATCGTGTTGATTCTAGTATTAAAAGTACTGTAATTAATTCGAATTCTAATTCGTTCTGTAAAACATGTAACGAATGTTTAATTTCTGGTAATCATGATGATTGTGTTGTGTCATTTCTGATGTCTCCTGCACTACCCCAAGTTAAGAATGTTAGGAAAACTGAAATAAGTAAGAAAATTTGGAAAGCAACAGGAAAAATGTTTGCTAATGTCGGGTATCAATGGAGACCCACTGGAAGGAAACTCACTTTAGGAGATCAGTGCCCCTTAACTAGATTGAATAACCATAAAGTTGTGAAGGTTAAGGAATGGAAACCAACTGGTCGAATTTTTCCTTTAGTGATACAATGCCCTGCTACTAGGTCAATTGCTACTTCTAGTGTAGTTTCCAATGCAAATACAGTAGAATATGTGAATCCTGTAGTTCCAGAATTTGTTTGTGCTAACCAAACGAACCCCAGCTGCACGTGGGGATCCACATTTTTCAGTAATCCATCATTGTCTGTTTTCAAATGCAGGTCGTACAAATCGTCCTTTGGTATTTGGACTCAGGCTGCTCAAAACATATGACTGGGGATCGCTCACGGCTCAAGAATTTCGTGAAAAAGTTTATCGGGACAGTTAGATTTGGGAACGACCTTTTTGGGTCAATTATGGGTTACGAAGATTATGTGTTTGGTGACAGTGTAATTTCCCGGGTGATGATGTACCCTCCGAACGGGTCGAAGGACTCCCCTTCGAGCCTACGTGAAGCCCTCTCTTCGGAGGCCCAGGTTAATCTCCTAACACGTTTCATTGGCGTAAAACCATTCATCTATGAAGTAGTTACCATGTAGGAATCCGCCAATCGAAGCCTTAAGCCCTTCGGGGTATCTCCTACGAAAGAACTACAACGGAGAGCTACCTTGACCTGGTCATACCCACGTCCCTTCTTCCCTTAGGCTTTCCCGCCAAAAAGGAGAACATGGGCTACAAAGCCCTAGCGGTTACCACAAAATCATGGGACGCCCCCATGATCTCCGAATCAAGTGCAACCGCCCTCTAAGGCCTATTTCTCCCCTATAAATAGCTTAGACGGGCCATAACCATGGTAACATGAAATGCTCGCCAACTTAACTCTCTCAATTTACTACAAACTTACCATTACACATACTTACTCGCACGCCGGAGGTGGTTCGCAGGGTCCATCCCCTGCGCAATCACTTAACGTAGTGTTTTAGTATTTCTTATTTCAGGTTAAAGAAAAGGTTGGCGCAACCTCAACACCCCATAAATCCTTTGATCATCATCGAAGGCCTGGTAGTGCATTTATTTGTATAATCAGTGGTGCCATCCGTGGGACCGCTACAATTGGTCTCGTTATTTCTAAGCTTATAACCAACCAACTACTTTCACTATTATTCCAGCATGGATCAAGGGAGAGAAGATACTCCCCCACCGGGTTTCTCGACCTTGGCGCCAATACCAATCAATGACTCTAACAACCTTCCCCCAAAAACCGCCTCCACGTTCACAACACGTTCTCACCCAGAAACAACACCCAACCATCATGCTTTGACATCAGCCAATCCGGAGCCTATTATTTGCCCAGCCTTTGTCAAAGCCAACCACGAAGCGTTGGAATCTCTCTTAAGGGCTCGCAGAAGGCAAGTTAGGAATGCTGAGATGCGACGGGAGTTGGAATACTCAAGTGAAGAGTATGATGAAGAAATGGAAGAGGAGCCTAGGCCTTCGGCTCATGGGCCAGCACTCTCAGCCCTGAGGATTGGGTCACCAGTTGGTCGAAGGCTAAGCTGAAGGTCCGTTAGTTTCGAAGGAGTCCCGGAGAGGGCTCCGACAAGAAGAGAAGGGGTGGTTACGGAAGGCTCCAATGGTAGGAGTCAGCGAAAGGAAGAAGTGGGGGTTAATCTACCTCCGTTGTTAGCAGCTCATCTTGGAAGGACTGAAGCTGTGGTTCCATTGCAACCTTCTCACGCATCAGGCGTAGAAGGAAATCCATCTACAATTAATATGGGAGGAAATCTTCCTCCCAATGGTATGTACCCTCCGTTCCAAACTCAGTCTTATCCTCAAAGTTTATATCCTCCAGTTACTGGACAGCCTAATAACCCAAGTCTCCCTCAACCTTATGGGAGAATACCTTTCGGGCATCCTATGGCGTACCCTCCCTATGCCATGGGAAACAGTTATCTGTTCTCCATGAACACACCTTATCAGTCCTACCCAAGCCAAACTCCTATGGGAATGCCCCCAAACAACAATCCTTACAATACTGTCCCTATGTATGCACCACCTTATAATTGTCTATACTCGGACCCTATGGGTTCGGCTACACCCTTCGTTAGGTGGATAGAAGATTACCCATTTCCTGACGGGTTGAAAATGCCTTCGCATATTGGGACTTATGATGGGAAGGGGGATCCGGATAATTTCTTACATTTGTTCGAAGGGGCTATTAAGATGCAAAAGTGAGTTATGCCTGTGGCCTATCACATGTTTACTTATATCCTGTGGGATTCTGCCCGTATTTGGTGGAATGGGCAAAAGCCTGGCAGCATTGTCAATCTTGATGATCTCAAGGCTAAGTTTCGGTCACACTTCAGTCAGAAAAAGAAGTTTACTAGGACCCATCTAACGGTGTAAAACATCAAACAAAAAGAAAACGAAAGTACAAGGGTCTTCGTTACTAGGTACACCGATGAAACTTTGCAGATCTTGGGTCTTCATGAAGATCAGCGCATTTCAGGTTTCGTACATGGTCTTCGAAATCGGAGTTTGGTGGAATTCTTATCCACTGACCTTCCGACAACTTACAAAGGGTTAATGGAAAAGACGTATACTTGGATTGAGGCAAAAGAAGTATCCACTAATGGTGCTCCGGTTGACAGAGACAACAACAACAAGTTCTCAAAGCATTCTGTGTGGGAAGGGTCAAAGAACAAGAACAAAGGCAGAGACAGGTTTTCTCCGTACAAAGGTCCTAACCACGATTTGCTGGGAAGTTTAACTAAGTCTCCGAAAGAAATACTTGCTATGGAGAGGGGTGCTAAGGCCTTTGAAGCACCCCCTCGCATGACAAGCAAGGGTAAGAACAGAGATACAAGCAAGTATTGTCATTTTCATGAAGATTATGGCCATGATACGAACAGTTGCAGAGAGCTAAAGAAACAGATTGAAGAAGCTGTAAAGTCCGGGCAATTGGCACATTTGGTGAAGGGTATAAAGATGGGAAAGGAAAAAATGTCCGATACTCAATTGGCTAAAGACACAACTCCTCTCGAAGCCCTAATACTCAAGGTTCATTGGGGCGAAGCCGGTCTAAAAAGAAAGGTAACGGAGCAGGAAGTAGACGAAGTGGGGGAGGTAACATTTCCTCCTATTACAGGCCAAATCCCTTCGAATGATCCGGTGGTCATCAAAGTTCTAGTCTTCAATCGTGAAGTGAACAGAGCCTACATGGATTGCGGAATCTCCTGCAAAATCATATACGAGCATTGTTTTCTTAAGCTCAAGCCTTCGATCAGATCACAACGGGTTGATTCGAAGATACCTTTGGTAGGGTTCTCCGGTGAGCATTCTTGGCCACTAGGAGAAGTACCATTGGACATTACAACAGGAGAAGGCAAGCTCGCAAGGACAGAAACCCTCACATTTTGCTATCGTAAGGTATGATTCTCCTTACAATTTGCTGATAGGAAGGACCGCTATGCAAAAGATGGGTATCGTAGTCTCCACCATACATGCAGCGGTCAAATTCCATACACCTCATGGGATAGGAACCGTATTCTCCAGTTACAATCAGGGGAAGACCAGAGATGCTGGAAAAAAGATCAAGGAAAGTCCCGAAGAGCCTCCGAAGGCCATTCTAAGTTGTATAGATGTCGAAGAACGTATTGTGGTAAATGAGCTCTATCTAGAGCAAACGGTGGTAATCAGAAAGCAACTCCCTGTTAACTTCAAAGCAGACTTGGAGAAGCTACTCAAAGCCAACAAAGATATCTTCGCATGGACCTACTCAGATATGACAGGGGTTCCTCGGACTCTTATGATCGATGGCAAGCCCTTCGGCATAGAGCACAAGCTTAATGAGTTCAAGCACATTGAACCAATTAAGCAGAAGCGGCGAAGCCTAGCACCTGAAAGGAACGCAGCCGCTTGCAAAGAGGTGGATGAACTTGTACAAGCAGGAATTCTCAGGGAAGTGAAATACCAAACCTGGGTAGCCAATCCAGTTATGGTAAAGAAAAGTGACGGAGGGTGGCGAATGTGTGTTGACTTCACCGACATCAACAAAACTTGCCCGAAGGACTGCTACCCTCTGCCAGAAATTGATTGGAAGGTCGAATCCCTCTCGGGGTTCCGTTTGAAATATTTTCTTGATGCCTACAAAGGGTATCACCAAATACAAATGGCGAAGGAAGATGAGGAGAAGACAGCCTTCTACACAGGAAATGGTGTCTATTACTACAAGAAAATGCCCTTCGGTCTAAAGAACGCAGGGGCAACTTATCAACGATTGGTGGATAAAGCCTTCCACAAGCAAATAGGAAGGAATTTAGAAGCCTACGTTGATGACATGGTAATAAAAAGTAGGACTGAGGAAGACCTACTCTCCGACATCCAAGAAACCTTCGACCAATTAAGGGCAATCAACATGAAGCTTAACCCAAAGAAGTGTTCCTTCAGCATGGAAGAAGGACAATTCTTGGGGCATCTGATTACAAAGCAAGGAATCAAAGCTAACCCTTCGAAAGTCAAAGCCATCACTGATCTACAAGCTCCAAAGTTATTGAAAGAAGTACAAAGCCTGAATGGGAAGCTCGCAGCACTCAGCAGATTCCTATTGAAAAGGGCAGATCGTTCTTTACCATTTTTCAAAACACTCAAGGGGTGTACGGATAAAAAGACTTTTCAATGGAGTTGTGATACAGAAGCCGCTTTCCAAAAGCTAAAGGAGTTCATGGAAATTTTACCAACACTTATAGCCCCAATCAAAGGCGAAGTGTTGCTCATGTACATTGCGGCATCTTTCGAAAGCATTAGTGCTGTTCTTTTGGCAAAAACGGATACGAAACAAGTTCCGATTTACTTCGTTAGCAGGGTCCTGCAAGGGGCCGAATTGAACTATCCAGAGTTGGAAAAGCTGATCTTAGCTTTGGTTTATGCCGCAAGGGATATTCGAAGGTATTTCCAAGCTCATCCCATGACAGTATTGACCGACAAGCCAATTAAGAAGATATTTTCGAAACCTGAGAAATCAGGTAGAGTGGCTAAATGAGCCATCGAACTGGGGGAACACGACATAGAGTACAAGGGTCGAAACTCCGCCAAAGGGCAGATACTTGTAGACTTTCTTGCTGAAACACCTTCCGGACCTAGCCAAGACAAGGAAATCCCAAAAGAGAAGCCCCCAAAGACGAAGGAGGGGTGGAAATTATACACAGACGGAGCCTCAAGTTCCGATGGTTCAGGAGCAGGTCTAATGCTGGTTAGTCCAGAAGGAAAGGAGTATACTTATGCTCTATGTTTTGAGTTCGAAGCTACCAACAATGAAACTGAGTACGAAGCTTTGTTAGCCGGCCTTTGACTTGCAAAGGAAATGGAGGTTGGAAACCTTTCCATCTTTGTGGACTCGCAGCTAGTCGCCAACCAAATCAAGGGCTCTTATGAAGCAAGGCAGCCCACCATCAAACAATATTTGGGTAAAGCCAAAGAACTTCTTCAGGGGTTCGACTCCTATGAGATAGCACATGTTCGCAGAAATCAAAACAAAAAAGCAGATGCCTTGAGCAAGCTAGCTTCGATGGCATTTGCCCATCTAACGAAGAAAGTTCTGGTAGAAGTATTGTATGACAGGTCAATAAAAAGAAGCGAAGTATCTGATGTCATACCTGAAGAAGGAACTAATTGGATGACCCCAATAAGGGAATACTTGATCAGTGGTATCCTTTTTGAAGACCCAAAACTTGCTCGAAAGGTCAGGGCCAAAGCTCCCCAATATAGACTTATTGGGGACAATCTCTACAGGAGATCTTTCTTATCTCCATGGCTTCGTTGTGTGGAACTAAAGCAGGCTGCGAGCATCATCAATGAGGCTCATAAAGAATTTTGCGGAAGACACGTAGATCCTTAGATCATTGCCTCAAAAATAACGAAGTTGGGGTATTACTGGCTATCAATGTTGGAGGATGCAACAAAAATTCCAAGATCACCAGAGCATGATGAAACATCTATCACATCAGCAAGGCCTTTTGGCCAATGGGGTTTTGACATAATCGGACCTCTAGCAGTATCTTTCGAAGGGGTACAAATCTTGGTAATAGCCATAGACTACTTCACCAAAAGAGTCGAAGCCAAACCTTTGGCATCAATAACCGGAAAGCATGTGAAAAAGTTTGTGTGGGAACACATAATTTGCTGATTTGGAATCCCACAAACCATTACCTCCTACAAAGGGAAGCAATTCGCCGAAGGGGTATTCCCATCTTTCTGCGAAGGCCTAAACATAAAGCAAATGTTCACTTGTGTTGACAAGCCCATTGTCATGGAAATCGAGGTAAGGTTAGGACAACACCAGCATGAGTGGGTAGACGAACTACCCCAAGTCTTGCGGGCATATAAGAATATGTCTCCCGAATAAAACAGCACAAGCAAAGCCAAGGCCAAAATTTGAGGGACCCAACGTAAGGTTGGAAGGCCATGGAAACAAAGGATAAAAAATGTCATGGACAAGACTAGAGATGATACTAACCTTCGTAAGTTTTACAAACAAGACTTACTCTTTTTAAAGCACTTAGCTTGTTTTTCAATTTCATGTAACGCATTCTTCTCACTTGGGAAAGAAGCATTAATGGTAGTGACTTAGTGTTCATTTCATAAAATGATGTAATCATCCCTACCCACTTAATGATATAACGTATTTCTCTCAAAATCTCTTGTTTCGTTTTATACAACAAAGATTTGCTCAGCCAAGTACTTTACAAGTTTCAATGTCGAAGGATGAAGAATGACACATTTCTTGTATTCAAACAACATCCATTACAATTCACATTAACTTTCCTATAAAGTCTTAGGGTATTTTAAGCCCTTCGCAACTTAAGGATAAAAGACGGAGTGGGTCGCGACCCTCTGTCGCAGTCAAACTATAAGATTACTGAAAATCTTGGTCCAAAATACACACAATAAGGTCATAACCTTAGGTTGTATAATTACGTTTATATAAAAGAGTAAGAGAAGACAAGCATGATATCAAAAGCAGGATATAGTCCCCTAAATTGGCATTCACAAGGCTACATATAGTCATAAGCCAACATTAATGCATTAAAACAAATTGTCTAAAATCTAGGTCGAAGCCCAGAAACACAAAAGATAAATTGTTCGAATAGCTAGGCACAGGCCTAGCAAACCATCATAAAAAATTGTTCAACAGGGTACAAGCCACCCTTAAAGACCAAATTATTGCCAACATGGCAACCTTCAAACATTCTTTGAGGAATTCGGATCCTCTTGTTGAGATGGAGACGGGAGCTTCACAGATGGAGTTCTTTTGGTAGGAGAGGGAGGCTGTATTTTCTTTGGCTTCTTGGGTAGGAGATCTTCAATCGAGGCTGAGGGGTCTTTGGTTGCTTCAGCAAGGAATGGGTACTCTGCTGTTGTGTATGCATTACCAGCTTTATTATATTCATGCTCAGAATTCGGACGGTAATTAGGCACCTCCGACAACACCACTAGTTTCTTGGTTTCGGCAACCTCCTCCAGAGTTGTGCATTTACCGTAGAATATGGCTGCATTCACAAGCTTTACCACAACAGCTCCCACCTCATCGCTATGGTACAACTCCATGGCAATGTAAGGGACAACCTTCGATACCACCTCCGCCCTATCACTTCTCAAACTCTTGCACTCGAGTTTCAATCCATCCATCTCCTGGCAAAGCTTAACCTCCTTTTCCACTAGCCTAGCTCTCTCAGTGTAACACCTGAAATTTTGATAATCTGTAAAATGACCAAATTACCCCTGAGAACCTAAAACTTGATTAAATCATTATTAAAAATTCGGATTTGATTCCAAACTTCTGAAAATGAACTATATATGAAGCCAATTAATTTCAGGGACAGCATTATATTATTTTGAACGTACAAAATCATTATGGCATGTTAAATTATTTTGTATGTACCGAAATATTACAAGTTTCTATTTAAGTATATTAATAAAAGATAATTACAAAATTTAAAAGGAAAGTGTCACAAATTGAAAAACTAAATTATGGGCCAGCTAATTGGCCGTGTATTTTGGTTCTTCCTCTCCTAAAGCTTCGGTCTAATTCCCTTTATTTAGTTAACACTTTTATTTCCCATTCAACATAACCGATTAAGTCAAAACACACAAATTTTTTAAAACCCTAAAACACTAACACATACATATGGCGGCACCTTTTTTTTCTCTCTTTTCATGATCGATCAAATGGTGGATAAAGAGGTTCATCGTGGTGTTATATTGAGCTTGTGATTGTGGGATGATGCTTGGCGTACATGGTGTTTCTGGTTCGAATAGGATGGGTCTTGTTCGTGGAGTTTGCAAACTATTCGAGGGTTTTTTTTGGTTTATAGTTACGGCTGAGTTGCAATCGGATACTTGATCATTATGCCATTGTTCTCTTCTCGATATCACGCATCAAGGTATCTAATGCCCAGCCTTGTTCGATAAATCCTTATTGTTATTTTTTTCCTTGTCTCGATCGTACGCATGACATATGACGGCTGAGAGTGACATGGTTGTTTTGAAATAAAAGGCACATGAAATCGTATTAACGACGCACATAAAATTATACGTATCGACTCTAAACCTGTTTTAAACTCTTGCATGTAATCGAACTAATAAGGGACTAAGACCATGCTTGGTTTATTTTTGTATGGCATGAGAATATTATAAGGGGCCACAATCTGTTTTTGCATGATTAAGAGATTTGGTATACTTTCAAATGAAATTAAAAGAGATGGAGGAAACATGTGAAGCTGCTTTTAAAATTCATATGGCTAGATATGATTTTGTTTTCGTATGAGTATAAGGGTGTGCTTGCGTGGGAGTTATTGAGTGGTCTAAAAGTATTGTCAAACATGTTTGCGAACTGAAAAAAAAAACAGGTCAAAAGACGGTTTAGATGGGTTGGGTAGAGTTGAGTCGTTGGGGTCTTGGGTTCTAAATAAAATGCTACGAAATGAGTTTGCATGTGTTTGCATTCGGGTGTGCATGCATGGCGAGAGTGTGTATGTGTGAAGTCGAGTTCGGTGCTTGTAGTCGAGTCTAATTTCTTGGTGGTACGTCTCGAGTTCTATTTGTGCATGCGTTATATAAGCAATAATTTCATGTAGAGATAATTATATCAGTAGTACTACGTATACGGGATTGATGTTAACATAGCAACCTTTAGCATATGAAATCTTAACTAAATTAATGAAACTGGGAACTCTTAACTTCACACATCTACTTAATAATATCACAAATACGAATATGCGATTAATATTCAAATGAAGAACAACGATTGACATTATTTTCATGGGTTTCAAAAGGCATGTTTACATATAGTAGAGTATTAACCCGAATCATAGCTCACCATTTAGAGATGAGTAGATAAGTTTCGGGTTTTAAACAAGTGAATTTCCCATGCATGCAATATTGCAATATAGCTGAAGTACATGTTCAAGGAAACTATATTTAGCCTATACTTGGATTCTTTCACATATAACCCTAAACTTTGCTATAATGACATATTAAACCTTAAGCTATGATTTTGGACTTATTAAACCTGTAAGTTCATTAAATTGTCATTGTAAACCTAAAGTATCAAAGTTACTTAATTCAGGAAGTTACTAAATATGAAAAGTTACTATTTTTGGAAAGTTGCTATAAATGGAAAGTTACTAAAAATGGAAAGCCGACTAAAACGAGTAATCTGATTTAAAATGAGTTATTAATAATAAGCCGATCATCATTACGTGTAGATTCGCTGAAGAAGGAGTGACTTCCTATTCTTATGTTATGATATGGTTTCGTTGGCGGTTTAAGGTACAGATATTCTGCCCTTTTTCAGTAAGGGTGTCCTCCTCCTCATTTCATTCAGTATCCATGATTCATCTTAGTATTTCTCTGAGCAGTTGTTATGTTTTCTCGTACTCTGATTTGTTCTTCATTATATATACCAGTTGGTTATGATCTGAGCCTTTTATATGGGGTTTTCCTACTTGAATCTATGCCTTTGCTATGTCTTCCTTAATTCATGAACCGTGCTTTATTTCTGTCGATACATGATATGACCTGTTCACTATCCTGTAATATGAATATTTAGATTCTGGGATATATTGAAGGTTCATAGGATTTTATAACTAAATGTAAAAACTCTTCTTAATTTCATGTGAAAATGTTTTGAAAACTTTCTTAAAAAGGGACCTACTTTATGAAGACTGTTTTGAGGATCACTTTCATGAAATCCATTTTAAGAGATTACTTTTTGAACTCTGATAGGAATTTCTTTTAATATAAACATTTAAATTGAACCTTGTTATGAACCTTGAAACAAATTGATATGAACCTTCTGATTTCGGACTCCCTGATACTTGACCCTTCTGACATTGGACCTTTTAATATTGAACCTATTTTCTGATTCCTGATTTATTGCTATGTTTCCTTGTTCTGTGAACCTTGCTTGTCTTTTTCATGACATTATGAGCTTTTGATATGACCTTTCTGATATATGATCTTTCTGGTATATGATCTTTTGATATTAAACCTATCTGATATTGAACATTTCTGATATTGACCTACTGGTATGATCTTTCTGATATGAATCTCTTATATGAACCTCTGATATGAACTTCTGATATTTTGAAATGGAAATTGACTTATGCAACTAACTTAAATACTTGATACCTTGCTATAAACTTAACTTGAACCCTGATTCACTTGATATGAACCATTCGACTTGAACCTTTATTTGAACCCTTGTTCTGATCCTTTGTTCTGAACCTTGTCTTGAACTCTTATATAAAACATGACCTGGACTACCTGACCTTTAAATACTTGAACCTAACACTTAATACTTGAACCTGACACCTGAATACTTGACACCTGATACTTGAATCCGACACCTGATACACGATACTGATTTCTGATACATGATACTGATTTCTGATACATGATACTGATTCCTGATACATGATATCTGACACATGATACATGATACCTGACCTTAACCCACAGTTTGATACTACGAGCCATAACTAGTCATGAGGGTTTCATGACCATGTCATTGATGCACCGATGGCATGACTCTAGGGCAGGAGAGTGATGACCTGTTCCGTCCCTTTTCTGTATTTTATTTGGTGTGTTGGGAGGTTTATGGCCACCAGGGGCGTATGGATGCATCCTAGAACTGTTACTGTTACTGATTACTGATTTCTGTATTACTGGTGACTGATGGTGTGTGCGATACACGTCTTTCACATACTGGGAGCTGATCACTCCATTTACTGATTGAGGACTCCCCTCATAATTACTGACTACTGAGAGGTCTCCCCTCTACATGATTATACTGATACTGATACTGTTACTGTTACTGTTTCTGGGCTCGTAGAGGATTTCTGTTACCCTGCACCTTGTGACCTTATAACTTTACTCACCATTATTATTACTATCACCCTGTAACCTGATATATGACTTAACACTTGACTTGACTGGATCTGACCTGGTATATGGTAGAATTACGGATTACATTTTATACTATTTCTGCAACTAGTTTTAATCATGTTATATCTGTATAACCTTTACTTTCCATCACTGTTACTACTACCCTATCGTATGATTCATGACTTAATACTGAACTTGACATGATTTGACTTGGGTTTGTGTGGGTTACGGTTTCCTTTTCACCTATCTTTTGTAACTAGTTCTAATCCTGTTATATCTGTATAGTCTTCATGTTCCTGTTCTTGACTATCGTGATACCTGGTACTCGTTCATTTACTTCCCTACTTTACCGTTACTGCTTGTTATCGTTATATCTGTTCACTGGGCTTTTTAAGCTCAGCCGCACGTTTTCTTTTCGTGTGCGGCAGGTTATAAGCAGGACGACGGGTTTGGGTATGAGTGAAGAGACTTATGGACTTAGAAGACTTTGATAGTTATCCAGAAGTAGAAGTCATTAGAAGGATTGCTTTTGCAGACTTAGTAATTAGTTTTGTTTCATTCTTAACCTTGTAATGTTAGTATTTCAATTGTAACCTTTGAAACTTATTGTATTACTATTGAAGTATGCTTGTTTGATCTGATATGAAACCATTAACGTAACATCTTTACCCTTGCTGGGTTGGGGTGTTACAATTATGGTATCAGAGACAGGTTGCGATTTGTAATACATTTACCCTGTCCTGTGCGTTTAGGACCATTAAGTTTCCACTGTAGGCGCTCATAAGATAACCTGTAAGAAGTTGCTTTAGGATTTCTGGATATGAACCTAAGTTTTGACCGGTGAGGAATGGGTAGACTATAAGGCATTTGTTTAAGTATCTTTGCTTCCGCAATACTCTGATTCGTGCCTTACTGTTGGTTTAAGCCTGTTGAATCCCTCTTGGAAATTGAAAGCTTATGCCTTACACCTAAGATTTGAGACCTAATTAAGTTTTGAAACATTGAAACTTGCATAGAAAATTCCTGACACTATTTGATCCTTATCTCCGGATTCTGACTCTGACCTCTGATCCTTTGTAAGTCATGTGATACCTCGTCGGGCAATTCTGAGAATCTCCATAGCAATGACGTACTCGATACATGCTGTTGTTTGTCTCTTGCTTTTGATAAGCATCTGTGAATTTTCTGACGCCTTTTGACCTCTGAGACCGTAGGAAGACTAGGTGGATTAAGATAAGTTTGTCCTGTTCACGACTTGAGATAAAGTATGACCATCATGAGGGCATATTTATATGATGCTAGGATTATGACGTCTGGCCAACGTGATAATACTTACATCATATAACGTGCACTTGTTGTGGGCATAGGATATTTCGAGAAGTGCCTTAGAGCTGTAAGAATTCTGATAACTGTTTGAGATTATCTGCATTAGTGAGACTTTAAATTCATCCTAATTTTACGCGTAATCTGCTTTCACCGTTATGCGAATTGATACGTCTGGATTTCCGTCACGCGTTTTGTTGACCTCTGTGCATCTGATACTAATCTTAGTTTCTGTTATAGAACTTTCTGCCATTGATGTCATCGATAATCTAATTTCTGTATGTTCAAATCTGATCTGTCTAATCAAATTCTCTGAACGGCATATCTGTCAAAACCCTATGTATTTCTTTGTCTCTCCCGAGAGAATCTGATTTTCATCTATTACGTTTGGTATGTTATTCTTTTGATCTGGATTCAGTATGTTATATCTGTTCTGAGGATCTTAAACAATTTTTGAATCTGCAAGTTCGAGTTATGAGAAGCAAATCTTTCATATGTCTGTTCACCGTCAGTTGTGTTCCTGCTTCGTTGTACCTCAATTCTCGTCTTAGTCTGTTATGTCTTTGTTTTGTTTTCTGCCCTATTTTCTTTCTGCCTTCTGCAAATTTCGAGGACGAAATTTTTTTGTTAGTGGGGAAGAAGTTGTAACACCTGAAATTTTGATAATCTGTAAAATGACCAAATTACCCCTGAGAACCTAAAACTTGATTAAATCATTATTAAAAATTCGGATTTGATTCCAAACTTCTGAAAATGAACTATATATGAAGCCAATTAATTTCAGGGACAGCATTATATTATTTTGAACGTACAAAATCATTATGGCATGTTAAATTATTTTGTATGTACCGAAATATTACAAGTTTCTATTTAAGTATATTAATAAAAGATAATTACAAAATTTAAAAGGAAAGTGTCACAAATTGAAAAACTAAATTATGGGCCAGCTAATTGGCCGTGTATTTTGGTTCTTCCTCTCCTAAAGCTTCGGTCTAATTCCCTTTATTTAGTTAACACTTTTATTTCCCATTCAACATAACCGATTAAGTCAAAACACACAAATTTTTTAAAACCCTAAAACACTAACACATACATATGGCGGCACCTTTTTTTTCTCTCTTTTCATGATCGATCAAATGGTGGATAAAGAGGTTCATCGTGGTGTTATATTGAGCTTGTGATTGTGGGATGATGCTTGGCGTACATGGTGTTTCTGGTTCGAATAGGATGGGTCTTGTTCGTGGAGTTTGCAAACTATTCGAGGGTTGTTTTGGTTTATAGTTACGGCTGAGTTGCAATCGGATACTTGATCATTATGCCATTGTTCTCTTCTCGATATCACGCATCAAGGTATCTAATGCCCAGCCTTGTTCGATAAATCCTTATTGTTATTTTTTTCCTTGTCTCGATCGTACGCATGACATATGACGGCTGAGAGTGACATGGTTGTTTTGAAATAAAAGGCACATGAAATCGTATTAACGACGCACATAAAATTATACGTATCGACTCTAAACCTGTTTTAAACTCTTGCATGTAATCGAACTAATAAGGGACTAAGACCATGCTTGGTTTATTTTTGTATGGCATGAGAATATTATAAGGGGCCACAATCTGTTTTTGCATGATTAAGAGATTTGGTATACTTTCAAATGAAATTAAAAGAGATGGAGGAAACATGTGAAGCTGCTTTTAAAATTCATATGGCTAGATATGATTTTGTTTTCGTATGAGTATAAGGGTGTGCTTGCGTGGGAGTTATTGAGTGGTCTAAAAGTATTGTCAAACATGTTTGCGAACTGAAAGAAAAACAGGTCAAAAGACGGTTTAGATGGGTTGGGTAGAGTTGAGTCGTTGGGGTCTTGGGTTCTAAATAAAATGCTACGAAATGAGTTTGCATGTGTTTGCATTCGGGTGTGCATGCATGGCGAGAGTGTGTATGTGTGAAGTCGAGTTCGGTGCTTGTAGTCGAGTCTAATTTCTTGGTGGTACGTCTCGAGTTCTATTTGTGCATGCGTTATATAAGCAATAATTTCATGTAGAGATAATTATATCAGTAGTACTACGTATACGGGATTGATGTTAACATAGCAACCTTTAGCATATGAAATCTTAACTAAATTAATGAAACTGGGAACTCTTAACTTCACACATCTACTTAATAATATCACAAATACGAATATGCGATTAATATTCAAATGAAGAACAACGATTGACATTATTTTCATGGGTTTCAAAAGGCATGTTTACATATAGTAGAGTATTAACCCGAATCATAGCTCACCATTTAGAGATGAGTCGATAAGTTTCGGGTTTTAAACAAGTGAATTTCCCATGCATGCAATATTGCAATATAGCTGAAGTACATGTTCAAGGAAACTATATTTAGCCTATACTTGGATTCTTTCACATATAACCCTAAACTTTGCTATAATGACATATTAAACCTTAAGCTATGATTTTGGACTTATTAAACCTGTAAGTTCATTAAATTGTCATTGTAAACCTAAAGTATCAAAGTTACTTAATTCAGGAAGTTACTAAATATGAAAAGTTACTATTTTTGGAAAGTTGCTATAAATGGAAAGTTACTAAAAATGGAAAGCCGACTAAAACGAGTAATCTGATTTAAAATGAGTTATTAATAATAAGCCGATCATCATTACGTGTAGATTCGCTGAAGAAGGAGTGACTTCCTATTCTTATGTTATGATATGGTTTCGTTGGCGGTTTAAGGTACAGATATTCTGCCCTTTTTCAGTAAGGGTGTCCTCCTCCTCATTTCATTCAGTATCCATGATTCATCTTAGTATTTCTCTGAGCAGTTGTTATGTTTTCTCGTACTCTGATTTGTTCTTCATTATATATACCAGTTGGTTATGATCTGAGCCTTTTATATGGGGTTTTCCTACTTGAATCTATGCCTTTGCTATGTCTTCCTTAATTCATGAACCGTGCTTTATTTCTGTTGATACATGATATGACCTGTTCACTATCCTGTAATATGAATATTTAGATTCTGGGATATATTGAAGGTTCATAGGATTTTATAACTAAATGTAAAAACTCTTCTTAATTTCATGTGAAAATGTTTTGAAAACTTTCTTAAAAAGGGACCTACTTTATGAAGACTGTTTTGAGGATCACTTTCATGAAATCCATTTTAAGAGATTACTTTTTGAACTCTGATAGGAATTTCTTTTAATATAAACATTTAAATTGAACCTTGTTATGAACCTTGACACAAATTGATATGAACCTTCTGATTTCGGACTCCCTGATACTTGACCCTTCTGACATTGGACCTTTTAATATTGAACCTATTTTCTGATTCCTGATTTATTGCTATGTTTCCTTGTTCTGTGAACCTTGCTTGTCTTTTTCATGACATTATGAGCTTTTGATATGATCTTTCTGATATATGATCTTTCTGGTATATGATCTTTTGATATTAAACCTATCTGATATTGAACATTTCTGATATTGACCTACTGGTATGATCTTTCTGATATGAATCTCTGATATGAACCTCTGATATGAACTTCTGATATTTTGAAATGGAAATTGACTTATGCAACTAACTTAAATACTTGATACCTTGCTATAAACTTAACTTGAACCCTGATTCACTTGATATGAACCATTCGACTTGAACCTTTATTTGAACTCTTGTTCTGATCCTTTGTTCTGAACCTTGTCTTGAACTCTTATATAAAACATGACCTGGACTACCTGACCTTTAAATACTTGAACCTAACACTTAATACTTGAACCTGACACCTGAATACTTGACACCTGATACTTGAATCCGACACCTGATACATGATACTGATTTCTGATACATGATACTGATTTCTGATACATGATACTGATTTCTGAGGCATGACACCTGACACATGATACATGATACCTGACCTTAACCCACAGTTTGATACTACGAGCCATAACTAGTCATGAGGGTTTCATGACCATGTCATTGATGCACCGATGGCATGACTCTAGGGCAGGAGAGTGATGACCTGTTCCGTCCCTTTTCTGTATTTTATTTGGTGTGTTGGGAGGTTTATGGCCACCAGGGGCGTATGGATGCATCCTAGAACTGTTACTGTTACTGATTACTGATTTCTGTATTACTGGTGACTGATGGTGTGTGCGATACACGTCTTTCACATACTGGGAGCTGATCACTCCATTTACTGATTGAGGACTCCCCTCATAATTACTGACTACTGAGAGGTCTCCCCTCTACATGATTATACTGATACTGATACTGTTACTGTTACTGTTTCTGGGCTCGTAGAGGATTTCTGTTACCCTGCACCTTGTGACCTTATAACTTTACTCACCATTATTATTACTATCACCCTGTAACCTGATATATGACTTAACACTTGACTTGACTGGATCTGACCTGGTATATGGTAGAATTACGGATTACATTTTATACTATTTCTGCAACTAGTTTTAATCATGTTATATCTGTATAACCTTTACTTTCCATCACTGTTACTACTACCCTATCGTATGATTCATGACTTAATACTGAACTTGACATGATTTGACTTGGGTTTGTGTGGGTTACGGTTTCCTTTTCACCTATCTTTTGTAACTAGTTCTAATCCTGTTATATCTGTATAGTCTTCATGTTCCTGTTCTTGACTATCGTGATACCTGGTACTCGTTCATTTACTTCCCTACTTTACCGTTACTGCTTGTTATCGTTATATCTGTTCACTGGGCTTTTTAAGCTCAGCCGCACGTTTTCTTTTCGTGTGCGGCAGGTTATAAGCAGGACGACGGGTTTGGGTATGAGTGAAGAGACTTATGGACTTAGAAGACTTTGATAGTTATCCAGAAGTAGAAGTCATTAGAAGGATTGCTTTTGCAGACTTAGTAATTAGTTTTGTTTCATTCTTAACCTTGTAATGTTAGTATTTCAATTGTAACCTTTGAAACTTATTGTATTACTATTGAAGTATGCTTGTTTGATCTGATATGAAACCATTAACGTAACATCTTTACCCTTGCTGGGTTGGGGTGTTACACTCAGCTTCAAGACCAGTGCATTTAGACTCAAGGGATGTAACCTGTGTCTTGTATCCCATAGTCTTGACCTCCTCCAACATTAGCTTACCCTGCGACTCCTTGAGCTGTCCTTCGAGACTGTCCATCTTGGCACGAAGAGCCTCATACCTGGGATGCTTCTCAAAGTCTGCCATAGCCTCATCACACCTGGACTCTAGCTCAGCATATTTCTTCTCCCTTTCTTTCTCCCTGGCAACGATAACAGCTATCTCCTCCTTTGCATCCTTCACCATATTAATCAACTCCCTTGTGCGGGAGTTCAAGTGGTTGTCCAGCATGACTTGCCTGGTATAGCTCTTACCATGAAGATCACAAAGCTTCTCAATAGGCATGTCACTCAAAGAACTTCTCCAGGAAGCAGGAGTGACCTTCTCAACCAGTAGGTGGCAAGTGATGGCATTTGGTAGTTCCTTAGTGTTGGGTAACCCTACACAAAAAACATCAATCAGATACGAAGAACATTGGGAAAAGGGGGAATTGAAGAAACTTTTGCTTACCATGAATGTCCTCATCATCAGCCATCTCTTCTGGTGAATACATAATTGCTTTACCACGAGACTTCTCTGTCTTCTATTTAGTGGTTCTGGATGTAGGAGTAGGGATGTTCTATTTCCTCTTCGGGGCAGTTTTTGCATCCTTTGCACTTGTTCCTTTTCTGGATCGCACCCTATCAGCAATGCCGGAGGATCCTACGATCTTCAACTGATCACTCTCAGAGGGAGGATCATCTGAGTCACCAATATTCTCAACAAACTGGGGGGCTTCCTCAGTATCACAGGAATGACAGGAGGAAGCATGGCCAGAGGCTTAACGGGGGAAGCATCAACATCATTGTTGTTCAAGGACACATAGGGGGAACCAACTCCATAACTGGTGTGCGTGTGTATTGCTCTAATTTTTATACCCACGGTATGTCGTTGTGGTTTTAGCAGTATTCAAGTTTTAAATTTATATTTAGCCGACTTATCAATAACACACACTTTAACAAGCAGTGTACCCGGTCAGTATGAATATAATGGTAAGTAAAGTGTCGATCACTAAGAGTGGAATGTATTATCTAGTTATCCTAATCAGTATTTTAATATCTTAAGTTAGCTATACAACCTAATCTAACGCAAGGGGGTTCAGCCTGAGAGACTGGCACGGTTTGATTATGATTAAATATAAACTAAACTAATAAGCACGAATCAGCGATTAGCACACACGTACACAGATAAATACTTGAGACAATAAGAAGACCTGTCCTGATAGTTAAGTAGTTTGTCACTTGTTTTATTGCTAGTTTTATATGAAGTGTATAGTTCGATGCAACGCACCGAGATTAATCCTTTCTCGTTGGCTCTAATCTTATCGGCGAGTAAACCCTTAATGATTACTTATGACTATCCTACTTATCTTTTCTTCCTACTTTTCTACAGATGATAGAATGCATAGGCGATATAATAAATAGGCGAGGAAGGGGCATGGCGACCCAAGCAATGCTCAGCTAGACACAGAGGTTATCAATGCACTAATAAAAGTCACCAAAGACATCAACATATAAACTTTAATTAATGGGAAAGCAATTTTAAGGGGAGTTGAAGTGCATGATTAAATCAATGACACAAGCCCATCAATCCTGACCAATTAAAGTGTACTAATACAATAAAACAAAACTACTTAATGAATTGAATACATGCAGGACCTTCTTACAGCTCTTGTATCTTCGTTCAAGGTGTGTCTTGTGCTGCTACTTCGTCTGAATTCGGCTTAGGGTTTCTGTGGTCTTCGGTCTTTTAAAACTAGGCTCTCCGAAATTCGTCTGACCTTGGGGTATTTATAGTTTCTGTCTGAAGGCTAGATGCGGCGCATAGGATAAGTAGATGCGGCGCATTGACTTAACTTCGCGTGGGGTCCAAGATTAATATATTCAGGAATATTCGTACACCGCCAGAAGATGTGGCGTAACTCCATTTCTAGATGCGGCGCATGTCCATGCTGTCTTGGATCGTAGCTTGTGAAATCTTGATAGTGATGCGCCGTATATAATAAGTAGGATGCGGCGTATCTGGAGCAGAATGATCTTGATCTTGTACATTTCAGTAGACTCTTAACTTCTTGCTTGTTTTGCTCCATAATTAGTCCAAAATCGCCAAGTTTCACATAATACTTGTTTTTACCTGAGAATTACAAAAGTAAACATTAACGTATCAATTCTCACAGATAATATAATAAAACAAGTCAAATAAATAGGATAAATGATGGTAATAAAATGTACTTATTTGAGTTCATCAAATATCCCCCCACTTGAACTTTACTTGTCCCCAAGTAAACTTTAGAATTAATCTTATGAAAATGTATCCTAAAAGATATTAGGATTTATTTTTATATTTAAGCATGTATTCATTTTTGTCATAATCACACAACCAAACACTCAACGAATTAGAAGTAAAATAAAATATATTGATAAAAGCAAATCTAATCGTTTAACTGTCCAGTCGTGACGAATATTCTATCATAAGCTTGGCAAGTATACGCATCTCCTCCACTAAAGCCAAGGAATAACAAGTCTAAAACGGCAAAAAGGGTTTGTAGGTTAAGGTTTAATCATTCTTCTTAATCTCTATCGATCTCAAATTCCAGAAAAGGCGACAAAATCACAAATACATGATCGAATCCACGAACACGATACTTGCAATTGCTCAAATCCTTAACTCGAATAGGCTAAAGATAGGACCAAGTAATCTTCACCAATAATATTATATCAAAAAGGGCGACAAAATCATAAATACATAGCCGAATCCACGACTACGATACTTAAGATTGCTCAAATCCCTAATCTCAATAAATCAAAGGTTTGGATAAAGAATAATATAGGGTGTGGATAATATTTGGGATATAAATTGGTGTAAAATGAAAAATAAATAAAACAGATAAATTAAAATCCTAAGTGTGGTAAATTGCTATCCCAACCATCCCATGAATAAGACTCATATCATAGAATAACTCACACTTTAACACTTGAAACACACGCTTTAGGTAGACACGAATTATACTCAACAAGATCTCAATCAAAGAATAAACCTTAGTTGGCGTTCCCATAACGGCCAACTCCCATTCAATCCATAAATATAATATACAACAAATAGTGGTGATATCGACCACTTAATACAAAACTTTACATAAGTTGGTTGAAACAAACATCCAACTTTTCCTTTTTCTTTTTCTTTTCAATTTTTTCTTTTTTTTTTTTTTTTTTTTTTTTTTTTTTTTAAACTTTAATTATAAACATAGATGTGTAAAATTTCACCACATCACTATAATGATAACTCTGGATAATTTTTCCATACTTTTCATGACTTCAGAAATAATGGTAATAGTGAAAGTAGTAAACACACGAAAAATAAACTCAAAGATATACAATATTTACTTTCACTCCAATTGCATTGTGCAATTTCCCGACCTAACCAAAGATAATGAATTACGCACGCGAACATAGGTAATGTAAGGAAACACACTTTGCCTAAAGCAATTAACCACGGACTTTAATCTACAGGGTAGGCTAAGGTGTAAGTGTAAAACCCATATTTTCATAACATGGTTAAGTTACCAAAATACCCTCCAATTTGAAATTTTGAAGAATTATGTATGTTTACCAAACAAGGCCTAAATCAAAAACAATTATCGTACGATCACAAACATGAAACATGTAACTTCAAGTAAACTTCATTTGAGCTACTACAACATTATAAGAACATAATATGAAAGTATAACCTAAGTATTGAAACACTTAACTTTTTGAAAGACACTAAAGCTACATATAATCATGTACGCATTTGAATTTAAAGTACATTGGGCCAAATTCACTTTGTAATAACATTAATTTAAGCATTGGGCCTTAATACTTAAAAGATAATAAACCAAAGTCCATTTGAACCACCAGAGAATGAAAGATACGGTTTGTTATTGGTGACCCCATAAATCACGGCTCAATATTGATTCATTCCATCTATATCACACGTTTTCTTCTTCCTTATCTTTTCACATCATACGGTTTTCATTCTCTCACCAAAATATCACACAAACCCTAAAAACAAATAAGTGGCGGCTATTCTCTTTTGCTCTCTCATTCCATTCGATCATAAGGAGAAAAAGAGTGGAAAAAGGTTGTGTGTTGATCGTGGTGTGCTGGTTCAAAAGGTGGTGGTGTTTTAGTCGTGGTATATTCCGAATCGAGGGTTGTTGGATTGCTTCGGTTTGGTTTTTGCTCGTGGTGTCATTTGGTTCCTTGTTCTTTCATTTCGATCACGCTACGAGGGTATTGTATCGATCTAATCCTACTCTTCTTCGTTTTGATCTCACACATAAACATATATATCAGGTTCTATGATAAGTAAAATCAATCGGTTAAATATAATGACATGTACACGATAAGGAGCTCACATAAAATCATAAAGAACATCACATAAAATAACGACCTGAAAACCTATATAAATGTATGTATGATCAGATCTGAAAAAGGGTTAAATATTGAAGACGTTTTGCCTCATTATTTCATGTTTGTGTCTCGTAAGGGGGCTGTCAAATGGTGTGTCTGTAGCGTGTATGTAAAGAATTTAAACGCCACATGAAACATAATAAAACCTTGATAAATTGTGTCGACCTATGGCTACTTCCTTTATGCTTCGACCTGATACTTGCAGTCCTAAACAGTGTGTTATGATATGGCTGTTAACATGCATGTGTGTTTTGTCAAGTTAATAGGTCGAAGGGTGTGCTTGTCATGTGATTTGAAATAGTCATTAAACAAGTATTAAACATGTGAATGTGTATGTGTAAATCGAGCTTAAATAAGATATATTGGGAAGGTATGGTCTCGAGAGGTGGCATGCATGTGTGTGAGTATTATGTGTAAAACGGAGTTCTTATAACTAACCGACCCTGGGCAAACAAGATTGAGTTCTAAAATGAGTTTTAATATGAGGCGTTAAAAGATTTAGTCTAAACGGTTTGGAAGGAGGGGTACAAGAGAGTGAATTTGTTGACATGAGTATGTGTATGTTCGAACGTGTGAGTAAACATATGTGAGTGCGGTTCATTCAGTTTAAACGAGTCGGGTCACATATAAGTAGATAATAATATCGACTAAATACTAAGTTATTCATTATGAAATTAAGTTACGATATAAATCCTAAACTATTATATTGGTCATTTTTAACCTTAAATATTATTAATTGTCCATTATAGCCATAAAAGTATTAAAGTACTATTTATGGAAACCTCCTAAAATTGGAAACCTTCTAAATAAGGAAACTTACTAAAAATAGAAAGTCTTCTAAAATGCTTAAACTACTTAAAGTGGAAAGTTACTAAATATGGAAAGTTACCTAAAATAGAAAGCTGCTAAATATGGAAAGTTACTAAGAAATGGAAAGATAATTGAAAGAGGAAACTTAAGTAATTTCAAACTCTTCATAATCCGTTTTCAACTGCTTCTAGGTTTGGTGAAGCGGGAGTGACCTTTCTTCTTTCGTTGATCTCGGTTGTTTAACTCGGTAAAGGTACAGATATTCTGCTCTTTTGATAAGGAGCCTTCGTTCTCTTATTTTGATTCGTATTAGGGTTTCCTAAGCCATTGCTATGTTCCCTACACTTTGACATGAACCTTTGATATTTGAACCTCAGATATGAACCTTTGGCACTTGAACCTTTGTCATATGAACCTTTGATATGAACCTTGACATTTGGACTGTGATTATGACCATGTGAACCTTTGTTTTGATATGAACCTTTGACCCTTAACCCTAGTTTGATACCCGAGCCAAATGTGTTCCCTAGCCATGAAGGTAACATGGCCGTGTCTGTGATGCACCACTGGCATGACTAGTGTGTAGCCCTAGTGATTTGGTTACACCGTCCCCATTGTGATTGTGATATGCGCGCTTTATATTATTATGACTAATGTGATTTGTGTGGGGGGCGAATGGATGCATCCTAGTTTGTATGTGATATGTGATATGTGGTGACTGATGATGGGTGCAATCCACGTCTTTCACAAAATGTGGGAGCTGATCACTCCAATATGATACATGAGGACACCCCTCATATTATCCGGTTACTAAAGAGGTATCCCCTCTAGATTGCTACAGGATTTGATATGTGATGTGATATGTGGGCTCGTGGTGGATTACTGTCCTAAAACCTTTACTCTTTATACCTTTTCTTATATCTTATTCATTATGATGTACCTGTTCATTTCCATTTGCTTTCGTTTCCGTTTGTTATTATATATCTGTTCACTAGGCTTTTTAAGCTCAGCCGCAATTCTTTTCCTGCGGCAGGTTTTAGTAGGAAGCTGGGTATGAGTGAAGATTATCTTTGACTTAGAAGCTATGCCGGATTAGAGATGACTAGAAGAGACGACATTTAGACTTAGTAAATATTGTAATTCATTTGTAACCTTGTAGTGTCAGATTTTCTCTTTGTAACCTTTGAAATTCATTTTGTATTATTTAGTCATATGCTTTTGTTTGCTTTGATATGTCACCATAACGTAATACTTCTACCCTTATCGGGTTGGGGTGTTACAGTAAGGGTGTAACGAAACATTTTAAACATTGGTGTAAGAAACGAAAGGAATGGCTCTGAGTATTTTTCTAGGGGTATCTTACTCTAAAAGTGAGAGTAACAAAAGGGGTTTATACGGGGGTTAACTAACCATTGTAGTTAGTTAATATCACATAACATATAAAGGCTATTTGGGTGTAATCCTAGAAATTTACCAATTTAGACAAGTCATTCCAATTATAAAAATAATACTTATTATGGTGGTCTCGAATAGTATACAAGCCAAGTTCTAAAGTTTACAAGTCACCGGCACACTCATAGATTTGTGAATTTTTGAAAAGTTCACAATTTTTGAAATTAACGTCATGTGTGCAGCTATGTAATTTAGGCTTTAAACAAAAACATGCTAAAAATTTTAAATTTTGATATATTAAGCACATTTTAAGCCTATTTTGAAAAAGTTAAGGACAAGTAAGTGTTCTAATTCTCCAATCCCCCCACTTAAGATAAACAACATCCTCGTTGTTTGTATCAAAGGTTAAAAACTGGAAAATAAAAGAATTAGAACAGAAAAACTCCCCTGAGATTTGCTCGGTATGATCCTCCATTATTTGTGTAAGAGCAAAAATCATCTTTCTTGTGGATGAAAACGTTTAAGCTTCATATTTGATGTATCCACAGGAATTGCAGGAATCTATAATACCATCAAGACTTTAACACACCTGAGTTAAGAAGGTTCAAACTTGCATAATACATTAGTAGTTAGTAAAAATAAAACATAATAATTAAACTGAAAATCATCAGGTCAGTCGATACGCCGTATCTTATGGAAGAAGATGCGCCATATCGAGCCTGGAATAAATACGAATCAGAATAGAAGATGCGTCGCATCCTTAACCAGGGATGCGCCGGATTAAAATAAACTGACAAAAAGTTTTAAAGTCAAAAATAAAAATGCAGAAAATAAAGTAAGATATGACCAGTGCAGGAGATGCGTCGCATCTCAGGATTGAGATGCGCCGTATCTTCTGCGGGCCTGACTGACTCGACACAGAACAGAATAGTAAAAATTTTCCGGGTTGTCTCCCGGTCAGCAGTTGTCTTTATTCCAGAGTATTCAAGTTAGACTCACGTTCAGCTCCTTATTCCAATACTTCAGGTTCAAACTCCACCACCTCGTTCTCAGTATCCTCAATTTTATTATCAAAGTATTTCTTGACTCGTTGCCCGTTTACCTTGAATATATAACCATTTTTATCGCATATTTTAATAGTTCCATATGGATACACTTTCATGACAACGAACGGACCCGTCCATCTTGATTTAAGTTTACCAGGATACATCTTTAATCGGGAATTAAATAGCAGCACTTTCTCTCCATTAGTAAACGTTTTATCCCCATGTAACCTCGAGTCATGCCATCTTTTAGTTCTTTCTTTGTAGATCTTAGTATTTTTGTAGGCCTCATCTCTTAGTTCGTTGAGTTCATTAAGTTCCATGAAACGGTTCTTCGTTGCAGCTTCCATATCCATGTTACATTTCGTCAAAGCCCAATATGCACTTTGTTCTATTTTGACCGGTAGGTGGCATGCTATTCCGTATACAAGACGAAATGGAGTGCATCCCGTTGGTGTCTTATACGCTGTACGAAATGCCCATAAAGCATCATTTAACTTATCAGACCACCCTTTCGGATTATATCCAGTCGTTTTTTCAAGAATTCGCTTTATAGCCCTATTGGTTACTTCAGTTTGCCCATTGGATTGAGGATGGTATGCAGTGGAAACCCTATGATACACTCTATATTTTTGCAAGGCTCTTCCCAGATGGTGATTACAAAAGTGTGTTCCCTTATCACTAATCAATGCTTTAGGAATTCCAAACCTAGAGAACAAACTTTGCAAAAATTTAAGTACTACCTTGCTGTCGTTTGTTGGTAATGCTTGCGCTTCGACCCATTTTGATACGTAATCAACAGCAACCAAAATATACTTATTACCTTTAGATTCAGGAAACGGTCCCATGAAGTCCAATCCCCATATGTCGAAAACTTCACATACATGGATATAATTTTGCGGCATTTCGTTTCTTGATGTTATATTTCTGGATCGTTGACACGCATCACATCCTTTTATATAATCTTTTGCATCAGCCAACATAGTGGGCCAATAAAATCCTGCATCAAGGATTTTTCTTTTTGTAATAACTGCACCGTGATGTCCCCCCGTTGGCCCTGAATGACAATGTGCTAATATTGCTGGGACATCATCTCCATCTACGCATCTTCGTATAATATTGTCAGGACATAATTTAAAGGCATACGGTTCATCCCAAATATACTCACTAGCGCGATTTAGAAATCTTCTTTTCTCGTCGGATGTTAGCCCTTTTGGAATTTCGTTAGCAACAATAAAGTTTATATAGTCGGCATACCATGGTCCATTATTATTACTCTTAATTCTTACCATCATAAGGTGTTCATCAGGAAAGTCATCAGCGATTTCCCTTTCATCAAGCACCTCCATGTCAGGGTTTTCAAGTCTAGATAAGTGGTCAGCAGCTAGATTCTCGGCACCCTTTTTATCTTTAATTTCAATATCGAATCCTTGGAGCAATAAAACCCACCTAATAAGCCTTGGCTTGGCATCCTGTTTATTGAACAAATACTTCAAAGCAGAATGGTCAGTGTAAACCATAGTTTTTGACAATATAAGATATGACCTAAATTTATCGAATGCAAAAACTACTGCTAAAAGTTCTTTTTCCGTGGTGGTGTAATGTTCTTGGGCATTATTCAATGTTTTGCTAGCATAATAAATTGGCTTAAATTTCTTATCTATCTTTTGGCCAAGTACAGCTCCAACAGCATAATCACTAGCATCACACATTAGTTCAAAAGGCAGATTCCAATCCGGCGAAATTATAATAGGTGCGGAAGTTAGTTTTTCTTTAAGTATATTAAATGCCTTTTTGCAATCTTCAGAAAAATCAAACTTCGCATCTTTTAGCAATAATTGGTTCATAGGCCTAGATATCATTGAAAAATCCTTTATGAACCTACGATAAAATCCAGCATGCCCTAAAAAACTTCTAACACCTTTTACATTAGTGGGATAAGGTAGTTTGGCAATTACATCAATTTTAGCTTTGTCGACTTCTATACCTTTCCCAGAAATCTTATGTCCTAACACAATTCCTTCTCTAACCATAAAATGACATTTTTCCCAATTAAGAACAAGGTTAGTTTCTTCACACCTAGCAAGCATTTTATCAAGTTTAAAGAGACAATCACTAAATGAGTTACCGAACACCGAGAAGTCGTCCATGAAGACTTCCATAAAGTCTTCTACCATATCATGGAAGATAGCTGTCATACAACGTTGGAAAGTAGCAGGGGCGTTGCATAGTCCGAACGGCATTCTCCTATAGGCGAAGGTTCCATAAGGGCAGGTGAAAGTTGTCTACTCTTGATCCTCGGGGGCAATGGGTATTTGGAAGAAACCTGAAAAACCATCTAAAAAATAATAATAATCATGTCCTGACAGTCTTTCTAACATTTGATCAATAAATGGAAGAGGGAAGTGATCTTTTCGCGTAGCATCATTGAGTTTGCGGTAGTCGATGCAAACTCTCCATCCGGTAACAGTTCTTGAAGGGATTAGCTCATTGTCGTCATTGAGTACTACCGTCATTCCTCCTTTTTTTGGTACAACGTGGATAGGACTGACCCACGAGCTGTCGGAAATTAGGTAGATAAGTCCGGAGTCAAGTAATTTCACAATTTCATTTTTCACCACGTCTTGGACTTTTGGATTCAAACGCCTTTGGGGTTGGATGGTTGGTTTGAATTCATCTTCCATGAGGATTTTATGTGTACAGAATGACGGGCTAATTCCCTTAATATCAGACATACTCCACGCTAATGCTCCTCTTCGTTTATATAGTACCTGCAAAAGGGATTCTTTTTCTTTTGGCGTTAAGTGAGATGCAATAATAACTGGCGAATTAGTGTTCCCATTCAAATAGGCATATTCCAAAGTAGAAGGGAGATCCTTAAGCACAGGTTTAACATCATCAATTTCATTAGCACTAGCATAACAAACTTGTTCTTTAATTGTTGATCCCAGTTGAGCTTCACGATCTTATTAATTACTTTAGATAAATCTAAGGTAATCGGTATAGAAACTGATCTTGAGTTGTATATCAAATATTATGCGGAAACTAATACTTGATCTTAAGAAGAATAAACACAAACGAATTCTCAAACAACACTTCAATATATTAATACGATTGCTCTGAATAGCAATAGGGTTACAAGAAACCTTGAAGTGCAAAACAATACGTATGCTAAGATAATCAATCTCTAACTCTAACCCTAGAACCTCCTTTTATAGCTTAAGGAGTCCTAGTCGGTTTACAAGACTTCCTATACAAGAAAAATATTCATACGTATCTTTTCTATACTTATCCTTAACATACTATACATATCTAATAAGCAGCAGAGTAAATCTTCTAGCAGCAGAGTCTTCGTGAGCTAGCAACAGAGTTACACTATGCCTATTGTCCAAACAACAGAGTTATCAAAACAGCAGAGTTAATACACTAATCAGCAGAGTCACAAAACTATCCAGCAGAGTTATGTTTTCTCGAATCAGCAGCATTTTAGACCCAACAATCCTCCCCTAAACTTGATATTTTTCTTCAAAAATCATCAAGTTTCCTTAAATCCAACTATCCACCAGGAGGATGCTTCCAAACACCTTACTATTTTGAAACCTTTGATTCCAGCAACTTTTTATATTTCTCAATCAGTTCAAATGCTTGATTATCTACATCAAATGGTCTTTGTAATGTCAACTTACCAGGCTGCAACATTTGATACAGAATAGATGTACTGTTGTTGATGACATAATCCTTCTCCACAAGCATATACACAGTCACACCTATGCATGATAAAACATGAACTCCACAAGATTGATATAAATACCATCTCTGAACTGTGGAACTCAGTAACTTCTTCCATTCAATACTCTTCTCATCTGGTTCAAACATATTCTTCAAATGATAATAGTTGAGTCTTTCATACACCAACTCTGGTCTTGTATCACCATAATTCATCTTGTAAAGATTCCAGAGTTGAGTAATATCATCCCTATCCATGTAGTGCACCATCTGAGAAAAACTAATATACCCCACACTTGAACCATTCGATCTCTTAATTACCCAGCATACTTGACCATCAGCTAAAACATCATGTGAATATGAGATGATTGGATATTTTACTGATAAAGGAACTTCATTAAGTAACTCAGGCTCTTCTTGAGGTTTATGAACTGTAAGATGCATAATTCCTTGCATATCATCTGCAGTCACTTCTTCTTTCCCTGAATCACTACTCTCTTTCTCTTCTTTATCTGAATCACTCATCACTACTGACTGTGTTCTTCTCTTCTTCCTACCCACTTGCTTTACTTTCCTCCTATATCTCTTTGTACCAGCAGAGGATTCAGTCATTCCTTCAGCTTCAACAATAATTTCTTTCTCCTTCTCAACATCAGATACTATGGGCTTTGAAATACTTCCACTCCCAGATGCTTTCATATCATCAGATCCCATAACTTCTGGATTTCTCTTCTTCTCAGAAACTTTTCTTGGATTTAACTTAGCATAAGTTTCATAAAATTCCTTTTCAATTAAGTGATCTGACTTTCCTTTGAAATCCTTCATCTGATAGCCTCTTGCATTCTTCAAATAGTACTTCATGTCATTAAACAATGCTTTCCTTGAAGATGACTTTTGTGTGTAACCATGCTTCTGTGCATCAGTAATCCTTTTAATCAACTCCTCCCACTTAGCTAATCCATTCTTTTTAAGTATAAACTCAACAAGCTCTTTTGTCTTTTCACTTCCATCTAACTGCTCATCATTAGTTATCAAGAAAGCTTCTCCTCTAACAATCATATCAGAATCAACAAAATACTGCAATTGTTCATCAAATTCTTCTTGACTAACTTCTTTAAATGTAGAGCATTCCATAAGTTCAAACTGTTTCTTCTAACTTCAGAGTTCAACTTTGTTGTTGTCGAATGTGATGTGTTTTGCTTCTTTGATTCATGTTCAGCAGACTCTTGAGCTAATTAGTCATCTTGTTTTTCTCATCTTGTATCATCAGCATGAGTTTTTATTGTATTTTTACTCCAGCAGAGTCCTTTACTCCTGCACTCTGCTCAGTATCATCAGCAGAAACCTTTAACCCATCAGCAGAATGTTCTGCATCAGCAGAGTCAACCTTTCCACTCTCATCACCAACATTTTCAACAAAGTCCTTTTCAACCTCCCCTGAACCCATTACACCTTCCTGATCCTGATCATTCACTTGAGCCTCCTGATCATTACACTCCTGATCATTCCTCCCCTGTTTGGAAGTATCCTCTTCCAAACTTGGTTTGGAACTCTTCTTTAGCCTCCCCTCAAGGTGTGTAACCCTTAGCTTAAGCCTTCTAATTTCAGTACCTTGAGTAGCCTTAACTGTCTTTAACTCCTTGCGAAGACCAAGGACCTCCTGTGACAATTTTGTACAATTATCCGTCAATTCTTTCAATTGTTTCATGATATCCTCACAACTTCGGTCTGTGTAACCTGACCCGAGAGGTTGATCATTGGAATTGGCATTATGTACTGGTGTTTTAACCGTCAAATCCTCAGTGTCATGTTCAATACTAGCATCAACACTTCGACCTGTGTTACCTGGTCCGAGAGGTGTATCATTTGCAATGTCAATATGTACATCAGTGTCCATCAATTCAATAGTATCCTCTCTGTCCTCATCACTTCGAGATGTGTTACCTTCTCCGAGAGGTGAATCTTGGGACACAAACTCAGTCTCAACCCCAGGTTGAACATCTGAGCCCCCCATAGAAGCCATTTGGCTGGGGTTACCATCAGTTGTATTAGGTTCCTGAGAACCTTCTACAAAAGATGTTGCCATGGTTGAGGTCTTAATTATGTTGACACTGTCCTGCTCAACTACTAAGTTGGAAACAGTAGTGCCAGCCTCTTCCATCATGATACCTCCAACACCTGTATCAGCCTCATCTGCATCCATACTAACATTGGCCTGAGGTAGCACAATGTTCTCATTTTGTGAAGTCCTAGGTGATTGGGTGTGTTGGGTTTCATGTGACACTGAATCATTCAAACTTGTTGATGAAGATGTGTGATGGGAAGCTGTGGGTGTTTCAGCCTCTTCATCCTCATTCACTGCAGTCACAACAGTCAATATATGTGCAGTCAGGGGAGTGATAGCACCAGAAAATCCTTTACCATTCTTCTTTAAAAATGCAAACATCTTGATTGCCATTCTACTACAGGGCTCAACATTTACATGCCTCAATGGTTCCCTTAGTTGTCTGTTTATATTAAGTTGTAGAAACTGTGGAAAACTAGAAGGGGGGTTGAATAGTTTTTACCGTTTTAAAGTTTTATTTGCTTTGTTACTATATGTTAATTCAAAGGAAACAATCACAAAAAAATAATCACACAATGTAAACAAAAGATAAAGAGAGGAAAGATCAAACCACACGACACAGTTGTTTATAGTGGTTCGGCTACAAGAACTCTATTCCTTGCCCTACTCCACTCCCCGAGTTTCCTACTCGAGAGTTTATCTTTCACTAAGAAACAAACTCCTTTCCTAGGCGGAGAAAACCTTTACACGTCGCTTACTTCCTTTTCCGGTACTAAGCTAAACACCGGGTTCTTTCACAAGATAGAACCAACCTGACGTCGCCTAATTACTTTACCGACACTAAGCTAGATGTCGAGTTCTTTACAAGGGTACAACCACTCCCTACACTCTTTGTACTTTAAGGACTAAAGTACTAACCACACTCACTGATTACAAATGATAGATATGATGTGTGAAACAAACTACAAGATCGCACAGTAATGCAACTAAAGGATTACGGTTCTGTAGATCCTTGAATGCTTGATCTCCTTTCTACAAAATGGAAGATCAAAGTGAAATGCAACTATGAATGATGTTAGTAAGATATGTACTGAATGAATATATGTGTTAAAGCTATATGAGTGATGAGAGAGCCAAATGATCAGCTTCCTATTTATAGGCAAGCTGATCTTCAGCTCACGGATCCGGCGGATCCCTCAAAAGGGATCCGTCCTTTATAGGACTTGGATCCGTGGGATGTGACAGCTATGTAATAGTTGTCTCTTACCATATCTTAGTTGTATCTTACCATATCATCCAAGATCTTCAAATGTCAACTATGTTGCTTGTAAATCTAACCAAGATATATCAAAGATATTGTATGTGATGCATACAATGATGTCATGGAATGGTTTATGAATTAAAGTTTCCTTTTAAGGAAACAAGTTACTAAACTTGTAATTCTTAGTTAATATGTGAAGTGTAAAGTGTGTACTTAAGAGACTAAGCTAGTATTTATTATTTGCTAAAAGATATTCCTTATATTTGTCATTAACAAAACTAATGAAAGATCAAAGAATATAAATAACGTTTTTGAGACGCTATTTGTATTAACAATCTCCCCCTTTTTGTTGATGACAAAACATAAGATAGATTTTTGAGCAAGAGAATAAATATAGCATGAGTTCTTAAAAATATATATTAAGTTTGTTTATTAAAGAAAAGTTTTGTAAAAAATGTATGTACTGTGATGATTCACAGTTGATGCAAACTTAGTCCTTTCTCCCCCTTTTTGTCGAAACAAAAAGAGTAGCGAAGCGGAATGCGATTTTGAGAACTTTAAGAGCTCCCCCTTGTTTTATACTCCCCCTAAATATAGTAATCAAGAAAATGATGCATGAATCTACAAAACAAACGGTTAGTATATGAGATGCTTATGAGATGCTCCCCCTCGATGTATACTCCTCACTTCTCGAGTACCAACGTATACTATTGAAGGGTATGATATGCTGCAAATGAAGTGTTAGTTATGAAATGACTTCAATGAAGAAGTAGAATGCTTGTGAAGTGTTCTTCCAAACAAGCCTTTCAATATGTTTGACTTTAAAAAGTCAAACTAAGTGTCTGATCATAATTTGTACCTAAAGCAATCATATGCAAGATATAATATATGCAATATAGGAATGTTAGTTCATAATAATATGCAATATGTTGATCACTCATACGCATAAAACATCACATTCATATAGCTTGAAAATTTTGTGACAAAAGTCACAATAGTGAAATGATGTTACAAATAAGAAGACATCCAAAAGAAAATAAAAAGGTCCTAAAGAAGCAACTTAAAAAAAAAAATCCAAACAACTAATCTAAAGAGCTCCTATTGAGAAGGATGAGAGATTGCGTTTAAACGTTCAAGAACATGGTTCAAGATGAACCTCATCTCGTTTTGAAGCTCATGGACCAAGATGTTGGTCCTTTGGGCCAAGTGAGCCGTTCTCTCACAATGTGCGCAATCATGACTTGAGAAGCCGGGCGGAAGACTAGGGTCCAAGTTGTGTGGTGGTGGTGGTGATGGTGGTTGGGTGTTGTTGTTGTTGGATGGTTGTTGTGGTGTTTGGAGGGAGTTCATAAGAATGTTTTGGATGTCCATTGCTTCATGAAGGCGATGGTCAACCATACCCGAGAGAGTGTAGAGACGATTGAGCTCTTCACTAATCTCTTCTTGGGTTTGAGGCATATTCATCCACATTGCCTCGTCAATGGCAACTAGAGTGGATGTGGGTGATAGAGTTTGTGGTTGAGGTTGGGATGATTGTGCATCATGGTATAAAGGACCATGGATATCCGGGTAAACCGGGTGAAAAAGCATGGGTTGTTGACCTTCAAAGGTCATGGGTGGAAGATTGGGTAATTTTGGTGAAAGTTCTTCTAAGTCATCAAGATGTGGTGATGTAGGAGGAGTCCTAAATAATTACAAGGGTTGGAGTTTAGGTGATTTTGGTGGTGATGGTGATCTAACAGTCTGTGATGGAGCCGGTGGTGGAGTAGTGGCTATTGGAGTAAGGGTTGGTGGTGGTGTTTGTATAACAACATGTGATGGTGTTGGGGTGGAGAGTGTAAGGAAATTTTCACTAGCAATGGGTGATGATATATTGAGAGGAGAATTTTCCTCAGATGAAGAGTTTGCTAAGTTGATAAAACAACAAGGTTTAACACTGATGCGGGCTGTTCTTCTTGGAGTTCTAGATGTTGAAGAGTTGTGTGACTTGGTCATGGTGAAGTATGATAGCTAAGATGTATAGGAGAGGAAATGGTTGTTGTGTGAAGTGATGATCCTAAAGTGCTAATTTATAGACAGAAGGTTTGTGAGTCTGTGTGTTTGGATTTGATGTAAATCCAATAGAGAATGTTGGTTACTAATGATTTGGAACAAAAATTTGTGTAGGTCATATCAAGGAAGTCAATCCATTTAGCTTTGGTTGAGTAATATGTGTTGGATATGCAGTTAATACAAGAGAATAGTGGAAAATCTGATGATTTGATATTTCCACGGATTTGACGGATCCCTAAAAAGGGTTCCTTCTTTGTATTGGTTTGGTAACTCACACCTAAAGTTCAAAAATTTAAATTTTGGTGGGAAATTTTGTTCCTAAGTTTCTAAGAATTCCTAAATGATTCTAAGATGAATTATGATCAGTGAATGAAGCCTAAATGATATTAAACACTAAGATTTAAGAATCGGGATGAGTCGAAAAAGTTTTAGAATTTTACTGGGAAACTTGCGGATCCAAGTTGGATAAAAGGCGGAACCATTTTCTGGGATCCGCCAAATCCGCAGGTTGGCGGATGGCGGATCCAACGATAAGCCTTGGCGGAACCCTATTTTGGGATCCGCGGGATCCGTAGCCTAAAACTAAGAAAGTAAACAGAACATATGTCATATTTCGCGTTTTTCGACGAAAACCCGAAAATTCATCTAGACCTTACTTAACATCTAATATGTATAGCAAAACAACTAAATATGATAATATTAACACATTATTGCACATAGTTTAATCCATACTTAGAAACTTACCGTTTTAGGTGTTATGCCAAACATAGGCAATAACCCAGAAAATTGATAACCGTGATGGTTATCTACCTGCAAGTGTTAGTTATTACACATACACAATAAGTATTATCAGATAAATTCAAGACACATAGAAATTTAACATCACAACATCCAACATTGTTTAAAACCAAACACTCCATTAACTCAGCTTCTTCTTCAACTTCTTCATCCCCTTGTGTAATTTCATCATCCAACGACCCAGATTCTTCACCATTCCTTTGATGTTTCGATACTCAGCGGATTCATGTGGAATTGGAGGAAGATGGCTCAAGTACTCGGGTGGAGGAATCCTAGAATTTGGCATACCATCATCTTCACTCATGGAAGATGAGGAGGATGATGTTGGAACACGAGGACGTTTGCCCTTATCAACACTAACCCTAAAATCACTCAAAGGAACGAAGGTGTGTTCAATTTCATTGTAATCCGGAACAAAGCCTAGATGGTTTGGACGAGCGGGTGCAAAGGCTCTATAAAGTCGGGTTAAGAGCATTCCATAAGGCATTGCAATCTTGCTTTGAACCGGAATGTCACACATTCGTTTGGCAACATAATAAGCAAGATTGAAGGGTTGACGAGTAAGAGTGTTGTACATCATGTGGCATAAACAAGCATTGATATGATCACGGTTTCCTATGGTGCACATCACATTTGCCCTTAATACATCCTCCATCTTCTTGAATTCGGGTCTTAGTTCATTAAGTTCCATTGCGAATGGATCTCTAGCAACTTCACGACCACGATACATTCTTGTGGGGTTGTTCTTAGGAATGAAGAGATGTTCCCTAATCACTTCTTTTGATTGGACAAGAGTGGCATATGGTGCCGTCCTATCGAGATTGGAGTCTAAGATTGTTAAGGACCATTTGTCCGAGTAAATACATGTACCTTGACTTGGAATTCCTAAGACCTCACCAAATTGATCAAGAGGGATGTTGACAAGATTTCCATTTAGAGTAAAATGAAGACTTAAGTAACCTTCATCACTCGAGCTAAGACCTACACTAGCATAGAACTCAAGTATGAACCTAGGAATGATTGGTTCATCTATGTCTAAAAGAGAATCAAATTGAATTGCGGCTAATTGTTCCCTAAGTTGAGTGCCTTCATAAAATGATGCATCTACGGCTCTACCCTCATGAACATACTTTTTCTCTAAGACTTTGAAAATTTCGATTTGGGCATCGGTTAAACCCTTGGTTTTGTAGACTTTGGGTAAGTAGTTAACGGTTTTCTTGTGATCGTAGTTGGTTGCGGGAGGCATGATTTTCCTAAGTACAAAAGTTACATAGTTTTAGTTAAAATGATCGAAGGAAGTGTAAAATTCCTAGTGTGTGCCTACATGGGGACAATGTGGAGGTGTGGTTATCTCGACTCCTTTTTATGCAAGAAAAATTAGTTTATGCAAGTTTTGTTTACAAACGAGAGATAACCCAAACACTCCTATTTCAATGTAGCTACGGTTGAATGTACCCGAAAATACATATTAGTTATGTATTCCCTTTAGCATTCAAGAGACATTATGCAAGTGAAGTCTAAAAGATAACGTTTTTGCATTTGTATGAACAATGTAAGAAAAAATCATTTTACCTAGTCGTTAGAAGATTTTAGTGAAAAAATTTTCATGGGGTTTTTGTTAAATTAAGACAATGTGCTATGAGATGCAATTCCTAACTAAGAAAAACATGTTTTTAAGTATAATGCAATAAATATGCTTCATGATTTTTCAAGAATTATGCATATACCCCAAGTTTTGGTTTTGTGCATGAAATGGAAATCCTAGACGCAGATCAGGAGTATAAATATGATAAGAATACTTACAGTGATGTTAGAAGCACAAATTTGTGGAAGAAAATGGTCTAAAATGTGATGGAGATTAAGTGTGTGTCGAGTATAGTAAGTTGATATGTTTTGGAGTGAGGAGTGAATAGTACTTGTTCTTGTTTATTAAATAATAAACTGGACTTAGCATGCGGCGGATCCGGCGGATCCCAAACAAAGGATCCGTCTTTGTTGTCGATTGGATCCGCGGATTCAGAACACATGTTTTGGTTTAGTGTCGTGTGTGGCTAAACTAATGTTTATACTAATGTTTCTCCTAATCACTAGGTTCCATTAATCCTAATCCAAGTCTAAGATAGTTGAAAGGTTCACGTTTAAGTGGTTTAGTGAGGATATCGGCAATGTTGTCCTCTGAGGAAACTTTCTCAATTGAGATGATTCCCTTCTGTACATTGTCGCAAAGGAAGTGATGGCGTATTTCAATATGTTTGGTTCTAGCGTGTTGGACTGGATTTTTGCTTAAATCGATAGCACCTTTGTTGTCGCAAAGAATGGGAATGTTGTTGAGTTCAATTCCATAGTCGACGAGAGCTTGTTTCATCCACAGTGCTTGTTGACACGCCTTTCCTGCAGACACATTCTCTGCTTCTGTTGTTGAGATTGCGAGGGCAGTTTGTTTCTTAGCGAACCATGATGTGAGACAATATCCTACAAAAGTACAAATACCACTAGTACTTTTCCTATCAACATAGTCACCTGCATGATCTGAGTCAGTATACACTATGGTTTCTACACCCGTTCCTTTGGGATACCATAATCCTAAGTGTGTAGTACCTTTGATGTACCTAAATATCCTTTTAACGGCTTCAAGATGGGACGTTTTTGGATCTTCTTGAAAACGTGCACATAGACAAACACTAAACATAATGTCAGGCCTACTAGCCGTAGATAGAGTAAACTACCAATCATTCCTCTATATTTAGTGCTATCTACGGATTCATTTTCTTCATCCCTAGTGAGTTTGGTTTCGGAGGACATGGGTGTTCTCATGGGTTTTGAGTCTTCAAGACCAAACTTCTTAAGCATATCTTTGATATACTTTGATTGGTTGAAGAATATCCCATCTTCTAATTGTTTAATTTGGAGACCTAAGAAAAAGTTTAGGTCCCCCATCATACTCATTTCAAACTCGTCATGCATGATTTTTGAGAAATCGTCGCATAACTCTTGACAAGTTGAACCGAATATAATGTCATCCACATATATCTGGACTATGATAATATGTGATCCCTTTTTCTTGGTGAAGAGAGTATTATCTACTAGGCCCATGGTATACTTATGGTCAACTAGGAAAGTCTTAAGTCGATCATACCAAGCTTTTGGTGCTTGCTTAAGTCCGTATAAAGCTTTCTTAAGTTTGAAAACATAATTTGGTTTTTCAAAGTCGGCAAAGCCGGGAGGTTGTGCAACATATACTTCTTCATTTATAAACCCATTTAAGAAAGCACTTTTGACATCCATTTGAAATAACTTAAAATCATGTGCACATGCATATGCAAGTAATATCCTAATAGACTCAAGTCTAGCTACGGGTGCAAAAGTTTCATCGTAATCTATACCTTCTTGTTGATTGTAGCCTTGAGCTACTAGCCTAGCTTTATTTCTAGATACAATACCATTTTCATCCATTTTATTTCTAAAGACCCATTTAGTGCCTATTATGGTTTGGTTTTTAGGTGGAGGTACCAAAGTCCAAACATCATTTCTAATAAATTGATTAAGTTCTTCTTGCATAGCAATTACCCAAGATTCATCTTTTATTGCCTCGTCTATATTTTTAGGTTCAATGGTTGAAATAAAGCAAAAATAATTACTTTCATTTTGAGCTTTAGATCTTAATGTTCTTTCATTAAGTTTTCCTATGACGTTTTCTAATGGATGACTTTTAGTTTCTTTAACATTGACTATTTCTCCTTTTACGGGTTCATTGTCATTTTCAATGTTTTCTATAGTATTAACCATTTGACTTTCAACTAAGTCATCATCTACCAAAGGTGATGTCTTAGAGGGAGGTGGACTTTCGTTGAATGTTATGTTCAACGATTCCTCGACTCTTGATGTTTCCTTGTTTAATACAATGTATGCTTTACTGTTTTGTGAGTACCAAAGGAATACACCTTCATACGACTTTGGGTCGAACTTAGTGAGATAGTCCTTTGTGTTTAAAATGAAGCACTTGCTTCCAAAAACTCTAAAATATCCTAATGTAGGCTTTTTGCCTCGATAAATTTCATAAGGAGTTTTATTTAAAAATTGTCTAATTAAAACTCTATTTAGGATATATGTAGAAGTATCTACAGCGTGACACCAAAACTTTTGTGGTATGTTTTGTTCATTTAACATAGTTCTACTCATTTCTTGAATTGTTCTATTTTTACGTTCTACTACACCATTAGATTGAGGTGTACGAGGGGCCGAGAAATTATGAGTTATTCCATTATTATCACAAAAATTTCCAAATTGAATTTCATTGTCAAATTCTCGACCATGGTCAGTTCTAATAGATACTATATTACTTCCTATTTGATTTTGAATTTTCTTGCTTAGAATTTCAAATTTGTCGAAAGCCTCATTTTTAGTTTTCAAAAACTTTGTCCATGTATATCTAGAGTAATCATCTACTATAACTAAAGTGTAAAAATTTCCTCCATAACTTTGTATAGCCGACGGTCCAAACAAATCCATATGTAATAATTCTAGGCATCTAGATGTAGATACCATGTTTTTAGCCTTATGGCTACTATGTACTTGTTTTCCAATTTTGCAAGCATCACAAAAGTGTTGGTCATATTTCAACTTGGGTAGGTTCCTAACGAGTTCTTTGGATGACAAAGATTGAATAAGCCTCATATTAGCATGACCTAAGCGTCGATGCCATAGAGTTGAGTTTTCATCCAAGGAGGTAAGACATAACTTATCTTTAGGTGTTTTATCTAATTTCATAACATAGACATTATTCTTTAAAACACCTTTTCCTACGGTTATGCCATCTTTAAGTATTTTACTTCCATTTTCACTGAAAAGGACGTTATACTTTTTGCGGCATAATTGACTTATACTAAGTAGATTAAATCCTAAATTATCTACATGAGCAACATCATCAATAGATAGAAAGTCATGAGAGATTGTACCTTTTCCGATGATTTACTTTTAAGCTTGCTACCGAATGTGACATTACCTCCGTCATACACTTGGTAGGTTGAGAAAAGATTTATGTTTCCCGTCATGTGTCTTGAGCACCCACTATCTTTGATCCACTCATCAGGTTCAAGATCAACTTTCAAGCATACCTAAGTTCATAAAAGACTCAAGCATTTGGTCCCCAATATCTCATGGGTCCGTTTGGGTTAAACATGACATTATCATGGTTTATGTACTGAAAAGGTGGACAATTATTCCACGGCATATAATTAGGACCATGAAAGTTTCTAGACATATTTTGGTTCCAGTTATTTTGATAAGTGTGTTGTGAATTAACTATACTCTTTGGAAAGGGGTGTTTGGAAAAACTCATCTGAGGTCTTTGTTGATCCGTTTTAACTCTATATTCATTTTTAGCTTGACCTCTTCCTAAAGATACTGCTGGTTTGTGTTTATTATTGGTTATGCTACTGTTAGGTTTCTTAGTAATTTTAACAAACTCGGAACGGTCGACTTTGTGAACCTTCTGTTCAACTTCTGTACCCGCGGATCCTTTGGATATACCTGGCGGATCCAAATTTTTGGATCCGTTGGATCCGTGAGTGTCTAACTCTGTTGAATCAGTTTTAATCACAGTCTGTTCCTTATGATCACTTAAGGTTCCTAGTTTCATAAAGCCTAGACCTGTTTTATCATGAGGTAGCTTTTGTATTTTCATTATTTCATCTGCACAACTTATGTTTTTATCAAACCTTTTAAACTTTGAATTTTGTTTGATTAAATCTTCCTGTGTGGTTCTTAAGGTTTCTAGTTCAAGTTTTAGTTCTTGACAAGACACACATGTTTCTTTACTAACTTTACCTTTTTCAATTCGTATTGCTTTTTCTTTAAGCCAATATATTTCATTTTCTAAAAGTGTTGTCTTTGTTTTCAAAAACTTGTTTTTGTTTATGATTTTTAAAGTGACATCACACAGTTTGTTATATTCTACTTCTAAGGTTTCATCATCTATAAAGGAGTATGAATCAGAATGTACCTCTTCTGTGTCATTAGCCATAAGTGCAATTTCGTTGTTCTTAGGCTCATCATCATCATCTCCTTCACTATTGCTCCAAGCTCCACTAACGAAGGCTCTTTGAGACTTGGTCTTTGGAGGCTTTGGACATTCTCCTATTAAGTGACTGGAGTCACCACACCTATAGCATTTCCTATCATCCTTACCTTTCTTATTGTCACGATCTTTCCGAGAGGATTTCTTTTCATCACGAGGTGGTTTTACAAACTTTCCTCGTCTCCTGAAGAATTTCTTGAAATCCCTCATGGCCATGGCATATTCTTCATTATCACTGTTTGAACAAGACTCATCATCACTTGACTCGACTTTGGCTTTCAAGGCAATAGACTTAATCTTCTCCTTTTTGCCTTTGACAATTTCCGAGTCTTTTTCCATAATCATTTCGTGAACTTTTAGGTTTCCTATGAGCTCATCCAGTGTCATGCTTGAGAGATCCTTAGATTCTTCAATAGCTGTCACCTTTGCTCTCCATTTCGGATGGAGTGCTCTTAGAAATTTCCTGACAAAATTCTTGCTAGAAAAAGATTCGTCAAGTGCTTTAAGTGATGTAATAATAGTATTGAACTTAGCAAACGCACTATCAATGGTCTCATCTTCAGAGATAACAAATTGTTCGTATTGTTGGACAAGAAGATCAATTTTGTTATCTTTTACTTGTGAGTTTCCTTGATGTGTGATAATAAGAGATTGCCAAATATCCTTAGCCGTTTTACACATAAAAACTCTTTCATATTCTTTCTTAGGTAAGGCATTATAAAGCATCATTTTGGCTTCGTTATTTTTGGCAATTAGTTTCTTTTGCTCATCACTGTGACGAGTAAGAGAAGCTCCTTCATCCCGACCACCCGAAATATTATTACTAATAGGCTTGTAATCACCATCAACTATAATATACCATAGATCTATATCCTTTGACTTTACATAAGTCTCAAAGCGATTTTTCCAATAAATAAAACAATTTGGTTCAAATAGAGGTGGTCTCTGCATAGATTGCCCTTCTTTAAAGTTTTCAAAATCCATGGATCGTTTTAAGTTTTAAAATACAATATATTTTAAAGATCTTAAGTAACGTAGCTCCTGATGCCAATTGTGGAAAACTAGAAGGGGGGTTGAATAGTTTTTACCGTTTTAAAGTTTTATTTGCTTTGTTACTATATGTTAATTCAAAGGAAACAATCACAAATAAATAATCACACAATGTAAACAAAAGATAAAGAGAGGAAAGATCAAACCACACGACACAGTTGTTTATAGTGGTTCGGCTACAAGAACTCTATTCCTTGCCCTACTCCACTCCCCGAGTTTCCTACTCGAGAGTTTATCTTTCACTAAGAAACAAACTCCTTTCCTAGGCGGAGAAAACCTTTACACGTCGCTTACTTCCTTTTCCGGTACTAAGCTAAACACCGGGTTCTTTCACAAGGTAGAACCAACCTGACGTCGCCTAATTACTTTACCGACACTAAGCTAGATGTCGAGTTCTTTACAAGGGTACAACCACTCCCTACACTCTTTGTACTTTAAGGACTAAAGTACTAACCACACTCACTGATTACAAATGATAGATATGATGTGTGAAACAAACTACAAGATCACACAGTAATGCAACTAAAGGATTACGGTTCTGTAGATCCTTGAATGCTTGATCTCCTTTCTACAAAATGGAAGATCAAAGTGAAATGCAACTATGAATGATGTTAGTAAGATATGTACTGAATGAATATATGTGTTAAAGCTATATGAGTGATGAGAGAGCCAAATGATCAGCTTCCTATTTATAGGCAAGCTGATCTTCAGCTCACGGATCCGGCGGATCCCTCAAAAGGGATCCGTCCTTTATAGGACTTGGATCCGTGGGATGTGACAGCTATGTAATAGTTGTCTCTTACCATATCTTAGTTGTATCTTACCATATCATCCAAGATCTTCAAATGTCAACTATGTTGCTTGTAAATCTAACCAAGATATATCAAAGATATTGTATGTGATGCATACAATGATGTCATGGAATGGTTTATGAATTAAAGTTTCCTTTTAAGGAAACAAGTTACTAAACTTGTAATTCTTAGTTAATATGTGAAGTGTAAAGTGTGTACTTAAGTGACTAAGCTAGTATTTATTATTTGCTAAAAGATATTCCTTATATTTGTCATTAACAAAACTAATGAAAGATCAAAGAATATAAATAACGTTTTTGGGACGCTATTTGTATTAACAGAAACCTTGGGTACAAGTAAAACTTCTTCTTAACAAACTTCTTCATCCCCTCAAATATCATAGCAGAAAAATCAAAGGGCTGCCCTGTAGCTAAACACACTAAAGCCATAGCCTGAGAGGCACTAAACTCACTCCAACCACCTACTTTGGGAAATAAGCAGTGTTGAAGTGTATGCAGCAAAAACTTCCAATGTGGACAGAGACGACCTTTCAAAAATGTACCACCAACTTCAGGTCTCTCATATCCTATGTTTTCAAGCTCAGTCATAACAGATTTTGGGGTAATGGAAGGGGGTGTTGATATACCAGATAAGCGCAAACTTCTCTTAATTGTTGTTTCACTTACTACAATATTCTCCCCATCTACACTACCTATCAATCGTTCCTCATCATCTAATATATCCAACTTAACAGTCGACCAAAATTGTTTCATATGAGATACAAAAATGGTAGGATCAGCTGTTAATGCATACCTTAACTTAGACGAACTCAGAAAATCCATAACCTCATAAAATCCATCAGCAGCAGTAACCTTACTGAGAAATGCTATCTGATTGTGTTCATCCGGAAACGTTCTTTGCGCCATTTGATTTGGGGGTTTTAGGTGAAATGATATGAATTGATGTTCTTGGGTGAAGGTTGAATGTTGTTTTGAGCAATTAAAGGATAATGAGATCAAATTGGTGAAAGATACCGTTTTGATCTAATTAGGTTTAAGAACGCGCCAAAAGTTTCAGTTTGACCCTTCAACTTTCAAACTCATCAGCAGAGTTGCGATAGTGTTGACCAAAAGTCAACATTCCCAATATCTTCAAAATCACCTCCTTAAATACCATACCAACCCCACAATCAATTCCATAAATCCTTTAATCTCTAAATCAAATCCCCAATTCACAAACCCTAATCCAAAATCAACAAATCATGAGTTCTTCAAAAGCTCCAATAATCGACATTTCCTCAGATTCCTCATCCGATGACTCACACGGATGGGCAAGCTATTTTCCTCAAGGTTATCTAGCAAGTTCATCGTCAGCAAAACCAAAAGGAAAATCGGTTGTCGAAGAGGAATATTCCGACCCACTTCCATCAACACCATCCTCCTTTGAGGATTCTGATGATGAAGGAAAAACAAAAATCGATCCTCCACAGCACCATTTAACCGTTGAGCTGCAGAAACAAATGGAGAATGCCGCCGCCGCCTTTGCGAAGAGTGTCTACCTGCCTCATCCAAATCCAAGTACTGTTGAGCAGAAACCTCCTGTTCCAAAGAAGAAGAAGCAGCAGAAGAAATCAGCACCCTCAACAAGCCAACAGCAGAGTCCACCTCCACGACCAGTAGTACTTGCACTCCCCTGTCCAAGGGTGTTTGAAGCCATGGGCACTAGGGGACCTCGTAGCAAGGTCATGCCTGACTTTGCTAGGATTTAGGTTGTGAATCTTTGTAGTTTGTTGTCTTTTGATCTGTCTTTTGTATGGAAACAGTATGATGTACTTATGCCTTGATTATCAATGAACTTCTCTTTTCATGCTTTACTTGATTATGTATGTTTATGTATCTGCAAAAGGTTAGTAGCAAACAACAAACACAAGCAAGAATATTCCATAATAGCAGCAGAGTAGGCATAGCAATAAACAAATAAACAACAGACTTTGACTAAACACCAGAGAATGACTAATCAACAGCACAAATCCTTACAAAACTTTACAAAAACATACAGAGATAAGATGGTTTAAGATTTAAAGATTGATCATACCAATACTAGCAACTAAAAATTGAAACCTACTTATATCAAAACTTTTGGTAAGTAGATCAGCAACATTATTGTCAGTATGTATTTTAACCACTTGAATAAGCTTTTTCTCATAACAATCTCTAATAAAATGATGTCTTATCTCTATGTGTTTTGTTTTAGAATGAAAAACAGGATTTTTGATAATACACATTGTGCTGTTGTTGTCAATAAAAATTTTTGTGTTCATGAAATTGTACCCATAATCCAGCAATTGGTTCTGAATCCAGAGCACTTGTCCACAGCAGCTAGAAGCAGCAACATATTCTGCTTCTGTTGTTGAGTTAGCCACAACTGTCTGTTTCTTGCATTGCCAGGAGATTAGCCTATGACCAAGGTACTGACAGCCTCCAGTGGTTGACTTTCTATCCATAGTAGCTCCAGCATAGTCACTATCTGAGTATGCTATCAAGTCAAATGGTGAATTATTAGGATACCAAAGACCCAATTTTGGTTGACCCTTTAGGTACCTAAAAATTCTTTTGACTACTTCCAAGTGTGAAACTTTTGGGGACACTTGAAATCTAGCACATGCACACACAGAAAACATGATATCTGGCCTTGAAGCAGTCAGATACATCAATGAGCCAATCATTGATCTGTACAGATGCACATCAACCTCTACCCCATCTTCATCCTTGAGCAAAGGTTTATTTTTATCCATGGGTGTCTTGGCTGCCTTCACATCTTTGAAACCAAATTTCTTTAACATATCAGCCACATACTTGTCTTGGCTAATAAAAATCCCATCTGACTTCTGCTTAACTTGTAGTCCTAAAAAGAAAGTCAGTTCTCCCATTGAGCTCATCTCAAACCTGCTGTGCATGAGCTTCTCAAATCCTTCACATAACACCTTATTTGTAGACCCAAAAATGATATCATCTACATAAACCTGAACAAGTAGGATATCCTTTTTGTCTTTCTTAATGAACAATGTTTTATCAATGGTTCCTCTGCAAAAACCATTATTCAACAAATACTGAGATAAGGTGTCATACCAAGCTCTAGGAGCTTGATGTAGTCCATACAGTGCTTTCTTCACCTTGTAGACCCTATCAGGATACTTAGGATCTTCAAACCCAGGTGGTTGCATCACATAAACCTCTTCAGGTATCTTTCCATACAAGAAAGCACTTTTCACATCCATTTGATACACAGGAAAATTCTTGTATGAGGCATATGCCAAGAAAAGTCTAATAGCCTCCAATCTTGCAACTGGGGCAAAGACCTCATCATAGTCTATCCCTTCTTCCTGAGTGTATCCCTGAGCCACCAATCTAGCCTTGTTTCTGATGACAATACCTCTTTCATCTCTTTTAAATCTGAACACCTATTTTGTACCAATTGCCCTTTTTCCATTAGGCAAATCAACTAATGTCCAGACCTCCTGAAGCTTGAACTGCAGCAACTCCTCTTGCATAGCTTCAACCCAACTTTCATCTTTCAAAGCCTTGTGAATGGTCTTGGGTTCTTCTTGAGATAAGAAACAGGCAAAGATGCGCGTGATGTGTCGTTGCGGTTTAGCAGTTTTAATGCCTACTCAAGTTTTAAATTTATATTTAGCCGACTTATCAATAACACACACACTTAACGAGCAGTGTACCCGGTCAGTATGAAGATAATGGTAAGTAGAGTGTCGATCACTAAGAGTGGAACGTATAATCTCGTTATTCTAATCAGTATTTTAATATCCTAACGCAAGGGGGTTTCAGCCTGAGAGACTGGCACAGTTTTGTTTGCAATTAAATAATAAAATAAACAAATAGGCACGAATCAGCAAGTAGCACACACGTACACAGATAGATACTAGAGACAATAAGAGGGCTGTCCTTATGATTAAGTAGATTGTCACTTGTTTTATTGATAGCTTTATATGAAGTGTATGTAATTAACCCTTTCTCGTTGGTCCTATTCTTATCGGCGAGTAAACCCTTAATGACGACTTATGTCTAAAAGTTATTCCTAAGTGATCAATTTAGAAACAACCGTGGGAGCCACACCTTGTCCCGCAGTCGGGTGCCCGCAAGCCACTAATAAACACAGAGGTGGTCAATGCACTAATAAGTAGTAACCAATGACATCAACATATAAACTTTAATTGATGGGAAAGCAAGTATTAAAGGGAGTGCAATCTTTCCGTTGTCACATTACACAAGCCACCAATCCTGATGAATTAAAGTTTGCTAAAACAATAAAACAAAACTACTTAATGAATTAAATACATGCAGCACCTTCTTACAGCTCTTGTATCTTAGATTTGGGTGTGTCTTGTGCTGCCTCTTGACTGAATTCGTCCTTCTCTTCTGTTCGGTCTTTAGGTTTTCGAACTTCCGAATCTTTTTAATGCGTCTGGTCTACGGGGTATTTATAGTTTGTGTCTGAGGGAAGATGCGGCGCATCTACTTAAGTAGATGCGGCGTATGTACGTAACTTCGCGTGGGGTCCAAGATTATAATATTCAGGAATATTCGTACACCGCCAGAAGATGCGGCGTAACTCCATGATTAGATGCGGCGCATGTCCTCTTGTATCTTGGATCGTATCTGGTGATATCTTGATAGAGATGCGGCGCATGTTGATAGTGAGATGCGGCGCATCTGGAGCAGATTAGTCTTGATCTTCTTCATTTCAGTAGACTCTTCACTTTATGCACGTTTTGCTCCATTATTAGTCCAAAATCGCCAAGTTTCACCAAATGCTTGTTTTTACCTGAGAATTACAAAAGAAAACGATTAAGTATCAATCCTCATACATAATATAGTAAAACAAGTCAAATTAATAGGATAAATGATAGTAATAAAATGTACTTATTTGAGTTCATCAAATATCCCCCCACTTGAACTTTACTTGTCCCCAAGTAAACCTTAGATTAAATCTCATGAAAATGTATCCTAAAAGATGTTAGGATTTATTTTTATATTTAAGCATGTATTCGTTTATTTCGTAATCACACAACTAAACACTTAACGAATTAGAAGTAAAATAAAATAAGTCGATAAAAGCAAATCTAATCGTTTAACTGTCCAGTCGCGACGAATATTCTATCATAAGCTTGGCAAGTATACACATCTCCACCACTAAAGCTAAGGAATAACAAGTCTAAAGCGGTAAAAAGGGTTTTTAGGCTTAAGGGTTAATTATTCTTATTTCACTATCGATCTCAAATTCCAGAAAAGGCGACAAAATCACAAATACATGATCGAATCCACGAACACGATACTTGCAATTGCTCAAATCCTTAACTCGAATAGGCTAAAGATAGGTCCAAACTTCACCAATAATAATATATCAAAAAGGGCGACAAAATCATAAATACATAGCCGAATCCACGACTATGATACTTAAGATTGCTCAAATCCCTAATCTCAATAAATCAAAGGTTCGGTTGGATAAAGAACAATACAGGGTATGGATAACATTTGGGATATAAATTGGTGTAAAAATAAAAATAAACAAAACAAATAAATTAAAATCCTAAGTGTGGTTAATCACTATCCCAACCATCCCATGAATAAGACTCATATCATTGAATAACTCACGCTTTAACACTTGAAACACACGCTTTAGGTAGACACGAATTATACTCAACAAAATCTTAATCAAAGAATAATCCTTAATTGGCATTCCCATAACTGCCAATTCCCATTCAATCCATAGATATAATACAACAAATAGTGGTGATATCGACCACTTACATAACTTTACATCGTTGGCTTAAAATAAACATCCAACTCTTTTTTCTTTCTTTTTCTTTTCTCATTTTTTTTTTTTTTTTTTTTTTTTTTTTTTTTTTTTTTTTTTGAAACATAAACATAGATGTGTAAAATTTCACCACATCACTACAACTTTCTTTCCGGATAATTTTTTTTATACTTTACATAACTTCAGAAATAATGGTAATAGTGAAAGTAGTAAACACACGAAAAATAAACTCTAAAATATACAATATTTACTTTCACTCCAATTTGCATTGTGCAATTTCCCGACCTAACCATAGATAATGAATTACGCACGCGAACACAGGTAATGTAAGGAAACACACTCTGCCTATAGCAATTAACCAACCACGGACTTTAATCTACAGGGTAGGCTAAGGTGTAAGGGTGTAACGAAACATTTTAAACATAGGTGTAAGAAACGAAAGGAATGGCTCTGAGTGTTTTTCTAGGGGTATCTTACTCTAAAAATGAGAGTAACAAAAGGGTTTATACGGGGGTTAACTAACCAGTGTAGTTAGCTAATATCACATAACACATAATAGGCTTTTTGGGTGTAATCCTAGAATTTTACCAATTTAGACAAGTCATTCCAATTAAATAAATAATACTCATTATGGTGGTCTCGAATAGTATACAAGCCAAGTTCTAAAGTTTACAAGTCACCGGCACACTCATAGATTTGTGAATTTTGGAAAAATCACAATTTTTGAAAATAACGTCATGTGTGCAGTTATGCAACTTAGATCTTAAACAAAAACATGCTAAAAAATTTTTAAGTTTGATATATTAAGCACATTTTAAGCATAATTTTTGAAAAAGTTTAGGACAAGTAAGTGTTAAGTGTTCTAATTCTCCTATCCCCCCACTTAAGTTAAACAACGTCCTCGTTGTTTGTATAAAAGGTTAAAAACTGGAAATAAAAAGAATTAGAACGGAAAAACTCCCCTGAGATTTGCTCGGTATGATCCTCCATTAGTATATGAGCAAAAATCAACTTCTTGTGGATTAGAACGTTAAAGCTTCATACTTGATTTATCCACAGGAAATCCAGGAAACTATAATACCACCAACACTTTTAAAACACACCTAAGATAAGAAAGGTTCAACTTGCATAATACATTAGTAGTTAGGAAAAATAAAACTAAAAAAAATAATTAAAACTGAAAATCATCAGGTCAGTCGATGCGCCGTATCTTATTGAAGAAGATACGCCGTATCGAGCCTGGAATTAATACGGATCAGAATAAAGATGCGCCGCATCCTTAACCAGGGATGCGCCGCATTAAAATAAACTGATAAATAGTTTTAAAGTCGAAAAATAAAAAATGCAGAAAAATAAAATAAGATATGACCATTGCAGAGGATGCGTCGCATCTCAGGACTGAGATGCGCCGTATCTTCGTGCGGCCTGGACTGACTCGACTCAGAAAACAGAATAATAAAAGATAAATCCGGGTTGTCTCCCGGTAAGCACTTGTCTTTATTCCAGAGTCTTCAAGTTAGACTCACGTTCAGCACTTTAGTTGGTCCTTGTCACGGTCCATCCTTCTTCCTTCATCCGAAAGATTTTCCCGTATATCTCTGCGACGTTTTCCTCCGTTTGACTTAATCTAATATAACTTTTGGTCATCACAGCAGTATATTCTTCATCAGGACCCAAAGAATATTTGACGATTTTAAATTTTTCGGAAATAATCATGGGTGGCTCATTGTATGGAATCCCAAGTAGTTGACACTTTCTTTTGGTGAACTCTTCTTCGTCCTTGTCAACAAACTTAAAATAAGGATCCTTAATCAAATAGTCATCTAGTTCCTCAATCAACGACTCATTATTATTATCATCTTGAATCGCCTCCCATTCTCTTTCCAAATCATATTGTAACCGTCGACTAAGCTTTGTGAAATCATCAAACTGTTTATGCACCCATTCCCAGAAAGTAGTATCCGATGTCCCCTTAAGTCCTTTCAAGCGTTCAATCCTGCCCTTTTCTTGTAAAGCCTCCGATTTTCGTGGGCAGTCTTCAACATTATCGTACCACTCATAATCTTCAAAGGTTACATCCTTTCCAACTCTTTTCATCCCAATTATACTTCCCCCATTACAGGTTCCGTCACTTTTATAATCACAGGTTGGCCAAACACTACTCCCGTCTTTTAAAACGAAGGGTGTACAGGTATGATTAATGTGCTCAAATTCCCATGGTTTATCCCAAACCCATGGTACTTGGTCATTCCATTCATAGTACCAGGTGTTTTTGAAATCGTCATAAGTCTTAAATCCTGGTAGATCTCCAGTAAGCACATCATCGTTGACTTGAAGAAGGTAGTTAAATTCCTTGAACTGCTTGCACAAGGGTGTCTCATATTCTAACAAATCAATGTCAATTCTGAAAAGTTCTTCAATGCCCTCATTGATTGTTGAATCATGATGTGACAACCCATAATCGCTTTCTACTTCTTCGTCTTCTCCTCTCATCCAATATACCCATAATGTATCCTTAGTAGCTCGATCCATGCTCTTATGGTTATTAAACTTACTAGCTAACCATTCTGAAAAATCAACATCGTTAGGGTCATGGTTAACGTCAAAGCAAACCTTTCCAATCATATTCTTTTTTATCTCCATGAACTCGTTAAATTGCTTCTTAAAACTCCGAGTCAACCATGAAGTCATAATCTCCTTGACTTCGTTTGCAGGGGCAAATTCCGGACTACCATATTTGAGTTCTAACCAATCATTGAGGGAGAGGTCTATCAATCTTACTATCCTGCCATGAAATAGTAATTCCGCCAAAGCATAATTCATGTCATTATCCTGATAGTTCTCATCTAATCCCTTGTACCACTCGAAATAAGGCATGTAAGAGTTTTGGGTATTGTCTCCACTACAGTTGTTGTTGCTTGAGTCCATGTATGCAAGAGAGAATTTCCCATCATCCTCTTCGATAGTAGTCCAGTTCAATCCTTCTGCTTCAATCTTAGGCCATAAGAGCGACAATTCTTCTCCAGTGTACCTCACAAATACATCATAAGAGAATACCTCTTTGTCAATGTTGCATAAACGCATAAATTCCTTAAAAGCTGCTTCAAGAGGAGTCTCCCAAGAGAATAAGTCTGCATCGATCATGAGTACATTGAATGAATCTGAAAACAAGCATTCCTTAGCAAGATATCCGTTAACTGACATGTCTTCCATAGCAAAATCTGTCATCCAAGGTAAAATCATCAGTAGGATTTGTTCGCTAGGAGAGAAATTAATGAATATAGAAACGGATATAAGAATAAAAATAGCTGATATCTGCAGACGATGCGCCGTATCCAAAGAGTTGGATACGCCGTATCTTAATACGTTAAAATTTAATCAGATTTTTATTCAGAAAATAGATACGCCGCTTTAAATTTAAGAATGCGCCGTATCGAATCAATTAATCAAAAATCAATTTATCTAATTAAAATTAAATGCGTCGTATTAACGAAAGTTAATGCGCCGTATTTTCGTTACGTTTAAAAATAAAAGATTTTTGATTCAGTAAGATGCGCCGTATCGACGGAAATCGATACGCCGTATTTGTTTAATAATTCGCAAACTGTTTTTAATTAAAATAATAGATACGCCGTATCTGCGAAAGCAGATGCGTCGTATGGCGTTAATGTTTAGAAAAAAAATTTTATCAAAACAGATACGCCGTATCTACAAAAGCAGATGCGTCGTATTACTTTATCGCTTAGAAAAATTTTCTTGTTAAAAACAGATACGCCGTATCTTGGGGAAAAGATGCGTCGTATCGAATTAATTAAACGCGTTGTATATAAAAATTAAACGCAATACGCCGTATCTGAGAGATCAGATGCGCCGTATCGTTTGATTTAGCACAGTACAACGATAGCAGAACAGAAAAATACGAAAAATAAAAAAAAAAAATAAAACACACGAAACAAAAATAAAACACACAAAAATAAAAACAAAAGCAAACAAATAACACACAATACAACAAATATGCAAAATAGTACAATGATGCAATTAATCTAATAAAAAGAAAAACCTAATTAAAATACTAATCAAATTAACAGAAAATAACAATTCACTCCCCGGCAGCGGCGCCAAAAACTTGATGCGCGTGATGTGTCGTTGCGGTTTAGCAGTTTTAATGCCTACTCAAGTTTTAAATTTATATTTAGCCGACTTATCAATAACACACACACTTAACGAGCAGTGTACCCGGTCAGTATGAAGATAATGGTAAGTAGAGTGTCGATCACTAAGAGTGGAACGTATAATCTCGTTATTCTAATCAGTATTTTAATATCCTAACGCAAGGGGGTTTCAGCCTGAGAGACTGGCACAGTTTTGTTTGCAATTAAATAATAAAATAAACAAATAGGCACGAATCAGCAAGTAGCACACACGTACACAGATAGATACTAGAGACAATAAGAGGGCTGTCCTTATGATTAAGTAGATTGTCACTTGTTTTATTGATAGCTTTATATGAAGTGTATGTAATTAACCCTTTCTCGTTGGTCCTATTCTTATCGGCGAGTAAACCCTTAATGACGACTTATGTCTAAAAGTTATTCCTAAGTGATCAATTTAGAAACAACCGTGGGAGCCACACCTTGTCCCGCAGTCGGGTGCCCGCAAGCCACTAATAAACACAGAGGTGGTCAATGCACTAATAAGTAGTAACCAAAGACATCAACATATAAACTTTAATTGATGGGAAAGCAAGTATTAAAGGGAGTGCAATCTTTCCGTTGTCACATTACACAAGCCACCAATCCTGATGAATTAAAGTTTGCTAAAACAATAAAACAAAACTACTTAATGAATTAAATACATGCAACACCTTCTTACAGCTCTTGTATCTTAGATTTGGGTGTGTCTTGTGCTGCCTCTTGACTGAATTCGTCCTTCTCTTCTGTTCGGTCTTTAGGTTTTCGAACTTCCGAATCTTTTTAATGCGTCTGGTCTACGGGGTATTTATAGTTTGTGTCTGAGGGAAGATGCGGCGCATCTACTTAAGTAGATGCGGCGTATGTACGTAACTTCGCGTGGGGTCCAAGATTATAATATTCAGGAATATTCGTACACCGCCAGAAGATGCGGCGTAACTCCATGATTAGATGCGGCGCATGTCCTCTTGTATCTTGGATCGTATCTGGTGATATCTTGATAGAGATGCGGCGCATGTTGATAGTGAGATGCGGCGCATCTGGAGCAGATTAGTCTTGATCTTCTTCATTTCAGTAGACTCTTCACTTTATGCACGTTTTGCTCCATTATTAGTCCAAAATCGCCAAGTTTCACCAAATGCTTGTTTTTACCTGAGAATTACAAAAGTAAACGATTAAGTATCAATCCTCATACATAATATAGTAAAACAAGTCAAATTAATAGGATAAATGATAGTAATAAAATGTACTTATTTGAGTTCATCAGTTCTTCTTGAGATAAGAAACAGGCAAACATGCAATTTTGTAAATCCTTGTGGCTATTCCTCTTCTTAAGTGTTTGAGCAAACAATCCCTGATCAAGCAAATCACTCAACCCTTTTGATTTACTTCTAGTCTGAACAGCAGAGTGAACATCACCAATTATTTGCTCCTTTGGATGATTTCTGTGGATTCTGGTTGTTGGTGTGGGACTAACAGGTATATCAGTCTCCAAATTTGATAAATCAGCTTCAGCACTAAAAACATCAACAACTTCATCATCAGTATCCATATACACTTCTTCTAATTCAGGCATCTCATCAGCAGAATCATCATCAGAATCACCATCTTTATCAGCAGCAGAGTCCTTGTCCATAGCAGTAGAGTTACCAAACCTAACAGCAGAGTGTTTCGGCCTAACAGCAGAGTGCTTTGGCTTAATAGCAGAGTGCTTTGGCTTGGCAGCAGAGTTGAGAGAACTGCTGCTATGTTTATTTCCTTGTTGCCCAGCAACATCTGACTCTGAAGTCCATTCCTTATCATCATTCTGACATCATGAGAAGGTTCATCATCACCTTCTACATTAACCTTTGGAACTTCCTTATGAACAGCAGCATCATCTGAACTTTTTCCTTCTTTATCTGTTGGTGTGAAGTACTGATCAAACTTGCTTCTTTCAATCAAAACAAACTCCTCTGCAGGCTCATCCTTCTTTGCTTGTGTACCTGCATTAGGGTTAGTTTGTGTACCTGCAGACATGTTAGTAGTACCTGCAATGACTGGTTGATAATTCATACTCTTGGTTAAAGAATCAATATCAAACATCCACTCGGGACCTTTTCCATCAACATTAGGTGTGGTTTCTCTAATTCTAACATGCAAATTTTCCACCACATGCCCAGTTCTTTGATTGAAAACCCTAAAAGCCTTACTTTCAATAGAGTATCCAACAAAGTAACCTATGTCTGCTTTCTCACTAAACTTGCCTAAGTGGTCAATGGTGTTTAAGATAGTGACAGGACACCCAAATGGTCTAAAGAAATCAATCAGTGGTTTCCTACCATGCAATAACTCATAAGGGGTCTTATTGTGAGGTTTAACTATCTTAGTTCTATTTTGCACATAGCAAGCAGTGTTGACTGCTTCAGCCCAAAAGATAGTGGGTAACTTAGACTCTGACAACATAGTCCTAGCAGCTTCAATTAGTGTTCTATTTCTCCTCTCAGCCACACCATTTTGCTGAGGAGTTCTAGCCACACTAAATTGTCTAGTTATACCCTTTTCCTCACAGAACTGATTCATTACCTGATTCTTAAACTCAGTTCCATTGTCACATCTGATGATCTTAACCTTGTGATTAAATAGATTTTCTATCCTAGTAATAAAAGCCTTAAGAATACCAGAAGTCTCATTCTTAGTAGCTAGGAAGAATACCCAAGTAAACCTACTAAAATCATCAGTAACCACTAAGCCATACATCTTTTTGTTCAAACTATTCACATAAGTGGGTCCAAATAGGTCCATGTGTAACATAAACAAAGGTTCAGTTATGGAATTCACCAATTTGGACTTACAAGATGCTCTATGTTGCTTTCCCATTTGGCAAGCAACACATACTTCAGGATTCTCGAAAATCTTTGAAGGTAATCCTCTGACCAAGTTTCCTTTCACCAACTTGTTGATAGCCTTGTAGTTCAGATGTCCAAGCCTTCTATGCCATAGTTTGGATTCATCAACAGTGGCTTTGGTAAACAGACAAGTTAAATCTCTTTTGGGAATAATGTTCTTTATGTCCACACTGTATATGTTGTCATTTCTAGGGACTTTAAGAAGTACCAATTTATCATCAGGTATCTTATAGTCGGGAGATAAGACAAGACATTCAGTGTCTGTAAAAAGAACAAAATTCTTTCTGTCACACATTTGTGAGACACTAAAAAGATTGAACTTTAAGCCATTCACCAAATACACTTTCTCAAAATCCAATTTTCCAGTTCTGATTATGCCTTTTCCAACAATCTTTCCTCCTTTAGGATCATTCCCAAAGGCAACATATCCACCATCCAAAGCTTCAAAATTCTCCAAATTGCTTTGGTCTCCAGTCATGTGTGAAGAGCATCCACTATCAAAAATGCATTTATCCTTTAGCTCCTTTTGTAGATTGCCCTGCACAAAAAGTAAGAGAATTAGTTTCTCTTTGGGACCCAAGCCATTACTGACTTAGATCTACCTTGTGCATCAAAGTAGTCAAATTTCTTCAACTGCATTGGTGCACTGCTGTGTCTGAGAACATGATCTAAAACTTTAACTTTTGGTTTCCAGACCCAGCAAGCTGAGGCTTTAACAGCATAAAAATGATTGCCCACAACAGTATCAGTAACAACTTTAGGCAAAACAGCAGAGTCTGCCTTAACAGCAGAGTTTTCTTTAACAGCAGAGTTTGCCTGAACAGCAGAATTGACTATTTCCTTCTTTATGGGTACTGTTGGTGCAATAGGAGAGATAACTCTAGAAGTACCATCTCTCATCAAAACTTCCCTGGGAACCATATTTCTTTTGGGGTGAGGGTGAGTCTTTCTAGCAAAGTTTCTATGGTTCACTCTAGTGTATTGGTTCCAATCTGGTTTCTTATAGCACTCATCCTGCAGATGTTCAAAACTACCACAGCAATAACATGCCTTCTTAAGTAATTGAAAATCAGTACCTAATTTGTGTGAAACTAGGTTGTTCCAGTTTCTCTGGTTTCCCCTAGGCAAGTTATTTGTTCTTTTAGGATATACTCTAGGTTTGTTTTCATACTCAGCCATCTTCCTAGAGATACCTTTACCAAACCTAGGCTTAACAAAATCAACCCTTTTAGCCCTAGGTACTTTTGATTCAACAACAGTAGGAATTTCTTCCTTTTTGTTCTTAGAGGTTGAATCAGATTCTACTTCATCATCATCACTGTCAGACACCCAATCTTCAATCAGGGGTGCTTGTTCATACTTCTTTACCTCAACCTTAGGTGACTCTAATTCTTTTTCACTAGTTTCAACTACAGGTTTACTAGTTTCACCTACAGGTGTGACTCCAAACTCAGATATGAAAGTCAATGTCCTAGTAGGAGGGGCATTGGCACTAAGCTTTGTAGGGTGAGCAACAGCATTATATCCTAAACCACTTCCTGGTTCTGCAAAGTGTCTACCTATTGGTTTACTGAGAATATCAGTGGCATATTGTTGTTTTTCAACCCTAACTATGTGTTTTTCAGTCTCACTAATAGCTGAAACTCTAGCCTGTTCAGCCTCTTCTACTTTTTCCATAAGAACCTTAATCTCATCATCTTTCTTGATAATTTCATTTTTCAAAATAGTTATCTGATCAAGGTATTCAATTTCAACCTTTTTATAAAATTCTAGCTTCTCTTCTAAGTTCTTTAAACCATATTCATAACTAAGATTATCTAGCTTAAGTGTTTCATTTTCCATTTTAAGGTTTCCATTGCTAGACTTAAGTATCTCAATTGTATCAGAACATGATTTAAAAGAACAGGATGATTCATTGGATACCTCAGAGTCTGATCCAGAAGAAGAATAAGCCATGAGAGCAAAATGCTGTACTTCAGGATCTTCTTCAGCTATCAATGCACAATTTGGACCATCCTCAGCAAGATCACTCCAATCAAAATCACCTAACCCATCACAAGATACCATAGCAGTAGTAGAATTTGGCTCCTCATCAGCAGACTTCTTGAAATTTTCATTGCTTCTTTTTGGTGCTTTGCATTCTCTTGCAAAGTGTCCCTTCTTTCTGCAGTTAAAACATTCAGCCTTTGACTTGTCAAATCCCACACTCTTATTCCTTCTGAACTTCATCTCTTTTCCAGTTCGCTTAAGAAACCTTCTTGCCCTCATAGTAAGCATTGCAAACTGCCATTGCATATCAATCTCCTCAACATCATCAGGATCAAGTTCATCCAGATCTTGAGGCATGACTGAATTACTTGTAGTAAGTTCAGCCAAATAAGCACAAATTGCAGCATCACTGATGGTGTTGGTGTTAGCAGAGTCAGCAGCAGAGACATGTGAACCAACAGCAGGAGCAAAAGCACCAGCAGCAGAGTGCTGTTCTTGATGTCTACCAGTAGTCTTGTTGCTTGAGGAAACAAAAGCAAGATTATTTGTGGTAGTGGATGAGCTTGACAATCCTTTAACTTCAGATTCATACACCTTCAAGTTGTTATACAGATCATCCAATGTCATAGTATCAAAATCTTCCTTATGTCTCCAAACCACTGTATGAGTGTTCCATTCAGAAGATAGACTTCTCAGAAACTTTAGATTGACATCTTCTTGTGATGGCTCAATCTTCAAAAGAGCCATTTGACTGGTTAGCTTATGAAGTCGATCATAAGTTCCCTCAATGTCCTCAGAACTTAAAGCAGTGAAAGTTTCAAACTGATGCTTCAGTAGATTCTTTCTTGATTTCTTTGTAGCTTCATTCCCACCAAATTGAAGTTCAATTGCTTCCCATAACTCCTTAGCAGACTCAATATGATTAAAGCTCAATTGATAATCATTAGGTATTCCCATCATGAGAATACTGTGAGCCTTAACCTCCAATCTTCTCTGTGCTTTCTCCTCACTTGTCTTGAGTGTCAAAACTGATCCAGTAGCAGTCTTGGTTTGCACACTGTCGCCATTAATAATAACTTCCCAAAGTGAGTAATCAACCATTCTTATGTATTGTTGAATCCTCATCTTCCAGATCTCATACTCTCCAGTCTTGAGCATGGGAACCCTTGATGCAGTAACCATGTGTGTAGAGTCGGAGTCCATTGCTTACAGTTTCTAGATCACAAGCTCTGATACCACTTGTTGATCCCAGTTGAGCTTCACGATCTTATTAATTACTTTAGATAAATCTAAGGTAATCGGTATAGAAACTGATCTTGAGTTGTAGATCAAGTATTAGTTTCCGCATAATATTTGATATACAACTCAAGATCAGTTTCTATACCGATTACCTTAGATTTATCTAAAGTAATTAATAAGATCGTGAAGCTTAACTGGGATCAACAAGATTGTTGATCCCAGTTGAGCTTCACGATCTTATTAATTACTTTAGATAAATCTAAGGTAATCGGTATAGAAACTGATCTTGAGTTGTATATCAAATATTATGCGGAAACTAATACTTGATCTTAAGAAGAATAAACACAAACGAATTCTCAAACAACACTTCAATATATTAATACGATTGCTCTGAATAGCAATAGGGTTGCAAGAAACCTTGAAGTGTAAAACAATACGTATGCTAAGATAATCAATCTCTAACTCTAACCCTAGAACCTCCTTTTATAGCTTAAGGAGTCCTAGTCGGTTTACAAGACTTCCTATACAAGAAAAATATTCATACGTATCTTTTCTATACTTATCCTTAACATACTATACATATCTAATAAGCAGCAGAGTAAATCTTCTAGCAGCAGAGTCTTCGTGAGCTAGCAACAGAGTTACACTATGCCTATTGTCCAAACAGCAGAGTTATCAAAACAGCAGAGTTAATACACTAATCAGCAGAGTCACATAACTATCCAGCAGAGTTATGTTTTCTCGAATCAGCAGCATTTTAGACCCAACATTAATTATCTCGTTGCTATCATCAGATAAATGCGCCGCATCGAAATTTCCGATGCGCCGTATGGCGTTACAAACAGCGGAATCAACAGCGAAATAATTATCAATAGTATTTTCATCAACTTGATCTTCTATAGCAATTGTGTTTTCTAAATTTTTAAGCAGAAAAGAATCAAGCAAATTACTTTTTAACACTTTTTGAGGAAATTGATTAATCGTGTCATCAGAAACATCGATATTATAGCATTCATCGTCTTCAGAATTATTTTTACTCATAGATTGTTCCATATTAAATTCAACCTCATCTTTTCCTATGGTAAGAGTTATCTTCTTATTAAAAACATCAATCATGGCCCTAGCAGTGGCTAAAAATGGTCGTCCTAATATTATAGGAGTTCTAGAATTTTCGGGCATATCGAGGATAACAAAGTCAATAGGTAATTCAAATTTATCAACTTTTATTAATATATTTTCAGCTATTCCTAATGGGTATTGTATGGACCTATCAGCTAGCTCTAAGCACATCCTAGTAGGTTTTGGCTCACCAAGGCCTAATTTTTCATACATAGAAGAGGGCATAAGACTTATACTAGCTCCTAGGTCGGCTAAAGCATTTCCAATATGTAAATTTTTAATTTGACAAGGAATAGTGAAACTCCCTGGATCTTTTTCCTTAGATGGAAGTTTGTTGAGCAATGCTGCTGAGCTTCTTTCCCCCATTGTTACAGTGCAAGCCTCTTCAAGTTTGGACTTGTTTGTAAGTAAGCTCTTCAGATATTTAGCGTATTTTGGCATTTGCACTAGGGCTTCCATAAATGGTATGCTTAGCTGCAGCTGATTGAGATTTTCCAAGAACTTCTTTTGATAGGTATCTTCTTTCTCCTTCCTTACCCTATGTGGGAAAGGTAGTGTTGATCGTTTAGGTTTAACAGAAGGTTTTTCTCTAATTACAGGTTCTGGATTAGCCACTTTTGGTTGCTCTAGCTCAGATGATAAAGATTCAGGGGAAATCTTGTTTGCACTGTCATCCTCGGGTGTTTCTTCGATTTGAAAGGTTGACTTTCCGCCTCTAGTTGTAATCCCTTTCAAATCATGCTTTACCAAAAGAATCTTGTTAAGCTCCGTTGACAATTGGTGCACTTCAATTGCCAATCCATAAATCATGTTGTTTTGTTCCTTTAGTAACAGCTCATGACTGCCTTTGAATTCATTAATAAAGTTTCTTGCTTGATGATATTCTTTTTCATTTGCTTGAGCGATTTGTAGTGCAAACTCTTCCATGGTAAGGTTTCTTTGGGGTCTTCCGAAAACGAACCAGTTGGGGAAAATATCGAACATTGTTCCTGGAAATTAAAGACAGGTAGATTTCAAAGCAAAAATTTCCTAGTATAAGGGTCAGAGTATTTTCCGTTCGGAAATAAGAAAAATAAAAGTTGCTGATATCTGCAGACGATGCGCCGTATCCAAAAAGTTGGATACGCCGTATCTTATAATCGTTAAAATTTAATCAGACTTTATTCAGAAAATAGATACGCCGCTTAAAATTAGAATGCGCCGTATCAGTTTTAATTACCAAAAATCGATATTTATTTAAAATTAAATGCGTCGTATTAACAAAAGTTAATGCGCCGTATTTTCGTTACGTTTCAAAATACAAGATTTTTTATTCAGAAGATGCGCCGTATCGATAAAAATTTATGCGTCGTATCTGTTTAATATTTCGAAAACTGTTTTTAATTAAAATAATAGATACGCCGTATCTGCTAAAGCAGATGCGTCGTATGGCGTTATCGTTTAGAAATTTTTTTTATTTATTAAAAACAGATACGCCGTATCTTGGGGAAAGATGCGTCGTATCGAATTTATTAAACGCGTTGTATTTTATAAAAATTAAACGCAATACGCCGTATCTATGAAAATAGATGCGCCGTATCGTTTGAATTAGCTCAGTACAACGATAGCAGAATACAAGAAAAATACGGAAAATAAAAACAAAAATAAAAACAAAAACACAAAAAGAAACACAAATTAAAGAAAATAAAAACACACAAAAACAGAAAATATGCAAATAATACAATGAATGCAATTTATACCCATGGTATGTCGTTGTGGTTTTAGCAGTATTCAAGTTTTAAATTTATATTTAGCCGACTTATCAATAACACACACTTTAACGAGCAGTGTACCCGGTCAGTATGAATATAATGGTAAGTAGAGTGTCGATCACTAAGAGTGGAACGTATTATCTAGTTATTCTAATCAGTATTTTAATATCTTAAGTTAGCTATACAACCTAATCTAACGCAAGGGGGTTCAGCCTGAGAGACTGGCACGGTTTGATTATGATTAAATATAAACTAAACTAATAAGCACGAATCAGCGATTAGCACACACGTACACAGATAAATACTTGAGACAATAAGAAGACCTGTCCTGATAGTTAAGTAGTTTGTCACTTGTTTTATTGCTAGTTTTATATGAAGTGTATAGTTCGATGCAACGCACCGAGATTAATCCTTTCACGTTGGCTCTAATCTTATCGGCGAGTAAACCCTTAATGATTACTTATGACTATCCTACTTATCTTTTCTTCCTACTTTTCTACAGACGATAGAATGCATAGGCGATATAATAAATAGGCGAGGAAGGGGCATGGCGACCCAAGCAATGCTCAGCTAGACACAGAGGTTATCAATGCACTAATAAAAGTCACCAAAGACATCAACATATAAACTTTAATTAATGGGAAAGCAATTTTAAGGGGAGTTGAAGTACATGATTAAATCAATGACACAAGCCCATCAATCCTGACCAATTAAAGTGTACTAATACAATAAAACAAAACTACTTAATGAATTGAATACATGCAGGACCTTCTTACAGCTCTTGTATCTTCGTTCAAGGTGTGTCTTGTGCTGCTACTTCGTCTGAATTCGGCTTAGGGTTTCTGTGGTCTTCGGTCTTTTAAAACTAGGCTCTCCGAAATTCGTCTGACCTTGGGGTATTTATAGTTTCTGTCTAAGGGCTAGATGCGGCGCATAGGATAAGTAAATGCGGCGCATTGACTTAACTTCGCGTGGGGTCCAAGATTAATATATTCAGGAATATTCGTACACCGCCAGAAGATGCGGCGTAACTCCATTTCTAGATGCGGCGCATGTCCTTGCTGTCTTGGATCGTAGCTTGTGAAATCTTGATAGTGATGCGCCGTATATAATAAGTAGGATGCGGCGTATCTGGAGCAGAATGATCTTGATCTTGTACATTTCAGTAGACTCTTAACTTCTTGCTTGTTTTGCTCCATAATTAGTCCAAAATCGCCATGTTTCACATAATACTTGTTTTTACCTGAGAATTACAAAAGTAAACATTAACGTATCAATTCTCACTGATTATATAATAAAACAAGTCAAATAAATAGGATAAATGATGGTAATAAAATGTACTTATTTGAGTTCATCAATAACTAACATCTTTGGGATGTTTGGGAATAAAGCTCACTTCTCTAGCACCTCCAGACACCACAAAGTTTCTGAAAGCCATCTCTGCACCAACAAAAGAAAAAGAGATGAATATCAGCAGGTAAGTTATTTATTTTATATAAATAGGAAATGTACATACTTTTTCCTTCACAAATAATTTCAGGCTTTGATGGAGACCCTTCCCAACGGTCCACAAGGCCAGCCATAAACAAGATAGGCTCAGGAAATGTTTGTACCTCCACTGGATGGCGTGCAAGACGTTGGTACATAGGATCACTTTTTATCTCATAAGGTAAGGGGACATTGTATCTTTTCTCATCAAACATGTACGCCTCATCTAACAAAGCTGGGTACTCATCAAACATGTACGCCTCATCTAACAAAGCTGGGTACTCGAATGTTTGAGAAGGGTTTAGTCAATAGGTGTGGCACATCATGCTCACCTCTCATAGCAATAGTTATCCAATCCCCACCAGGATATAAGTTGACAAAGCCTCTAAGCACAGTCAGTGTAGGCTCAAAACCGTATGCTTTGCACTTTACGATATAAGTAGTCAACTTTGCTTGACCAAATGGATTAATCCTAGAGAGGTGAACTTTATAATATTGCAGAAACTCCAAAATCAAAGGATGTATGGGAATCCTAAAGTTTGATTGAGTGAATGCATGCACATATAAGCCTACATATCTAGAGGGAGCATAAAAAATATTTTGCTTTTTGCTCGGAAGCATATTCTTAAACTCTGTTAGTATGGGGTAATCACAAAGGAAGTTGGATAATGCTTCTTTCCACAAAGTACAAGTTTGTTGCTTAATTATTCTTTTAGAAACCATGCTCATGTCGCTATTAAAAGAGTAAAAAATCAAAGAGAAAGGACATAATTTTTACCTTTCGTTTCAACGGAAGCACAAGAGCACAATATGGTGTATGTGTATTTTGGGCGGAAGGTGAAAATAAGCTAGGGTTTACCGTCCTAAGGGTTTAAATACCCATCATCTCTTTGATCCTGGCCATACACGTGTTTATTTACCCTTGCATCAAGCGGATTTCAAATGGATGGTAAAATTTCGAAAAGACATTTTGCAATTACTGAAAACATGGCCATTATGGCTGTGAAGCAAATTGGTAGATAAGTATGACATCGCATTTAATGCGGAATTTAGTTAAACATTTTTTCTTTCTTTTTTTTGTGGTTTGCTTTTGAGACAAGGAGGATAGAGTGTATGTTTATTTTTTGAGTCGAAAGCAATTTATACTCGTATGTATATATCACTTTCGACTAGGGGGCTTGATGATGTACCCTCCGAACGGGTCGAAGGGCTCCCCTTCGAGCCTACGTGAAGCCCTCTCTCCGAAGGCCCAGGTTAATCTCCTAACACGTTTCATTGGCGTAAAACCATTCATCTATGAAGTGGTTACCATATGGGAATCCGCCAATCGAAGCCTTAAGCCCTTCGGGGTATCTCCTACGAAGGAACTACAACTGAGAGCTACCTTGACCTGGTCATACCCACGTCCCTTCTTCCCTTAGGCTTTCCCGCCAAAAGGGAGAACGTGGGCTACAAAGCCCTAGCGGTTACCACAAAATCATAGGACGCCCCCATGATCTCCGAATCAAGTGCAACCGCCCTTTAAGGCCTATTTCTCCCATATAAATAGCTTAGACGGGCCATAACCATGGTAACGTTAACTGCTCACCAACTTAACTCTCTCAATTTACTACAAAATTACCATTACACATACTTACTCGCACGCCGGAGGTGGTTCGCAGGGTCCATCCCCTGCGCAATCACTTAACATAGTGTTTTAGTATTTCTTATTTCAGGTTAAAGACAAGCTTGGCGCAACCTCAACACCCCATAAATCCTTTTATCATCATAGAAGGCCTGGTAGTGCATTTATTTGTACAATCACCGGGTATACTATGTGGAAGGACAAGGATATAACTTGTTTTCTGTTGGGCAATTTTGTGATTCCGATCTTGAAGTTACTTTTAGAAAACACACTTGTTTCATTAGAGAGTTGGATGGTGTTGATCTACTTAAAGGCAGTCATAGAACCAATTTATACACCATGTCTAATGAAGAAATGATGAGGTCCTCTCCTTTTTGCTTGCTTTCAAAGGCCTCAAAGACTAAATCTTGGCTTTGGCACCGTCGTTTAAACCATTTAAACTTCGGAACCATCAATGACCTTTCCCGCAAGGATCTTGTACGAGGCATGCCTAGATTAAAGTTTGATAAAGATCATCTATGTACTACATGTCAATTGGGCAAAAGCATGAAGCATACTCACAAACCCAAAACTGTCAATACCATCATGGAAGTTCTTCACACCCTTCACATGGATCTATGCGGACCAATGAGAGTGCAGAGTATCAATGGAAAGAAATATGTTCTTATGGTGGTCGACGACTACTCTCGGTTTAAATGGGTAAAGTTTTTGAGAACCAAGGATGAAACTCCAGAGGTTGTCATTAAACTAATCAAGCAGTTACAAGTAAGGCTGAACAAAACTGTCAGAATCATCCAAACGGACAATGGAACTGAGTTTGTTAACCAATAACTCAGTCAATTTTATGAAAGTATTGGCATAACTCATCAGAAAAGTGTTGCACGCACTCCTCAGCAAAACGGCGTTGTGGAAAGACGAAATCGTACTCTAGTGGAAGCTACAAGAACTATGCTAATATATTCTAAGGCTCCGATGTTTCTTTGGGCAGAAGCAATTTCTACTGCGTGATACACCCAAAATCGTTCCTTGATACACACTCTTCACAACAAAACTCCTTACGAGCTGATACATGGCAAGAAACCTGATCTTTCCTTTCTTTGAGTGTTTGGTGCTCTGTGCTATCCGACAAATGACGGTCAAGATTTGGGAAAGCTAAAGGCTAAAGCAGACGTAGGGTTCTTCATTGGGTATGCACCAGATTGCAAGGGATATAGAATCTACAACAAAAGAACCCGACAAATCATGGAAACGATTCACGTGACATTCGATGAGCTGACTGAGCAAACGGCTCCTGAACAAACCGGTTCTGGACCCGCACCTAATCTATTGACACCTGGACCAATTAGTTCAGGTCTTGTATAGAATCCCATGCCTGCAGTTTCTTATGTACCTGTCACCAGTGAAGAGTTGAAGAAGTTATTTGATTCAATGTTTGACGAATACTTTGAGCCACCAACGGTTAATACTACAACGGAAGCTCCACCTGTACCTCCTGTTGCTGATGCTCAAATTCCACAAAACTCAGAAGGTCCATCGGTATCTGTCTCAATCAGTCAAGATGCACCATCTGCCAGTCAATCGCCCTCATCATCAAATATTCAATCTTCTTCGGTACAGCAAGGTTCTGCAGAAGACAATTCTTTTGACGTGAATCCTTTTGCTCCTGTTGACGATGTTCCATTTGAAAATGTATTTGCTCCAGAGTCTTCCACTGATACATCTTCTTCAGGAGATCACAACACGGCAACATCAGTTCAATACCCTCAACCACACGATCATCTCAGAAAATGGACCAATGATCATCCAATTGACAACATCATTGGTAATCCTTCCCGTCCGGTATCCACGCGAAAGCAACTTGCTACTGATGCACTGTGGTGTTTCTTCAATTCCGTACTATCCAAATTCGAGCCAAAAGACTTCAAAGAAGCCATGTCCAAAGACTGTTGGTTTAATGCTATGCAAGATGAAATTCATGAATTTGATCGACTTGAAGTATGGGAATTAGTACCTCCTCCAGAGTGTGCAATGATAATTGCTCTAAAGTGGATCTTCAAAGTGAAACTCGATGAGCACGGTGATGTTCTAAAGAATAAGGCATGGCTTGTTGCAAAGGGGTATGGACAAGAGGAGGGCATAGACTTTGAAGAATCATTTGCTCCGGTTGCCAGAATTGAAGCCATCGGAATCTTCCTCGCTAATGCTGCCAGTCAGAATATGATAGTCTACCAGATGGATGTTAAGACAGCATTCTTAAACGGTGACTTGAAAGAGGAAGTCTATGTGAGTCAACCTGAAGGATTTGTGGACCCTGATCATCCTACTAATGTTTATCGCTTGAAGAAGGCCCTCTATGGCTTGAAGCAGGCACCTAGGGCGTGATATGATATGTTGTCCAAGTTTCTTCTGGCAAACGGATTCTCCAAAGGTGTTGTTGATCCTACTCTTTTCACCTGGAAGTCGGGCAAACATCTACTTCACGTTCAGATATATGTAGATGACATTATATTTGCCTCTTCTGATCCTAGTAAATGTGATCGGTTTTCAAAAGAGATGAGTTCTAAGTTCCAAATGTCGATGATGGGACAAATGTCGTTCTTCTTAGGTTTGAAAATTTCTCAAAGTCCTGGAGGCATCTTCGTTAATCAATCCAAATATGCATACGAAATATTGAAGAAGTTTGGATTTGATTCAAGTGATCCTGTTGACACTCCTATGGTTGAGAGATCGAAGTTGGATGAAGACCTCTCCGGGATCCGGGTTGATCAAACTAAGTTTAGAAGCATGATTGGATCCTTAATGTACCTCACCGCTAGTAGGCCAGATCTCTTGTTCGCAGTATGTATGTGTGCTCGGTACCAGTCCAAGCCCACCAAAAAGCATCTGGAAGCGGTAAAAAGGGTCTTCAGATATCTTCAAGGCACTGTTCACATGGGTCTCTGGTATCCTAAGGACACCGCAATGGAACTCACGACTTATGCAGATGCTGACCATGCAGGGTGTCAAGATACTCGTCGAAGTACTTTGGGAGGTGCTCAGTTTTTGGGGGAAAAACTGGTTAGTTGGTCTTCTAAAAAGCAAATGAGTACATCTATATCTTCCACAGAGGCTGAATACATTGCCATGTCTGCATGCTTTGCTCAAATCCTAGGGATGAGATCACAACTATCGGAATATGGTTTTGCATACAACAAGATTCCTCTGTATTGTGACAACAAAAGTGCTATCGCTCTTTGCTGCAACAATGTCCAACACTCCTGATCAAAGCAAATCAATATCAGGCCTCACTTCATTAGGGAGCAGGTTGAGAAAGGGATTCTTGAACTCTCCTTCATGAGGATGGAGTTTCAGTTGGCTGATATCTTCACTAAGGCACTTCCGAGAGAACGGTTCCAATTTATTCTCTCGCGGCTTGGCATGAAGAGTTTGTCACCTGAAACACTCAAGTGTCTTCAAGAAGAAAAGGAGGAGTAAAGGATTTGCATCACATATCCTTGTATATACTTGTATATATCTTAAAACAAAAAGAAAATAGAAAAATATAAAACCTATAAAAACCCTCAAAATCAAAAAAAAAAAAAAAAAAACCAAAAATAGTTCTTCTAGGCATGTCTTCTGTTTATCGATAACATTTACGGTCCTAGAAATGTCATTCAATAATGACACGGGTCTTTAAATGAAGATAGAGCAGAAGTTATATTAACTTGTTAAAACATGTCTAATCGGCTTGAAGTTACTTCAGACTGCAACCCGTGCATTATTATGGGGAAAGCATGTCGCCAAAAAGACGGTTGTTCCTCCAACTGGGTGATGTTCACCCGGGCATGGATTACTTTATATCCATGTTTCTTTGATTTCATGTACATTTCAGTGCATCATTCCTCGATTTCATGTACGTTTCAGTGCATCATTCCTCGTACTTTCCAATCTATGATTCTCCAGGAAAGTATTTGTATGAAAACTTGGTGGTACCATGATTTTTGAATATCAATCAGAATTGAATTTCTCATAAAAATCTATAACTCAATCAATGACTATAGCTATTGCAATAGAAGGCGGGTCATCGATTGAGGGGGAGAGTGATGCGTTGCACCAGGTTTTAAATTTTTAAACAAGAATTACTGGTTAACTAGGAACACATACAAGCAAGTAAACTCGTCCGTTATAGTTAAAGGATTGGTAAGTCAAGGACGTCCCACGAGACTTGGTTGTACTCAAATGTTGTTTATTTTTTAAGCAAGTAACAAGTTGATGGATTTGATTGTCACGGATCAAACCACCAAGAAAAGCAATTGTAAAAGCATGATTTAAGCACACAAACACTTGTTTAGGAATAGTAACCAATCGTGATGGAATGTTGAACATGTTTGGGTGAAACATAGAAGGCAAATATCAATTTTCACAAGGACTTCTAGTCAATGGGTCATATCAAGAAAATCCATGTTTCTACTAGTTTGACGCGTGAGACCTTTCGGCCCATACGTCATCCCATTACGCTAGCTCTTTGTGTTATCAAATGTATAAAAAAGATTATTAGTTACATTAGTTCCTACGAGTCCTTTCGACCCAATCTCGTGATTAAATATTTCCGAATTCATTTAAAAACTTGCATACTTAATAGTTGTCAATTATCAAATACCAATCCATTTTGGCCACCAACTTCTTGGAATTAAACAATATTAGAAATCTTTTCAACCTTTAAATCCAAAAATGTTTAATCAACAAGTTTTAGACATTAATATGATTGAATTTAAATAGAAAAAATACCAAACATTAGAGTCAAGGCATCGAGTGCTACAATTCCAACCAAAAGAAACTACCAAAATACAAATCCTCCATCCCTAAACCTTCCTGGAAATCGACCTCATGTTGTGAGTATATGACTTAGGGGCGTTTGGTAATAAGGATTGTTGGTGATGTATGTGGTGTTTTAATTGGTGTGAACTATAATCAAACCTTATGGTGTAGGGATGATCTAGCCATATGTCTTGCAAATGTAGACCAAACCAACTCCCCAACACCTCTAGAAAGGGGTGGGGAGTGGTAGGAGAGAATCCTCCAAGTGGTTGTAGATGGTATGATAATTTGATGATAGATAATAGATTATAGATAGGTAATAAGGTTATGAAAACACTTAACCAAGCACTCCTATTTGAAGTTGAATAATCCTTGGTCACCAAGCATGTTTCTTGGGCACAAAGGGTCAATAAGGTGCAGGAAAATTGAGTTATTAGGAGTATATGATCGGCCATGGGAGTAATGGTACTTAATTCTTCACTTAAATGCAACTTTGGAAGACATTAAGTGCCTGAACCCACGGTTGGGATCTTGAACCTGCGGTTTAGGAACACTCTGACCACTTCAACCCACGGTTTGGGCTATGAACCTTCGGTTTGGATGTCTGCTGAACCTAAGGTTTGAGATATGAACCTTGGGTTTGAATCTCAACTTCAACCTTGGGTCTGGAATGTGAACCTTGGGTCGAGATTGATTCTTGCAAATGAATTTCAACTATATAACTTCATCTTTTAACGCACTTTTAGGCACTTAATCTTTGACTCCATTTTCACATCTTTCTCTTGAACTTGGAAATAATCATAGCATGAATCTTTATCTTGAACGGAAAAATTCTCTTCGTGCATATATACTTGATTTTGTCGACTTTTCTTCATCTTTTTCGTTATTTCCTTCGACATAGTTGTACCTGAACCTGAATACATCTTTTGCACCTTTTAAGCATAAAATGTTCACAAATACAACCAAATAATATGCATAATCATAAGAATAACGCTAATAAAACATGTTAGATTTGAGCGTTATCATATACCCCCACACTTAAACTTTGCTTGCCCTCAAGCAAATCTAAGAAAAGAGAAATTAAAATACATATCTAAATGGCAAAATGAAAAAAAAAAAATTGAAAATTTATGAAAAATAAGAAAATATCGAAAAATCTTTTTGGTTTTCTTTTAAATAAGCGAAAAATTGAGCGCACACTCCCCCACACTTAAGGGTTTGCTTGCCCTCAAGCAAATCTTGCAATTAAGAAAAATAGATCCCACATGGTGTATGAAAAAATGATTAATAAAAATATGATGCAAATCTACCAAGTACAAGTACGAGATACGATTAATCTTTTTAAGCTTTTTGGTGGTGAAAAACCAAGATGTTTGACAATACCCTATGGATTCTCTAGCTTGATAACATGGCTAAGCACCTCACGAAAAGGAATGAAAGTATAATTCACTCAACACTCATATATTTTTGGTGGTGGAGTATATAAGAAAATCACACTCATATTGCTCAGTCATGATCCGTTTATTACCATAGACTTGTACAAGAAACAAAACTCCACCGACGTGGCGTAAGCACCAAGTTTAAATATCTAAAGAGGACTTTTATTCGGGTTTAAGGCTTCAAGGGTTATATTAGACTTATGTGCAACTATCTCATGCAAAACATAATAGCTCGCTAACAACGAATTCTTGCATTACCAAATAACGGATGGTCACTAAGGATAACCTTAGATCGCTAACAACGCTATCTAATTCCTCAAATCGGATGGTCACTACATTTCAATACACTTGATAATTCCACAAAGCCAAAAGGGTATGGATAAGATATGGGAGTATTTATGAAATTGGTTTTAAAAGAAAAATAAAGTCAAGTCAAGGTCCCATGTTGCTAGTTACCAAACAAACCACAAACCCGTAAATGATTATAACTAATAACTTCCTCTTCAAATATCGATCACCAAATACATATATCATATCTTAACACATTGGCTAATCGATATCTCAAACATACTTCATCTTCCTTCATCTTCATAATAATATAGCACATTGGCTATAATTGTCATCACATATATTTTTCTTTCTTTCTTTTTTTTTCTTCGATGACTTATTCATTTTTTTTTTTACTTTTTCTTTTCAACCTCTCTTTCATACATCACATCTCCCCCACACTTCGTATAAGCATACACCACAATCAAGTAACTAGCAACCAACCATTTAGACTTTGTCGGAATGGCACACACGAATGACAAAGTGTGGCTAACTGATAATCATCAAAAATCAATCCAACAATCAAGTAACTATCAACCAACCATTTAGACTTTGACAAGGGTAAGGCTAAGGTTTAAAGTGTAACATATTTTTGTATTTTTCTAGATGTAACAAAAATGAAAAGATTGGCTCAAAGGGTGTTCTAAGGGTATCTAGCGCTAACAAATGGGTGGTTAACTAACCGATGTGGCTAGCTAATATATCATTAGATGTAAAATGGAAGGCCATTTGATTTAATTCCTAAGGGTGCCTCTTTGTCACATGAATACACTTATATCACATGAGGTGATCTCACTACGGTCTGGTAATGATTTGCATGTACAAGTTCTAGAATAAATAAAATCACCGGCACACTCATCGCAAAAAGAATCAAGCATAAAAGATATATGCTATATAAGAATAGGCTCAAATCCTCACAATTTAGTGGAATGGGCTATAATTGCGCTAGCAAAATGTTATCGATCCAAAAATGGATTGCAATGTTAATCGGGACACATCTCGAATTTTTCAAAATTTACCAATTTCACCAGCGGGATGATCTAGTTATTCTAATATATTAACCTATATGCGCGAAAACAACAAGAAGTTAAGGGCAAACAAGGATACAAAACTTTTAAAATTGGCTCAACAATATGAAAATATGAAAACTAGTTTCGTTTTTCACTATTTTAGTGTCCCCCTACACTTAAGTTAAGCATTATATTCAATATGAAAAATAAACTTCAAAGCATAAAAAAGTAGGGAAAATTAAGATAAGAAAAGACCGAGAGAAACGAAACTTCACGGACTTAAGAAATCGCGATCGAATCTCCATATGATAAGATGTTAAGTATGCGAGATCAATCAATTTCCCATCCAACCAAACATGTCCAATCAAGAGAGTAATGACACAATCATCTAATCTCCAAGAGTTTATTAAATATGCAAAAATAAACTAAACTACAAAAACACGTAAACTTCAAAAACTCACTTTCGTAGGCATCACGGTTGCATTTAGCGTATGCAACAAGCCTTTTAAACCCCTCGGTGGCCCGAGTGGATGAGTTCAGTCTCGTGAGGGTTTCCAGTGAACATACCCACAAAGTTCGAAACTTTTTATTTATTTATTAAAAACTAGTACTTATTTATTTAAGACGTACAAAATTAACAAAAATTTAAAAATGCAAAACATAAGTTGAATTAGAAAGAAAGTGAATAAAACATTTAAACTTATTAAAGAAAAACTAGATTAATTAAAACTTAAACAAATAAACAAAAATAAAATTTTTTATATTTTTTTATATGTAAATTTTTTTTTATTATTATTTTTTATTTTTTTTTAATTATTTTTATTTTTTTTTTAATTTTTTTTTAATGAACAGTAAACCGAAAAGGGAAAAAAAAACAATTTTTTAATTTTTATATATATATATTTTTTAACGAAAAACATTTTTCTTTTTTTTTATGAACAGTAACGGAAAAATAAACAAATTTAAAACATTTATTTTTTTTTTTTTTTTTTTTTTTTTTTTTTTTGGCTACAGTAAACGGAAGAAAAAAAATAAAATAAAACTTTTTTTTTTTTTTTTTTGGGTTCACACCTCAAACCGGCGGTTTGGGCTTTGAGAAGATTTACAGAGGGCTCAAACCGGACGGTCGAGATTTGGACCGTCGGTTTGAAATTGAAAAAGTTTCACAGAAAGCTAGGACCGGCCGGTCGAGTTTCAGACCGGCGGTCGAGAGCTTAGACCGAAGGTTTGCAGCAAAAAAATTTCAAAAATTTTCTTTTTCTTCTTTCGAGACAACTTTTTTTTATTATTATTTATATATATTTATTTATAAACAAGTTTAAACTTTAAGACTTTTATTAAACTTAAAAATAAAATTAAACACAAAAGAGCAAATGAAAATTAAGACGAATACAATGGGTGAGTTTTTTTCGCAAGCAATTCGAGCACAAACTTTGGAAGCAATTATTTGAGTGAGCATTTTTAGAAGATATGAAAGAAAACCCCAACACCAAAACACTTGATTTTGATGCCAAGAACATTAAGCAAAAGAAGAGAATTAAGAGATTTTTGAAACAAAACGCAAGGGAAGCAATTAAGCAATTATCATGAGCAAACAAGTAAGCAAGCAAAAGCAATCAAACAAGAGCAAAGAAACAATCATTCATGAGCAAGAGCAATTTAGCATTCGAACAAATTAGCAAACAAGCAATCAATCAATTATATCAAGCAAACGAACAAACAAGTAGTTTCAACAACAAACAAACATATGAATACAAACACAAATCCCCGGCAACGGCGCCAAAAACTTGATGGTGACGGTGCCTGGTCATATGAATAAGACAAGCAATTCAATCAAGAACTCAATTAAAACAAACAATCAAACAAATACCTAAGAACAAAAACCAAATCCTCGGCAACGGCACCAAAAACTTGATGCGTTCCACCAGGTTTTAAATTTATAAACAAGAATTACCGGTTAACTAGGAACACATACGAGCAAGTATACTCGTCCGTTATAGTTAAGGGATTGGTAAGTCAAGGTCGTCCCACGAGACTTGGTTGTACTCAAATGTTGTTTGATTGTTTAAGCAAGTAACAAGTTGATGGATTTGATTGTCACGGATCAAACCACCAAGAAAAGCAATTGTAAAAGCATGATTTAAGCACACAAACACTTGTTTAGGAATAGTAACCAATCGTGATGGAATGTTGAACATGTTTGGGTGAAACATAGAAGGCACATATCAATTTTCACAAGGACTTCTAGTCAATGGGTCATATCAAGAAAATCCATGTTTCTACTAATTTCACGGGTGAGTCCTTTCGGCCCATACGTTATCCCATTACGCTAGCTCTTTGTGTTATCAAATGTATAAAAAAGATGATTAGTTACATTAGTTCCTACGAGTCCTTTCGACCCGATCTCGTGATTAAATATTTCCGAATTCATTTAAAAACTTGCATACTTAATAGTTGTCAATTATCAAATACCAATCCATTTTGGCCACCAACTTCTTGGAATTAAACAATATTAGAAATCTTTTCAACCTTTAAATCCAACAATGTTTAATCAACAAGTTTTAGAACACGAATTATATTTAAACAAATTTATGAGAACAATCACTTTTTCTAACCAACTAATCATTCAATCATTCACACGAAAGTCTACATAATCCCCAAATAAGTATAAAGAGGTAATAATAATCAAACAAGTAACACAACACACAAAGGAATTCTCATGATCAACATAAGCAAAGACATTAATATGATTGAATTTAAATAGAAACAATACCAAACATTAGAGTCAAGGCATCGAGTGCTACAATTCCAACCAAAAGAAACTTCCAAAATACAAATCCTCCATCCCTAAACCTTCCTGGAAATCGGCCTCATGTTGTGAGTATATGACTTAGGGGCGTTTGGTAATAAGGATTGTTGGTGATGTATGTGGTGTTTTAATTGGTATGAACTATAATCTAACCTTATGGTATAGGGATGATCAAGCCATATGTCTTACAAATGTAGACCAAACCAACTCCCCAACACCTCTAGAAAGGGGTGGGGAGTGGTAGGAGAGAATCCTCCAAGTGGTTGTAGATGGTATAATAATTTGATGATAGATAATAGATTATAGATAGGTAATAAGGTTATGAAAACACTTAACCAAGCACTCCTATTTGAAGTTGAATAATCCTTGGTCACCAAGCATGTTTCTTGGGCACAAAGTGTCATTAAGGTGCAGGAAAATTGAGTTATTAGGAGTATATGATCGGCCATGGGAGTAATGGTACTTAATTCTTCACTTAAATGCAACTTTGGAAGACATTAAGTGCCTGAACCCACGGTTGGGATCTTGAACCTGCGGTTTGGGAACACTCTGACCACTTCAACCCACGGTTTGGGCTATGAACCTTCGGTTTGGATGTCTGCTGAACCTAAGGTTTGAGATATGAACCTTGGGTTTGAATCTCAGCTTCAACCTTGGGTCTGGAATGTGAACCTTGGGTCGAGATTGATTCTTGCACATGAATTTCAACTATATAACTTCATCTTTTAACACACTTTTAGGCACTTAATCTTGACTCCATTTTCACATCTTTCTCTTGAACTTGGAAATAATCATAGCATGAATCTTTATCTTGAACGGAAAACTTCTCTTCGTGCATATATACTTGATTTTGTCGACTTTTCTTCATCTTTTTCGTTATTTCCTTCGACATAGTTGTACCTGAACCTCAATACATCTTTTGCACCTTTTAAGCGTAAAATGTTCAAAAATACAACCAAATAATATGCATAATCATAAGAATAACGCTAATAAAACATGTTAGATTTGAGCGTTATCAGAGAGTGATGATTTTCAAAATTCTATATCATCAAAACATGTTACTTTGTATCGAATAAGCAGTGAATTTTATGAAACTTGTTGCTATGTGTCAGTGTATGATGTTTTGTTAAATTCAAAATCTTCCAAACTTATCATACCTGACACTAACATTCTCCCTCATTGATTGAGGGGGAGCATCGTAATGTTCCATTATTAGAATATATGTTAAACCCGACCACATTTGCTCCCAAATTTTCTAAACATATTTAAATCAATTGGGATCACAAATCTCAAATGATTTGAAATTTTTGATCGGGGGAGAGAATGTGATTTAAATATGAAAATCTGATAAAAATGTGATATTTTGGACTCAACTGTAGTCTCTCCCATATATGCTAAACTCTTTCGTATATCGATGCATATATTGAGGGGGAGCAAATGATTTGTGATGGCAATTGTGGAAGAACACCAAAGACCGACCACTTTATTTAATGTACTGGAGTTATAAGGATGGTAAGGTTAGGTATAAGTTCCCACGATCCTGCCAGAACCGGAGGGATCTACCCAGGGACAATCCACAGGTTAGTGTAGAAGTCCTTAGGTAAGATTAAAAAAAAAAAAAAAAAAAAAAAAAAAAAAAAAAAAAAAAAAAAAGGAGAAAAGAGAGAATAAGGGAAGAGTGCCGACTGAGATGGAGCTAGTACTGTAATAAACCCAACAAAGTTCTGGTGATGAAGTCTCAGTAAGCACTGAAGGGGTTGAAGAATGAAAAAGAAATGTAAAGATAAAGGGTGAAAAGAAATAAGCCCTCCTTACACTTTAGGCAGAAACCGTGTCAATACATATGCTGTCAGAATCACTTAGTTGATTGCTGACATTGAAGACAAAGTATCATGGACCCAGTGATACGTTGCACAACCCTCCCTAACCACTTAAGGTCCCTCAAAGGACTCTTGTTTCACTTGTCACGGAGATCAATACATTTCTATCGTCTCTCTCACTCTGAGTTAGACGATATTGAAAAGGTGGCAGTCCTCTCCAGCCTCCGATCACTAAATCAAAATGCACTATTGAGTCTAGAGCCAAGAGATCATCCATAAATCTCATTAGGACACATTTCCAATATACTTGTTGTTTCATACACCGTGAAAAGTAAGAAAATATATATTAAGAGTCCTACGCATTATCCTTGTGGTATTGCCAGAATATCCGAGTGATAGGTAAAGTATTCACAATGAAGATGGAAATCCTTCTAGAGCCAACATCAAGCAAGCTCTTGGTGGGTGACATGTGAGATACTTCATGGATCAAGCTTGTGACAACTGGAAAGAAACGATGGGGCGATTCTCATTTGAATCAACCTTGTTCCAGGAAATGGATTGACGAATGCTTTTGGAAAACCTTTCAATGTGCTCACCAAAATGAGTTTCGAGCACATTGATTGTGTAAAATTTCAAACAAAAGTGTTTACAATGAAAATGTGAGTCAATTTATAAAACTCTTGTCGTGTTGCATAAAATGTTTATCCAGTGACACGCAAGTGATTTTTCTAATCAATTTTTCATCAATCAGTGGGTATTTAATTCACTTATTCACTCTACCGTGTTGTCTGCTTTGAGACGTTCCGATATGAGAACATGCTTAGTATGATGATTTTGACATTGATTTGTTGGAAGACTCATTACTACAAGCTGGAAATTCCTGTCAAGGAGAATCTTCTTTAAAGGGGATTCTACCTAATCACAGGTCGATTCTCACGGAACCGAAGGTTAATTCAACCACACCGAACGAATGACAAAGCCATATTAGTTCTCCAACTTTATTGCTAACTGTTTTATTTCAGGTTCATATAAATATGGTGATGGTGGTTCCTGATTCCAGTAGAGACGTGTCAATCCACACTCCATGCTCACACTTTTAATTCATTATCAAAGACATCATGATAGATGAAAGACCTACAACACAACTTCTGCAACTCTAATGATAGCTATCATGATTCAGAAAAGTGTGAGCATGCAAGTTCAACGGTCACAACATATCACATGAAGGCAATATTACAACGGATGAGCTTGGATATTTACGGTGACTGATGATCTCAAATAATGCTCAAAGATCACAACTTCACACAGAGACGATGCTGAAAAGATGACAATCCATTACCTCATGCTCATACTACACCATAATCGTATTCAAAGAAGTCATGATAAATTAAAAGACCTTCAACACTGCTTCTGCAAACTCTGATGCTGAAAATCATGACCCAGAATAGTGTGAGCATGTCGGTTCAAAGATCAAACTATCACATGGAGACAATACTGCAAGAAGATGACTTGAAGACGTATGTTGGATGATATTCTCAAAGATTCATCAAAGATCGTCCAAGGAAAAAGATCTGTCATCAAAAGTTCACTACTGAAAGGACAAAGATCAATGACGTTGAAGAATCAAAGACTACGAGCTATGAAGTCAAGTTCAGAGGATAGAATGCTAGAATTCAAAATGTAATTTCCAGGGTGACCTCCCTTAGGGGGAGATTGTTAGTAATATAAATATTCATATGAAGATTCGGTCACCCGTGTACTCATTAGCATTGAATAGCTCATAGGATTATTAGTTGTAAGTTAAAATAGATTAGTTATTATAGAACTCGTGGAGTGGGTCGGGTCTTTACCCACTGTCAGCTCGCTCCACAGCCCACTCGGGGCACATATGCTAGCACTATAAATACCCCTCTCCACCTAGGGAGAGGGTTGGAATTCTTCACACATTCAACTAATACATATTACTTTCTCTCTCTAGTTCACAACTTCTTCCCTTTCTCTCTCTAGACTTTCGGCCAAATCACCATAGAATACATGTTATATGTTTATGAATATGCTACAGACATGTTATCAAGGATACCTCTTCATTGTCTGATATATGAACAATTGGTATATCTTTTTTGAACAAATCAGCATGTCTAGGCTGTAACCATGATAAACATAATCAGATATCATGTTTCATATATAGTTTAAATAACAACTTAAGTTAGTTGTTGTACCTCTTCATCGTCTGATATAACAATGATTGGTATATCGCTATTCAACGAAACATTGGTTGGAGATGGAGGAGCATGTTCTGTTTTCATAGTACCTTGCTAAAATTGCATTAATTAAAGTGAGTTCAGATTATATTATAATCAATAAAAAGTCTTTAACTTAAGAGTATGTACCTTTTGTGATCGTCTGTCTAGCATTGCTTGTATTTTTCGCTATCAGCTATGAAAGATATATGTTCATTAGGCTAATATATCGCTTTATTTATAGAGTTTGAAGATGACCATATAATGGAAACCGATTACTTAATTGTTATGGTTTTATTATAGATAAAGATCAAATTCATATTTTAAACATGTTTTAAGAGTTTATATGCATTGAAAATTTATATACTTTAAATATAAGTTCGAAGATTACCTTCTTTTTTCTTTTTTTTTCCTATGTTTATCTTGAATATATGTATAATTTTATTTTATATCTTAATAATTATAATTCGTATAATTTTTGTAATGGATAGGTGTTTGGAAATGTATCTACTTAACATATTATTAGAATTGATTTGTTATATAATATATTTTCACATTTATACTTTAAACATTTTTTTAGAGTTCATATGCTGTATATTGTGCCTTAAATATAAATTTGAAGTTTCTTTATTTATTTTTATTTTTTATTATTTTTTTTTTGGTGTTTATCCTGAATATATGTATGATTTTATTTCATCTCTTGATAATTATAATTCGGTTACTTTTTGTAATGGATATGTGTTTGGAGATGTACCTACTTAACATATTATTATAAATGATTTGTTATATAATATATTTTAAGTATGTATATTTAACAAATAATTCTCTTGTTAATTGTATTCATATTGTATATATCTAAGACTGTATACATTGAAACATAAAATATTTATTCCATGAGAGAGTTTAAACAAAATACGAAATATTTGATATTATAACTAATTAATAACTATTACATAGTAAATAAAATTAGCATAAAATTAAATATCTTCTGATGAGAATGAAAAATGCATTTCATCATAAGAATAGATCTCTAGATATTCATCTTCATCATCTGCTTTAGTTAAAGGAACATCAAAGGTGTGTTTTTTATTTATTTTTTTTTTTTTTGATTTCTCAAAAGTTGTAACTTCTCTCAAGAACTGCCTATACCTTTTCCTTTGTTCTCTTTGTCTTGCCTCTTCATCTTTCTTTTGCTCCCATTGTCTTTTTTTAATGACTTATCTCTCGGAAATCATCCAATCATAGATAGACTCTATGCTCTCTTCCACTTCCTCGTTAGGCCTACTTTGTTCTTCATCTGCATGGATTTTCAAAATTATTTTTTAAACATACACATAATTTTTTTAATGCAAATTTTAGGGAAATAAATATCTGTTAGCATACCCTTGTTTTCATGCAGTTTATTAGCTTCAATTGCCTCATCATTATTCAATCTGTTATCAACATGTTGTCCATAATCATTTTTTTGTAAAACAAACGTCATTTTAAAACAGATTAGTTATAAAATTAGTAGGTTTACCTTGGTTTTTCCGTAGTTGTTATTGCTTCTTTGTCAGCACTCCTTCTTTTCTTCATGTTGGAAGACATTTACCAGATTCTTGAAAGATGAAAGATGCGTGCTAAGAACAACAAGTTGTTTTTTTATAATGTGTATGGGAAGTTGGAATGGATTAAGATTAACAGATATTTAACCACAAAAAGTGGAAGTCAAAAGGTCTAAGATATATTTGAATTTTATTATGGGATATATGTATTTTTTTTTTTAATATTAAGATACAATAATGTAAATTATCATATTGATATATGTTAAAGTTGTACGAAGCCTTGGCTTATTTTTAACACTGAAGATCCTTTTTTAAAAATAAAAAAAAACGTTATCGGGATTAATGATACTTTTGAGTTTTTCAATTTTATTTACACACGACTTGGATAATTATTCGCTTATTACAATTATTTTAAATAAAAAATAAACATTCAAATAACCAAATAACCGAAATTTCTAAAACATTAAACAAAGACAAATGACCATACAATATCGGAAATGATATGTATTGCCTTTTAAAAAGCAATTTTATTTATGGAGATGGGAAGTGTAAGATAAAAACTTAATATGAATATCCACAAACCTAATAACTTGTAATTCTAAATAAATTGTTAAAAAATATTGAAAAATTGAAATGAACATCAATTATGTTTTTGCTTGTCTTGCTCGTTAAGGTCACCGGCCGGTGATTCATCATCCAATGTTGTTGGAACCCCGTTACTGTGACTTGTCGTGTCATTGTGTGCACCATCCAATGGAATTAGAGTATCATCTGTGGCATCGACACACGCTGCTTGCCTATCATCTACTGTATCTACGGATGAAACTATATTATCATCTTTTGGTTCCTGATACATTTTGTCAAAAGAAATAAAATTTTAGATTATATTGTTTGTTAAAATTTAATGGTGTTTATTGCCATCTAAAAATACAATGCACAATACCTCATTCATATCACCAGATTCTATTTCCACTTCATCGTCTGAACACACGGAGCCATATTCCAAACCTTGATCATCCTCATCATCATCCTATTTTGATTCATGCATAACGATTAGTGTATATGTGTTTGTAAATCTACACCATTGCTAAATATATCAAAATAGCCAACGAAGCAAACCTGTGCTTCTATAAAACCACTTTTGAAACAGTCGATTGTATCAACATCTTTGGTCACCTTTTCCGCTCGATATATATAACTATTATTGTTGTGGTTAGACTCAGAAAATAAAATTTTGAAAAGATATTTTCTCCCAATAATTTGATTAAGGGCAAATGGAAAGTAATCTTCTGTGTTCATGCCTTCTCTTTCCATGATCTCCCATGCCGTTATGTTTGTCATTTTATGCACACTCTTGTCAAAAATGACGACTTGTGCAGTACCACTACCATCAAATATTCGTACAATGATTTTGAACCTACAAATATAGGATATTTATCATCAAATGTAAAGCATTTAAACCATTGCATTATTTTTCCATGTCTAAGGACAGATTAAAGTAATTATATATACATAGGTTGTTTTACATACCTAGAAGCAACTGCATAAGTTTCTCCATGTTTCTTACAATACCACAGTTGTTTCTTATTCTTTGTGCCCGAATTGCCTTTTGAAACAATCGGTGTTACTCTGGTACTGCACGATTTGCAACCTGTGTAAACCCATCCATTTTCATATTGTATACTATGCACTTTTGCATAAACTACACAATATGATTCCTGTGTTTAAATACAAAACCATATATAAACATTACTAAGGTGGTTTTAATCAGCGATACAATAAAATTCATATCATATTTAAAAGAATAAATTTTATCTGACCGGTTCAATGGTACGAATCATTCCAACCATTCTCTTTACACAACCGTGCATAAACTCCGCAGGCGTAACAACACGTCTGTCAGCTGAATAATCTTCAATTCTGAATTCGCCTGCGACATATCCCTCCTGCTCTTCATACCTGTGACATGTATAAATAAGCCTCCTGATAAATTTAACATGTACTATGTACAAAATTGAAACACATATAGCACAACATTAATGTAATTACCTTTTCCGGAATGCCAACAATTGTGGCACATCTCTGTTTATAAATATTCTTGTGCCAAATAAAGCATTATGTATTGACGGCTTGGCTGTGTTGCACAACAAAGACAAAGAATTTAAAAAACTAAACAATTCTATATACATCAATAAAACTCTTATTTCTGTGACCAAAATTTTAATACACATCAATAAAACTCACTATCCCAATATTTCACTTTTCCCAACATCAAGAGGGTGTCTATATGACCAAGCTCATCACGCCTACTGTCGTACTCATTCCATATTAACGCCCAATTGTCCCAAAATGTACAATCAAGTCTTAAAGATCTGTACAGCAAAGTGTATACTCAATATATGAATACAGTTGAATACAATTCTATATATATTATTTTAATTAAATGGGAATGTATAAAATATACTTACTCGGCGTCTTCAACGACAATTGTCCTACGTATCTTACGACCACCAGCACTGTTCACGGTCACTGGTTTTCCAATAGCTATGATTGTACCAACAATATCTGAAATTTTTTTGTTTTAAAAGTCTGCAAGTAAACTTTTCAATAATGTCAAATATTGTCTATACTTTTTATAAAAACACATACCAACACAATCATGTTCATGGTATTCATTTTCTGTATCCAGAATACTCGAGAATGGCTCGTTAATGAACCCAACAAAGTTGTCATCGATGTGATCAATCCGAGTAACTTCGGTTCCTTTATAAAAAGATATTTTCCACTGGTTTGGTAACAAAGGTAACCTTCCAGCATTCTCTGCAACTCTAAAATTAGAGATTATGTAACATTGACCCTCTTGTAAAAGAGGCTCAAATTTAAACATAAACTCCTTCTTGATGTAAATCTGAATACGGTTCGACTGTTTATACAATCCAAATATCAGTGATACATAATAAATATATACAAATATAAATATTTATTAGCTTAATTCAAGTCACCTCTTCATCCTGGAAAACACAATCAAGACTGTAAGGATCATGTTCTTCATTAAATTTGTGTGAATGCCATACGGAGATGCACCTTCCTTTAATGGCCATGGTTACATTCATTGGACTAATATCTTTAATGAGAGTCATTGTTCGCTCTCTCATTACTAAACATAAAAAATCAAAAACATATTATTTTCTTGTACTCTATTAAAATCACAATGTATAATGAACAAATCATCTTAAATAAACCTGTTGTTGAACTTTTAACAGTGGACATACTCCTTCCATTGCTTTTCCTTGTATGAGAATTCCCTCCTACAAATACACAAAGATATTATGACCATGTAATTTACAGAAACTAATTAATTCAAAATAGATGCTATTCATAATGTTAATACAAAACCTGTTGGAAAATTTCCACAAGATGATGTCTGCACTACAGATTTGTTTTTGGTACGCGAAGGCGCAGCCAAAGATGTTGCTTGGTATCTCAAATCCTTTTGTTGATTTCTAATGTAGGCCAACCTTTTAGATTCAGCATTTGAGGTTGTTCTCCCTAGTAACAATCATAAAATAAATTGTTCTATAACACGCATTAATAAAAGATTGGGGGTTTTAAAACAAATATTCAAACCTGACTGAGGCTCAAAGTTGGAAGAATCAATATCAGAATTTTCATATGTGGATTGTGCTTCAAAACAGGTTGATTGATTCACAGCTTTTCTTTTCAATGGTTGATCAGATCCTGTTATTTAATGGATATAGATTTACCATGCTTTAGAATATGCAAACATGGACAATCAATATATTATCACCACGATTTATAATATGAAAAAAATATATTTTAGAAACATGTTACCCTCATGAAGTGGCTATGCCTCCAAAGATGATGAGCCCTGTCCAAATCTTCTCTTTGTAGGTGATTTAGACACCGAAATAATTAACAATATATAAACATAATGTATTGTTGTCTTAATTAAAACTTTATTCAACATACCTCCTTTAGCGTTGGTAACAACATTAGAAACAGCTATTCTAGATCTTCTACCAGGTGTATCACTTTCAAATATGAGATTTTCCAATATAGACGATGAAGCTTTCGGAACCGAACCTATATCTGTCGCTAATTCAGAAGCTAAAAAATAAGTAACATAGTAAAAACATCATGTATAATGTATATAAACAAAACATTAATAAAGCTAGTACCTGTTTATTGTATAATAACATGAGAAACATTGTGTCCAGATCCTATACCTGGTCCATCTGATACATGGTTGCCAGTTCTTCCGCCTGGTGTATCAGAATCATGTTGTGGAGGATTATCCGACACAGAATCATAAAATTACATGGTAAAATAAATCAAATTGATGTACGATGCATGTAAACTTATATAACAAGAAAATACCTTGGGAAAGGGGCTTTAGAATTTCTCTTATGCATGGTATTATTCTTGTTTGCTTTAACAACTACAACCAAATAAAAAACGATTATGGACCAAAACATTAGATTAATTCTACAACAACATAATAAGAATATAGCAACCATACGAATAAATTATTTGTTAAAAAATGATCATGTAACAAAACATTAGATTAATTATACAACAATAGCAATAACGATAAAACAACCCAATAATTAAATTATATGTAAAAAACATACCTGCAGAGTGTCTTTGGCCGTGCATAATACAATATATTTTTATGAATATAGCTTTTCGATTTTTTGACTTGAGAAGAAACGTTATATTATGATCTATATATAGTGTCAAAGTAGGTCTATGATACTTAAAAAATAAAAAAATAAAAAAATGATAAACACTTATCTTAAAAAGAAGATTATATATAATGTTTTGGATGGTATATCTCATTTGGCCTAATGGTAACTATCCTCGTCAATAACCTAACAAATCCATAGTTCGAATCCTGACAATTAAATTTTTAATTTCGGTTAAAAAAAAAAACGGCATTGACAAATTTTGCCACGTGGCATGATGAGGTGGCATTTAAGCCTGATTACTGGGCATTTAAGGCTGCTTACTGGGCATTTAAGGCTACTTACTGGGCAATCAGGCATTTGATGACGTCATACGCATATTGTTATATATATATATATATATATATATATATATATATATATATATATATATATATATATATATACTAGTGGTTTAAGCCCGCTCAATGGGCGGGCACACTTTTTGAGCCCACCCAATGGGCGTGCATGACTTATAAGCCCTCTCGGGCAAATAAGCCCGCCCACTGGGCGGGCATGACTTGTGATTATCGTTGAAAAAAATAAGTTGACAAAAAATAAAGATATAAACATACTAAATTATATATTGAATGGATTAAGAACGAAAAGAAATATATGTTTATCGAATATGAGAGAAACTATAAAGCTTGACAACCTTTTTTTTTACGAACTTATTTGCATGTATGTTGCATTTGCTAAATTATAGATGAGCCAGGATGCCTGATTGACACCTTCATTATTTAAAGGTGACATCAGTTGGCACATAATAATACGTTAATAGATTGGACTGTTGATCTTATATCCTCTTGGTAGTTAATGACCCCATTAAATGACTCCTTTGTTGGTTCAACAATGGCTGTAGGTGGCAATGGCTTAAGAAAAAGCACGTATGTACGTTATAAACACCAACCGTATGTTGGAAACTTGGCCAATCTATGTACTTCAGATGGATAGGATGGTAAGCAAGAAAGGCAAATAAATACTTTACACTGCTGAAATTTGATTACTTTAATCATTTATCAAAAGTTTAATGTTCTAATTTATCTTTAGAGTACAAAATAAACTTATTGACTTTTGAATTAATGTCATGATCATATCACATGAGTGGCAATCCGATAAGAGGAAATAAAACTTAAGTAAATTATCCGCCATTACAAAGTATATGTTTTTAGGTCAAATGCGAAATAAAGCTTCTTTATACACAAAGTTGGTCGTTGAATTTGTATATTTTCCATCTTTATTATAACATAGAATCTTCAAACCCTACTCTTGACCTTTGTAACATCAACATATAGTTGCCCATGAGAGAAAACCGGCCTCCGAAGAAACAACCCCACCTTAGCCTATATAGCACGGAAATAATGAGTAGTTGCTAAATTATAATACAAACAAAAGTATGACTGGAGGCCGGTGAACCTGCGTAGTTTAAAACGTGAAAAAATACCAAATTCAAGACTTGAAGAAAAACGAAACAATGCACTAAATAGATGAGGATATGTATGTACCGGAACAACTATATATTCTGGTGTTCTACCCATGAGTAGAGCCCTTGATCCCTACATTTATAATTTATGATGACATAATTAGAACAGCAATCGCAAAATTAATTTAAAAGAAAATCAAAATTTGTCGAAGCCTGCCCAAGGGGCGGCCATGCTTTGTGATTTTTTCTTTAACGTATTAATTTCGAATAATGAGATATATGTATACGAAGGTTGTATTTGTGTGTAAATTAAGAGTAAATTACATAAATGGTCCCTGTGGTCTGTCAAAAATTTCACCTATCGTCCCTCAAACTTAAAAGTTGCTATATCGTCCCTATCACCTCCAAAGAATAACACTCGTGGCCCTTTTAGGGACGATAGGTGAAATTTTTTAAAGTTCCAAAGAATAACACTCGTGGTCCTTTTAAAGACCACGAGTGTTATTCTTTGGAGACGATAGGGACGATATATGCAACTTTTAAGTTTGAGGGACAATAGGTGAAATTTTTGACAATCCACAGGGACCATTTATGTAATTTACTCTTAATTATATGTGTTGTGATTATTGTTTGAGTGAATTAATTTTGAATAGTTAGATATATGAAAATTTGTTATGATTAGTAGAAAAACATAAGGAGTATTTATATAATTAGACAACTCCTATTACTATGAAAAAGATGTTGTGGATAATATATGTGAATAGTTGGTTATATATTTTGTGATAATTCTTTGAGTGTATTACTTTTCGAATAGTATGATATATGTATACTTAGGTATTAGTTATTGGTCTAAATTTCAATCAGTTAAAAGGAAGTGTAAGACTTCGATATGAAAGTTTCAAGTCTAATTTATCTTTCTATTCAAGTTTGTGATTTATAATTCACTGCGAAACGCGGTCATTCCATAACTCGTAATATACATTAGGTGTGTACAAATTGTTTAAATTTTCATACTAATATATTGATAACTAAAATAAAAAGAGGAGTTGGACTTTGGTACAATATATTTTCCCATAGCGAAATAAGAGTGGTAAAAAATAGTTGGAAAGTGTACATCATTTATCCACAATAGCGGTGATCTACACCTTTTTAAATCGAGTCAACTAAGGATACACATGTTGCATAACACATGTTAGAGGTATCGAATTCACACGCTTTGATTTGTATTCTGGTAGATAAGTATATAAATCATCCTACAATTTTAACATTGAGGCAATATAAATTTCAAGATGTTTATATAATGACACTTGTATATTTCAAAAATGTTAATGTTTTCCTTGAGCATATTTGTGTCGATACAGTGGGAACATATCTTTCCATATCAACCTAATCTCCTTGAATATCGTTGAAAAAGAAAAGTTAATGAAAAATAAGCTATAAACATACCAAAATTTTCATTTAATGAATTAAGAACGATAAGAAATAAACATTTATCAAATATGAAAAAAAATAAAGTTAATTGCAAGGTTTGACCAATTTTAGAGCAGATTGGTAATTACATCCTATTAGCTTTCATATTTTTTATGGAAGGACTGTTACACTTACGTCTATAATTCATCAAGTTTAAGAAGCATGTCATTAGCCTTCAAGGCTCTAGCAATGGCCTTTTGGCTATTGTAACATTCTTAGTTGTCTTTTCTAGCTCAATGTAAACCGACGTGTCTCTTTGTTTAGCAACCTAAAATGCTTATTATATTTCCTGTTTTTATCTATCTTTCTCCCGATTCTAGGCCTTTTAGAGGCTAGGATTTAACATAAAGTTTACTCTAACCTTGTGCTTCCTATTCACATGTGTTCCATTCATTAATCACCTAGACACAATAAATTAATTCTCGAAATGTTAATCCCAGTTGAGCAATTGATCTTATTAGTTATCTTAGATGTGAATCTAAAACAACAAGTATAGAAACTGTTCTTGAAACAATATTAAACACAATGCGGAATCTTATGTTTAATCTTATGAAGAATAATAAACTGAACACTAGAATTCTCAACAAACACTTCAATATATTAATATACGAATACTCAAAAGTATTAGGGTTTTACAACCTTGAAGTGAATCGACTCTAACAATGATACGTACTAAACTCTAACCCTAGAACCTCCTTTTATAGTCTAAGGAGTTCTTTACAAGATAAGTATAAGTCTAACTAAATAGGATATACCTAAAATCCTTTCCATACTTATCTAACCGACTATACATCATTATTACATAAACAGTAGAAACTATCTCTAGCAGTAGTATCCATAAGCCTAGCAGTAGAATCTACTTAGTGTATTTCCTTGATCTTTTCAGCAACTCCAGCAGTAGTATGAAATACACTAACAGTAGTATCATTATAACCAGCAGTAGTATTTACACTTAGTGAATTTTCCATTTAGCACCATAAGCAGTTGTATCTATTCTGAGCAACAGCATCTCTAAACCTAACAATCCTCCCCTAAACTTGATATTTTCTCCCAACATCATCACGTTTCTTTTAAGCTTTAAACCTTCACCAGGAGGATGCTTCCAAACACTCACTTTGTAATTTTCTGATAATCTGCCCCATACAGTTGTCTTTGCATTTTTCTGAGAAGATCAACAACCATTTGACTCCAATGATCAATGTGAAGTTTAATAGTTCCATTTACCATCATATCAAGTGTAGTCTTAGCTAGAGGGTAATCCTTTTCTACCAGCATGTAAATTTAAACTCTTCCCCTCATTACTATATTGTGAACTCCACATGATTCATACAGTCTCCACATAGTCATTTTAGTACTTTTGGCCTGCTCATTCCAAACTCTGTCTTCAGGATATACTTCAAATATAATCTTTAAATCTCCCTAGAGTACACTATCCAACTCAGATTGTGGCCTTGCATCTCCATATTTGTTCTTTATCAATTTCCACAAGGTCTCTAAATCTTCTCTATTAAAGTTTTTGAGCATTTGAGAAAATGTCAAAAACCTTTGAGTTTTTCCACCAGTTCTGTTAATCTCCCACCAAGGAGTTTTACCTTCATAACCAGCCTTCCATCCAATGATAAGAGCTTTAGATTGCAAAGGAACAGTAACCACAAATGTATCATCATCATTATCTACAACTCTAGTCATTTGTTGTAGATCAGTTGTTTCCTTTTTATTCTCCTTTTTGGACTGTTCTGATTGCTCTGTATCCTCTTTTTCCTCATTCTCATCCTCTGACTCAGAACTCTTCTCAACTGCCTTTGACTTGTTAGATTTCCTCTTCTTCCTTCCAACACTTTTCAAAACTCTTCCAGTTCTCTTGACACCAATATTAGAACTTTCTTTCTCTTCTTCCATCACAACTTTTTCTTCTACCTTCTTTTCCACAGTTTCTTTTTCCACCTCAACCACTGTCTCAGCCTTCTTTACTTGATCCTCTGTTTCCATAGGTACAAAGGTATCAATTTCTCTTTTAGCTTTTTCATACATCTTTTTAATTGACTCATCATGGTACCAAGATAGCTGTTTAAGTGTGTATCCTTTCATATTTTTCAGGTACCTTTCTTGAAATTTTCTTACTTGTTTGACAGTTGGTGGTATGAGCATTTTCTTCTTTCTCCTTTCAGCAAGATAACATTTCCTTATTTGTTCTTTGAATTCTCTCATCCACTTAGTTCTTTCTTTTATTGTTTGTGTTTCCTGCTGTTCCTTCTTAACCAACTTGGAAAGTTCAATGTCTGCATCACAATTAATTCTCTCCTCATCCCAAGCATCCAAAACTGCTTGTGTTTTGGCCTCATCTTCAGCATGTTTTCTTTGAGCTTCAAGGACTTTCTGATTCTCAGCCTCAAACTCAGCAGCTAACTTTCTTGCAGCTTCTTCATTATATGCAATCTGCTTCTCTTTTGGCCAAAACTCAAAAGGTATTTCAGGTTCAGGTTCAGGCTCTTCAATCATTTTGCCTTTACTTTTTCCTGAATATTGAGGTGTTTGAGCAGCTTTCTTTGTTGGGATGGTGGGTTCTCTAATTGTTACACCTTTAACAGGTGGTCTTGATGCCTTTTGTGGTTGTGATTGTGGTTGTGATTGTGATTGTGGTTGTTTTGGGGTTGATGATTTTGTAGACTTAAGTTGTAGTATTACATGAGCCAGACTAACATCATCATCCAATTCCTCAGCAGTGGAATCAACTTGAGTCTCAACAGTAGGAACTTTAACACCAGCAGTAGAATCTTTTACCTTAGCAGTAGATTGTTTTGCACCAGCAGCAGAATCATCCTTAGCCTCTTTTGCAACATTTTCAACAGCAGAACCATCTTGAACTTGAGAAGTAGAATCACCCAAGCTTTTGATAGACTCCACCATTACTTCAGAAGCTTTCACAAGCTGCTCAGCATCCAAAGTCTTTAATTTCTCTACTAGCTGCTCCTTTTTCCCTTTTTCAAGCACCACCTCATTACCCTATTTATCAGCCACCACAAATTCATCAACATTTTCATTGCTATCCATATCCATATCCAAATTTTCATTACCAGCAGCACCTTCAACATTCAAATCCTCAGCCTCCCCTGAATCCTTGGTAGCCTCCCTTGAAACCTTATCCTAATTCCTCCCCTGTTTGGGAGCATCCTCCCCCAAACTTGGTTCAGAAGAATCCACCTTTGTAACATATCAAACCTTGTAGATCCTCTTGAATTTATGTATTCTTGATCTCTATAAACCTTCAAGATACCTCACTCTTTGCTTCAAATTTTTGATTTCAATACCTTGAGAAGTTTTAACCTCCTTTAGCTCCTTCTTGAGACCAAGAACAACTTTTGACAATTTTTTACATTTTTCCATCAATTCTCTTAATGCATACCTAATTGTAGTAGCATTAAGGAAATCAATTACCTCAGCAAAACCATCAGCTTCTTTAGGCTTTTGAAGAAAAGTGACTTGATTGTGACTGTCAGAAAAGAGTCTTGCCGACATTGTGAATTAGGGTTTTGATTTTGGGGGTTTTTTAAATCAGATGTTAAAAGGTGTGTTAGGGTTTGAATTAGAGTGAATTTTGGGCGCACAAAGCCAATTATGAGATCAAATTAGGTTTTTAAGCCGTTCGGATCGAATTATGTTTTAATTGGCGCCAAATTTACATAATCGTCCCTACACTTTCAAAACGAGCAGTAGAATCCCAGAAGTTACAAAGCGACCAGCAGATCCCTCAGCAGTAGAAAGTTTTGCCTAGCAGTAGAAACTTTGTAACTAGCAGTAGAATGTCTGCTGAACTTTTCAAACACCTTTTTCTCATCAGACAAGCATTCCCCTTTGACTTTTCCTGCAAAAGATTAGTCCAAAACCACAAAAACACAAGAAAGAATATTCCACAATAATTACAATCCATAGTTATACTTAGCAGTTGTATAAGCAACAAGCAGCAGAACTAAATATAACTAACAGCAGAACTAGCAACAACATAAACAACTTATTGACCAATAACAGTACAAATCCTTACAAATCATTACAAAAACACAAAGAGATAAGAATTTTCAAAGATTTATCATTCCAATACTAGCAATTAAAAATTGAAATCTACCCACATCAAAGCCTTTTGTGAGCAAATCTGCAACATTATTGTCAGTATGGATTTTAACAATTTGAATTAATTTCTTCTCAAAACAATCTCTTATAAAGTGATGTCTTATCTCAATAAGTTTTGTTTTAGAATGAAAAACAATATTTGTTAGGAAATTAAGCTTTAGCAGTTAAGACTGTTGAAGATAACAGTTAGGACTGTTGAAGATGGAAGTTAAGACTGCTGAAGAGTTTTGAAGACATAAGCAGTTAGGACTGCTGAGTGAAGAAGTTAGTACGGTTTATGTTTATGATTTATGTAATAGATAATTATGGAAAATATATTGTGTATATCGTATAAGATTAGAATGATAGTTATCTTGTAAAGGAATCCTTGGTCTATAAAAGGATTACCTAGGTTAACATACAATACGATAGAAGTACGAATTAATTGATAGAGATTCAAGGTTGTAAACCCTAGTGATAGGAGATCACTCGTATTATTATCCTAATAATATTGAATCGTTGAAGTTGAAGTTTATCATTCTGTGTTCATTCATTGTTTCATTCAAATCATACAAAACACATAAAGTCTTCTAAGTGCTAGCTAGTAAATTCCGCGTGCTAGACTACGTATAATTCTTAGTATCACATCTAACACAAGGAGTGTGTGTAGATCCGGTCAAGTGGTATCAGAGCCAGGTTACTGATACTTAGATTTAGAAGATCCGAGAAGAACAAAGACGGACATGGAAACAACACCATCCACAACTAACATTGTTGCTAAGCTTCCTATGCTTAAACCTAATGAATTCGACATGTGGAGACTTCGTATTGAGCAGTTTTTCCAAGTGCAAGACTATGCACTTTGGGAGATCATTGAAGATGGAAACTCCTTTACACCAGTAACAACAACAACTGTTGTTGATGGTAAATCTGAGACAAATGTGCAGACGAAGCCAACCACTAATGAAGAGAAGGCAAGGTACAAGAATGATGTTAAGGCTAGAAGTTTGCTTCTGATGACCATTCCCAATGATCAGTTGCTGAATTTTAGTAAGTTCAAGTGTGCTAAAACCCTTTTTGAAGCTATTGTTGCAAGATATGGTGGGAATGAAGCCACCAAAAAAACCCAGAAGACCCTTCTCAAGCATCAGTTTGAGAACTTTACAGCAACAAGCAATGAGTCGTTGGATCATATGTTCAATAGACTTCAAAAGTTGGTGAGTCAATTGGCTGTTCTAGGAATTGAGATGCCTCAGGAAGATCTCAACTCCAAATTTCTGAGAAGTCTACCTTCTGAATGGGCTATGCACGTGGTAGTATGGAAAAACAACCTGGTATAGATTTCATGAGCTTAATGGATCTCTATAGCAACTTCAAGATAGTTGAACATGAGATTAAGAAGTCTGCTGGATCAAGCTCAAGCTCAGGGAATTTGGCCTTTGTATCAACTCCCATTTCCTCAAGTACAGATGAAGAAGTGCAAGTTGCTAGAGCAGTTGGTACTGCTAGTGCAAACCTTGGTACTGCTAGCACCTCAAGCAGTACTAGTGGACTTTTGAATGATGATACTTATTGTGCTTTCCTGACTACTCAGCACAATGGAAGTATGTTGACTCATTCAGATCTTCAAGAGATTGATGAAGATGATATTGAAGAGATAGATATTAAGTGGCAGCTCTCTCTTCTCAGTTTGAGAGCTAGGAAATTCTTGAAGAAGACTGGCAAGAAGATTGTCATAAACAGTAATGATGTTGCAGGGTATGACAAGTCCAAGATTGAGTGCTTCAACTGCCACAACAAAGGTCATTATTCAAGGGAGTGCAGATTACCAAGCCAACAGGATGGAAAGAGCAGAGGTTATGGTAACAAGTCAAGGGTTGTGGAGGTTCCTGATTCAAGCTCGAAAGCCATGGTTGCTATTGATGGCTTAGGATTTGACAGAAGCTATATTGCAGAGGAGGAAGCAGAAGCATCTACAGAGGTTGCTCTCATGGCATTTTCTGATTCTGAGGTACAAGTTTCAAAATGTTCTAAATCTTGTGAAGCTTTAAAAGATCTAGAAACACTTAAAACAAGATATGAGAATCAGAGAAAAGAACTAGTTGAAACTGCTTTTAGCTTAGCAAATCATAAGAGAGCTTTAGCTGTGTTAGAAGAACAAATTGTTCATTATCAAAGTAATGAGTCTAAGTTTTCTGATGATATGATTATTGTTAAGAGAGACTTAATGCTTAGGGAGAATGAAATTACTGTGTTGAAACATGAGCTAGAACAGGTTAAGAAAGCTAAGGAGAACATTCAGATGAGTGTAAACACACTAGAATACACATCAAAAGGTGTTCAAAAGATAATTGAGACTCAGATTCTTAATAAAGCTAAGTCAGGCCTAGGATATAAATCAGTACCACCTCCCTATAGAGGAATTCCAACACCCCCAGGTGTAGACTTTGAATATACAGGACTCCCTGAATTTCAATTACCTGTGCTTAACTATGGTCCTCAACCTAAGAAGGATGTAGTTGATAAACCTGTGTTTGAAAGTGCAAGTGATAAATCACTATATGAGGACAATGTATCTTCTGATAGGTCCTCACCTAAGGACTCAGATGCTCCAACTATTGAGGAATGGACTTCTGATGATGAGGATGATCAGGCTGTGGTTAAGACTGTTAGTGCTAAAGTGGAGGAACCAAAAGTTCCAAAGATGGTTAAACCCAAGACTGCTAAGCCTAGATCAAATGCCAAACCTTTTAGACCAATAGTTAGGTATGCAGAAATGTATAGAACCACAAACAAGCCAAGAGGTAACCAAAGGAATTGGAATGACCTCAAATCTCACCAATTAGGGGAGGATTTTGTTTGCTATAGGAAAGCTTGTTAAACTTGTGGTAGCTTTGACCATCTTGCAGATTATTTTGATAAATGGGTATCTGGATATACAAATCATAGGTTGAGCATAGCAAGACCTCAATCCTTTCTTAGGAATGATAGAATGATACCTAGATCAGTTCTTTTAAGGTCTGGACCCAAAGCAGTTCAAACTGCTAGACCAGCAGTTCAGACTGTCAGACCTATGAGACCAATTCACCCAAGGCCACCAGTTCAAAATCCAATAACTATTTTTAAACCATCATACAAAACTGGTAAAAGAACTTTTTATGACAAAGCAGTTGTAAAAAATCATGTTTGGAAACCTAAGGTAACAACTACAAAGCCAGCAGTTCCAACTGCTAGCAGGGTAATTAGTACTGGTATGAATAAGAACACTGCTAAGGGAAACATGGGTAATGGAGTGAATGCATCAGCATGTTGGGTATGGAGACCTATTAAACCCAATGGTGCTAAGACTGTTTTGAAAAGAATGAATTATGTTGATGCTAGAGGAAAGCCTAAGTCTGTTTTGGCTTGGGTTCCACAAGGAAATTAATTTTTCTAGTAATGTGCATTGTTAGTCATATGCTTGTATCTTGTTTCTTTGTTTTTGGACTAACAATTGCAGGATTGGAAAGAAAACACCAAGGGACTATGAATGCTTGTTGTTTTGGACTAAATGGTGTTCTGGAGAGTAGTATGTGATCTTTGCATACAACAAATGGTAATTGGTTCACCATGTCTTATCCACATAAGAACCTACTAGTCTAGAGCAAATGGTTTCTGGTAAAGACTAATCAAATCCGTCAATGGTTGACAATTTACCAAAAATTGTATGGTTATCAGCTCACCATATCTAAGTGTGAAGAGTTGGCTAGTCCAAAGCAAACGGCTATTGGAAAAGACATATCAAATCCGTTGATAACTGATAGTTTGCTAAAAACTATGTTTGAGCCATGGTATTTTAAAATTTATTTCAAAAGGTTCGTACGGCTCAACAAAATTTTTGCAACAGTTGGTACGGTTAGTACAAAATTTGGACGGCTCAACTAGCCGTTGTAAAAATTTGTCAGTAATTAATTTTCTAGCCGTTGGGGTAAAATCGTTATTCTTAGGATACTTATAGGGATTTTTATAGACGATAATTATCTTTTTACCATAAATTCATTTATTCTCTTTCTAAAGATAATTTATCTCATACGCATATTTTGCAAAACCCTAAACAGTACCTATAAACTCCAAGCGACTACATAAAACCTCAATTCCAATTTACAAGATCATTGTATTGCTATAATCTTTCATTTTTCATCATTAAGAATGGCTGGATTGGATTTTGTTAAGCGTCACAACCAAGTTGCGTTTTTAGAGAAAACAGAGCAAGGAGATGGGCCGGAATTTTATGAGATTGTGGACTTGGCCGAAATTTTATGAGATTGTGGACTTTCTCAACCACTCTCACATAAGGTATGCTCTAACTGTTTCTCCTACTCTTTATGTCTCGCACATCACACAGTTCTGGCAGAACTTATCTGTCTTGACAAGTGATGACGGAGACGTAGAAATTCATACTGAAGTAGATGGCGTTAAGTTTGTTGTTACCGAGTCTATACTTATGAGACATCTTAAATTAAACGACTCAGATGGTATCCACACTATGCTAAATACTGAAATTTGGGAAGAACTTACAAGAATGGGGTATAATACATCTGAAAATAAATTGACTTTTCAAAAAGGATGTTTTTCACCTCAATGGAGATTTTTGATACATACTCTTTTATGTTGTTTAAGTCCTAAAAATACTGCTTGGGAGCAGTTCAGTAGCAATATTGCTATTGCTCTCATTTGCTTGTCTACAAACAGAGTTTTTAACTTTTCAAAATATATTTTTGAGGGTATGGCATCAAATGTTTACAGTAAAACAAAGTTTTTAATGTATCCGAGGTTTGTTCAAACAATTTTAAATAAAAAGACATACCTGCTTACAAAACCAACTGAAACTTTTGTTATGCCTAGCCTACAATCAAAGGTTTTTCAAAATATGGCTATGGCTAGTAGGCTTTTTCAAGGGGAACCAGTTCCATTGTTTCCTCAAATGCTTCAAACTGAGTTTGGTGAAGGTTCAGCAGTTCCAACTGATCTCCATCACACATCCACTCAAGAACTTGAAACAACCCAACAACCACCTGTCACTTATAGGAGAAGGTCTAAACCTAGTCTAACTAGGGTTGTGACTAGATCCTTGCCCAAAGATTCACCTCTCCTAGCAGGTAACACAACTAGAAGTGATGAGGGTAGCTCTTCACAAACTGAATTGATGGAAATATGTACCAAGTTAGTTGACAGAGTAAAGACATTGGAGGAGGAGCTTAAGAAGAGCAACGAGGAGCTGAAATCTCATAAAGAAAAGTTTTCCAAAGTCTACACCAAGCTAACAAAAAGGGTGAAGAAGCTTGAAGATCAGTTAAAGAAGAAAAGGGCAAAAGTGATATTGGATGATGATTCTGATGATGATGATTCAGATGGTTCAGAAGGGGATGATGAAAATTCTTCCAAACAGGGGAGGAAATTTGGTAAAGATAAGGATAGATCAGGTTCTCAGGGGAGGCATGATAAATGTTCAGAACAAGATGAAGGTTTTGATATCGGTTCAGGTTCTGGTTATGTTCAAGAAGAAACAGCTGAGACACATCAAGCAGTTCCAAATGTTGAAGCAGTTTAGACTGCTGAGACAGAGCAAGAAATAGTTCAAACTGCTGAGACAGAGCATCAAGCAGTTCCAGCTGGTGAAACTTCTGCTGAGCCAGTTTATGAAAGGAGAAGAGCAGATAAAGGGAAGAAGCCAATGACATCTGAAGAAGTTGCTGCTGCTCAAGAACTTGAAAGGCTTAAGAGATTGAAACCAAAAACTCAAGATCAGATAGATCATGATGCAGAAGTTGCAAGGCAAATGATAGAAGAAGATTTGCCCAGTGAAGAAGCTAAACAAGCTCAGATTGCTCAAGATGAGGAATTAGCAAGAAAAATGGCTGCTGATGATATAAGAAACATGGCTGAATTCATGGAAAGAAAAAGATCAAAAGAAGTAAATCAAGAGGAGTTCAATGAACAACTACAATATTTGTTGAATTCTGATGTAATTGTAAGAGCTTAAGCTACAATGGTTCTTAAAGATAAACAGTAGAATGAAGAAGAAAAGACAGAGGAGCTTAAAGAATTCATACTCAAAAAGAATGGAGTTGCAACATGGGAAGATCTGATTCAGAGGATAAGAGAAAGACAGAAGTCAGGATACAAGACAAAGTTGCCAACAAAGAAGGAACAAGTTGAGTGTATGAAGCATTATTTGAAGAACTGAGCAAATTATACTATGAATGACTTCAAGGGAAAATCTTATGCCATAATGAAAAGGAATCCTATGAAACTTATGCTATTCTGAATACTCCAAGAAGAAGTTTCAAAACAGGTAAGAAGAGGGAATCAGAAACTATGGAATCAGAAGTTGCTAAGAAACAAAAGTCTGAAGAAGAAGGGTTAACAAATGAGAAGATCAGAAGTATGATAATGATTGTTCCAGAGTCTTCTTATATTAAACCTTTGCAGGTAAAACATCCAATCATTGACTGGGAAGTGTTCACTGATGGAAGAATGAAAGGATGGAAGATAATCAGACTTGGAGATATTTCTAAGAGGTACAAGTTGTTTGAAGATTTACTCAAAGGCTTTGACAGAGAAGATCTAAATCAACTATGGAGCTTAGTGAAAGAGAAATTCAGAGATAAAGATCCTATTGAAGATAAAGATAAAGAACTATGGGTTCAATTGAAGAGAATTTATGAACCAGATGGTGGAGAGTCAATATGGAGATTTCAAGCACAAGTCATGGACATCACTTGGAAGTTATTTGGAACGTGTGGAGTACACAGAGTGTCTACCAAGGATGGAATAGAGATCTATATGCTGGTTGAAAAGATTATCCACTAAGACCAGGTGTTTTGACAATGATGGCATGTGTTAGACTAGAACCTAATGAAGAATCTGAGATGGCTGATATACTGGTGACAAAGATATTCAACCTTGCACAAGAAGTGAAAGCTAGATCTAAGAGATTTGTTTGATAGGTGTTTGAAAGAATTTTCAGTATTAAGAAGAAAAAGCTTAATTTGAAGAAACTTAGTGATTTGTATAGAAATCATAAGTTTAGGGGAGGATTGTTAGGAAATTAAGCTTTAGCAGTTAAGACTGTTGAAGATAACAGTTAGGACTGTTGAAGATGGAAGTTAAGACTGCTGAAGAGTTTTGAAGACATAAGCAGTTAGGAGTGCTGAGTGAAGAAGTTAGTACGGTTTATGTTTATGATTTATGTAATAGATAATTAGGGAAAATATATTGTGTATATCGTAAAAGATTAGAATGATAGTTATCTTGTAAAGGAATCCTTGGTCTATAAAAGAATTTCCTAGGTTAACATACAATACGATAGAAGTACGAATTAATTGATAGAGATTCAAGAAGTACGAATCGTTGAAGTTGAAGTTTATAATTCTGTGTTCATTCATTGTTTCATTCAAATCATACAAAATACATAAAGTCTTCTAAGTGCTAGCTAGTAAATTCCGCGTGCTAGACTACCTATAATTCTTAGTATCACATCTAACACAAAGAGTGTGTGTAGATCCAGTCAGTATTTTTAATTATACACATTGTACTATTATTATCAATGTAAATTTTGGTGTGCATGAAAGCACTTGACCACAGTCCAGTAATTGGTTCTGAATCCAAAGCACTTGACCACAGCAACTTGAAGCAGCTACATACTCAGCTTCAGTTGTAGAATTTGCCACCACAGTCAGTTTCTTGCATTGCCATGAAATCAACCTATGTCCAAGAAATTGACATCCTCCAGTTGTTGATTTCCTATCTAAACATGCCCCAGCATAATCACTATCTGAGTATGCCACCAGATCAAAGGGTGAATCTTTTGGATACCAAAGGCCCAACCTAGGTTGACTCCGTAAGTACCTAAAAATTCTCTTTACAGCATTCAAGTGAGACACTTTAGGGGAAACTTAAAATCTGGCACAGGCACACACAACAAACATAATATCTGGCCTAGAAGCTGTTAGATACATCAATGAACCAATCATTGATCTGTATAAATGCACATCAACTTCTTCTCCATCTTTATCCTTAACCAGAGGCTTGTTGGACTCCATGGTTGTCTTAGCAGGCTTCACATCAGAAAATCCATACTTCTTCAAGATATCAATCACATACTTGTCTTGACTGATAAATATGCCATCATCCTTGTAGGTCCATGATTATGGATCTAAGTAGCCTGTGTTAGACAATAGATAACTTGAATAAATCCAAATTAATCTATATGAGAAACTCTTAACAGTATATTGATTGTTAATGCGGAATCTTAACAAACAACAAGTATGAACAACACAACTATGATTACTAACTTCGTATTACTATTAAACTTTCAATTGTCACCCTAAAACATAATGTCGTAGAGTTCCTTTTATACTCTAAGGAAACCCTAATGTTAAAAAACGTGTGAAAGGATAAACATATCTTCTAATAAGATAACTAATACGTATATATCCTTTCCTAACATATAGCTAACAAACTATTCTGTTAAACATAAACAGACTTAACTAATAATACCTACCAGTACTAACTATGTTTGCCAAACTTAACTTTGTACTGGCAGACTTAACTAGGCTAACAGACTTAACGACTTCATCAGCAGACTTAAGTCTGTTCTTCAATAATTCCCAACAATCCTTTTGTTTGACTTGAAGCCCTAAAAAGAATGTGAGTTCACCCATAGAACTCATTTGAAACCTGTTATGCATTAGCTTCTCAAAATAATCACATAACACATTGTTGGTTCACCAAAAAATAATATCATCAATATACACTTGAACCAATAAGATACCCTTTTTGTCTCTTTTGATAAACAAAGTCTTGTAAATTCTTCCTCTACTAACGCCATTGTTTAACAAGTACTTTGATAAGGTATCATACCAAGCTCTAGGAGCTTGATGCAAACCATACAATGCTTTCTCCACCTTGTAAACTCTATCAGGATAATCAGGATCTTCAAAACTAGGTGGTTGGGTTACATATACTTCTTCATCAATTTTCCCATATAAGAAAGCACTCTTAACATCCATTTGATACACTATGAAGTTCTAGTATGAAGCATAAGCCAAGCATAATCTGATAGCTTCTATCCTTGCAACAGGGGCAAACATTTCATCATAATCAATACCTTCTTCTTGAGTATATCCTTGAGCCACTAATCTTGCTTTGTTTCTGATCATTATGCCTCTTTCACCCCTTTTGCATCTAAATACCCATTTTGTATCAATTACCTTTTTCCCAGAAGGCAAATCAACCAAGGTCCAAATTTCTTGAAGCTTAAACTGCAACAGCTCTTCTTGCATAGCTTCCACCCAAATTTCATCTTGTAATGCTTTATAAGCATTCTTGGGTTCCACTTGTGACAGAAAACAAGCAAACACACAATTCTGGAGGTCTTTGTGGCTATTTCTTTGATGAAGAGATTGAGCAAATAAACCTTGATTAAGCAAATCCCTCAATCCTTTTGCTTTACTTCTTGTTTGAATAGCAGAATGTACATCTCCTATGATCTGCTCTTTTGGATGATTTTTATGAATTCTGGTGGTTAGAATAGGACTGACAGGAATTGCATTCTCCATATTGTTTAAATCAGCCTCTGCACCAAACCCATCCAAAGCTTCATCATCAGTATCTTCATAGATATTAACCAAACCAGGCATATCTTCAGGATAGTCATCATTAGCAAAAGATCTTCCATCTGTGTCAGCAGTAGAAAATTTTGGTGCAGCAGTAGAATCAAAAGGCTTAGCAGTAGCAACTTTTGGCTTAGCAGTAGAATCAAAGTTACTGCTGCTAGTCTTATTCTGCACTTCGTCAACAATTTGTGGTCCTTCATTAACCACTTTTCCAGCATCAGAAGATTTATCCCCACCTTCTGTATCTCCTTTTGGTACTTCATGAACAACATCATCTTCTTTTGAATTCTTTTTCTCTTTTTGTTTGGCTGTGAAAGTTGGATCAAGCTTCCATTTTTCAATCAAAACAAACTCCTTTGCAGATTCATTCACCTTAGCTTGTGTACCTGCATTAGAATCAGCTTTTGTACCTGCAAACTTATTAGTTGTACCTGCAATCACTGGCTCATAATTCATACTTTTAGTTAGTGAATCAATATCAAACAGCCAGTCAGGACCACTTCCTGCAACATTAGGTGCGACTTCATTAAACCTAACATGCAATTTTTCTTCCACATGCCTAGTTCTTTTAATAAATACCCTAAAAGCTTTACTATTGGTAGAGTATCCAACAAAGAATCCTTCATCAGCCTTCTCATCAAACTTGCCTAAGTGGTCAATGGTATTTAGGATAGTAACAGGACACCCAAATGGTTTTAAGAAATCTATCATAGGTTTCCTACCATGTAACAATTCATAAGGGGTCTTGTTATGAGGCTTAACTACTTTACTCCTATTTTGCACAAAACAAGCAGTGTTGACTGCTTCAGCCCAAAAAGTAGTAGCTAATTTTGATTCAGACAACATAGTCCTAGCAGCCTCTATAAGTTTCCTATTCCTCCTCTCAGCAACACCATTTTGTTGAGGAGTTCTAGCTATACTAAACTGTCTTAAAATACCTTTTTCCACACAAAACTGGTTCATAACACTATTCTTAAACTCAGTTCCATTGTCACGTCTTATCACCTTAACTTTATGATTAACTAGGTTTTCTACTCTTGTTATAAAAGCCTTAAGAATGCTAGAAGTCTCATCCTTAGTTGCTAAGAAGAAAACCCAAGTGAATCTACTATAGTCATCTGTAACAACTAGGCAATACATCTTTTTGTTCAAGCTTTTCACATATGTTGGCCCAAACAAATCCATATGCAACATATATAACGGCTCAAAAATAGTGTTCACAGCTTTGGACTTACAAGAAGCTCTGTGTTGTTTTCCCAACAATTTTTCCTCCTTTAGGATCATTTCCAAAGGCTGCATATCCACCATCAATAGCTTCAAAATCTTCAAGGTTGGACTTGTCTCCTATCATATGTCTAGAGCATCCACTATCAAATATGCACTTGTCCATTAATTCCTCTTGTAGATTGCCCTACACATAAAGTAAGAGAATTAGTTTCTCTTGGGGACCCAAGCCATTACGGACTTGGATTTGCCTTGTGCATCCACATAGTCAAATCTCTTTAAATCCATTGATGCACTGCTGTGTCTGAGAACATGATCTAAAACCTTTATTTTTGGTTTTCAGACCTAGCAAGCTGAGGCCTTTACAGCATAAAAATGGTTGCCCGAAATAGTTTCTATTATCACTTTTGGCTCAGCAGTAGAAACTGCTTTTGCCTTAGCAGTAGAAACATCCGTATTATTTTGAAAAGGCCTTTTTGGTGGAGCAGTAGTAATTGACCTAGTTACACCAGATTTCATCAATACTGCCCTTGGAAAAATGTTTTTGTGAGCATGAGGGTGAGTCTTTTTAGAAAAGTTTTTGTAGTTCACCCTTCTGTTTTGGTAGTAATAACAATCATCCTGTAATTGCTCAAAACTACCACATTGATAACAAGCCTTTTAACTAACTCAAAATCACTACCTAACTTATGAGAAATTAGGTTGTTCCAGTTTCTTTGATTTCCTCTAGGCCAGTTATACCTTATTTTAGGTTGTTCTCTAGGTTTCTCATTATATTCAACCATTTTTCTAGCGATCCTATTACCTAACACATGTTTTATAAAATCAACTTGTTTAGCCTTACATTCAACTATTTTAGGAATTTCTTCCTATTCAATCTTTAGTGTTGACTCAACCTGTTCCTCTGAATTATCCTTTTCTTCATCACTATCTGACATCCAATCTTCAATAATCGGACCATCAAAAAACTTCTTTTCTACCTTAGGTGTTTCTTTATTATCCTAACTAGATTCACCTACAGGTTTGCTATCAATTTCAGTTATAAAAGACAATTCTCTCTTAAGAGGTGCAAAAGCACTCTTAACTGGAGGAGGTACATCATTATATCCTATTCCACTACCTCTCCTCATCAATTGACTCTCAATAGACTTATGCACAAGATCAGATGCAAATTGTTGTTTCTCAACTCTAACTACATGTTTTTTCTTTTTCAAACAAAGCAGCATCTTTTTCTTGTTGAGCTTCTTCTAGCCTTTTATTAAGAACATTAATCTCACTTTTTTTAAGAAAAAGCTCTTGTTCTAGAATATTAATCCTATCAACATATTCTAGCTCATTCTGTTTGAGAAAGTCAAGTTTTTCTTCAACAGATTTCAGACCATATTTATAACCTAAGTTATCTAGTTTTAACTTTTCAACTTCAGCTCTTAGACTCTCATTCCTAGACTTAAGCTCTTCTACAGTATCTAAACATGATTTAAATGAATAACTGGACTCATTAGATACCTCAGAGTCTGAATCAGATGATGAAGAAGCATAAGCCATCAAAGCAAAGTTGGGTCCTTCCTCAGCTTGGTCACTCCAATCATACTCTCCTAATCCATCACAGGACACCAAAGCAGTAGTTGTCTTGGTTTCCTTAATAGGAACATTCCTTGTATTCTCTCTATTCTTCTTGGGTGCTCTGCATTCCCTTGAAAAATGGCCCTTCCTCTGACAGTTGTAGCACTCAACCTTGGACTTATCGAAACCCATGGTGTTTTGTCCTCTGTACTTGAGCTCCCTACCTGTCTTCTTCAGAAATCTCCTAGCTCTCATGGGCAACATAGCCATTTGCCACTTCAAGTCAATCTCCTCATGATCATCAGGATTAATCTGTTCCAAATCCTGATCCATAACAGTAGTATTTGTGGTAAGATCAGCCAAGAGGGCACAAATAGCAGCATCACTGATTTATCACTGTTTGTTGAACTAGCAGCAGAACCATTTATGCTAACAGCAGAAACTACATGACTAGCAGCAGAATAGTTTTCTTGAGAGCTACCAGAACCCTTGTTATTTGAGGACACAAAAGCTAGGTTTTGTGAACAAGAAGATGAACTAGATGATCCTTTGACTTCAGATTCATACACCTTCAGATTGTTGTATAAATCATCCAAACTCATCTTTTCAAAATCCTCCTTGTTTCTCCAGACCACAGTATGCATGCTCCATTCAGATGAAAAGCTTCTGAGAAACTTGAGATTGATGTCTTCTTGAGGCACTGGAACCTGCATAAGTGCCAACTGACTTACCAACTTCTGAAGTCTGTCATAAGTTGCATCAATGTTTTCAGAACTTGAGGCCACAAAGGTCTCAAATTGATGTTTCAATAAGTTCTTCCTTGACTTCTTTGTAACTGCATTCCCACCAAATCTTAGTTCAATGGCTTCCATCAAGGACTTAGCATCCTGTATGTGACTAAAGCTCAATTGATACTCATTAGGTATGCCCATCATGAGAATACTGTGAGTCTTGATCTCCAATCTTCTTTGAGCCTTGTCATCAGCAGATTTAATTGGTAAAATTATCCCATCAGCAGCTTTTGCTGGTAAAGTATCACCATTCAGAATGACTTCCCACATGGAGTAGTCAAGCATCTTGATGTATTGCTGAATTCTCATCTTCCACAACTCATACTCTCCAGGCTTGAGCATGGTCACTTTTGATGCAGTCACCATATGTGTTGATTCGGATTCCATTACTTCAGTAGATGTTAAAACAGAAAAGATCAAAGTAAACACAAATTCTTCTTGATATCAGTTTCTAGATCACAAGCTCTGATACCACTTGTTAATCCTAGTTGAGCAATTGATCTTATTAGTTATCTTATATGTGAATCTAAAACAACAAGTATAGAAACTGTTCTTGAAACAATATTAAACACAATGCGGAATCTTATGTTTAATCTTAAGAAGAATAATAAACTAAACACTTGAATTCTCAACAAACACTTCAATATATTAATATACGAATACTCAAAAGTATTAGGGTTTTACAACCTTGAAGTGAATCGAATCTAACAATGATACGTACTAAACTCTAACCCTAGAACCTCCTTTTATAGTCTAAGGAGTTCTTTACAAGATAAGTATAAGTCTAGCTAAATAGGATATACACAAAATCCTTTCCATACTTATCTAGCCGACTATACATCATTATTACATAAACAGTAGAAACTATCTCTAGCAGTAGTATCCATAAGCCTAGCAGTAGAATCTACTTAGTGTATTTCCTTAATCTTTTCAGCAACTCCAGTAGTAGTATGAAATACACTAACAGTAGTATCATTATAACCAGCAGTAGTATTCACACTTATTGAATTTTCCATTTAGCACCATAAGCAGTTGTATCTATTCTGAGCAACAGCATCTCTAAACCCAACACGAAAGCGATTAACTAAATACTTTGAAGTGAATAAGACTCCATCTTAAGGATATGATCGAGATGACAAATCTTAAAATCCATTTGTGAAGCTTTCGGCATCCCAGTCTTAATATCTTTATTGACCAACAACCCTCCAACTTATATAAGCTTAACTTGTATAACAGATTTTGAATTTTTAATGATATTTGATTAATCTGAACAAAATTAGTTCTACATAAGAGTTGACCATGCATACATTAATTTGTGAACGTTATATGTATTATTTATACTATTTCATATATGCTCTTATTAGATCAACCTCCCGGTTTGACTTGTTATAGATCAACACCAAAACTTCACATATTAATATTTCATTTGCATAATTAGGCGTTGTACCAAAAACCATAGGCGAATTTATCTAACATGGAAATCTCATACTTGATTTATGCTACTACATGTCGTCAGCTCTGCTAAAAGTGAATTTAGTATTAGTGTGGCAATAAAGTGAGAAACTTGTAGTCACTAAATGGAAGATTTGATCATTAAAGCTTCAATTAATGAAAACATAAAGTTCCAGATCAAGTGCGAACTCAATATAAAAATTACATTTAACTACAGGATGTTGGTTATCATAGCTCGCAGCTGAATTTGATTATCAACATCAATGCTTATACCAGTAAACAAACCAATCTCCATACCTTTTAATGCTCCATTAATACATTCAACATTCAGTTTGCAAGACATAGTAGCTGGATTGTTTTGCCTTGGCCTGTCATACATGCAAAATTGCTTCGATAGAGACCCAGTGAGTAATGACAGTGACCCGTTACAGCTTCTCATCAGTACCTTTCTTGCATCTTCATACCCTTTAACCTGAAAAAACAAAAAGAAACAAAATAATATTTGCTAATTATTGATTGTATTAATCTTTTTTAGATGATACTCTTGGTTATAGGTGGTAATTCTAGTCCAGTTAATATCAGTTGGCGCTTTGAGTTAAAGGTAATAAAAACATAACCCCAACCAACCCATTCATAAATAGATGGATCGAAATGGGTGAATTTCACCAGAATTAACCCAAAAAAAAAAAAAAAAAAAAAAAAAAAAAAAAAAAAAAAAAAAAAACATGGGTATTGTTTATTTTCACATGCGTGTTCATAAAAGTCGGTATTTTGGCTCCTTAGATCCTTAGAAGATGGGATAAAATCAATTTTCTAATTTCAACCCCTATGTTTACTTCTCACATACTTATTTATCACCAAAAAGTCTACATTCTTACAACTAAGACATGTGTCATGGCCTCTTATTACCATGACAAAAAAACTAATCTTCATATCTTTCTTAGAGTACTAAAGCAACCTTAAGATTTCCATTGATTTGATCAACTTAAGGCTAGGTCACATGCTAAGCAACCTAATCATCATTAAGGAGAAATTTTATATCACGATCCTAAATCTTTGACCTTATGAATTCCTTTTTGAAGTCCAAACTACCACCATTCCTGTGATCAATTTTAATCACTTACCTAAGTTTTAATAAAATTAATTTAACCCATGCTTCCCCATTTGATATACACTAAACTCCTCCAATCGCCTGCCAACTCGAGACTCGTAACTCCAAGTTTCTTACTTCAAATTCCAAACACCCCCTGAATCATCATTTTTTTTAGAAGCACATAGAGTGTCTATAAGCTTTCCAAAGATTGGTGCTTATTAATAAAAGATAGGAAATGCATGATATCGACAACTGCATTGAAATTTAAAGGAAGAACAAATGCAACTTACAAACACAATGTTATGCTGACAACTTTGACAGCAGCAAACTCCCCCTTACTGCAACATCCAAACACACCCTAACAGAAATATATAACTCCAAATATTTTCCTAAAAGAATAAATTATATCAACATTGTACTGGTCTCGAAGAAATACTCTACCTCAAATGTATGTTAAGTCAATGCTTTTATTATTGTATATACAGAGTAAAAGTATGCAACATTGGTTCCGAGTGCAACCAAAACATCCATATTAGCAGATTTTCGCCTCAAATGTATCTTGGTTAGACTCTGCAATTGCCTTCTCTTCTGCTTCAGCTATTACTTTGATATCTTCCTTGGTATCAATCTCTTTAAACGCGTCCAATAACTGCAATAAAAATTAGATTTAGCTTTCTATCCCCATCAGGCCCGTGTACAAAAATAGGTAACAAAGATTTTAATGACACTTGTTCACTTCAATATGAGATTCCCCATCTAATGATCTACAATTAAATTATAAGAATAAAAGGGTAGGATTAAATAATTATATATGCATGAATAGTTAACCATTTACCTTGTCACTTGATTCTCCACCTGCAAGTGTTTCACATTTTTCGTTCGTTGCTTCTGAATGTTCTCCCTTTATCCCCATCTTGGGAAATGGTTCGGGAGTTTGCACTTCAGATATCAGTTCATTGTCATTTTTGTTCGTTGTCATTTGCTTCGGGATGTTGCTGAAATAATGCAATTTTCTTTGACTTTTGAGCCTTATGAACCCTCGATAATTGCACTAACAAATTCAAGAGACTGTTCAGGTGTCGTTTCACTTTCTGATATGCATGCAGCAGATTCCATGTTTGAAAAATCAACTTGAGGCTATATCGTTGTCGCACCTCTTTGGTCAAGACGACATCTTTACTCCTTTCACTGCAGTCTTCTGCACTATTAAGTTGATTTGCTTGTGTAGCTTCCCCGTCCAGAACGCCTTTATCATACACTGACTAATTCTTTTCAATAGCGATGTCTGATTCCTTTTGTTGCAGTATCATTTCCTCAATATGATCATCGTTCGTTAATTCATTCTAGTTGATTCATTTTTGAGGTGTTTCTCTCCATATGGTTCAAGAATCTGTTTTACATAAAGAAAAGGAAGTATTTAGATAATGGAATAAATGATGTTGATATCTGTAAGGGTGTTGTTTTCTGGTCTTACCTGATCACTTGATATTTCTTTCGTTACATCAACTTGTTCTGCATCCACATGTCTTTCTGTTGCTGAATTAATGCACTCTTCTTTCAGGTTTGGCTCAAGTTTAAGGATATAAATACATAAACCATATTAATTCAAAGCTAACTATTGACTATGTAGATGGAAAACAATTAACTGAACAGAACTTACCATCATACTGAGCCAATGGAGTGGCGTTCCGATTGCAGATGCATATTCATTATATTCCCATCCCATAATAATTTTTACCTAATACCACCTGTATACAAACCAAGAAAATAACCCAAATTTCAACCCCGTATAGATCAAGATTACAAAATTCATATAAACTTCAAGCTTAAAAAAACTTAGGGGGTGTTTGGCTAACTTCTCAAAAAGCTTATAGCTTTAACATAAAGCCCTTTTGAAAGAGCTTTTATCAATAAGCATCTGCAAAATTTTCACTTGTTTGTTGTTATTGCACCTAAATTAGAGTATGTGGTTGCGAAATAAAAAAGCCCGGTTAAGCAATAATTCAGTTGCAGAAAATAATGGAACCCTATAGGTTCCATATGCGTCACGTACCTTCTTTTTCTATTCAACGTCATTGCTATATATATTCTACAAGTCACGCAGTATTATAATAGATTAATCTATTTCTGTGTAGATTTGAACGGGTTGTGTAGACCATTTTTGGGAACTTTGATAAGCTTTCTACGACGTATACCTTGACTGTACTAAACTGAAAGTCTCATATATGCCTTTTTTTATTTCCGAATAGCTTCATGTTCGAACCCAAGTATACTAATCGGTTCCAAAATTTTCACCTGCAAAACAGAATATTAGCCTCGTTTTTTCAGGAATATCACCAAGCTTAATTTTCTGATTACCTCAGTTATCAATTTAGGTGGACACACTGCCTCTACCATCTAATCTGGCTCACTTAAATCTCACTCAATCATGCACACTTTACAGCCTTCTTGTGGTAATGGATTGAAATACAAACGCTTATTAGTCTAATAGCACACTCAGTAGCAAAACTAACATGAACAGAATCCATGGCAGACATATCCTCTTTTGTAACGTCCTTAGTAAGTATCATATGTGTATAAGAATATATCGTACTTGGGTCACTGTATTTTTTCTAAAAGGCCCTTTCCATTTTATGCGAAAGTGAAGTGTCAATGCTACAAATACATAATCGTAGGAAAGTCTCAGTTACATATTGTTGACCATCATGTAATCCTATGTTCCTAAAGTCTCAGGTACGTATTGCTAATCATCCGTAATGAGCATACGTCCATGGGTCTATTACACAAAAAAAAGTCGTTTCAACTGTAGGTAAATTATCTAAAATTAAAACGTAAGCAAACTTTCTCTATTGAAAAAAATGAGCATACCATTAGCAGTGAAATTATTTTTAAGAATAGAAGAAAAATGCATACCTGATACATAATGGGTATGCTCGAAACTTCGGATTCATTATCACAAACAATCCTATTACATATTCACATAACCAATCAAGCAATCTCAAAAAACATCAAATAAGCAGTAAATAATCAAAGTAACCTTTTTGTTGACGCCTCTTCGAGTTGGGTAGATGTAGAGTTTTGAGGAGAGGTAAAAAACTGCAGAGATTCAGTACCAGTTCCTAAATACTTACTTTCAGTGGGCTTACAAACTTGTGTAAAATTTAAAAGTTCATAAGCTCGTATTTTTGGGCTTATAAGTTTATCAAGTCGAGGTTATGAACTCAAAAAATGTAATAAGCTCATAAAGAAATAAACAGTATTTGCAATGCTTTATCAAATGCTTTAAACACACTGACAAACACCCGATTAACATAAGATATCTTGTTCCCAAGCACCCTCTAAAACGCACAAACTAGCACCCCCTAAATTATTAGTATCATGATCCATTACGACTTTACTTTAGACGCAAATTCTACTTTTATTCTCTTTTGAAACATGATTTTATAGTATTTTGAAACACACTTTAGTGATGCATTTATTTTCAAGATGCTTGACTCCTATATAGTATGACAGTTTACCATCCCTTTTAGATTTTCAAAAGCATTTCTCTCATCCATATGTAAGTTAACCGAGCGAACTGAATTTATATATGGATACCTGTAGACTCCTTCACCGCTCACTATGTACTTCTATAACGCATAGATTTCCAATAATGCGAAGACATCATGGTAACTGCAATACAAAAGGCCTTTTAGATAACTGAAATTCAAAACGTAGTCAATAACAATTAAGAGTGGTAAATTCAGCAACTCATAAGCTACTACGATGAGATTAAAATCCATGAAATTTCTAACTGGCACAAAAAAAATAGTAAAAAAAAAAAAAAAAAAAAAAAAAAAAAAAAAAAAAAACTTACTTTAGGTGTGTTCTGGACAGTTTGCTAACATATGCTTCCAATTCAAGAGCTTTATTGCAGTTCCCAGTCCTCAATCACCTACAAAAAAGTTAAATAGTAAGATTCTGATAAATCTTGAGAAATTAAGAACATGACCAAAATTCAAAAAGAGTTGTACTACATTACAGAAGAAAATAAAGACTTAGAACTCACAACTTGTTTAATCAAAAGAATTATACTCTTAATCAGATATCGCAATACATATTTTTCTAAACTGATTTTATAGTTTTAGAATTGACATAATGTGAAGCAAGGCAAATCAAGAGATAAGACAAGTATGTAACAAAAAGCTGATTTTATTTGCTTGTATTTGGACTGGTGGTGTCCAGATATCTGGTGGTACTTTCCACATGTATTGTCCATAGCTAAATGGATAGAAAGATGCATTCATATTTTATATCAAATATAGTTATGTTTTAGTAGAATGTATTTGAAGTTAAATGTGTTGCTTTTCAGGAGATACATTTCCGTACACGTATATTCAGGAGATAGGTTATTGTACTCACAACTAATGGGGCACCATATGGATACATCAACATTGTTCGACAATTTCCACAATTCACTTGAGCATCCTGGTTAGGAACTGTCATTGAAAAATAAGACCATGTAAGTTGAGCTTATTAAGTTGAGCTTGTGGATTTATATAATCCATTGTATAAAATGAGTAATTGTATATGTGTTTGAAAAGTTAATATATATATATATATATATATATATATATATATATATATAATATATATATATATATATATATATATATATATATATATATATATATATATATATATATAATGGAGTGTGTTAATACAAATATCGTCCTAAAAACGTTATTTATATTTTACGATCTTTGCTTAATTTTGTTAATGACAATTATAAGGTTTATCTTTAGCAAAGCATAGATATAAGTTAAAGTCTTTTACGTTTATAGTAACAAGCCTGAAAAACATATTTACATATTACATAATCACTAGGAATGATATTACATCCATTTTACATTTACATGTTTTATTTATATTTCTTAAAGTAGAAATAAACACATGACATCATGGCATACCTCATTAGGAAATATTTAGAAGATTTACATTATATTTTGGTAAGATCTCTAAGTAACAAACTTGACTTTGTAAGATCTTGACAAGACTTTGACTTGATATGGAAAGATTCATGAAAAATTTTAGCTGTCAAGCACTGGTGGATCCAAAGTGCATAACTAGCGGAACCCATATTTTGGATCCGCCAAATCCGCCAACTGTTTGATCAGTTTGCCTATAAATAGCAAGCTGATCATTCAGGCACTTTCATCAGTTACATAACTTATATTATACATTCATTCATTTACACATTACTAACCCATATTATTCATTCATTCTTAGTGATCTACCTTTTTGTAGCAAAAGAGATCAAGCATCAACAAGCTTCAACACACGGTTGCAAGTCTTGATAATTAGATATCGTGTGATTTGTTAAAGTTTACCCATCATTGTTACACCCTTTATTCAATAAAGTCCGGTTAGTGTTTTAGTCCTCAAAACACATAGAGTAAACGGGAGTAGTTGCGCCCTAGTAAAGAACTCGAAATTTAGCTTAGTGTCAGTAATAGTATAGGCGACGTCGTGTTGGTTCTTCCTTGAAGTAGAACTCGGTATTTAGCTTTGTACCGAAAAAAGGTGTAAGCAACGTGTATTAAGGCTTTCTCCGCCGAGAAGGGAGTTTGTTTCTTAGTGAATAAAAACTCTCGAGTTAGAGGCTCGAGGAGTGGAGTAGGGCAAGGAAGAGAGTCCTTGTATCCGAACCACTATAAATCTCCGTGTTGTGGTTTGATTGTTCTTTTCTCTACTCACTTATATTATTTGATTGTGTGAAAATACTTTGAAATCACGATAAGTCACAAATCGAATTAATTTTAAAACGGTAAAACTATTCAAGCCCCCCTTCTAGTTTTCCACAATTGGCATCAGAGCTACGTTACTCAAGATTTTCAAAATATATTGTATTTTAAAACTTGAAACGATCAATGGATTTTGAAAACTTTAAAGAAGGGCAATCTATGCAAAGACCACCACTATTTGAACCAAATTGTTTCATATATTGGAAAAATCGCTTTGAGACGTATGTGAAGTCAAAGGATATAGATATATGGTATATAATTGTAGAGGGTGATTACAAGCCTATAAGTAATGATATATTAAGTGGTTGGGATGAAGGTACTTCTTTTACTCGTCACAGTGATGAGCAAAAGAAGTTGATTGCCAAAAATAATTAAGCTAAAATGATGCTCTATAATGCTTTACCAAAGAAAGAATATGAAAGAGTTTTTATGTGTAAAACGGCTAAGGACATTTGGCAATCATTAATTATTACTCATCAAGGGAACTCACAAGTCAAGGATAACAAAATTGATCTTCTTGTTCAACAATACGAACAATTTGTTATCCCTGAAGATGAGACCATTAATAATGCTTTTGCTAGGTTTAATACTATAATTACTTCTCTTAAAGCACTTGACGAATATTTTTCTAGTAAGAACTTTGTCAAGAAATTTCTTAGAGCACTTCATCCGAAGTGGAGAGCAAAGGTGACAGCTATTGAAGAATCCAAGGATCTTTCAAGCATGACACTAGACGAGCTCATCGGAAATCTCAAAGTTCATGAGATGGTGATGGAAAAAGACTCAGAAATAGTTAAAGGAAAAAAGGAGAAGATGAAGTCCATTGCCTTGAAAGCAAGGGTAGAGTCAAGTGATGATGAAGAGTCAAGCTCGAATAGCGAAGATGAAGAGTATGCCATTGCCATAAGAGATTTCAAGAAATTCTTCAGGAGACGAGGAAAGTTCGTAAGACCACCTCGTGAAGAAAAGAAATTTTTCCGGAAAGACCGTGATGATAGAAAAGGAAAGGTGGATAGAAACTGTTTTAGATGCATGGATTCTAGTCACTTAATAGGAGAATGTCCAAAGCCTCCAAAGAACAAATCTCAAAAAGCTTTTGTTAGTGGAGCCTGGAGTGACCGTGAAGGTAATGACAACGAGCCTAAGAACAACGAAGTTGCTCTCATGGCTCATGACACAGAAGAGGTACATTCTGACTCGTTATACTCCTTTATTGACGATGACACATTAGATATAGAATATAACAAACTGTGAAATCACCCTAAAAATCATAAGCAAAAATAAGTTCTTAAAAGCCAAAAAAGAATTTTTAGAAAATGAAATTCATTGGTTAAAAGATAAAGCTATAAGATTAGAAAAGGGTAAAGGCATTTAAGAAACATGTGTTTTATGTCAGGAACTAAAACTTGAAATAGAAACACTAAAGTCCACACAGGAAAATCTTATCAAACAAAACTTCAAGTTCAAAAGGTTTGATAAACATATAAGTTGTTCAGATGACATAATGAGAATACGAAAATTACCTCATGGTAATTTCAAACCAGATTGTATGAAACATGGAAACTTAAGTGAATTCCAGAAACAAACGGAAAAAGTAAAAGAAACTATTCCAACTGAATCAGACCCCCACGGATCCGACGAATCCAAAATTTTGGATCCGCCAGTTATACCCAAGGGATCCGCAGGTACTGTTAATGAACAGAAAGCTCGTAATTCAGATTGCACTAAATTCGTTAAGGTCACTAGAGAACCTAGCACTAGTATAACTGTTAATAAACAAAAACCATCAGTCTCTATAGGAAAAGGTCAAGTTAGAAATGAGTATAGAGTTAAAACGGTTCAACAGACACCTAAAACTAGTTTTCCCAAACACCCCTTTCCAAAGAGTAACTTTAACTCACAACATCATTATCAAAGTAATTGGAACCAAAACATGTCTAGAAACTTTCAAGGTCCCAACTACATGCCATGGAACACTTTTCCACCATTTCCATACATGAACCATGATAATGTTATGTTTAACCCAAACGGACCCATGAGATATTGGGGACCAAACGCTTGAGTTTTTCTTGAACTTAGGTGTGCTTGAAAGTTGAGTTAGAACCAGATGAGTGGATTAAAGATAGTGGGTGTTCAAGACACATGACGGGAAACAAAAGCCTTTTCTCAACCTACCAAGTGTACGACGGAGGTAATGTCACATTCGGTAGCAAGCTTAAAAGTAAAATCATCAGAAAAGGTCCAATCTCTCATGACTCTCTCTCTATTGATGATGTTGCTCACGTAGATAATTTAGGTTTTAACTTGCTTAGTATTAGTCAGCTGTGCCGCAAAAAGTATAACGTCTTTTTCAGTGAAAATGGAAGTAAAATACTTAAAGACAGTATAACCGTAGGAAAAGGTGTTTTAAAGAATAACGTATACGTTATGAAATTAGATAAAACACCTAAAGACAAGCTTTGTCTCACTTCTTTGGATGATAACTCAACTCTATGACTCCAACACTTAGGTCACGCCAATATGAGGTTAATTCAATCCTTATCATCTAAGAAACTCGTTAGGAACCTACCCAAGTTGAAATATGACCAACACTTTTGTGATGCTTGCAAAATTAGGAAACAAGTTCATAACAGCCATAAGGCTAAAAACATGGTGTCTACATCTAGGTGTCTAGAATTGTTACATATGGATTTGTTTGGTCCATCCGCTATACAAAGTTATGGAGGAAACCTCTATACTTTGGTAATAGTAGATGATTACTCTAGATATACATGGACTAAGTTTTTAAAAACTAAAAACGAGGCTTTTGATAAGCTTGAAATTCTAAGTAAGTTAATTCAAAACCAAATAGGAAATAGCATAGTGTCAATAAGAACCGACCATGGTCGTGAATTTGACAACGAAACCCAATTTGGAGCTTTTTTTGATGCTAATGGCATAACACATAATTTCTCGGTTCCTCAAACTCCTCAATCTAACGGTGTAGTAGAACGTAAAAATAGAACAATTCAAGAAATGAGTAGAACAACGTTAAATGAACAAAACATTCCTCAAAAGTTTTGGTGTCACACCGTAGATACATCCACATATATTCTAAATCAAGTTCTAATTAGACCATTCTTGAAAAATATTCCATATGAGTTATATAGAGGCAAAAAGCCTACTTTAGAATATTTTAGAGTTTTTGGAAGCAAGTGCTTCATTTTAAACACAAAGGATTATCTCACCAAGTTCGGCCCAAAGTCGTATGAAGGTGTGTTTCTTGGGTATTCACAAAATAGTAAAGCCTACATAGTTTTAAATAAAGAAACCTCAAGAGTCGAGGAATCGTTGAACGTAACGTTCGACGAAAGTCCACCTCCCTCTAAGACATCACCTTTGGTAGATGATGACTTAGTTGAAAGTCAAATGGTTGAAAACCAAGAAAATATTGAAAGCAACAAAGAAGTTGAACCGGTAAAAAAAGAAATAGTTAATATCAGAGAAACCAAAAGTCATCCATTAGAAAACGTCATAGGAAAAATCAATGAAAGAACATTAAGATTTAAAGCTCAAAATTAAAGTAATTTCTTTTGTTTTGTTTCAACAATTGAGCCTAAAAATATAAATGAGGCTATAAAAGATGAATCTTGGATCATAGCGATGCAAGAAGAATTAAATCAATTTATTAGAAATGACGTTTGGACATTAGTTCCACAACCTAAAAATCAAACCAGAATCGATACAAAATGGGTTTTTAGAAATAAAATGGATGAAACTGGCGTAGTATCTAAAAACAAAGCTAGGCTAGTAGCACAACTCTACAATCAACAAGAAGGTATAGATTACGATGAAACATTTGCACCCGTCGCTAGACTTGAGTCAATTAGGATATTACTTGCATATGCATGTGCACACAATTTTAAATTATTCCAAATGGATGTTAAAAGTGCATTTCTAAATGGTTTTATAAATGAGGAAGTGTATGTTGCACAACCTCCCGGCTTTGCCAATTTTGAAAAACCAAATCATGTCTACAAACTTAAGAAAGCAATATACGGACTTAAGCAAGCACCAAAAGCTTGGTATGATCGATTTAAGACTTTCCTAGTTGACCATAAGTACACCATGAGCCTAGTAGACAATACTCTCTTTTCCAAGAAAAATGGATCACATATTATCATAGTCCAGATATATGTGGATGACATTATACTCGGTTCAACTTGTCAAGAGTTATGCGATGATTTCTCAAAAATCATGCATGATGAGTTTGAAATGAGTATGATGGGGGAACTAAACTTTTTCTTAGGTCTCCAAATTAAACAATTAGAAGATGGGATATTCTTCAACCAATCCTATGAAAACACCCATGTCCTCCGAAACCAAACTCACCAAGGATGATGAAAGTGAATCCGTAGATAGCACTAAATATAGGGGAATGACTGGTAGTTTACTCTACCTCACGGCTAGAAGACCAGACATTATGTTTAGTGTTTGTCTATGTGCACGCTTTCAAGAAGATCCCAAAATATCCCATCTTGAAGCCGTTAAACGGATCTTTAGGTACATAAAAGGCACTACACATTTAGGATTATGGTATCCCAAAGGAACGGGTGTAGAAACCATAGTGTATACCGACTCAGACCATGCCAGTGACTATGTTGATAGGAAAAGTACAAGTGGTATTTGTACTTTTGTAGGACATTGTCTCACCGCGTGGTTTGCTAAGAAACAAACGGCCCTTTCAATTTCAACAACCGAGGCAGAGTATGTGTTTTTAGGAAAGGCGTGTCAACAAGCATTGTGGATGAAACAAGCTCTCGTCGATTATTGAATTGAACTCAACGACATTCCCATTCTTTGCGATAACAAAGGAGCTATCAATCTCAGCAAAAATCCAGTCCAACACGCTAGAACCAAACACATAGAAATATGTCATCATTTCCTACGTGACAATGTTCAGAAGGGAAACATCTCAATTGAGAAAGTTTCCTCAGAGGACAACATTGCCAATATCCTCACAAAACCTCTCAAGAGAGAACCTTTCAACTATCTTAGACATGGTTTAGGATTAATGGAACCTAGTGAGTAGATAAAACATTAGCTCAAATCTTAGATTAACTAAACACGGCAATAACCAAATGTTGTGTTCTGATCCTGCAGATCCAACCGACAACAAGGACGGATCCCTTGTTTTGGATCCGCTGGATCCGCGGCTTGCTGAGACAATTTTTAGTATATTAAAACAAACTTCCTTTATTATACATCATATTCCCCAAAAACATACATCCTACTGGAATTCGACCCTTATCACCCCAAACTCAAAAATTAGGTCATTCTCCACAACCAATTTATGCTATTCATCACTGTAAGTATCCTAATCATATCTAATTTCTAATCTGAGTCTAGGATTTCTATTTGTTGCACAAAATCAAAACTTGGGGTTTATACATTCTGCTTGTAAAATCATGAAGCATGTTTATCAAAATTGCATAACAAATCATGTTTTTCTTAATTAGGAAATTAGATATCATAATGCATTATCATTAAACACCCCATGAGAATTTTTTCTTTAAATCTTCTCACGACTAGGTAAAACGAATTTCGATCATTGTTCATACAAATACAAAAACGTTATGTTTCTAAATGACACTTGCATAATATCTTTTGAATGCTAAAGAGAATACATAACTAATATGTATTTTCGAGTACATTCAAACGTAGCTACATTGAATTTGGAGCGTTTGGGTTATCTCACCATTTCATTATAAAACTTGCATAAATAAATTTTCATGCATCAAAAGGAGTCGAGATAACCGCACCTCCACATTGTCCCATTGTAGGCACACACTCGAAATTAATATACGTATTGTCGATAGTTTTAACTAAATTATGAAATTTTTGTGTCTAGGATAATCATGCCTCTCGCGAAAAATTATGACCATAAGGACACCATCAAATACCTACCTCAACACCACAAAACCAAAGGTCTCACCGAAGATCAAATCAACATCTTTAAGGTGTTAGAAAAATGTTATGTTTATGAGGGTAGAACCGTAGACTCATCATTTTTAGAAGAAACCAATATCCGTGAACAATTAGCCGCTATCCAATTTGATCGTCTCCTCGACATAGATGAGCCCATTATTCCTAGGTTTGTACTTGAATTTTATGCTTCCATAAGTCTTAGCTCTGATGACTTTAGATTTATGAGCATCCATTTCAATGTAAACCAAAATCAATTCAGTTTTCCTTGAAATCAATTCAGAGAAGTTTTAGGTATTCCAAGTCAAGGAAATTGCTTTTATTCGGACAAATGGCCATTGTCCATCCTAGAGTCCAACCTTGGTCGTATCCATCCCTACGACACACCTCTCACTTCCAAAGAAATCATCCGTGAACATCTCTTCAATCCTAGAAACAACCCAACTAGGACAAGCCGAGGTAAACAAGTAAATCGAGATCCATTTGCCATGGAGCTCAATGAACTCAAACCTCAATTTAGGAAACTAGAAGAGATTCTTAGAGCCAACGTCATTAGCACTATTGGAAATAGGGATCATGTGAATGCAAGCCTATGCTACATGCTCTACTGTGTGTCGACCCACTAACAATTCAACTTAGCCTACTATATCGCCAAAAGAATGGCTGATATACCTGTCTTAGGTACCACCGCATGCCATACGGAATGCTTCTTACCCATCTGTTTAGAGCTTCTATACCTATTCCTCAAAACACTAGTGGTTTCCTTCCTGACTACACCGTAATTCCACACACCTTTGTTCCTCTTAGTGATTATAGGGTAGCCATAGCAAGAGGAAAACGTACTCATCCTCCAACCTCATCATCATCATCATCAGCTAGTGAAGAAGATGGCTTGCCCAACTCTAGGATTCCTTCACCCGAATACATGAGTCAACTTCCTACTTTTGATAACCAATCAGAGGAATTTCGACAAACAAAAGGTATGGTGAAGAATTTAGGATGGTGGATTGATGAACTCAAATAAGTACATTTTATTATCATCATTTACCCTATTTATTTGACTTGTTTTATTATATTATATATGAGAATTGATACTTAATCGTTTACTTTTGTAATTTTCAGTTAAAAACAAGCATTTGGAGAAACTAAGCGATTATAGACTAAAAATGGAGCAAAATAATCAAGATTGGAAAAGGCTGCTGAAATGAAGAGATTGAAGACCATTGCCTGACTTTGAAGAATGCACGCATGCAATTCTGTCATGCGTTGCATATGAAACTTTGGACAACAAAGAAGAACCAACTTGTTCTACTCCAGATGCGCCGCATTATACTTATTACATACGGCGCATCACTATCAAGATTTCACCAGTTACGATCCAAGATATAAGAAGACATGCGCCGCATACAATTATGAAGATACGCCGCATTTCAAGGCGGTGTACAAATATTCTGGAATATAATAATCTTGGACCCCACGAGAAGTTACCTAGATATGCCGCATCGGACCAATCCGATGCACCGTATCGGCCATATACAATCCTTACCAAGAATTCAAGAAATCAAGTGAAGATTAGAAGCTTAATGAAGAAGTCAAGATTACAAGTCGACACTTGAAGATGCTTTCGTATTTTGGCCATAAAATCTTCATCCGGACTCCGTTTTAGTTGATTCAAGCGGCCACGGAAAGAGAAAAAGAAGATCTACCTGTATCTGAAGGAGATGCGGCGCATCAGGTCTTTAGATGCGCCGTATTGGGAGATGCTCCATATCAGATTTATAGATGCGCCATATTGGGTCAGTTTCAGACTTGGAGGCTACGTTTACTTATAGATGCGCCGTATCGACCCAGATTTCAGAATCTATAAATACCGAACTCATTAACGAATTAGGGCATCTTTGGGAACCTTTAGGGTCATTCCCAGACGATCACAACCCCTCCAAACAGCAGAAGATCACCCTAGAAGACCTAATTATCCTTGAAGAGTATCTCTAATCATTGTAATGTATTCATTATGCTTAATACTCTATTAATTACGATTATGTTTATGCACTTTGTTATAGAGATTATGGGCTAACACCCTTATGTGTTAGCCATGTTTATGATTATTTGATATTTTGATGTGTTTCTAATTCGATTGGTTGCTAAGTCTTCGTTTTAATTATTTATGTTAGTAGTTTGTTTTATTGTAATAGTAAGCTTTAATTCATCAGGATTGGTGGCTTGTGTAATGTGACAACGGAAAGATTGCACTCCCTTTAATGTTGCTTTCCCATCAATTAAAGTTTATATGTTGATGTCTTTGGTTACTACTTATTAGTGCATTGATAACCTCTGTGTTTATTAGTGGCCTGCGCATTTGACTACGGAAGAGAATGTGGCTCCCACGGTTATAGCTAACCTGATCAGTTAAATATAACTTTTAGACATAAGTAATCATTAAGGGATTTCTCGCCGATAAGATTAGAGCCAACGAGAAAGGATTAATTACATACACTTCATATAAAACTAGCAATAAAACAAGTGACAAGCTATTTAAACATAAACACAATTATTAAGCAGCTTTATGCGGATTCCAATGGAATCTAGACTCTAGGTACAAGAGGTAGGATGGACCGCGCCTAGTCTTGAGCACCAATCACTGCAGGTCTTAGAACTTATTAAAACTTAATCATATATGAAACTTGGTTAACACACTCTTCATATCTTTGGTATTTTCTATTGTTTGTTTATCTTAGTTTAGTTAGAATAAAACCAAACCCGTGCCAGTCTCTCAGGCTGAACCCCCCTTTACGTTAGTTTAGGAGAGTCGAATACCTCTAGAATTAGTATATTAGAAATCTCACTCTTAGTGATCGACACCCTACTTACCAACTAAGCTACATTGATCGGGTACACTGCCCGTTAGTGTTGTTATATGTTAAGTCGGCAAAATATAAATGTAAAACTTGATAAGGAATAATAACCTATACAACGACACATCAAGTTTTTGGCAACGCTGCCGTGGAGTGAATTTATCTATTTGCTAGTTTTATTGGTATTTTTCAGTTTTTAGTTTATTTTTGTGTGTTTGGTTTATTTGTTTTATCGTTTGTTTGTTGTCTGTGTGTCTGTCTCAGAAGGGAGATACGGCGTATTCTTGTCTGTGAATACGGCGCATCTATCTGGTTTCAATACGGCACATTCTTGTCTGTGAATGCGACGCATTGACGATCTGTTGTTTAAATAAAAATAAAAAAAAATTATAAAAAAAAATTTTGTTGCAGGAAGATAATACGGCGTATCCATTGTCTTTTGGATACGGCGTATTAACTTATGTCGATACGACATATCTATTGTCTGTTAGATACGGCGTATCGATCTTCTGTGATCCCAAAAATATTTTTCGTTTTTTTTATTTTTTGTGTGTCTTTAAATAAAAATAAAAAATAAAAAATAAAAAAAAATAAAAAAAATTGCAGGAAGCTAATACGGCGTAGCCATTGTCTGTTGGACACGACGTATTAACTTGTGTCGTATACGGCGTATCCATTGTCTGTTGGATACGACGCATCGAGATTCTGTTACCCAAAAGTGTATTGTTATTATGTGTTAATTTGATTTAGTATTTTGATTAGGTTTTTCTTTTTATCTTTATTTTTTTTTATTCTAATCACTAACTCTGTTATATATTAATTAAATTGCATTCATTGTATTATTTGCATATTTTCTGTTTTGTGTGTTATTTGTTTTCTTTTATTTTTGTTTCTTTTCGTTTGTTTTTATTTTTTGTATTCTGCTATCGTTGTACTGAGCTAATTCAAACGATACGGCGCATCTATTTTCATAGATACGGCGTATTGCGTTTAATTTCTATAAAATACAACGCGTTTAATAAATTCGATACGACGCATCTTTCCCCAAGATACGGCGTATCCTGTTTTTAATAAGAAATTTTTCTAAGCGATAACGCCATACGACGCATCTGTTTTAACAGATACGGCGTATTTATTATTTTAATTAAAAACAGTTTTTCGAATTATTAAACGGATACGACGCATCGATCTTTATCGATACAACGCATATACTAAATCAAAAATTGATTATATTTATTAAAATTTGAATTCGTTACGATTTTTGATAATTTAAACTTGATACGGCGCATTCTAATTCATAAGCGGTGTATCTGTTTTCTAAATAAAAGTCTGATTACATTTTAACGTAATAAGATACGGCGTATCCAACTTTCTGGATACGGCGCATCGTCCGCAGATATCAGCCGTTTTTATTCTTTATATTCGTTTCTAAATTCATTAATTTATCTTCTAGCGAACAGATGCTACTGATGATTTTACCTATGATAACAGGTTTTGCTATGGAAGATATGTCAATGAACGGATATCTTACTAAAGGAACAAAACAACATGATTAATGGATTGGCAATTGAGTGCACCAGTTGTCAACGGTGCTTAACAAAGTTCTTTTGGTAAAACACGATTTGAAAGGGATTACAACTAGAGGCGGAAAGTCAACCTTTCAAATGTATTCGGTATTAAGGAGCTGAACGTGAGTCTAACTTGAAGACTCTGGAATAAAGACAAGTGCTGACCGGAAGACAACCCGGATTTATCTTTTAATTTTCTGTTCTATGTCAAAACTGTCAGACCTGCAGAAGATGCGGCGCATCTCTATCAATAAGATGCGACGCATCACCTGCACTGGTCATATCTTATTTTATTTTTCTGTATTTTTATTTTTGACTTTAAAAACTTTTTGTCAGTTTATTTTAATGCGGCGCATCCCTGGTTAAGGATACGACGCATCTTCTATTCTGATTCGTATTTATTCCAGACTCGATACGGCATATCTTCTCCCATAAGATACGGCGCATCGACTGACCTGATGATTTTCAATTTTAATTTATATGTTTTATTTTTGCTAACTACTAATGTATTATGCAAGTTTGAACTTTCTTAACTTAGGTGTATTTAAAGTATTGGTGGTATTATAGATTCCTGCATTTCCTGTGGATACATCAAATGTGAAGCTTAAACGTTCTCATCTACAAGAAGTTGATTTTTGCTCTTATACTAATGGAGGATCATACCGAGCAAATCTCAGAGGAGTTTTTCTGTTCTAATTCTTTTATTTTCCAGTTTTTAACCTTTTATACAAACAACGAGGACGTTGTTTAACTTAAGTGGGGGGATTGGAGAATTAGAACACTTAACACTTACTTGTCCTAAACTTTTCAAAAATTATGCTTAAAATGTGCTTAATATATCAAAATTAAAAATTTTTAGCATGTTTTTGTTTAAAGTCTAAGTTGCATAGCTGCACAAATGACGTTATTTTCAAAAATTTTGATTTTTCAAAAAATTCACAAATTTATGAGTGTGCCAGTGACTTGTAAACTTTAGAACTTGACTTGTATACTATTCGAGACCACCATAATAAGTATTATTTATATAATTGGAATGACTTGTCTAAATTGGTAAAATTCTAGGATTACACCCAAATAGCCTTTTTATGTTATGTGTTATTAGCTAACTACACTGGTTAGTTAACCCCCGTATAAACCCTTTTGTTACTCTCACTTTTAGAGTAAGATACCCCTAGAAAAACACTCAGAGCCATTCCTTTCGTTTCTTACACCTTTGTTATAATGTTTCGTTACACCCTTACACCTTAGCCTACCCTGTAGATTAAAATCCGTGGTTGGTTAATTGCTTTAGGCAAAGTGTGTTTCCTTACATTACCTGTGTTCGCGTGCGTAATTCATTATCTTTGGTTAGGTCAGGAAATTGCACAATGCAATTGGAGTAAAAGTAAATATTGTATATCTTTGAGTTTATTTTTCGTGTGTTTACCACTTTCACTATTACCGTTATTTCTGAAAGTATGAAAAGTATGGAAAAATTATCCGGAAAGAAAGTGATAGAAAAGTTGTGAAATTTTACACATCTATGTTTATGTTTCAATAAAATAAATAAATAAATAAATAAATAAATCGAAAAAATGAGAAAAGAAAAAGAAAAAGTTGGATGTTTGTTTTAACCAACTTATGTAAAGTTTTGTATTAAGTGGTCGATATCACCACTATTTGTTATATATTACATTTATGGATTGAATGGGAGTTGAACGTTATGGGAACGCCAACTAAGGTTTATTCTTTGATTAAGATATTGTTGAGTATAAGTCGTGTCTACCTAAAGCGTGTGTTTCAAGTGTTAAAGCGTGAGTTGTCCAATGATATGAATCTTATTCATGGGATGGTTGGGATAGTGATTAACCACACTTAGGATATTAATTTATTTGTTTTGTTTATTTTTTATTTTACACCAATTTGTATCCCAAATATTATCCATACCCTATATTATTCTTTATCCAAACCTTTGATTTATTGAGATTAGGGATTTGAGCAATTTTAAGTATCGTAGTGGTGGATTCGGCTATGTATTTATGATTTTGTCGCCCTTTTTGATATAATATTATTGGTAAAGATTACTTGGTCCTGTCTTTAGCCTATTCGAGTTAAGGATTTGAGCAATTGCAAGTATCGTGTACGTGGATTCGATCATGTATTTGTGATTTTGTCGCCTTTTCTGGAATTTGAAATCGATAGAGATTAAGGAGAATGATTCACCCTTAAGCCTCAAAACCCTTTTTACCGCTTTAGACTTGTTATTCCTTGGCTTTAGTGGGGGAGATGTGTATACTTGCCAAGCTTATGATAGAATATTCGTCACGACTGGACAGTTAAACGATTAGATTTGCTTTTATCAAAATATTTTATTTTATTCCTAATTCGTTAAGTGTTTGGTTGTGTGATTATGATAAAACGAATACATGCTTAAATATAAAAATAAATCCTAATATCTTTTAGGATATATATTTTCATAAGATTAATTCTAAGGTTTACTTGGGGACAAGTAAAGTTCAAGTGGGGGGATATTTGATGAACTCAAATAAGTACATTTTATTATCATCATTTATCCTATTTATTTGACTTGTTTTATTATATTATATATGAGAATTGATACTTAATCGTTTACTTTTATAATTCTCAGTTAAAAACAAGCATTTGGTGAAACTAAGCGATTATGGACTAAAAATGGAGCAAAATAATCAAGATTGGAAAAGGCTGCTGAAATGAAGAGAGTGAAGACCATTGCCTCACTTTGAAGAATGCACGCATGCAATTCTGTCATGCGTTGCATATGAAACTTTGGACAACAAAGAAGAACCAACTTGTTCTACTCCAGATGCGCCGCATTATACTTATTACATACGGCGCATCACTATCAAGATTTCACCAGTTACGATCCAAGATACAAGAAGACATGTGCCGCATACAATTATGAAGATACGCCGCATCTCAAGGCGGTGTACGAATATTCTGGAATATAATAATCTTGGTACCCACGCGAAGTTACCTTGATACGCCGCATCGGACCAATCCGATGCGCCGTATCGGCCATATACAATCCTTACCAAGAATTCAAGAAATCAAGTGAAGATTAGAAGCTTAATGAAGAAGTCAAGATTACAAGTCGACACTTGAAGATGCTTTCGTATTTTGGCCATAAAATCTTCATCCTGACTCCGATTTATTTGATTCAAGCGGCCACGGAAAGAGAAAAAGGAGATCTGCCTGTATCTGAAGGAGATGCGGCGCATCAGGTCTTTAGATGCGCCGTATTGGGAGATGCTCCGTATCAGATTTATAGATGCGCCATATCGGGTCAGTTTCAGACTTGGAGGCTACGTTTACTTATAGATGTGGCGCATCTGACTCTCTAGATGCGCCGTATCGACCCAGATTTCAGAATCTATAAATACCGAACTCATTAACGAATTAGGGCATCTTTGGGAACCCTTAGGGTCATTCCCAGACGATCACAACCCCTCCAAACAGCAGAAGATCACCCTAGAAGACCTAATTATCCTTGAAGAGTATCTCTAATCATTGTAACGTATTCATTATGCTTAATACTCTATTAATTACGATTATGTTTATGCACTTTGTTATAGAGATTATGGGCTAACACCCTTATGTGTTAGCCATGTTTATGATTATTTGATATTTTTATGTGTTTCTAATTCGATTGGTTGCTAAGTCTTCGTTTTAATTATTTATGTTAGTAGTTTGTTTTGTTGTAATAGTAAGCTTTAATTCATCAGGATTGGTGGCTTGTGTAATCTGACAACGGAAAGATTGCACTCCCTTTAATATTGCTTTCCCATCAATTAAAGTTTATATGTTGATGTCTTTGGTTACTACTTATTAGTGCATTGATAACCTCTGTGTTTATTAGTGGCCTGCGCATTTGACTACGGAAGAGAATGTGGCTCCCACGGTTATAGCTAACCTGATCAGTTAAATATAACTTTTAGACATAAGTAATCATTAAGGGATTTCTCGCCGATAAGATTAGAGCCAACGAGAAAGGATTAATTACATACACTTCATATAAAACTAGCAATAAAACAAGTGACAAACTATTTAAACATAAACACAATTATTAAGCAGCTTTATGCGGATTCCAATGGAATCTAGACTCTAGGTACAAGAGGTAGGATGGACCGCGCCTAGTCTTGAGCACCAATCACTGCAGGTCTTAGAACTTATTAAAACTTAATCATATATGAAACTTGGTTAACACACTCTTCATATCTTTGGTATTTTCTATTGTTTGTTTATCTTAGTTTAGTTAGAATAAAACCAAACTCGTGCCAGTCTCTCAGGCTGAACCCCCCTTTACGTTAGTTTAGGAGAGTCGAATACCTCTAGAATTAGTATATTAGAAATCTCACTCTTAGTGATCGACACCCTACTTACCAACTAAGTTACATTGATCGGTTACGCTGCCCGTTAGTGTTGTTATAAGTTAAGTCGGCAAAATATAAATGTAAAACTTGATAAGAAATAATCACCTATACAACAACACATCATGGATCATGAAGCTTCACAAGAAAATGAACAAGAAGTGAAGTCTAATGAGTGTTTGATATAAGACAGTGTCGAACAATGAATGTTGAACTTGTATGTCTTTTAGAATGTTTTGTTAGTATTTGACTTTTTTGTGAACTAACATAATATTTCAGGGTGATAACACTTGTTGTTATCAATTTTCTAAGCTTAAGCCACCGTTTGGCCTAACCTCCTGTTATGGTAAGTCATTATCATCGGACTAATCTATGTGTAAAAGTGTGTTAGAACCCGTGTTTTTAGTTTTATTATATCACATATTAGTAGTTACATATGTTTTAGGAGAATTTTTGGGATTTGAACGAGAAAAGCAAATTTTGACATACTCTCTGTTCAAATTAGTACTTCTAACTGGCGGATTTGGCGGATCCAAAATAAGGGTTCCGCCTGTTGTATTCTTTGGATTCACCAGTCCTTAACCTGCGGATTATGCGAAACCAAAATTTTGGTTCCGCCTTTGTTATCGTTTGGATCCGCCTTCACCGATGGTAACTTTTTCAAAATTTTCCCGACTAATCTCGACTCTTAGATAAGCTATATTAGTTTTTAGGATTCTTTTACTGATCATTTGGATCATTATGATGTTTTAGAAACACTTAGTACCATAAGAAATAGATTTCCCACCAAAATTTGAATTTTCAAATTTTTATCCAAGTTACCTTACTCTAACACCTAAGGATCCCTTTAATTGGTTCCTTGAAATCCGTGAATCAATCATATTACAAACTTTTCTGTCACCTCCTGCATCTTCCTCATGTCAACTCCATTTCTATGGATTGACTTTGATAAAATGACAAACAACTTTATCTTATTCCAAGTTTTTGGAAATCAACATTCCTTTATGAACCAAATCCAAACACCAATCTCCATGAACCTTAAAGATTATAAATTAGAAGCTTTAGGATGATCTCAACTCACACTTTCACTACCTGCACATTTCTAAACAACCTCACAATGCATAAATCAAACAACTCCTACATGTCCAGACCACACAGAAGGACAACTAGAATTAGTGTCAGACCATACTGGTTCATAAATCACATCTCTAATGTGAACTTACCTACCATAACCACTACTACTACAACACCCATCATAACTCCAGTAGTTAACATACCATCACCCGCTCCAACTCAACCATCAACATCACCATCACCTACCATAACACCAATAGGTCTTACACCATCACCTACTTTATCTCAACCAAGATCACCAAACCCAGTAGCTATCACACCACCATCCATACCATCTCAAGTGAGAAAATCATCATCACCTCCACATTCACCTAACCTTCAACCACATGATTTACTTACCACACTTCAAAACATTGATGAATCAATGTGGCTCAATCAACCAAACACTCAAGGCAATGATGAACTTGATCCTCTCAACGCCTCTTCTAACATGATGGACTCTAACTTATGTGATACTAAGGACTTATGTAGAATCGTTGCACAGGTCTAATTTCCAGGATCACTGTTGGTCCCAGATTCTTAATCATCACTGGTAAACCCACACACACGATTTGCACAATTGAAAACAACACAATAATATGCACTAATAATACTTTGTATTGATAACAAATATGATTGAACAAACTCACACACACAAACTTTCTGTATATTGAATCTGATTATTATAACTGCCATACATAGGCCCTATATATAGTTATCTAAGAGGTGCCATTGAAAGGATGTGATGGTTCATTAAAACCAAGAGTCATACCCTTTCAATATAACTGCTAATAACTGCCCTTGGCCACAGGCCTAACTACTACTTTGCATGGTTGTATGGGCTTGTGTAAAATGTCTGAAAATGGCCCAATTACAACTATAACTCATGCATATTATTATACTAATACATTAACATTATAAACCTAATTTATCATGAGATTAATTTCCAACATTCTCCCCCCTAAGCTTATGATCAATTAGTCTTCGAATATTTTCTTCTCTTTGTGTGCTATATATCAATAACATCCAGAAAATCCATCATCTCTTCTATATTTGTTATTTCAACAAATACTTTCGATATAAGCCTTCCACACTCTTCCTCTTCACTCTCACTGATCACAATAATCAATTCTTCATTTCCATACACTCTACTTGCAGCATCAGATATAAATCCTTGTGTTTGCTTGTTGTGGGCCAATCCTTTAACATTTTCATGAACATCATACAGCCATTATGTGATGTCACATCAATGTCCACAAACCTTCCCTTCCATATGACTTTGTTCTCTGGCATTTCTTTGGTTCGTGATTCCAAATCAACGAACAGGTATGTCTTTTTCTTTCTCTTCTGATTTTGTTTATGCAAGTTGTTCACTTGTAACAAATCTCTATTTCTCTTCTCTGTTGTTCTGATTGAAACACAAGTTTCAATTTTTCTGCAAAACTGATCGAAAAAATGGTTTCGATGTTTCTGTTGTTTTGTAACGGCGAACAAAACTTTGATTCTTCTGTTGTTTGGGAATGGCAAACAATTTTTCTGGATAGGTTCTATAATCGGCGATTGAAAACGGCAATCGAGATGGTTGTAAACGGCGATTGAAAACGGCAATCGAAATGGTTGTAAATGGCGATTGAAAACGGCAATCGAAGTGGTTGTAAACGGCGATTGAAAACAGCAATCGAAGTGGAATTGAGTAAGAACGGTACTCTTTCTTCTTCTTCCAGGGATGGTTTTTTTTGTTCACAGGTTTCTTTTCTTCTTCTTCTTCCAGGGATGGTTTTTTTTTCCTTCACAGGTTTCTTTCTTTTTCTTCCAAGATCTTTTAATCGTGGGCTCTGATGCTACTGTAGAATCGTTGCACAGGTCTGATTTCCAGGATCACTATTGGTCCCAGATTCTTGATCATCACTGGTAAACCTACACACACGATTTGCACAATTGAAAACGACACAATAATATGCACTAACAATACTTTGTATTGATAACAAATGTGATTGAACAAACTCACACACACAAACTTTCTGTATATTGAATCTGATTAATATAACTGTCATACATAGGCCCTATAGCCACAGGCCTAACTACTACTTTGCATGGTTGTATGGGCTTGTGTAAAACGTCTGAACATGGCCCAATTACAACTATAACTCATGCATATTATTATACTAATACGTTAACATAATAAACCTAATTGATCATGAGATTAATTTTCAACAACTTAGAATCCATTTGGCTTGCCTCCATCATATCTCCATCAAACCCAACCAATCCTCCTCAATAGGAGCTTTTAGTTTCTTCCTAGTATCCTCTTATAGGATTTAGTAGGATTATTTTAGGACTTTTTCTATTTTTAGGAACTTTTTATTTCATATGTAACATCATGTTTTGTGACTTTCGTCACAAACAAATTTTCAATGAATGGATGTTATACCTTTATGCTTGTAGGTGATCATTATTTGGCATATTATCTTGTTTTTCTTGATTTACTAACATTATACTATGGTTGATTTGAATTCTCATAATGATTTGACCACTTATACTTAGTTGCATATTTTTGATCAGACACTTATTTTTTTGACTTTTTAAAGTCAAATGGGTTGAACTTTCTTGCTTGGTTGACCTATACATATGCATTTTGCCACTTCGTTGAAATTACTGACAACTAACCTTTATTTTGTAGCATTTCACATCCTTGAAACGTATACGTTGGTACTCTAGCAATGAGGAGTATACATCGAGGGGGAGCATATCATATTCTAACCATTTGTTTTGTAGGTTCATGCATCATAACCTTGGCACTCCTTTTAGGGGGAGTATAATCCAAGGGGGATCTTTAAAGTTCTCAAAATCACATTCGGCTACGCATATCTTCTTTTTGTTTCGACAAAAAGGGGGAGATAGGATTAAGTTTTACATCACTACGATGTATCACAGTACATACTTTTATGCTTAAAATAGTTTTTAAAAAAACTTGCATAAAACTAACTTAATCTATATTTTTAAAAGACTTTCAGTTTACTTATTCCATTGCTTAAAAATAAACATAATTTTTTGTCAATAACAAAAAGGGGGAGATTGTTAATACAAATATCGTCCTAAAAACGTTATTTATATTTTACGATCTTTGCTTAATTTTGTTAATGACAATTATAAGGTTTATCTTTAGCAAAGCATAGATATAAGTTAAAGTCTTTTACATTTATAGTAACAAGCCTTAAAAACATATTTACATATTACATAATCACTAGGAATGATATTACATACATTTTACATTTACATGTTTTATTTATATTTTTTAAAGTAGAAATAAACACCTGACATCATGGCATACCTCTTTAGGAAATCTTTAGAAGATTTACATTATATTTTAGTAAGATCTCTAAGTAACAAAGTTGACTTTGTAAGATCTTGACAAGACTTGGCTTGATATGGAAAGATATGGAAAGATTCATGAAAATCTTAGCTGTCAAGCACTGGCGGATCCAAAGTGCATAACTGGCGGAACCCATATTTTGGATCTGCCAAATCCGCCAACTGTTTGATCAGTTTTCCTATAAATAGCAATCTGATCATTCAGGCACTTTCACCACTTACATAACATAAATAATACATTCATTCATTTACACATTACTAACCCATATTATTCATTCATTCTTAGTGATCTTCCTTTTTGTAGCAAATGAGATCAAACATCAACAAGCTTCAACACACTATTGCAAGTCTTGATAATTAGATATTGTGTGATTTGTTAAAGTTTACACATCATTGATACACCCTTTATTTAGTAAAGTCCGGTTAGTGTTTTAGTCCTCAAAACACATAGTGTAAACGGGATTAGTTGTGCCCTTGTAAAGAACTCGAAATTTACCTTAGTGTCGATAATAGTATGGGCGACGTCAGGTTGGTTCTTCCTTGAAGTAGAACTCGATATTTAGTTTTGTACCTAAAAAAGGTGTAAGCAACGTGTATTAAGGTTTTCTCCGCTGAGAAGGGAGTTTGTTTCTTAGTGAAGAAAAACTCTCGAGTTAGAGGCTCGAGGAGTGGAGTAGGGCAAGGAAGAGAGTCCTTGTATCCGAACCATTATAAATCTCTGTGTTGTGGTTTGATTATTCTTTTCTCTACTCACTTACTTATATTATTTGATTGTGTGCAATTACTTTGAAATCACGATAAGTCACAAAGCGAATTAATTTTAAAACGGTAAAACTATTCAACCCCCCTTCTAGTTTTCCTCAGAGTGTAACTTCTTTGCACTCCTGATGAGCATAAAGAACGCGCATGTACAAAAAAAACTCAATGAGAAAACATGCATACATTACATATTATAGATGTCATCACATTAATCAAAACACATAAAAGTTTACGTACATTATCCGAAAAGCAAACGACACATTATAGACTTGCAATTATTTAAGAAAAAGAACACATCTGAACTGATGCTAATCAAATAAAAAAATCGTGGTCTCATGGATTGCAGCTAATCAACAATCTTCATAAATAAACGTGTCTATTTTAGAAGTCTCTGTAACAACCCGTAAAATTTCTTAGTCATTAGTAAACATTAATCTGGTATTAACACATCGTTACTGTTCACTAAACCATTTTTTATGAGCCAATTTAAAATTTTTGTTTATTACATTTCTATTCAAACATTGTTATGTGATATACGATACGTTGAAACGAGCTCACACACGGACCACGACTGATCAAACATACTCAATAATCACCAAACAGATCACTTAATGTTGGGAATTAAATGTTAGACAACTTAGTACTGCTGAAGAAATACACTAACAGTACAAACTGCTAGTGTATAAGTGAAGACTGCTGAGATATAGCTAACAGTACAAACTGCTAAGTTTGTACTGCTATCCATAACAGAAGATACTGCTGCATGGATAAATGTTTGTATTAAGGATAAGTTTGGAAAGGATTTTGTGTATATCTTAATTAGTTAGAATTATATGGTAGGATACTTATCTTGTAAAGGACTCTTTAAGTCTATAAAAGGAGATCCTAGGTTATACAAATATAGATCTCAGTCATACATCAGTCATAGAGTTTTTGTTATGATTCAAGGTCATTGTAACCCTAGTGATAGCTAGATCACTCGTATTATTCAAGCAATAATATTGAATCATTTGGTTTTAATCTTTCATTGTTCATTGTTCATTCCAGCTTTAGAGTTCCATTAAACAAACCAACATTCTTCTAAGTGTGGTTAAGTAGATTCCGCATACTTAACTGCATACACTCAAAGTATCTCAAACACGTTATAAAGGAGTAACATCCTTGACCGGATCTAAACACACGCCTTGTGTTAGATAGATACTTTGAGTAATATTAACTAGCACGCGGAATTTACTAGTTAACACTTAGAAGATTATTTGTATATATGATCAATGAATGAAACAGTGTTTATGTATATGAGCAAGAGACAATTTTTTAATCAAAACGATTCAATATTATTATATCAATAATACGAGTACTCTTGCTAGTACTAGGGTTTACAACCTTGAATCTTCACAAAAACTCATCAACTCATCTATCGTATAACCTAACATAGGAGATCCTTTTATAGACCAAGGATTCCTGTACAAGATAACTATAATCTATATCAATAAAGATATCTACTAAATCCTTTCTATAATTATCTTTTTACACGTTTACAAAAACATAAGCCGTACCAACGTCTATACCAGCAGTACTAACTGACATAGTACTGTTAGTGTATTCTTCAATAAATCTTCAGCAGTACTAACTTATAACCACCAGTACTAACTGTTAGGTTTAATTCCTAACAATCCTCCCCTAAACTTATGATTTATTTCCAAATCACTAAGTTTCTTCCGAATTAAACTTCATCTCAATGATGTGGGGATTCTTCCAAACATTTACCATGTCAATCTCTTAGTCAGAGCTTTTCACTGTTCTGCAAGATCAAAAATCCTTCTGACTAACACATCTGCCATTTTTGATTCAACTTCAATCTTCAATTTTGAACATACTAGAGTGAATAAAGTTGCTGTTTTGAGTGGATAGTCTTTTTCAACCAACATATATATTTGATGAGTGTGTAAATACTCATCATTTTATGCCCATTTTAGACCATAAAAATACTGAAGACAACCAAAAACACCAAAATAGATCAAATATTATTGCAAATATTATTGGTTTGTGTTTTTATGTGTTTCAGGTACAAAAGGATTGAAAACAAGGCAAAACGGATAAAAACCGAGCACATGACTGGAAAATCGTTAAAAGCCGAGGACGGGGAAGAAATTTACAAGTTTGGATCGAGAAATTGCTCAAGTGTCAAAAGTCAACCTTCAAAGAAAATCAAAATGGCAGAATTGGCCCTTGGTGTAACTTTTAAGATTTGGCAAGTTTGGTCCCTCAAAGATAAAACCAATTCCAAATCAAATCCTAAAATAAACCTTAACCTTTGTTACCCTATCTAATAAACCCAACTCAATCTAATCCTATTCCCAGCCCAACATTTTCAGCCCACACTTACCAAATAACCCATCCAACCCATTATTTTGATAAAAACCTATATCTGATATGAAAAAAGGGGCGCCGCATGTCATCATTCTCTACTTCACTTCTTCTTTCATTTTTATTTGTTAAGTTTTTTTTTAGTTTAGTTTTAATTTTAATTAAAATAGTTAGAACTTGTATTAAATCTTGATAATTTAAGGTATTAATCTTTGTCTAGTTTCTTTTGTATAGTATTAATTTGAAGCATTTATTTTTATATTTTAGTTAATTACTTTTTATCCTTCTAAAAAAAAAAGAGAAAAAGAAAAAAAAAAAAAAAAAAAAAAAGTGGTAGCAGTGAAAAAAAAGGGGACGCTAGATCTGAAAATTTTCGAGTGGTTACAAAAAGGTTCTTGTTTGATGGATGCATTAAAAAGATCATAGAAGAAGTATCAGTACGACCACGATTGGATTGTACAGTGTAGTTACTGTTGTTGCGGTATTTTTCCTCTTTGCTACATACAAACGCTGGTCTCAAAGGTTTGTATCAAACTGATGTTTTCCCTTCATATGCTACTTTTTAAATTATCGTCACCACTATAGTAGACTTGAAAATATGGTGAATTGTGCCCTATTGTATCAGTCAATTTATGAACTTTTGTTAAATGTTACTGTACTTGAGTTTGTTTGAGGTTCCAATACTGGAAAGACTAATGGTGCTTATATGTAAAGCAATGGAGTTGAATTTGTATGCTGCTTAATTTTCAAATGTCAAAGATGGCACATGAGCTATTTATTGTGATTGTTTTGCTTCATTTAATAGTTTAATTATCAATTTATGCACGTGTCCTTCAAAGTTCAAACATTCGATTCATTTCTTTTTCAATCCTTATTGCTTTTCATTTAATGATCCACTCTTAAATGTCATGTTTTATTTCATACGGCAAGTAATTTCTTCAAATTTTAAAGCTTCATTAAACCTTTTTTAATGTAACTTTTTATAAGTAGTCTTTATGTTAGTAGATTTATAGTCTTGTTAAAAGAAAAAAGAAAAGAATGACAAGTAGGTTTATTGTTAGTCTACAAAGGGTGACGAAGGATGATTTATGGTTGATATATAGCTTTTAAAAGGGGTTTGAAGCTTATGGTGGAATGGGTCTCATCTTCACATATTTAATCTTATTTGGTTATCTCTATTCCCTAATATCATATATTTCTTATTTGCTTGCTTAGTATAATCTAGTTTATTATTTTTAGTTGTTATCGATAACTTTAGATTATTTCCTTACTACTAGTTTTATTATTATCTTTGCTTAGCATAATTTAGTTGTTTTCATATACTTCTAGGATTAGTTTCTTCGTTTTGACTTTTTAGGTTCGGTTATTTCCCGGTTTAAACGCGTTTTTAGATTTCCTTTACGTTTTTAATTACGAGCACTTTAGATTATCGTTTTTCTTACCTTTTAAATCGTTTTTAATTAATGTTCACATATCTTAGCTTAGAAACCCAAATATCCATCTCTTTCACCATTCAGCACACGCAATCACGATTCGAGATCACAAATTCCATTCACGCCTTCGTTGGGGATAACGAACCGGGTTACACATACTTTACTTGTGTTTCCTAGGAAAAATATAACTTGATCTCAACGGATCAATATTTCTATCCCATCCTTGGTAGAAATTTTATGTACACCACATGTATAAAAAATCTTCCATGAAACATCTTTAATTGGAGCTTGAAACCTCCATATAGCTTCACCACCATTTGGTTCATAAATCCTCTATAACTGTACCCATAGCTCTTTATCTTTATCTTCAAGTGGATATGCAACTTTGAACCTGTCTTGTACTAAGTTCCACAACTGATTAAGATCTTCCCTATCAAAACCCTTAAGCAAATCTTCAAATAATCTGTATCTCTCAGATATTCCACCAGTTCTCATGATCTTCCACCCTTTCATTCTACCTTCTGTGAATACTTCCCAATCTACAATAGGGTGTTTTGTTTGTATTCGATTGATGTTTGTGGATTCAGGAACTACCACAATCATACTCTTGATTTGCTCATCAGTTAATCCCTTAGGTTCAGTCTTTTGTTGCTTTGTTGTATCAGATTCTAACATCTCTGCTTCCCTTTTCTTTCCTTTACCATGCCTTGTATCTATTGTGAAATCCTTTGAAATTGGCTTGTTGAGTCTTGCACAAGCTGCATAGTAAGCTTGTTCAATTTCAGCATCAGATCTTCCTTTAAAGTAACTCTGCTTCCACAATGCTTGATTTTTCAAATAACTCTTCATGAAGCTGATCTGTTCTTTATAAGTAGGCATCTTCTTTTTGTAACCTCTACTTTGTCTTTCTCTTATCCTCTGCAAAAGATTGCTCCAAGCAACTTCTTTATTCATCTTCAAAATGAATTCAGTAAGCTTTGCTGACTTTTCTTCTGAGCTCAAACTCTCGTCTTTAAGAAGTTGCACTCCTTGTGCTCTCACAATTAGATCTGAGTCTAACAAGTATTGTAGTTGTTCATTAAATTGTTCTTGATCCACCTCAGCATTTGAAGCCATCTTTTCTAATCTTGTTCTCTCCATAAACTCAACCACATCATCTAAATCATCCTGAGCCATCTTCTTTGCTAATCTGCATCAAGATCTATTTGAGATTGTTCTTTTGCTTCTTCATCCTCTTGAAGTTTCTTGGCCACTTCAGCATCATGATCTAATTGCATATGAGTTCTTGGCTTAACAATTTTATTCGGATGAGGCTCTTCTTCTTCAATCAAAATCCCTTTGCCCTTGTCTTTAACAGTTTGTACTGCTTCTTGTTCTGTTTCTGCAGTTTGTACTGCTTATTCTTCAACAACAGCAGTTTGTACTGCTTCTTCAACATTCTGAGCAATATCTTGATTTTGATCTTGTTCATCCATATCTGTATCACCATTTCCACTAGCAGTACCTTCCTCATTCAATCTGCTCGATCCTTCTTCATTCCTTCCCTGAGTTCCAGATCTCTTATCCCCTTGTTATTTCCCAGATTTCCTCCCCTGTTTGGAAGAATCACCACCATCATCATCTGAATCATCTGAATCACTATCTGAAGAATCATCATCTATCACCACTCTTGATCTTCTCCTCTTTAGCTGATCTTCCAACTTCTTTACCCTGAGAGTCAATTTGGTATACACCTTGGCAAAGTTGTTCTTGTGGTTTTTCAGATCATCCTCCATAGATTTTACTTGTGCAGATAACTTGGTACAAAGATCTGTCAATTCATCAAGTTTAGTTCTGCCCTCAGCACTTCTAGCTGTGTTACCTGCTAGGAGAGGTGAGTCATTGGGCAAGGGTCCAGTTTCCACTCTAGTTAGACTAGGTGTAGACGTTCTCCTATAGGTTGTGATAATTGGGGGTGGTTGGGTTATTTCTGGAACTGGAATGGGTGTTGGTTGGGGATCAGTTGGGTTTACTGACCCTTCACCCTGATCAACTTGAATCATCTCTGGAAATAGAGGTATTTCTACCCCATTAAATAATCTACTAGCCATAGCCATATTTTGAAAAACTTTTGATTGTAGGCTAGGAGTAGGAAAAATGTCTTTATGTTGCCTAAGCAAATTCTTTTTCTTATTCAAAAAGCTTTGAATAAATCTTGGATACATAAGAAATTTTGTTTTACTTTTCACATTTGCAACCATACTCTCAAATATAAATTTTGAAAAATTGAAAACCTTGTTTGTTGACAGACATATGAGGGCAATAGCAATATTGCTACTGAACTGCTCCCATGATGTTCTTTTGGGACTTAAACAGTGTAAGAGAGTATGTATTAGAAATCTCCATTGTAGGGAGAAACATCCCTTTTGAAAAGTGAGTTTTTGATTGGATGTATCATACCCCATTCTGGCAATTTCTTGTCAAATTTCAGTGTTTAGCATATTGTTGATACCATCTGAATCTTGCAACTTAAGATGTCTCCTAAGTGTAGATTCGGTAACAACAAAAGATATGCCATCCACTTTGGAGTGAATTTCTATGTCTTCCTCTTCACTAATTTTGACAATGGCAGTTTGCCAAAACTATGTGATATGAGAGACAATAAGAGTAGGGGAAACTGTTAAAGCATACCTAATATGAGACGCGTTCAAGAATTCCACAATCTCATAAAATTTTGGTCCATCCCCTTCCTCTGTTTTCTCCAAATAAGCAACTTGGTTGTGCGTCTTGATAAATAGCAAATTAGCCAAAATATTCTCAGTAAAAATTTGATTTGACTGTGGTGAATAGTGAAAATTTAGGTTAGAAAGTAGAAGATGAAAGTGAGATGAGATATTATTGAGAGAATTAGGGTTTGTATTTGACCGACTTAAAGAATAAGTTAACTTTTATTTTAGGATAAGATTATAATAGAATAAAAGTTAAAATATCTGGAAGAGGATCCCTTAAAAACCATAATTTAATCAGTAAAAATCGCAACAAACTTCCAACGGCAAGTTTTAACACCAAAATTAATTACTGACACAGCAGTACCAATGGCTAGTTGAGCAGTACAAACTTTGCACTAGTAGTACAAACTATTATCAAAGATTTTCAAAGAACAATATTAACTTATATGAATTTTAAGCATTATAACTCACATATAGTTTTTAGCAAACTATCAGCTATCAACGGATTTGATATGTCTTTACCAATAGCCGTTTGCTTTGGACTAGCCAACTCTTCACAGTTAGATATGGTGAGTTGATAACCATACAATTTTTGGTAAATTGCCAACCATAAACGGATTTGATTAGTCTTTACCAGAAACCGTTTGCTCTGGACTAGTTGGTTCTTATGTGGGTTAGACATGGTGAACCAATAACCATTTGTTGTGTGCACAGATCACACACTAAACTCCAAAACACCATTCAGTACAAAACATAAAGCACTTGTAATTCCTTTGTGCTCATCATCCATACCTACAATTGTTAGTCCAAAAACAAGGAAACAAGGTGCAAAGCACTTGTCTCACAACAATATAAGCATATGACTAACATTGCACCTAAACAAGGAATTAATTTCCTTGTGGAACCCAAGCCATCACAGACTTAGGTTTGCCTCTAGCATCAACGTAATTCATTCTCTTTAAAACAATTGAAGTACCATTAGGTTTGATAGGTCTCCAAACCCATGATGCCGATGCATTAACACCATTGCCCATATTTCCCTTAGCAGTATGATTAAGATGACTAGTACTAACTATTGGACTAGCAGTATGAACTGCTGGCTTTGTGGTTTGTACTCTTGGTTTCCAAACTTGCTTGTTTAACATTGCTTTGTTATTAAACGGCCTCTTAACAGTTGTTGGTGCTGATTTAAAAGTTCTTTTTGCACCTTGAACTGTTGGTCTTGGGTAAACAGGTCTAAATGGCCTAGCAGTATGAATTTCTGGTCTAGCAGTATGAACTGCTCTTGGTCCAGGCCTTAAAAGAACTGATCTAGGTATCATTCTAGCATTTATAGGGTGAATGGTAGGTCTTATTGAGTTCACTCTAGGACTTGAACACCTAGTTACCCTATTGTTGCAATAAGCAGCAAGATGGTCAAAGCTACCACATGTAAAACAAGCTTTCCTATAGCAAACAAAGTCATCACCTAGTTGGTGAGACTTGAGGTTGTACCAATTCCTCTAGTTACCTCTGGGCTTGTTTATGGTTCTATACATTTCAGCATACCTAACTATTGGTCTAAATGGTTTAGCATTGGTTTTAGGCCTAATAGTCTTAGTTTTGACCACCTTAGGAATCCTTGTTCCTCCTATCTTAGCATTATCAGGTTTAGCCTTAACCTGATCACTTTCATCATCATCAGAAGTCCAATCCTCTATGGTTGGAGCATCTGATTTCCTAATTGAGGACCTATCAGAGGACACTTTGTCCTCAGAGAGTGATTTATCACTTGCACTCTCAAAACTTACTTCTACAGGCTTATCTACTACAACATTCTCCTTAGATTTTGGACCATATTCCATTTTGGGTAGTTGAAACTCCTCTAAACCTGTGTGTTCTAGGTCAATGCCTGGGGGTGTGGGAATTCCTCTGTAAGGAGTTAGAACTGACTTATACCCTAGGCCTGACTTAGCTTTGTTGAAGATTTGACATTCAATTATCTTACTGACACCCTTAGATGCATATTCTAAAGTGTCTACACTCATTTGAATGTTTTCTTTAGCCTGTTTCAACTTTTCCAACTCAAGTTTTAACACACTAATTTCATTATCTCTAAACATTAAGTCTCTCTTAAGTATAATCATGTCATCAGCAAACTTAGACTCATTACCTTTATAATGAACAATTTGTTCTTCTAACACAGCTAAAGCCCTTTTATGATTTGCTAAATTAAAATTGGTCTGGGTTAGCTCTATTCTTTGTTCATCATATCTTTTCTTAAGAGTTTCTAGATCTTTTAATGCATCACAAGATTTAGAACACTTAGAAACTTGTACCTCAGAATCTGAAAATGCCATGAGAGCCATCTCTGTAGATGCTTCTGCTTCCTCCTCTGGAATGTAGCTCCAATCAAATCCTAATCCATCAATGGTAACCATAGCTTTTGAGCTTGAGTCTGTAACTTCCACAGCTCCGGTCTTGATCCTAAAGCCTTTATTCTTGCCATCTTGTTGTCTTGACATTCTGCACTCTCTTGAATAATGACCCTTCTTATGGCAATTATAGCACTCAACTTTTGACTTATCATACCCAGCAACATCATTGCTGTTAATGATTATCTTCTTGCCAGTCTTCTTCAAGAATCTTTTAGCCCTCATGCTAAGAACATAAAGCTGGCACTTGATGTCCATCTCTTTAAGATCATCTTCATCAATCTCTTGAAGGTCTCCATGAGTCAACATACTTCCATTGTGCTGAGTAGTCAGAAAAGCACAATAAGTATTCTCAACCAAAAGTCCATTAGTACTGCTTGAAGTACTAGCAGTACCAATATTTGGACTAGCAGTACCAACTGCTCCAGCAACTTGAACTTCTTCCTCTGAACTTAAGGTACTGGGAGTTGATACAAAGGCCAAATTCCCTGAGCTTGAACTTGTTCCAGCAACTTTCTTCACATCTTGCTCCACTATTTTGAAGTTGCTATATAGATCCATTAGGCTCATGGAATCTATATCAGGCTTGTTCTTCCCTACAACTACATACATAGCCCATTCTGATGGTAAACTCCTCAGAAATTTGGAGTTGAGATCTTCCTGAGGTATCTCAATACCAAGAATAGCAAGCTGACTCACTAGTTTATGTAGCCTGTTGAACATATGATCTAGTGATTCATTGCTTGTAGCTGAGAAGTTCTCAAATTGTTGCTTGAGTAATGTCTTCTGAGTTTTCTTGGTGGCTTCATTCCCACCATATCTGGCAACAATAGCTTCAAACAATGTCTTGGCACACTTGAACTTAGTGAAGTTCAATAATTGATCATTAGGAATGGTCATAAGCAGCATGCTTCTTGCCTTAACATCATTCTTGTGCTGGGCCTTCTCTTCAGTAGTCATAGGCTTTGTCTGCACTTTTGTTTCAGTCCTACCTTCAACTACAGTTGTAGTGGTTGTAGGCTTGAATGTGTTCCCATCTTCTATGATCTCCCAGAGTGCATAGTCTTGCACCTGGAAGAATTGCTCTATTCTCAGCCTCCACATATCGAATTCATTAGGTTTGAGAATTGGCAATTTTGCAGCAACATTGGTTTGGGTTGTTGTCTCCATGTCCATCTTCCTTATAGATAAAGTTCGTCTTGGATCTTCTAATTCAAATTACCAGAACCTGGCTCTGATACCATTTGATCGGATCTTAACACACGGCTTGTGTTAGATATATACTTTGAGTAATATTAACTAGCACGCGGAATTTACTAGTTAACACTTAGAAGATTATTTGTATGTATGATCAATGAATGGAACAGTGTTTATGTATATGAACAAGAGACAATTGTTTAACCAAAATGATTCAATATTATTATATCAATAATACGAGTACTCTTGCTAGTTCTAGGGTTTACAACCTTGAATCTTCACAAAAACTCATCAACTCATCTATCGTATAACCTAACATAAAGTAAAAAAAAAAAAGTAAAGTAACTCCCAATACCGTCTTCCACGGGTTATGGGTCCCAATACCGTTACGGTGTATGGGGGAGGTTGAGACGTAGACAGCCTTACCCTTACCTAAGGTAGAGAGGCTGCTTCCGGTTCTACCAAAGGTAGAAAAGGACCTCTGGCCTTTTGTAGGGAGTGAGGATCGAACCCCTGACCTCTCGGTTGAGAGTCAAGGGGTTTTCCAACTGATCCAACCCTACTTGTTATCGTATAACCTAACATAGGAGATCCTTTTATAGACCAAGGATTCCTGTACAAGATAACTATAATCTATATCAATAAGGATATCTACTAAATCCTTTCTATAATTATCTTTTTACACGTTTACAAAAACATAAGCAGTACCAATGTCTATACCAGCAGTACTAACTGTCTTAGTACTGTTAGTGTATTCTTCAATAAATCTTCAGTAGTACTAACTTATAACCACCAGTACTGACTGTTAGGTTTAATTCCTAACAATCCAAAGTGTTTTATCAATCCTCTCAAGTGGTATCAGAGACAGGTTGATACTATTGATTTAGAAGAGAAAGTAATGGACATGGAAACTACTCAAACAAACATGGCTGCTAAATTGCCAATGCTCAAGCAGAATGAATTTGACATGTGGAGGCTGCGGATAGAACAGTACTTCCAGGTGCAAGACTTTGCACTCTGAGAGATTATAGAGGAAGGAAACTCTTTCAAGCCTTCAACTTCTACAACAACAGTTGATGGTAAGGTAGAGACAGTTGTGCAGACCTCTTCAGTAACTGCAGAAGAGAGGCTTCAAAAGAAGAATGATCTCAAGGCCAGAAGTTTGCTGATGATAACCATTCCAAATGATCAACTCTTGAATTTCAGCAAGTTCAAGGATGCTAAGACATTGTTTGAGGCAATTATTGCTAAGTTTGGTGGGAATGAAGCCACCAAAAAGACACAGAAGACTCTCCTAAGGCAGAATTTTGAATACTTCACTGCAACCAGTAATGAGTCCTTGGATCACATGTTCAACAGGCTGCAAAAGATTGTTAGCCAACTTGTTGTTCTTGATGTAGATTTACCTCAGGAAGATCTGAACTCCAAGTTCTTGAGGAGTTTACCTGCAGAGTGGGCTATGCATGTGGTGGTCTGGAAAAACAAGCCAGACATTGATACTATGAGCCTGATGGACTTATACAGCAACTTCAAGATTATTAAGCAGGATGTGAAGAAGGCTGGAGGAACTAGTTCGAGCACTGGGAACATGGACTTTGTGTTATCTCCTAGTAATTCAAGCCCAGCTGAAGAAGTAAAGGTTGCTGTGGGAGTTAGTACAGCTAACCCAAATGTTAGTACTGCTAGTTCATCAAGCAGTACTACTGGTATTCTGGATGAGAAAACCTACTGTGCCTTCCTGATAAGCTAGAATGATGGGTCAATGCTAACTCATGAAGACCTCTAGGAGATCAATGATGATGATTTGGAGGAAATGTACCTCAAATGGCAGATCTCTCTTCTTAGCATGAGGGCTAATAAATTCTACCAAAGAACTGGAAATAAGATCACCATCAGTAGCAATGATACTGCTGGTTTTGACAAATCAAGGGTAGAATGCTACAACTGCCACAAGCTGGGGCACTTTTCAAGGGAATGCAGGAGACCTATGCAGCAGGATGGCAAGAGCAAAGGTTATGGGAACAAGTCGAAGGTTGTGGAAGAAGCTGAGCCAACTTCAAAGGCAATAGTGGCTATTGATGGCTTAGGCTTTGATTGGAGTTTTATGGCAGAAGATGAAGAAGCACCTACCGAGATGGCACTTATGGCCTTCTCTAACTCTGAGGTACAATCTGCTAAATGTTGTTCTAAATCATGTACTGCACTTAAAGAATTACAAACTTTAAGGAAACACTATGATGAACAAAGGATTGAACTAAACAAAACAAATTACAATTTGTCAAATCATAAGAGAGGTTTAGCAGTCCTAGAGGAGCAAATAGTGCATTACAAGAACGATGAGACTAGTTTTGTTGATGATATAGCAGTTCTTAAAAGGGATTTGTCATTTAAGAATGCTAAGGTTAGTCTGTTGAAAGCGGAGTTGGATAGAATTAAAAAGGCTAATGAAAATATTCAATTAAGTGTAGAAACCTTAGAATATACCTCTAAGGGTGTAAATAAAATAATTGAATGTCAGTTAATCAACAAAGCTAAGTCTAGGTTGGGGTATAAATTGTTCCACCTCCTCACAGAGGAATTCCTGCACCCCCAGGGATAGACCTAGAGCATACAGGTTTTCCTGAATTTCAACAACCTAAGTTAGAATATGGTCTTAAGCCAAAAGAGAATGTAGTTGTTGATAAGCCTGTAGAAGTCAATGAACCTTTTGAGAGTGTAAGTGATACTTCACTCACTGAGGACAAGGCATCCACTGATAGGAATTCAGATAGTCCAACCATTGAGGACTGGACATCTGATGATGATGAGGAAGATCAGGTTGTGGTTAAACCTGATATAGTTAAAGTAGAAGGAACCAGTGTTCCTAAGGTGGCAAATGATGAAACTGTTAGGCCTAAATCAAATGTTAAACCAGTTAGGAAGACTGTTAGATACTGTGAGATGTATAGATCCACAGACAAGCCAAGAGGTAACCAGAGGAACTGGAATAACCTCAAGTCTCACCAACTAGGTGATGACTTTGTACTATATAAGAAGGCTTGTTACACTTGTGGTAGATTTGACCACCTTAAGGCTTTTTGTGATAACCATCAGGGTAGAAAGATGGTTACTGGGAACAACAGGGTATCTGGGAACTCAAACCATAGGGTGAACTTAGAAAGTCCTCAAACTCACTCTAATATTGCTAGAATGACACCCAGAGCACTTTTAATGAAGTCTGGCACAAAAACAATTCATACTGCTAGATCAGCAGTTAGTACTGCCAGACCCTTTAAGACTGTTTACCCTAGACCAGCAGTTAATGTAACACCCCGACCCGACAAGGGTAAAGATGTCATAATAATGGTTTCATATCAGAACAAACACAAGAATATAACATAAATAATACAATAGAATTTCAAGAGTTGCAATGGAAAATCCGAAACTACAAGGTTATAATACAATAATTTCTAAATCTAATTATAAATTCTTCTAGTCATCTTCAATAGCTAGTAAGGTCTTCTAAGTCCAAGGTACTCTCCACTCATACCCAGCTTCCAAACTAAAACCTGCCGCAGGAAAAGAAATGCGGCTGAGCTACGAAAGCTCAGTGAACAGATATAAAGGTAACAAAGCAGTAATAAAGGGATAGTGAGGTAAGTGAAACAATGCAAGGTATAACAAGAGTTAGGAAAGAAAATAGAAAAGGTTATGCAGATATATCAAGGAATGGTTACAATAAATATGTATCCGAAGGGGTGACCTCGGAATACTAAGTACAAGGTTATAAGGTATAGGAAAAACAGTAATCCACTACGAGCCCAGAACAGAATCAAATATCAAATCAAGTAATCAGGGTGTACGGAGGGGAGTCCTCGGTACCAAGTACAGGGTGAGGGGATACCTCCAAGGGGTGGAGTAGCTAGCTCCCAAGATGTGAAAGACGTGTATCGCACACACCCATCAGTCACCAAGTATAACAAGTAACAAGTCAAGTCAAGTCAAATCTAGGATGCATCCATACGCCCCAGTAGGCCACAATGTCTTCCTCTACGTAACAAGTCAAGTATCAAGTCAGGGACGGGACAGGTCATCACTCTCCTGCCCTAGAGTCATGCCATCGGTGCATCAATGACATGGACATGAAACCCTCATGCCTAGTTATGGCTCGTAATCTCAAACTGTGGGTCAAGGGTCAAGTATCAAGTATCAAGGATCAAGTTCAAGGTCCAAGTTCAAGTTCAAGTTCCATATCAAGTTGTTCAAGTCAAGTGGTTCAAGTCAAGTTTCCAATTCAAGTGTATCAAGGTTCAAGTCAAGTTTCCAATTCAAGTATATCAAGGTTCAAGTCAAGGTTCAAGACAAGAGGTCATAGCAAAGGTTTATAGCAAAGGTTCAATTCAAAAGTTCATTTAAAAGAAATCCTTTAATAATGGTTTTAGTAAAAATGATCTTTCAAAAATAGTTTTCATAAAAATGGTCTTTCAAAACGGTTTTCATAAAGATAGTCCTTAAAAGTTATTTTAATAAAACTTTAGTAAAATTACATCATCGTTTTAAAATAGCTTTCCTCAAAACATTTTCATATATAATTAAGAAAGTTTAAAAGAAATCCTTTAATAATGGTTTTAGTAAAAATGATCTTTCAAAAATAGTTTTCATAAAAATGGTCTTTCAAAACGGTTTTCATAAAGATAGTCCTTAAAAGTTATTTTAATAAAACTTTAGTAAAATTACATCATCATTTTAAAATAGCTTTCCTCAAAACATTTTCATATATAATTAAGAAAGTTTACGCATTCAGTTATAATATCAAGTAAATCTTCAAGGTATCCAAGGATTCGAATATTCATGTCAAAGGGTGATGAATGAAGTATATCAAGTATCATGGAAAGGTTCAAAACAAGAAATCAAGGCAAGGGTTCAAAACAAAGGTTCAAGTCAAGTGGATCGTAACAAAAATTCACAATACAAGGGGAACATAGCAATGGCTTGGGAAATCCTAACGAATCAAGATAAGAAGTCAAGAGAAACAAAGGAACCTTTACTGAGAAAGGGCAGAATATCTATACCTTATACCACATGTGAAAATACAACTAGAAACATAAAGACCCGAAGCAAACTCCATCTTCAGCGAATCTACACGCATTCATGATTTTCTTATTATCAATACCTTATTCAAATCAGATTTCTCTTTTAAGTCGGCTTTCCATTTTTAGTAGCTTCCCATTTATAGCAGGTTTCCAAATTTAGTAAGTTTCCATTATTAGAAAGTTTCCTTATTTAGCAAGTTTCCATAATTAGCAGGTTTCCATAATTAGAAAGATTTAACTATTATAATTTTAAGTTAAGTCATTAAATAAGTATTATTATGGAAATAGGATTCATTTTAGCAAGTTATAATAGTTTAGGGTTAATTATGACAACTTTCCATATTTTAGGGTTTTAAGTGCAAATATGCCAAAGATAAAGGTTTAAAATGCAATTATACAAGTTATTCATTTTAATCCATAAGCGTCCCATATTTACAATTCAAATCCTTTAATGTTAACAATTTTACAAGTTAGACCCTATAATTAATTAATTTACAAATTAAACCCTTTTAATTACTTAAAATACAAATCAATCCTTATAATATTCATATTTACACATTAAGCCTTCAATTATCCAAAATTACACATTACACCCCTAAAAGTAATATTTATACGAATTGACCTTTATTTTACCTAATTTACAAAATAGGTCCCTCCATTACTTTAATTTTCAATTCGACTTCTAATAATTACATAATTTACCTATTAAACCTTTTAGTTACAAATTTACACATAATACCCCTATACAATATTTTATACGAATTATCCCCAGTCCAAAGTATCTTACAAAAATACCCCACAAGTTTATAAAATTACAAAACACACCCAAAACTTTTAATTCTTTCAATTGGTTTTAATTTAAAAACATAAACCCTAACCCTAAATTTACCAATCATCACCAATCATTACAACAACCTTAATATGCATTAATTATACTAAATCTAACACCAAGAACCCTAACCCTAATCCATTCGACCCATGTTTTCCTTTTTATTTTCTAGCCGGTTTAACATATGACAAAATAATTCACGAATTATTGATCTAGGCTTCAAATCAATTCGAATACAATTTTTACAGATCACATATGCCATATTACAGATTATAAAAATAAGTTTGAGGTTTATAAAAATCATATAGAGTCGGTTCTAGTTTTTGTACGCTTTTAGGGTTTACAATTCGTTTAATTCCAAACAGCCCAAAAAGCTTGCATGGATCGAATATACTATTTTATATAGATCATATATGATGTAAAAAAGTTAACAAAAATACTAGATAATGATTAGATCAATCGAATGAGCTGTAGGAGTTTTATACCTCTCGGCAGCAAGAAAACGAGCAAGAATTTCAAGAACGAGCAACCCAAGCTTCTATAAATCGATCTCCTATTTTTCTAGCCTTCTTCCAGCTCCAAGGAATCCAGGAAAAATACCAAGAAAGTGCAGAAAATTTGTGGTGTCGACTTGGGAGTTTTTGGATGGATCGGTTAGGTTTTTGGGGTTTAAAGGAATGATATAAAAATAGAATATACACAAACCGTGTATATAGATGAGGAGAGACCATGGATTTCGGCCCAAGGAAGATTAAATGAGCTTAATCTCTGATTTACCAAGATATTTTCTCAATTTATATAACATTTATCCATTAATTATATATATTTAATTATTTAAAAAGGAAGTGAACACAAAATAAAAAATATATTCGGCCCATGTATATTTTTAGTGATGTAACAAGTATTCTTAGGACATGTAAAATATTAAAATGTTCATGGAAAAATTATTTTACTTCATATGTTGTTAATTTCCAAGAGTTTGTGATTTATTAGGTGTTTTATACCATTATTAAGTGAAATTTTAAGTTACAAGGGCAATTTGGTAATTTTGCATGTTTTGAAATTTTAGGTATTACAGTTAAAGGTGCAAAAACAACTTTCAAATATGCACCAACAACTGCTAAAAGGCATTTTCAATTGAAAGCTGTGGTACAAAAACAAATTTGGAAACCAAAGGCTACAACTACAAAGCCAGCAGTTAATACTGCTAGCCAAGCAGTTAGTACTGGCAATTTTAAAAACACTGCTAGGGATCAAAGTGCTAATGCTTTTATGGCCTCAGCATGTTGGATTTGGAGACCAATCCAGTCCAATGGTGCATCAACTATTTTGAAAAGATTTAAATATATTGATGCACGAGGCAAACCCAAGTCAGTAATGGCTTGGGTACCTCAAGGAAACTAATTTCCTTATTTCATGTGCAGGGACATTCTCAAGAAGATGATGAAGATCAAGGTTATGCAGACAGTGGGTGTTCCAGGCACATGACAGGCAACATGTCCTATCTTTCAGACTTTCAACCATTGGATGGAGGATATGTTACCTTTGAGGGAGGTATAGGAGGCAGAATTACTGGTAAAGGTACTCTTAAAACTTGTAAATTGGATTTTGAAGATGTGTACTTTGTTCAAGAGCTTAAGTATGACATGTTTAGTGTCTCACAAATGTGTGACAAAAAGAAAAAGGTTCTTTTTACTGACACTGAATGTCTTGTGCTTTCTCCAGACTTTGAGTTACCTGATGAAAGTCAGGTATTACTCAAAGTTCCAAGAAAGGGGAACATGTACAGTGTTGATATGAAGAAGATTGTTCCTAAACAGACTCTTACTTGTCTTGTTGCAAAGGCCACATTGGATGAATCTATGCTATGGCATAGGAGACTTGGTCACATTAATTTTAAAACCATTAATAAAATTGTAAAGGATACTTTGGTAAGAGGCTTGCCTCAGAAAAGATTTGAAAATGACCAAACTTGTGTTGCCTGTTTCAAAGGCAAACAGCACAAGGCTTCTTGTAAGCCTAAGATTTTTAACTCTATTGATCAACCTTTGTTTATGCTTCATATGGATTTATTTGGCCCAACTTCTGTGAGTAGTATTAAGCATAAGAGGTTTTGTCTTGTAGTTACTGATGACTATAGCAGGTTCACATGGGTTTTATTTTTAGGTTCTAAGGATGAGACACCCAGAATTCTTAAAACATTTATTACTGAAATAGAAAACCTAGTGGATAAGAAAGTAAAAGTCATTAGATGTGACAATGGGACAGAGTTCAAAAATAGAGTTATGGATGAGTTTTGCAAAGAAAAATGTATTAGAAGAGAGTTTAGTATTGCTAGAACTCCTTAGCAGAATGGGGTTGCTGAGAGAAGAAATAGGATACTGATAAAAGCTGCTAGAACCATGTTAGCTGACTCTTAGTTACCTATCACCTTTTGGGCTGAAGCAGTTAGTACTGCTTGCTATGTGCAGAACAGGGTTTTGGTAGTTAAACCTCACAACAAGACACCATATGAGCTTTTTAGAGGTAGAACTCCTGCAATAGGATTTCTAAGACCTTTTGGGTGTCATGTAACTATTTTGAATACCTTAGACCATCTAGGAAAATTTGATGGTAAAGCCTCCTTCCTTCTTTTCTTTGGTACGAATGGCAGCAAGAAACAAGGAACAAAAGTAGGTCGGTTAGGGTTTGAAATCATTCGAGTAGATCAAACATGAAGGGAATGAGATTACCTTAAATACGGATAGAACAAGAACACACCAAAAATCCTCCACTTGCTGCTGCTACTGGATCGAATAAGGAGGAAAACAAGAGAAAGAGTGCCGAGTTTTTTTTTTTTTTTGGGAGAAAACTTAGGTTTGGAAACTAAGGATCGGTGTATATGGGTTATAGAAACCATGTGATGATCTTGGAGTATTTAGGAAATAGATCAATCTCCATAATGGGCTAAGCAAATCAATTTTAATGCATCCTTATCTCTATTAAAACTTGGGCCGAAAATTTTATGTGGACACACAACATGGATCGACTAGATTAGGATTAGAGGTAGAGATTTTATTTTGAACATAAAATGTATAATGCAAGGTTTTTCATTTGGTAGCTTAATTTATTTTGTAACTTAGGATATACTTACATTAGGTTAAATACAATTTATGTTACTTAATGATTTTCTTAAGTTCTTAAAATTTTAAATTGAGGGCATTATTGTCAATTCATATTATGTTAAGTTTTTGGGTTTTACACTAACTAAGTCATTAATTCAATATAAAAACATCATAAAAAGGTTTCAAGAGAGAAGTTTTAAAGAATTAATTAACTTAGGTGTAAACCTTTGTTAATGAATTCCCAAACTCTGTCTATCATTAACCTTTCATATCAGCAACTGAACCACCATCTGCTTGCTCACACATTGCACTAGTAATTCCCTTTGTGCACAAATTCCAATATCAAGACAAAAGTTTCCAACTTCAGGGGAAGTTCATGCTTAAGGGGAAGTCCAGATCTTTCATACTTAGTTTCTTCATTATCAACTCTTTCACCAGCAATTGTTAGTCCAAAACCAAGAAAACAAAGTGCAAAGCACTTGCCTCATAACAGTATAAACACAAGACTAACAGTTCTAACAAAAATAGACCAAATTTGTACTAACAGTATAAACTATACAATACCAGTACTAATTCACAAACCTAGCAGTACAAATCCAATTTAAGTACAAAAACACATAGTTTGAAAAACTTTAAGGATTAATCATCCCAATACTTGCTACCAAGTATTGAAACCTTCCTACATCAAAGGCTTTTGTGAGAAGATCTGCAAAGTTTTGATCAGAATCAATTTTAACTACTTGTATTAACTTTTTCTCATTGCAGTCTCTAATAAAATGATGCCTAATTTCTATGTGTTTTATTTTAGAATGTTGCACTGGATTTTTAATTATACAAATTGTACTGCTATTGTCAATATATATCATGGTGTTCATAAAGTTATACCCATAGTCAAGAAGCTGATTCTGAATCCAAAGCACTTGACCACAGCAACTTGCAGCAGCTACATATTCAGCTTCAGTTGTTGAAGTTGCCACAATTGTCTGCTTCTTACACTGCCATGATATAAGTCTGCATCCAAGGAATTGACATCCACCAGTTGTTGATTTTCTGTCCAGGCTTGCACCAGCATAGTCACTATCTGAATATGCCACCAGATCAAAAGGTGATTTCCTAGGATACCACAAGCCCAACCCAGGGTGACCTTTAAGATATCTGAAGATCCTTTTGACTGCAGTTAAGTGAGAAACCTTAGGAGTCACTTGGAACCTTGCACAAGCACAAACAACAAACATGATATCTGGTCTTGAGGATGTAAGATACATCAAGGACCCTATCATAGATCTATAAGTGTGCACATCCACACATTCTCCATCAGCATCTTTAAGCAATGGTTTCTCTGGATCAATAGGTGTGCTAGCCACTTTAGAATCAGCAAAGTGAAAATTCCTTAGAATCTCTGCAACATATATATCCTGGCTAATAAATATGCCTTCATTTGATTGCTTTACTTGCAGACCCAAAAAGAAAGTAAGTTCCCCTATGGAACTCATCTCAAACTTATCATGCATAAGTTTCTCAAAATCTACACACATTTCCTTCCTTGTGGATCCAAAAATAATATCATCCACATACACCTGAACTAGCAAGATATCCTTCTTGTGCTTCTTGATGAATAATGTCTGATCAATCTTGCCTCTTTGGAATCCATTCTCTAGCAAATAGGAAGCCAAAGTCTCGTACCATGCCCTTGGAGCCTGATGTGGTCCATAAAGAGCCTTTACAACCTTGTACACCGTATCAGGATGTTCTGGATCAACAAAACTTGGAGGTTGAGAGACATAAACCTCCTCTTCAATAGTACCATACAAGAAGGCACTCTTAACATCCATCTGATAAACAGTGAAGCCCATGAAAGAAGCATAGGCCAAGAACAGTCTAATTGCTTCAATTCTTGCTACTGGTGCAAAAACTTCCTCATAGTCTATACATACGTAGGTGGGAGATTATTGAAATCCACCTCATCTTCTGAGAAGTCAGCAGTATTGGTATCTGATGGGCCAGCAGTATGAAGATTTAGCCTAGCAGTACCATGTTGTGGCTCAACAGTAAAATCACTATTAGTACTGTTATTTGGATTCTCTTGTTCCTCAGCTCCAACTACATTGTTTTCACATTCAATCCCTTCCTTAGCTTCATTTGTTGCATCATCAGCTTCTGAACCTGAAAAATCATTAGAAAAGGTTCCTGCAACAACTGGCACATAATTCATGGATTGGGTTAGAGTCTCATGGTCAAACAACCACTTTGGACCTTCACCTGCAAATAGCAAAGCCTTTAGAGTATACAACACAAGAACTAGAAAAGTTGAGGAAAACCTGCATGTTGAATTTCTAGAAAATAAATCTAATGTTGCAGGTGAAGGTCCAAAGTGGTTGTTTGACCATGAGACTCTAACCCAATCCATGAATTATGTGCCAGTTGTTGCAGGAACCTTTTCTAATGAATTGGACCTTGGAGATTCGTAGGTGGGGTTGGAGTGGGTATGGTTTGTGGGGTTTGTGATGAAAGTGATGGAAATAAGGGGTTTTTTATTGCTGTGCCGACTGGGTGACGGCTTCACGTTCAAAGGTTGACGCCGTCAGACTTGTGTGTTTTACAAATTTGTGCCAGTTTACAAATGAGCCCCTTGTATTATTAGTGAGCAGCTTGTCAGGGTCAATAACCCTGATAGCTAGTCTCGTTAACAAGTTCCTCCTGGGTCAAATGTTTTGTTACTGTCACGGGATGTAGTAAAATGTTGGAAAGGGTCGGTTGACGTCTCATTCAGGTTCCAATCTCCATCACGGCAGGTATTCAGGGAGTGAGGGGAACTTTTCCAGGGGGTTTTTGAAATGAGGGTGCGCTTGAATTGAATTCTTCTCACACCTGGCTTAAAGCCAAAAGATCGTTTCCTAGCTTCATGAAAGTTAGGGAGCGTGACAACCATGCTTCCCACGAAAATGCTATGATCTTGAGAATTCTTTTTCTCGCGAGGGGATCCAAATGGATAAGAGGGTTTTAAAGGTGAAGGCTCGGGGAGAGGGGTTTCATCATCCCATTCGTTGTATGGTTCATTAGGGACCGGGAGTTCAAAGATCTTCTCGATCTTTTTGTGTGAAGCTTCTTCCCTAATTTTCTCCTTTATTCTCGCGATAAACTTTTCTGCTAGTTCAATGAACATATCTTGGGTGTTTTTCAAGTGAGTCTCTAATTCCTGGATCCGTCTCTCTTGGTTGTTCACGACAGTTAGCATTATCCCTTCAAATTCATCTTGTCATGAGAATTGATGAAACGTATGTTTACCAATTGTGTTCACACACTCATCGGGATTTTCATCAGCCGTAGGTGTCTCGGCTTTCATTAATCTCTCAACCTGCCTTTTTATGTTTTCGAACAGCTGTTCTTTGGTTGCACTCATGCAATTTAAAATCCCTTCTTCCGAGAACGTTGAGTCTTTCCATTCTTCTTCTTCGTACTGTGCTAAGTCCTCAATGACTTCCCAGCACTTATCGACACTGAGCCTGCTCAGCCTTCCATTGGCAGCGTAATCTATGGTTCTTCTAGTTTGATGGTTTACGCCATCATAAAATCGTTGGATTTGTAGCCAAGAATCCATGCCATGGTGAGGGACTTTTTGGAGTAAGTCCTTGAATCGAGTCCATTCCTCGTAGAGGGTTTCACCTTGACGTCGTTGGAACATCAAGATATCATTCCTTAGCTTGGTAGTTCCTCCTGGCGGGAAAAACTGAGCAAGGAAACGAGTGGTGAGATCATCCCAAGAGGTGATGGATCCTGCGGGTAGACGCTCTAGCCATTGACTAGCTTGGTCCCGCAGAGAGAATTGAAAGAGACGCAGTCGGGTCGTCTCTCGAGTGGCAACATCAAGGTCTATAGAATCAACGATTCTGAGAAAGTCCTTGAGATGTTGATTAGGATCTTCGGAACGAAGTCCATGGAATGCGCATCCGCTTTGCACCAACCGGATGGTGTCGGATCGCAAAGGAGTCACATTGGCTCCTTGAGTTAGCTCAATGGTGTTTCGATAGCCATGGTGGCTAGGACGGGAGTAGTCTCCTAAGGTACGGGCTCTAGGAGGTGGGTGTAGTTGTGGTGGTGGGTTGTTGGGATCGAGGATATTACCACCTTCCATGATGTCGGATGGTAATGGTTACGAACAAAGAAACGAAGAAAAAAGATAGACTAAAGAAAAACCTAGAAAAATAAAATAAAAATCTCACTAGAAAGGAATCTAGTGAGTAGACCTAATAAAATAAAAATTCAACCTAAACAATAACTGTTCCCCGGGCTGCGGCGCCAAAAACTTGATGCGTGGTTTTGCGACCTTACAACAGGTTTTACCTCTCGAGGGATCTCGAGAAGCTTGCAATCCCCACCAGGCAGTGTACCTGACCGATGTAGTATAGTGAAGTGGCAAGTACCGGGGGATTGATCATTCTCTAGGGGAATAGTGTCGTTAGGATTGAAAAACTACTCAAATAGGTCTAAGGGTGAGGGAAGATTCTTTGTGTATTTTTATATTTTTATGAAAGCAAGTAAAATCTCGGGTTTGAAGGAGTGGGCGAAATTAGTTGCTAGTCAACTAACCCAAATGACTACAAATGAAAATAAAATAAAATAACTGAAAATGAAAAGGTTGTGAAACTTATATGGGGAGAAATGTGTTTACTTAGATTTCCTTACTCCCTAACTATCTTTTACCGGTTGATTAGTGTGTATTAATTGCGTGGATGACGGGTGTATTCCTTAATACCAATCGTGGGGTGGCGTACGTACTTCCCCAACTCTACAAGCTCCTACTTCACTCCTATGTCTAGCTGGCTAAGAAGCTCCTAACATGGGATCACTAGAATTCGCTCATGCATTAAATACAACCAAATAAACCTAGTACGCGTTGGTTCATGTTTCTTAAGACGTTCAAGCAAGTTACCGTATAGGAGGTTAGCCAGTTTTCTTAAGCCTAACATCGATAAACAATCATCCAATACAATTAATAACACACCAACAACTAATAATCAATAGTTAGGTTTCATTAGATCTAAGCAAACACAAGATAAATCTAGCCTAGCATGTTAATCAAAAGACAAGAACAAGATATAATCAAACAACACATAGACATATTGATTGATTAAATGATTACTTATCTTCAATTAAACATGGGAGATCCAAGGGTATAAAAACCCTTAAAAATGGTAGAAATTCGTCTTAGGGTTTCTCCTCACAAAGTTGCACTCTAATGACAAAAAATTGCAAAACTATATATAGAACTTAGTGGCTGACGGCGTCACGTTATAGATCTTGACGCCGTCACCTCGCCGTGTCTAGGGTTCCCGGATGGTCTTCCTAACGCCGTCCCTCTTTAATCCTCCAAAATCCGCTCTGGCCTATCAAGGCTTGACGACCTTCTTGACGTCGTCCCCTTTTAATCTTCCAAAATTTCTCTGGCTTATCAAGGGCTGATGGCGTCACAATAGAGCTTGACGCCGTCACATGTACTTTCCAGCATAATTTTGAGACTTTGTCGTTTTCTTCACTTTTATGCTCCAAAAACGTCCAAAATGCTTCCTTTTCCAGATTTCTTCTCCAAAGTACCTAAAATGACAAAAGGAACGATTTAGGGAAATATTTGATCAAATAAATATGATTTAGGGCTTAAATGACCCCCTAAAAGTGGTACACTTTTCGCTTCATCAACTCCACCCCTTTGAGGTATCCCTTCACCTTGTACTTGGTACCGAGGTCTCCCTTCTGTACACCTTGCTACTTAATTTCTTGACTTGATACTTGACTTGACTTGGGCTAATAATGGATTACTGTTTTTCCCTTTATCTTATAACCTTGTACTTAGTATCCCGAGGTCACCCCTCCGGATACATACTTGACCTGACACTTGACTTAATATTTGACTTGACTTGAATGATTTGGGCTCGGGTTGGGATTACTTTTCCCTTTACTCTTATCTATTGTAACTATTCCTTAACTCTTAGTATATCTGCATAACCTTTTATCTTTCTTTCCATCCTCACTCTTGTTACACCTTGCATTGTTTCACTTACTTCACTATCCCATTATTACTGCTTGTTACCTTTATATCTGTTCACTGGGCTTTTTAAGCTCAGCCGCATTTCTTTTCCTGCGGTAGGTTTTAGTTTGGAAGCTGGGTATGAATGGAGAGTACCTTGGATTTAGAAGACCTTTATAGCTATCTATAAATAGAGATGACTAAAAGAGCTTATATTCAGACTTAGTAATTATTCTATATCTCATTTGTAACCTTGTAATTTCAGATTTTTCATTGTAACCATTGAAATTCTATTGTATTATTTATGTCATATGCTTGTGATTGTTCTGATATGAAACCATTATTGTGACATCTCTACCCTTGTCGGGTCGGGGTGTTACAATTTATGGTATCAGAGAGACAGGCTGCGACTCGTAATACATTTACACTTGACCTGTGAATTTAGACCATTAGGCTTCCACTGTAAGAACCTAGGAGAACCCCTTGAGAACTTGCTTTAGGATTTCTTAATATGAACTTAAGTTTTGACCAGTGAGGAATGTGTAGACTATAAGGCATTTGTTTAAGTATCATTGCTTCTGCATCACTCTGATTCGTGCCTTGTTTTTGGTTAAAGCCTGTTGTGATCACTTGTGGAGATTGAAAGCTTTAGCCTTGCACCACCTAAGATTTGAAACCTAAATAAATCTTGAAGGCATTGAGAATTGCATAGTAATTGCCTGAAACCATTTGATCCTTTTCTTCAGATTCCGACCTTGACCTCTGATCCTTTTGTTAATCATTTTGATGCCTCTTCGGGTATTCTGAAAATCTCCATGGCGATGACGTACTTGATACATTCTGTGATTTGTCTCTTGCTTTTGATAAGCATCTATGAATCTTCCGACGCTATTTGAGTTCATCTTAACCATCTCTGTCCCTATGAGAAGTCTTGTGGTGTTTAACCACGAGTATAAGAATGCTTCCTCTCACTTTTGAACGATAAAATTCGCTATTTTGATCTGTCTTTCTTTGGATAGTTAACTTCGATTTTATTCTGATAAGGGATTGGTTGATTGAGCATTCAAAATATTGACAACTATCCTCCTATGTCTCACCTTTGGCGTCTGAAACAATTTTGAACTCCCTACCATGATTACCGATTGTTAAACTTTTGGCTATCACTATTACTCTGGAGACTCGTGTATTACTTTCGCGGTTATGAAGTTTTCCTAGAACCCATTTCGGACACCAATGAAGGAACCTTATCTTGAAAATTTATTGGCACCCTGAGTTTTCTGAATATGATTCCTGGTTGAACCACCAAGTTTTCTACCGGAGTGTGAAGTAGGATTTGACATGATACTGAGAGATTGTCTAGCCACCAAGCAAAGATGTCTTTCAGATCATACCAGTTTGATTTGAGCAACCGGGAAGAGCGGCAACCAAAGACCAGGAAGTGAGTTTGCTTAAGTGTATATTCTGGGTGTGTTTCAGTTTTGTTCGCGATAAAGAAGGATAGTGACAAGGGATATGTATTTATTACTGAAAGCTGAACCGTACTGCTATTAGGAACCATTATTCCTCCACCCTGAAACGACTATGTATCTGTTCAATTTCAGAGCGCGAAGTTTCCTTCAGATGGAAGTATAAACTAAGGTTATTCTTGATATCGCCTTCCGTATTCGTAATGACTGCTATGACGGTTAGTGACGCTAATAGTATTAGCTAAAGCTCTGACTGTTTTGTGAACTTGATAAATGATGTTTTCTCATGAGTACTTAAGCAAATGGTCATTGTATGACTTAATAGTACATTCGGAGACGTGGAAGAACATGAAAATCATTTTTGCACCTTGTTAGAAATTTGACGATCATTTGTGCTTTCTGAGAGATTGGTATTTGTTGAGACAACTAGAAGCATTACTTCACTGCATGACCTGGAGTTGACAACAACGGCGGCTACCCTGAAGAGTGAAGGCATTCCTTACAAAGCAGAAGTGTGGGCGATGCAGAAGAAGAAAATCTAGTCAAGATGGCGAACCTGGAGCTGATGAAGACATGCAGTCTAACTTCCCTATTCATCTTGGTTGTACTAAGATGAATTAAGAGCGGAAGCAGACTGGATGATGAAGGGATTTAAAGATCGTGCCAGAAATTCACATTACTCCATCACATTCCAAGAAGAACTGCAGGAGGCTTGATGAATCAGACACAAGTTCACGATTTTGTTTCACTTACAGATTGATGGACAAACGAAGACAAATTAACCGAACTTGAAGGGATTGGATGTTTGAATGAACGGATTTTTGAAACAGACCTTTGATATTTGGAAGAATTGATTCTGTGAAGGCCGAAGTTATTGTCGACTAACTTTCACTTCCTTTGACTCACTTAAGTTTTGTTATATAGTAATAAGATCCTCTAATGATTTACGTTCCCTAGAAGCATTTTAGTTCCGTGTTTATTTTTGTATGTTCGATGATGGCTTTTTTTTGGGGAATTTTGGCGAATTGTTGAAGATTTGCTGCTTGTGGATGGCGTACCTTACCTTGCTAGGCAATCTGGGATTCCGATACTCTTGCGAGTAGTTTTGTTTTCCCTCTTGACTATGACATTTGATTTTGTTGAACTCTTAGGCGGTAGAAGTACTAGGTGGATTAAGATAGGTTGTTTTGCTTATGACTCGAGATAAAGTATGATCATCATGAAGGCATATTTATGTGGTGCTAGTATTATGATGCCTGATCAACGTGATAATACTTACACCATATAATGTGCACTCATTGTGGCCATAGGATATCTTGGGGAGTACCTAGGAAGTTTAGAATTTGATCTCCGTTCGTTTATTCGTGAGTAGTGAGACCTTAGGTTCATTCTACCTATACGTATACTTTACCTTCGTTCACTAGATATCTGAATGAGTTTGGACTCTCGTTTTGCATTCGGTTGACCTCAATTATAAACCTAAAACTCTTTGTAGAACTCTCTACTGTTGATACAGTTAATTTGACTTGAAACCTTGTTCGTATTCCATATGAGCTTTCCAGAAGATTCACCTATTACCCATTTTATGTTGCATGGACCTTTTGATCAGAATCAACCTAATTTGTCTCCTTCTGAGGAATTTGAACCCATCTTGTTTTGATTGAGTCATGAGAAACTATTTAGTTTGAAGATCCTTTTGGAGGAACCTCCCCGGGCGTGGGAATGTTTGTGACGATCTTTCACGATTTGCTACGACTTCGTCTAACTTTGCGACTTCAAATTTCGAGGACGAAATTTTTCTTTTAGAGGGGAAGAAGTTGTAAAACCAAAAAATTTAACATAATATGAATTGACAATAATGCCCTCAATTTAAAATTTTAAGAACTTAAGAAAATCATTAAGTAACATAAATTGTATTTAACCTAATGTAAGTATATCCTAAGTTACAAAATAAATTAAGCTACCAAATGAAAAACCTTGCATTATACATTTTATGTACAAAATAAAATCTCTACCTCTAATCCTAATCTAGTCGATCCATGTTGTGTGTCCACATAAAATTTTCGGCCCAAGTTTTAATAGAGATAAGGATGCATTAAAATAGATTTGCTTAGCCCATTATGGAGATTGATCTATTTCCTAAATACTCCAAGATCATCACACGGTTTCTATAACCCATATACACCGATCCTTAGTTTCCAAACCCTAAGTTCTCTCTCAAAAAAAAAAAACTCGGCACTCTCTCTCTTGTTTTCCTCCTTATTCGATCCAGTAGCAGCAGCAAGTGGAGGATTTTTGGTGTGTTCTTGTTCTATCCGTATTTAAGGTAATCTCATTCCCTTCATGTTTGATCCACTCGAATGATTTCAAACCCTAACCGACCCATTTTTGTTCCTTGTTTCTTGCTGCCATTCGTACCAAAGAAAAGAAGGAAGGAGGCTCGTTGGTGATTTGATTGTGTTGTGTTCTTGTCCTTCGTGTGACCTTCAAGGGTATTGTATCATCCCCTTTGTTCAATCCTTTTCATATTCTTGTTCTTGTCTTGTCGAATGAATTGAAAAGATGCACATGAAATCATAAGTATCTTCATAAAATAATGAAACCCTAAATTGTGTAAATCGAATTGAGTTCTTGGATCTGCATTAAAATGATTATGGACATGTTTAAGATATGTAAGAATCATAATAAAGTGTTTTTGAACCATGTATGAAGACCTTGTATTGAGATATAAGCCCTAAAATAAGGTACACATAAAATCATGAACAAACAGTGTTGTCCAAAAAAAAAAGTTCCAACTTAAATCGAATGTATCTAAATGATGTGGACGTGTTTTTAGGTGTTTTCAGAGTCTAAAATTAAGTTCAATGAAATAGCTATCTGGGAAAATTAGTCTTGTGATTTTTAGAGGCCTGGAAGGCTACTTTTTGATTTTTGGAAAATCAAGTGTCAAATCGAATTCGTATATCTGGAAAATTAGTCCGAGTCTATGATTTTTAAATTGCAAACCATGTCGAATCAGAAGGTTTCCTTTAACTGAGCCATATTCTATATGTCTAGTAATAACTTAAATTTTTGTAGATTTTTTTGAATTTTTCTGAAGGGGTAAACAAGTAAAAACTTTTCTGGTGTTTCATCAGACACGATTCTGGAACATGTTGTAGAAATGGATTTTTAATTCGTACCTACACTAGCTAATAAAATCTGGAAAAATTAGGTAAAGTACTAGGGACATTGAAATATCTCTGTGAATTTTTGTAGATTTTATTTCGAGGTTCTACTATGATTCATAAATTATTTGAAATAGGTCCAGTTCATACATAAAATCTGTTAAAGTGTAAAAATACATTTAAAAGGTGTTATTTGTTTATTTTCCAAAACTAAAGCGTTTAAATTGTTATTTTTCTAATACTAAAGGACTTAACTTGTAAAAACCTGTAACTTTACAATAATTACACTTTATACCCTAATTTTATGATAATTGCATAATGGTCCTTAAACTTAACATAATTACTTAATAAACCCTCAAAATTGTAAAACTACCATAATAACCTTGATTGTATGTAAATAACCTTATGAACCTTAAACTACTAAAATGGTCATCTTAAATACTTTAAGTTGATAAACGAGAATGTTAATAACTAGAGTTACTAAATATGGAAAATCACTTAAAATGAGTAAACCTACTTAAGGTGGAAACTTGCTATATTTGGAAAGTTACTAAAAATAGAAAGCCGACTAAAACGAGAAATCTGATTTAAATAAGATATTAATAATAAGACGACCATGTATTCGTGTAGATTCGCTGAAGATGGAGTTTGTTTCTGATCTTTATATTTCTTGATGTGTTATCATTTGCGGTATAAGGTACAGATATTCTAACCTTCTCACAGGTTTCTCATGAACTCTTTCTTTTGCCTTTCTTACTTGCTTGAACCTTGCTATGCTCCCCTTGATTTGTGAACATTGCTATGTTTCCCCTTGTATTGTGAACCTTTGATATGATCCACTTGATTTGAACCTTGCTTTGAACCCTTGCCTTGATTTCTTGTTTTGAACCTTGCCATGTTCCCTTGATACTTGACATACTTCGTTCATCACCTTTGACCAGAATATTCAAATCCTTGGACACCTAGAAGATTTACTTGATATTAAAACTGGATGTGGAAACTTTCCAAATTATATATGAAGATGTTTTGAGAAAAGCTATTTTAAAACGATGCGATACCACTTTTAAATGTAATTTTACTAAAGTTTTATGAAAATAACTTTTAAGGACTATCTTTATGAAAAACTGTTTTGAAAGACCATTGTTGTGAAAACTATTTTGAAAGATCATTTTTACTAGAACCATTATTAAAGGATTTCCTTTAAATGAACTTTTAAATTAAACTTTTGCTATGATCTCTGGTCTTGAACCTTGACTTGAACCTTGATATACTTGAATTGGAAACTTGACTTGAACCACTTGAAATGGGAAACTTGACTTGAACAACTTGATATGCAACTTGAACTTGTACTTGATACTTGATACTTGATACTTGATACTTGATACTTGACCCTTGACCCACAGTTTGAGATTACGAGCCATAACTAGGCATGATGGTTTCATGTCCATGTCATTGATGCACCGATGGCATGACTCTAGGGCAGGAGAGTGATGACCTGTCCCGTCCCTGACTTGATACTTGACTTGTTACGTAGAGGAAGACATTGTTGCCTACTGGGGCGTATGGATGCATCCTAGATTTGACTTGACTTGACTTGTTTATACTACTTGTTATACTTGGTGACTGATGGTGTGTGCAATACACGTCTTTCACATCTTGGGAGCTCATGACTCCACCCCTTGGAGGTATCCCCTCACCTTGTACTTGGTACCGAGGTCTCCCCTCCGTACACCTTGCTACTTGATTTCTTGACTTGATACTTGACTTGACTTGGGCTCGTAATGGATTACTGTTTTTCCCTTTATCTTATAACCTTGTACTTAGTATCTCGAGGTCACCCCTCCGGATACATACTTGACCTGACACTTGACTTAATATTTGACTTGACTTGATTGATTTGGGCTCGGGTTGGGATTACTTTTCCCTTTACTCTTATCTTTCGTAACTATTCCTTAACTCTTGGTATATCTGCATAACCTTTTATCTTTCTTTCCATCCTCACTCTTGTTACACCTTGTGTGGAAAATTAGAAGGGGGGTTGAATAGTTTTTACCGTTTTTCAAGGTTTATTTGCTTTGTTACTATATGTTAATTCAAAGGAAACAATCACAAATAAATAATCACACAATGTAAACAAAAGATAAAGAGAGGAAAGATCTAACCACACGACACTGTTGTTTATAGTGGTTCGGCTACAAGAACTCTATTCCTTGCCCTACTCCACTCCCCGAGTTTCCAACTCGAGAGTTTATCTTTCACTAAGAAACAAACTCCTTTCCTAGGCGGAGAAAACCTTTACACGTCGCTTACTTCCTTTTCCGGTACTAAGCTAAACACCGGATTCTTTCACAAGGTAGAACTAACCTGACGTCGCCTATTTACTTTACCGACACTAAGCTAGATGTCGAGTTCTTTACAAGGGTACAACCACTCCCTACACTCTTTGTGCTTTAAGGACTAAAGCACTAACCACACTCACTGATTACAAATGATAGATATGATGTGTGAAACAAACTACAATATCACACAGTAATGCAACTAAAGGATTACGGTTCTGTAGATCCTTGAATGCTTGATCTCTTTTCTACAAAATGAAAGATCAAAGTGAAATGCAACTATGAATGATGTTAGTAAGATATGTACTGAATGAATATGTGTGTTAAAGCTATATGAGTGATGAGAAAGCCAAATGATCAGCTTGCTATTTATAGGCAAGCTGATCTTCAGCTCACGGATCCCACGGATCCCTCAGAAGGGATCCTTCATTGGACTTGGATCCGTGGGAGGATGACAACTAAGGATTTGTTGTATCTTACCAAATCTTCCATATCTTACCAAATCATCCAAGATCCTCAAATGTCAACTATGTAACTTGCAAATCTAAACAAGATATATCAAAGATATTTTATGTGATGTATGCAATGATGTCATGGAATGATTTTAGAATTAAAGTTTCCTTTTAAGGAAACAAGTTACTAAATAAGCAAACTTGTAATTCTTGGTTATTATGTGAAGTGTAAAATGTGTACTTAAGAGACTTAAGCTAGTATTTATTATTTGCTAAAAGATATTCCTTTTATTTGTCATTAACAAAACTAAGAAAAGATCAAAGAATATAAATAACGTTTTTGAGACGCTATTTGTATTAACAATCTCCCCCTTTTTGTTGATGACAAAACATAAGGTATATTTTTGAGCAAGAGAATAAATATAGCATGAGTTCTTAAAAATATATATTAAGTTTGTTTATTAAAGAAAAGTTTTGAAAAAATGTATGTACTGTGATTTATCACAGTTAATGCAAACTTAGTCCTTTCTCCCCCTTTTTGTCGAAACAAAAAGAGTAGCGTAGCGGAATGCGATTTTGAGAACTTTAAAGCTCCCCCTTGTTTTATACTCCCCCTAGATGGAGTAATCAAGGAAATGATGCATGAATCTACAAAACAAACGGTTAGTATATGAAATGCTTATGAGATGCTCCCCCTCGATGTGTACTCCTCACTTCTCGAGTACCAACGTATACTATGAAGGGTATGATATGCTGCAAATGAAGTGTTAGTAATGAATGACTTCAATGAAGAAGTAGAATGCTTGTGAAGTGTTCTTCCAAACAATCCTTTCAATATGTTTTGACTTTGAAAAAGTCAAAGTAAGTGTCTGATCATTATTTGTACCTAAAGTAATCATAATCAAGGTATAATATATGCAATATTTTGATGTTAGTTCATAATGAGAATGATAATATGCAATATGTTGATCACTCATAAGCATAAAACATCACATTCATAGATATTGAAAATTTTGTGACAAAAGTCACAATAATGAAATGATGTTACAAGTAGAATAAAAAGACATCCTAGAAAGAAAGAAAAAGTTCTAAACAAACAACTTAAAAGGTCCTAACAACTAGTCTAGAGAGCTCTTATTGAGGAGGATGAGAGATAGCGTTTAAACGTTCAAGAACATGGTTCAAGATGAACCTCATCTCATTTTGAAGCTCATGGACCAAGATGCTGGTCCTTTGGGCCAAGTGAGCCGTTCTCTCACAGTGTGCGCAATCATGACTTGAAAAGCCGGGAGGAAGACTAGGCTCCAAATTTTGTGGTGGTGATGGTTGTTGGTTGTTGTTGTTGTTGGATGGTGGTTGTGGTGTTTGGAGGGAGTTCATAAGGATGTTTTGAATGTCCATGGTTTCATGAAGACGATGGTCAACCATACTCGAGAGAGTATAGAGTTGTGTTAACTCCGCGCTTATCTCCTCTTGTGTTTGAGGAATGTTGCTCCACATCGCTTCATCTATGGCGATGAGTGTTGAAGTTGGTGATAGTGGTGGTATTTTTGGATGAGGTTGTGGTGCTTCACGGTATAGAGGACGATGAATCTCCGGATGGAGAGGATGGAATAGCATAGGTTCTAAGTTTTCAAGACTTATTGGTGGAGGATTGGTTGATGTAGGTGGAAGATATTCTAACTCATCAAGATACGGTTGTGGAGATGTTGGTGGTGTCCTAAAGAGTTCCATTGGTTTAAGTTTTGGTGAGGATGGTGATGATGCAGACTTCTCAGACTGTGATGGAGCGGGAGCGGGAGCGGGTGGTGGTGTGGTTGCTACAGGAGTAATGGTAGGAGGTGGTGTTTTTATGACTATATGTGAGGGAGTTGGAGTGGATAAAGTAAGGAAGTTTTCACTAGCAATGGGTGAGGATATGTTTTGTGGTGATGATTCTTTAGAGGATGAGTTGTGAATGTTGATGAAACAACAAGGTTTGACACTAATACGGGCTGTCCTTTTTGGTGGCTTAGATGTGGAGGAGTTGTTTGACTTTGTCATTGAGACTTTTTGGTGAAGTATAATAGCTAAAATGTACAGGAGAAGAAATGGTTGTGATGTGAATTGAAGATCCTAAAGTGCTAATTTATAGACAGAAGGTTTGTGAGTCTGTGTGTTTGGATTTGATGTGAATCCAATAGAGAATGTTGGTTTCTAATGATTTGGAACAAAAATTTGTGCAGGTCATATCAAGGAAGTCAATCCATTGAGCTTTGGTTGAGTAATGTGTTGTGGATTTGCAGTAAATACAAGGAGATAGTGGAAAATCTTATGATTTGATATTTCCACGGATTTGACGGATCCCTAAAAAGGGTTCCTTCTTTGTATCAGTTTGGTAACTCACACCTAAAATTCAAAAATTTAAATTTTGGTGGGAAATTTTGTTCCTAAGTTTCTAAGAATTCCTAAATGATTCTAAGATGAATTATGATAAGTGAATGAATCCTAAATGATACTAAACACTAAGATTTAAGAATCGGGATAAGTCGAAAATGTTTTAGAATTTTACTGGGGAACCTGCGGATCCAAGTTGAATCAAAGGCGGAACCATAGTTAGGGATCCGCCTAATCCGCAAGTGGGCGGATGGCGGATCCAACGATAAGCCTTGGCGGAGCCCTAGTTTAGGATCCGCCGGATCCGTATGCCTAAAACTTAAAAACTAAACAGAACATATGTCATATTTCTCGTTTTTCGACGAAAACCCGAAAATTCACCTAGACTTTACTTAACATCTAATATGTATAGCAAAACAACTAAATATGATAACATTAACACACGATTGTACATAGTTTAATCCGTTCTTAGAAACTTACCGTTTTAGGTGTTATGCCAAACATAGGCTATAACCCGGAAAATTGATAACCATGATGGTTATCTACCTACAAATGTTAGTTATTACACATACATAACAAGTATTATCAGATAAAGTCGAGACACATAGAAGTTTAACATCACAATATCCAACATTGTTCAAAACCAAACACTCCATCAACTAAGCTTCTTCTTCAACTTCTTCATACCCTTGTGCAATTTCATCATCCAACGACCAAGATTCTTTACCATTCCTTTGATGTTTCGATACTCAGCGGATTCATTTTGAATTGGAGGAAGATGGCTCAAGTATTCGGGTGGAGGAATCCTAGAATTTGGCAAACCATCATCTTCACTCATTGAAGATGATGAGGATGATTTTGGTACACGAGGACGTTTACCTTTATCAACACTAACCCTAAAGTCGCTCAAAGGAACGAAGGTATGTTCAATTTCATTGTAATCCAGAACAAAGCCTAAATGGTTTGGACGAGCGGGTGCAAAGGCTCTATAGAGTCGGGTTAAGAGCATACCATAAGGCATTGCAATCTTGCTTTGAACCGGAATGTCACACATTCTTTTGGCAACATAATAAGCAAGATTGAAGGGTTGACGAGTAGAGATGTTGTACATCATATGACACAAACAAGCATTGATGTAATCACGGTTTCCTATGGTGCACATCACATTAGCCCTTAAGACATCCTCCATTTTCTTGAATTCGGGTTTGAGTTCATTTAGCTCCATTGCAAATGGATCTCTAGCAACTTCGCGACCACGATACATTCTTGTGGGGTTGTTCTTAGGAATGAAGAGATGTTCCCTAATCACTTCTTTTGATTCGAGAGGAGTGACATCTGGTGCCGTCTTATCGAGATTGGATTCTAAGATTGTTAAGGACCATTTGTCCGAGTAAATACATGTCCCTTGGTTTGGAATGCCTAAGACCTCACCAAATTGATCAAGAGGGATGTTGACAAGATTTCCATTTAGAGTAAAATGAAGACTTAAGTAACCTTGGTCACTCGAACTAAGACCTACACTGGCATAGAACTCAAGTATGAACCTAGGAACAATTGGTTCATCTATATCTAAAAGAGAATCAAATCGAATTGCGGCTAAGTGTTCCCTACGTTGTGTTCCTTCATAGAACGATGAATCTACGACTCTACCCTCATGGACATACTTTTTCTCTAAGGCTTTGAAAATTTCGATTTGGGCATTGGTTAGACCTTTGGTTTTGTGGACTTCGGGTAAGTAGTTAACGGTTCTTTTGTGATCGTAGTTGGTTGCGGGAGGCATGATTTTCCTAAGTACAAAAGTTACATAGTTTTAGTTAAAATGATCAAAGTACGTGTAAAATTCCTAGTGTGTGCCTACATGGGGACAATGTGGAGGTGCGGTTATCTCGACTCCTTTTGATGCAAGAAAGATTAGTTTATGCAAGTTTTGTTTATAAACGAGAGATAACCCAAACGCTCCTATTTCAATGTAGCTACGGTTGAATGTACCCGAAAATACATATTAATTATGTATTCCCTTTAGCATTCAAGAGACATTATGCAAGTGAAGTCTAAAAGATAATGTTTTTGCATTTGTATGAACAATGTTCAAAAAGATCATTTTACCTAGTCGTTAGAAGATTTTAGTAAAAAAAATTTTCATGGGGTTTTTGTTAATTTAAGACAATGTGCTATGAGATGCAATTCCTAACTAAGAAAAACATGTTTTTAAGTATAATGCAGTAAATATGCTTCATGATTTTTCAAGAATTATGCATATACCCCAAGTTTTGGTTTTGTGCATGAAATGGAAATCCTAGACGCAGATCAGGAGTATAAATATGATAAGAATACTTACAGTGGTGTTAGAAGCACAAATTTGTGGAAGAAAATGGTCTAAATTGTGATGGAGATTAAGTGTGTGTCGAATACAGTAAGGTGATATGTTTTGGAGTGAGGAATGAATAGTACTTGTTCTTGTTTATTTAATAATAAACTGGACTCTGCATGCGACGGATCCGGCGGATCCAAAACAAAGGATCCGTCCTTGTTATTGATTGGATCCGCGGATCAGAACACATGTTTTTGTTTAGTGTCGTGTGTGAGTAAACTAATGTTTATACTAATGTTTTACCTAATCACTAGGTTCCATTAATCCTAATCCAAGTCTAAGATAGTTGAAAGGTTCTCGTTTAAGTGGTTTTGTGAGAATATCGGCAATGTTGTCCTCTGAGGAAACTTTCTCAATTGAGATGATTCCCTTCTGTACATTGTCGCGAAGGAAGTGATGGCGTATTTCAATATGTTTGGTTCTAGCGTGTTGGACTGGATTTTTGCTTAGATCGATAGCACCTTTGTTGTCGCAAAGAATGGGAATGTTGTTGAGTTCAATTCTATAGTCGACGAGAGCTTGTTTCATCCACCGTGCTTGTTGACACGCCTTTCCTGCAGACACATACTCTGCCTCTGTTGTTGAGATTGCGAGGGCAGTTTGTTTCTTAGCGAACCATGATGTGAGACAATATCCTACAAAAGTACAAATACCGCTAGTACTTTTCCTATCAACATAGTCACCTGCATGATCTGAGTCAGTATACACTATGGTTTCTACACCCGTTCCTTTGGGATACCATAATCCTAAGTGTGTAGTACCTTTGATGTACCTAAATATCCTTTTAACGGCTTCAAGATGGGATGTTTTTGGATCTTCTTGAAAACGTGCACATAGACAAACACTAAACATAATGTCAGGCCTACTAGCCGTAAGATAGAGTAAACTACCAATCATTCCTCTATATTTAGTGCTATCTACGGATTCATTTTCTTCATCCTTAGTGAGTTTGGTTTCGGAGGACATGGGTGTTCTCATGGGTTTTGAGTCTTCAAGACCAAACTTCTTAAGCATATCTTTGATATACTTTGATTGGTTGAAGAATATCCCATCTTCTAATTGTTTAATTTGGAGACCCAAGAAAAAGTTAAGTTCCCCCATCATACTCATTTCAAGCTCGTCATGCATGATTTTTGAGAAATCGTCGCATAACTCTTGACAAGTTGAACCGAATATAATGTCATCCACATATATCTGGACTATGATAATATGTGATCCCTTTTTCTTGGTGAAGAGAGTATTATCTACTAGGCCCATGGTATACTTATGGTCAACTAGGAAAGTCTTAAGTCGATCATACCAAGCCTTTGGTGCTTGCTTAAGTCCGTATAAAGCTTTCTTAAGTTTGAAAACATAATTTGGTTTTTCAAAGTCGGCAAAGCCGGGAGGTTGTGCAACATATTCTTCTTCATTTATAAAACCATTTAAGAAAGCACTTTTGACATCCATTTGAAATAACTTAAAATCATGTGCACATGCATATGCAAGTAATATTCTAATAGACTCAAGTCTAGCTACAGGTGCAAAGGTTTCATCGTAATCTATACCTTCTTGTTGATTGTAACCTTGAGCTACTAGCCTAGCTTTATTTCTAGATACAATACCATTTTCATCCATTTTATTTCTAAAGACCCATTTGGTGCCTATTATGGTTTGGTTTTTAGGTGGAGGAACCAATGTCCAAACATCATTTCTAATAAATTGATTTAGTTCTTCTTGCATAGCAATTACCCAAGATTCATCTTTTATTGCCTCGTCTATATTTTTAGGTTCAACAGTTGAAATAAAACAAAAATAATTACTTTCATTTTGAGCTTTGGATCTTAATGTTCTTTCATTAAGTTTTCCTATGACGTTTTCTAATGGATGACTTTTAGTTTCTTTAATATTGACTATTTCTCCTTTTACGGGTTCATTGTCATTTTCAATGTTTTCTATATCATTGACCATTTGAATTTCAACTAAGTCATCATCTACCAAAGGTGATGTCTTAGAGGGAGGTGGACTTTCGTTGAATGTTACATTCAACGATTCCTCGACTCTTGATGATTCCTTGTTTAATACAATGTATGCTTTACTGTTTTGTGAGTACCCAAGAAATACACCTTCATACGACTTTGGGTCGAATTTAGTGAGATAATCCTTTGTGTTTAAAATGAAGCACTTGCTTCCAAAAACTCTAAAATATCCTAATGTAGGCTTTTTGCCTCGATAAATTTCATAAGGAGTTTTATTTAAAAATTGTCTAATTAAAACTCTATTTAGGATATATGTGGAAGTATCTACAGCGTGACACCAAAACTTTTGTGGTATGTTTTTTTCATTTAACATAGTTCTACTCATTTCTTGAATTGTTATATTTTTACCTTCTACTACACCATTAGATTGAGGTGTACGAGGAGCCGAGAAATTATGAGTTATTCCATTATTATCACAAAAATTTCCAAATTGGATTTCATTGTCAAATTCTCGACCATGGTCAGTTCTAATAGATACTATATTACTTCCTATTTGATTTTGAATTTTCTTGCTTAGAATTTCAAATTTATCGAATGCCTCATTTTTAGTTTTCAAAAACTTTGTCCATGTATATCTAGAGTAATCATCTACTATGACTAAAGTGTAAAAATTTCCTCCATAACTTTGTATAGCCGACGGGCCAAACAAATCTATATGTAATAATTCTAGGCATCTAGATGTAGATACCATGTTTTTAGCCTTATGGCTATTATGTACTTGTTTCCCAATTTTGCAAGCATCACAAAAGTGTTGGTCATATTTCAACTTGGGTAGGTTCCTAACGAGTTCTTTGGATGACAAAGATTGAATAAGCCTCATATTAGCATGACCTAAGCGTCGATGCCATAGAGTTGAGTTTTCGTCCAAGGAGGTAAGACATAACTTATCTTTAGGTGTTTTATCTAATTTCATAACATAGACATTATTCTTTAAAACACCTTTTCCTACGATTATGCCATCTTTAAGTATTTTACTTCCATTTTCACTGAAAAGGACGTTATACTTTTTGCGGCACAATTGACTTATACTAAGTAAATTAAATCCTAAATTATCTACATGAGCAACATTATCAATAGATAGAGAGTCATGAGAAATTGTACCTTTTCCGATGATTTTACTTTTAAGCTTGCTACCGAATGTGACATTACCTCCATCATACACTTGGTAGGTTGAGAAAAGATTTTTGTTTCCCGTCATGTGTCTTGAGCACCCACTATCTTTGATCCACTCATCAGGTTCAAGATCAACTTTCAAGCATACCTAAGTTCATAAAAGACTCAAGCATTTGGTCCCCAATATCTCATGGGTCCGTTTGGGTTAAACATGACATTATCATGGTTTATGTATGTAAATGGTGGACAATTGTTCCACGACATATAACTAGGACCATGAAAGTTTCTAGGCATGTTTTGGTTCCAATTATTTTGATAAGTGTGTTGTGGATTAACTATACTCTTTGGAAAGGGGTGTTTGGGAAAACTCATTTGAGGTCTCTGTTGATCCGTTTTAACTCTATATTCGTTTCTAGTTTGACCTCTTCCTAGAGATACTGCTGGTTTATGTTTATTATTGGTTATACTACTATTAGGTTTCTTAGTAACTCTAACAAACTCGGAACGGTCGACTTTGTGAACCTTCTGTTCAACTTCTGTACTCGCGAATCCTTTGGATACACCTGGCGGATCCAAATTTTTGGATCCGTCGGATCCGTGAGTGTCCAACTTGGTTGAATCAGATTTATTCACAGTCTGTTCCTTATGATCACTTAAGGTTCCTAGTTTCATAAAGCCTAGTCCTGTTTTATCATGAGGTAGTTTTTGCATTTTCATTATTTCATCTGCACAACTTATGTTTTTATCAAACCTTTTAAACTTTGAATTTTGTTTGATTAAATCTTCCTGTGCGGTTCTTAAGGTTTCTAGTTCAAGTTTTAGTTCTTGACAAGACACACACGTTTCTTTACTATCTTTACCTTTTTCAATTCGTATGGCTTTTTCTTTAAGCCAAAATACTTCATTTTCTAAAAGTGTTGTCTTTGTTTTCAAAAATTTGTTTTTGTTTATGATTTTTAAAGTGACGTCGCACAGTTTGTTATATTCTACTTCTAAGGTTTCGTTATCTATAGAGGAGTATGAATCAGAATGTACCTCTTCTGTGTCATTAGCCATAAGTGCAATTTCGTTGTTCTTAGGCTCATCATCATCATCTCCTTCACTATCGCTCCAAGCTCCACTAACGAAGGCTCTTTGAGACATGGTCTTTGGAGGCTTTGGACATTCTCCTATTAAGTGACTGGAGTCACCACACCTATAGCATTTCCTATCAACCTTACCTTTCTTATCGTCATGATCTTTCCGAGAGGATTTCTTTTCATCACGAGGTGGTTTTACAAACTTTCCTCGTCTCCTGAAGAGTTTCTTGAAATCCCTCACGACCATGGCATACTCTTCATCATCACTGTTTGAACAAGACTCATCATCATCACTTGACTCGACTTTGGCTTTCAAGGCAATAGACTTAATCTTCTCCTTTTTGCCTTTGACAATTTCCGAGTCTTTTTCCATAATCATTTCGTGAACTTTTAGGTTTCCTATGAGCTCATCCAGTGTCATGCTTGAGAGATCCTTAGATTCTTCAATAGCTGTCACCTTTGCTCTCCATTTTGGATGGAGTGCTCTTAGAAATTTCCTGACAAAATTCTTACTAGAAAAAGATTCATCAAGTGCTTTAAGTGATGTAATAATAGTATTGAACTTAGCAAACGCACTATCAATGGTCTCATCTTCAGAGATAACAAATTGTTCGTATTGTTGGACAAGAAGATCAATTTTGTTATCTTTTACTTGTGAGTTCCCTTGATGTGTGATAATAAGAGATTGCCAAATATCCTTAGCCGTTTTACACATAAAAACTCTTTCATATTCTTTCTTAGGTAAGGCATTATAAAGCATCATTTTGGCTTCATTATTTTTGGCAATTAGTTTCTTTTGCTCATCACTATGACGAGTAAGAGAAGCTCCTTCATCCCGACCACCCGAAATATTATTACTAATAGGTTTGTAATCACCATCAACTATTATATACCATAGATCTATATCCTTTGACTTTACATAAGTCTCAAAGCGATTTTTCCAATAAATAAAACAATTTGGTTCAAATAGAGGTGGTCTTTGCATAGATTGCCCTTCTTTAAAGTTTTCAAAATCCATGGATCGTTTTAAGTTTTAAAATACAATATATTTTAAAGATCTTAAGTAACGTAGCTCCTGATGCCAATTGTGGAAAACTAGAAGGGGGGTTGAATAGTTTTTACCGTTTTTCAAGGTTTATTTGCTTTGTTACTATATGTTAATTCAAAGGAAACAATCACAAATAAATAATAACACAATGTAAACAAAAGATAAAGAGAGGAAAGATCAAACCACACGACACTGTTGTTTATAGTGGTTCGGCTACAAGAACTCTATTCCTTGCCCTACTCCGCTCCCCGAGTTTCAAACTCGAGAGTTTATCTTTCACTAAGAAACAAACTCCTTTCCTAGGCGGATAAAACCTTTACACGTCGCTTACTTCCTTTTCCGGTACTAAGCTAAACACCGGGTTCTTTCACAAGGTAGAACCAACCTGACGTCGCCTATTTACTTTACCGACACTAAGCTAGATGTCGAGTTCTTTACAAGGGTACAACCACTCCCTACACTCTTTGTGCTTTAAGGACTAAAGCACTAACCACACTCACTGATTACAAATGATAGATATGATGTGTGAAACAAACTACAATATCACACAGTAATGCAACTAAAGGATTACGGTTCTGTAGATCCTTGAATGCTTGATCTCTTTTCTACAAAATGAAAGATCAAAGTGAAATGCAACTATGAATGATGTTAGTAAGATATGTACTGAATGAATATGTGTGTTAAAGCTATATGAGTGATGAGAAAGCCAAATGATCAGCTTGCTATTTATAGGCAAGCTGATCTTCAGCTCACGGATCCCACGGATCCCTCAGAAGGGATCCGTCCTTCATTGGACTTGGATCCGTGGGAGGATGACAGCTAAGGATTTGTTGTATCTTACCAAATCTTCCATATCTTACCAAATCATCCAAGATCCTCAAATGTCAACTATGTAACTTGCAAATCTAAACAAGATATATCAAAGATATTGTATGTGATGTATGCAATGATGTCATGGAATGATTTTAGAATTAAAGTTTCCTTTTAAGGAAACAAGTTACTAAATAAGCAAACTTGTAATTCTTGGTTATTATGTGAAGTGTAAAATGTGTACTTAAGAGACTTAAGCTAGTATTTATTATTTGCTAAAAGATATTCCTTTTATTTGTCATTAACAAAACTAAGAAAAGATCAAAGAATATAAATAACGTTTTTGAGACGCTATTTGTATTAACACCTTGCATTGTTTCACTTACATCACTATCCCATTATTACTGCTTGTTACCTTTATATCTGTTCACTGGGCTTTTTAAGCTCAGCCGCATTTCTTTTCCTGCGGCTGGTTTTAGTTTGGAAGCTGGGTATGAGTGGAGAGTACCTTGGACTTAGAAGACCTTGATAGCTATCTATAAATAGAGATGACTAGAAGAGCTTATATTCAGACTTAGTAATTATTGTATATCTCATTTGTAACCTTATAATTTCAGATTTTTCATTGTAACCATTGAAATTCTATTGTATTATTTATGTCATATGCTTGTGATTGTTCTGATATGAAACCATTATTGTGACATCTCTACCCTTGTCGGGTCGGGGTGTTACAGTTAGTCAGCCAGTAACTGACTTAACTCACTTTCTATCATTTTATACTTTTGTTAGTATAATGAGTTAGTCTAAGGACATCTGATAGAAAGAACAGTGAACAAACATGAATCTAACACTTGTGTTAGAGGTAACAACTGCCACGAGCTGGAAACCCTGTCAAGAAAGCTCTTTGAATGAGTTTATATGTACACAGGCAATTATTTATAACTGAAAACATTGGTTCTCACACGACCAGAGGTTGCATTAAACCGAAATCTTGATTAAGTGTTTGTCCTTACACTTAATCCCTTCAAAATGGTTGTTAGTAGTATGGTTTTTAATAAAAATTGAGTTCATACTGCTGAGTCAAATTTTTCTCAAAACGCTTGTACTGCCAGGCTTAAAGTTAGTACTGGTAGGCTTAATTTGTACTGCTGAATAGACGTTAGAATTGGTGCGAAATAACAGCTTTTTGAAACTAGCCGTTGAAAGTCAGTTGAGGTTTTTACTGCTCAAATTCCTTGTTTCCAGGGTTTTCCTATTTGGATATTTTAACTTTTATTCTATTATATTAACCTTATCTTAAATCAAAAATTAACTTTTTCTTCAAGTTGGTCCAATAGAAACCCTAACAAGCTTTTAATAATATCTCAATTCACTTTCTTCTTCTACTTTCTACCCTAAATATACACTATTTACATCAGTCAAATCACTTTTTACTGAAAATAAAATGGCTTCTTTATCCTTTGCTGACAAACACAATCAAGTCGCTTACTTGGAAAAAGCAGAGGATGACACAACTTTTCATCAGATAGTGGATTTCTTACATAACTCTTACATAAGGTATTCTTTACTTTTAAATCCCACTATCTATGTTACTCACATCAAGCAATTTTGGAAGACTGCTACTGTCAAAACCTTTGAAAATGGTGACAAAGAGATTAATGCTAAAGTGGATGGCAAATCCATCACTCTTACTGAATCATCTCTCAGGAGGCATCCCCATCTGAGTGATGACAATGGTATTAGTACTAAGCCAAACACTGAAATATTTGAAAACTTATCCAGGATGGGGTACAACACTAAATCTCAAGCTTTAACTTTTCAAAAGAGTCATTTTGCCACTTAATGGAGATTTTTTATTCATACCATCCTTCACTGTCTTAGCCCCAAGAAAACCTCATGGGAACAGTTCAGTAGTAATATTGCTACTGCTCTCATTTGCTTGGCTACTGATAGAATTTTTAACTTTTCTAAACTCATCTTTGAAGGTATGGTTAAAAATGTTGATAGTAAATCAAAATTTTTTATGTATCCAAGGTTCATCCAATCTATTTTGAACAAACATCAACTGCTTCCACGTAAAACAGTTTATCAAACAACCAAACTTACCCAAAAACTCTTTAGTAAAATGAAAATTGCTTCAAGAGGGTATGGTGGGGAAGCAGTACCACTTTTTGATTCTATGATACAAGGTCGGGGTGAAGGAGCAACAAGCCCAGTTGCCTCCCATCACACACCTACAAAATTAGAAAACTCATCTTCACAACCATCTTCATCAACACATAGGACTTTATCCAGATAGGACTCTGATGTACCTCTGCACAGAGTTCCTACTCCTACAAATGTAGCAGATGAGGATGACTTTGTCAGTGTGGAAAGGGCTACTTCTACTATCTCTGGCTTAGAAGCTGGGCAGGACAGAAGTAACATAGATAAGACCCAATCCATGGCAACACCAGCAGTACCTAGTACTTCTGGTGGAATCCTTAGCCAAATGGAAACTCAGGGTGGCTCAGAAACTCATCATATGATGGATTATGAGTCTGTGCCCCATGATACACCTCTCTCTGAAGGTAACACATCAGGAAGTCTTGAGGGAAGCAAGACACTCAATGAATTGATGGATTTTTGTAACAAACTGTCTGAAAAATTAAATAACTTGGAAGCTGAACTCAAGAGCCACAAGAAGAATTTTGGGGTTGTCTACACAAAGCTGGTTCTCAAAGTGAAGAAGTTAGAGACAACAGTCAAGAAACTCAAAGGAAAAAGATCAGCAAAGGTGGTGGTTTCAACAAGTTCTTCTTCTAGTTCATCCAAGGGTCCAAGTACAGATGATGGTGAGGAGTCTTCCAAACAGGGGAGGAAGATTGCCCAGATGGATCAAGATCCTGATATTACTTTGGTTCAAGAAGAGTATGACACTCAGGGGAGGCAAGTAGATCAGATGGATCAAGATACTGCTCAGATGGATGAAGGTAATGCTGGGTTTGAAGAAGGTACTGCCAGTGTTCAAGGTACTGCTAGTCTTCAGGATCTGATTGCTGCTAGATATCAAGGTACAGCCAGTGCAGTTTATTCAGGGAAACCAAGAAATTCAAAAGCAGATAAGGGCAAAGCCATAATGACAGAGCAAGAACCATCTACTAAACAGTTGTCCAAGAAGGAACAAACTCAGTTAGCCCTGGATGAAGAGTTAGCACAGAAGTTTCATGAAGAAGAATTAGAAATAGTTGCTAAAGAAGAAAGATTAGCTAATGAAGCAAGATTAGTTGCATTCATGATTGAGAAAAAGTTTCAAACTGAAGAAGATCAGACAGCTGCTCAGATTCTTGCAGATCAGAAGATGGCTAAAGAGTTACAAGAAGAAGAAAGAGCAAAGTATACTCCAGAAGAACAGGATTCAGCTCCTAATGATTTATTGGAGGAAATCAGAAGAAAGCAGAGTAAAAAGAAAGCATCTCTCAAAAAACCTCCTTCTAGAAGTGAGAAATTGAAGTACATGAAAACTTATTTGAAGAATCAAGACAGTTGGCAAGAAAAACACTTCAAATATAGGTATTATGAAGAAATTGAAGATATCTACATTAAGACACATAAAAGGCTTCAGGAGTCTCTGAAAGGTGATACATTTAAAATAAGAGGAGAAAAGAGAACAGTTGAACAATTGGAATCAGGAGATTCCAAGAGACTGAGAATTGAAGAAGAATCAGTTCCAGAAGAACCTGCAGAGGAACAACAGATAGAAGGAGAAAAGCAGGATGAATCAGCAGAGAAAGATGAGAAAACATTGACTGATGAACAGTTACACAGTATGATAGTGGTGGTTCTTCAATCCCTTAACATTGATCCCCTTCAAGCAAAGCATCCAATTATTGACTGGGAAGTGTATTCTGATGGAAGAATCAAGGGATGGAAGATCATCAGGGTAGGAGGAAAAACTGAAGTGTACAAATTCTTTGAAGATATGATTAGATCTTTTGACAGAGATGATTTAGATAGATTATGGAGCTTAGTTCAAGAGAAATTTAAGACTTCAAACCCTACAGATGACAAAGACAAGGAACTATGGGTTGAGCTAAAAAGATTGTATAAGCCAGATGGAGGTGAAGCTATTAGGAGATTTTAAGCTAAAGTTTCAGATATCACACGGAAACTTTTTGATAACTGTGGTGTTCATAGGATTTCAACTAAAGAAGGCTTGGAAATCTATATGTTGGTGGAAAAAGACTATCTACTCAGACCAATAGTTTTAATGGCTATGATATCATCAAGGCTTAAAGTTGAAGAAGAGTCAGAAATGGCAAATGAACTAATCAAAAGGATATTTCAGCTCTCAGAACAAAGAAAATCGAAAGGACTAAGGTTAACCATGTAGTGTTTAGAAGAATCCTCACATCCACATTTAATTCAGAAGAAACTTGATGATTTGGGGTAAATCACAAGTTCAGGGGAGGATTGTTGGGAATTAAATGTTAGACAACTTAGTACTGCAGAAGAAATACACTAACAGTACAAACTGCTAGTGTACAAGTGAAGACTGCTGAGATATAGCTAACAGTACAAACTGCTAAGTTTGTAATGCTATCCATAACAAAAGATACTGCTGCATGGATAAACGTTTGTATTAAGGATAAGTTTGGAAAGGATTTTGTGTATATCTTAATTAGTTAGAATTATACGGTAGGATACTTATCTTGTAAAGGACTCCTTAAGTCTATAAAAGGAGATCCTAGGTTATACGAATATAGATCTGAGTCATACATCAGTCATAGAGTTTTTGTTAAGATTCAAGGTCATTGTAACCCTAGTAATAGCTAGATCACTCGTATTATTCAAGCAATAATATTCTATCGTTTGGTGTTAATCTTTCATTATTCATTGTTCATTCAAGCTTTACTGTTCCATTAAATAAACCAACATTCTTCTAAGTGTGGTTAAGTAGATTCCGCATACATAACTGCATACACTCAAAGTATCTCAAACACATTATAAAGGAGTAACATCCTAAGTGTTTTATCAATCCTCTCACTTAATAACTCGGCCCAACTCTTATGGCCTGTTACTATTCACCAAGCCCAACCACAAAATTTCGTTAGTTATTTAACACTTATACCACTCGACAACTCACCCTAATTTGACCTCGGTTTCTCTCAAATTCGATACACAACTCACCCATGTTTTTACACGTCTCGAATCCTCACCCACCAAATAATCATGATGACGACTTTTGGTATGTGCTTAAACACATACCTTTATTTGACCAAAACCGGACCCAAATAGACAAAAAACTAACCAATTATGCCAAATATATTATGTTTTTGTGTTTTTACATATGCAGGCATGGATATCGAAGAAAAGGACAAAAATCAAGAAAAAAACAGGAAAACACGAGCACGAGATTTGGAAAAGGTCAAAAGCTGAGGCTGGGGAAGCAATTTGCAAAATTGAATCAAGATATGCTCAAAAAGTCAAAGTCAACCTTCAAGAATCAAAGATTGTCAAAAATGGCCCTTGAATCAATTTTTAAAGTTTGGCAAATTTAGTCCCTTGGATTTCAGAATTTACATCCTTGGTCCTTGAAATTTACTAAAACACTTAAATCCTAAACTTTACACTATATCCGAATTTCTTATAGTCCAAATCCAATCCCACAGCCTATAAATGAATTCCACAGCCCACTTCACAAAACCCAAGCCCAACCTTTCATTATTTAACCCACGACCCAATCCTATAACCCGGTCAAAGTTATAATTACTCAGGGTCAATCTATAATAAACAAACCAAACCCGCCAAATCATTTTCCCCAATTTTTAATGTACATCTATAAACCCTAAATTACCGTACACCCAATTACCTCAATTCCCAATTAATTACCCAATGATTGGAGCTTCTAGAAACACCTGACACTAAGGAATGGCACGTAGAAGCATTTGATTGGTCAAGACATGTCATCACATGATCCTAAGGCTGAGAATGAAGGATTGGGCACCAAGGATTGATCAAGGGCTGGAATTAGAAGACCTAGAGGGTTCTCAAACCCTAGGCTGATGGCTATAAATAGAGCTCTTCTGTCACAATTGAGAGAGTTAGGTTTTAGTTAGGTTTTTAGGTTTAGGAGTAGGATTAATGTAGCTTATTTTAGTTTAGTGTTCAGCTTTTGAGTAATTTCCTTTTCAGCTTTCATCATTGTACTCAATATTTCAGTTTTAATATAAGTCAAACTTTGGTCAAAATTTACTGTTCATCTGCTTATTGGATTAATTCTGGTATTATTCTGCCCTTTAGCTTATTTTACCTTATTATGTTCTTATAATGTTAGTTCACTAGTTGATTTAAGCTTATTTACTTTTTAGCTTTAAAGTCTCATTTAAGTCAAATGATAGTCAACTGCTTTTTTAGCTTATTTGAGTGATTATTCCTAGCTTTTAATTGTTCATTTAGGTTTCTTCAGGTTAGATTATCACTAATGTTTAAGTTTCCTAGCCTTAATAAGATCTTAGTAGCTTTGTAATACCCAAAAATCTGAAAACGTGTAAAAATACCAAATTGCCCCTATCATTTTAAAATTTGATTAATAAGCACTATAAGTATCAAAATAACCCCAAACCTTTGGTAATGTGCTACATATGAAGTAAAATAATTTTGAGGCAACATTTTTTAACACTTTGCAATGTACAAAAATTATAAATAATCACATATGAACCAAAAACCTACTTTAATTATTTAATTGTACATATATATTAATTTAAAAGAGATAAGTTGCAAATAAATGGGAAATAATTTAAGGAAATTAAAACTTTGATTTGGTCATAATGATGGTCCGGGTCTTAAGCATTCCTCCTCCCCCAAAATTCGGCTATCATCCCTAAATAAGCAAATCTCCCTTTAATTCTTATAATAACAAAACCGAAACCCTAATATAACTAATGTCGACATCCTAAAATCAACTCTGCCTCCATCCGATTTTCTGGGCGAGTTCTTATATTTTTTTGGTGTTCTTCAAGGATTAAACAAGCTATGAAAAATAGGTGTTTGATCATAGGGAGCTTGGTTCGATCGCTAGTCCTTTTCTTGTCGAATTATCCCATCCGCAAGGTAATAATTTCTTACAACAAATCCGTCCATTCTAAATTCGTTTTGGTATTTTTCTGATGATAACTAGATCACATATGACTCATATAAATTAATAGAATCAAATCATGCAAGCTAATATGATCGAATGAATTATTGAGATCAAAAAACGTAAATAAAATATAAACGGGTTCATACGATTTTTCTGGGTTGTGTTCTTAATTTTTCTGGATTCCACAATCATCATATAAGCCTGGAAAAATGTTGGTTCGAATTGTGGTAGCTTATGTTGATCGTTTTGATTTTAAATGGTTAATACATACGTAAATTCTAAAATATGTGATACAAATTTTATGGGTGTGAAACATATTTTATTTGGACTCTATATAATCTATATGATCTGGGAAAAATAGTGGTTCGAATTATAGAGTCCAAGATTTGTCGTGGTTAATTTTGTTTGTAATCAGGTAAAAAGAAATCGAATGAAAAAAATAGAAACCCTAGGGTTTTCGATTAGGGTTTTGTGTTTTGGATCTGGAATTATGTTCATAAATGACTAATTATGATGTAGTAATGATGGGATGATGATTGGGAAAGATTAAGGTTAGGGTTTGTGTTTTAAAATGTGGTACGATTTGGGTTTTAAAATATAAGGGGGTGTTCTGTCATTTTTAAAACTTGTGGGTTATTTTTAAAATGTTAGTTAAGTCAGTAGCAAGGTATAAAAATTATAATATGGGGACCTTATGTGTAAAATTTACAAGATATGGATTTAAAATGTAATTAAAGGGTCGAATTGTATTTTGGAAACTATAAGGACTTGTTTGGTAATTTATGAAACTTAAAGGGGGCTGTCGTACCAACATTTATTTAAAGGGTATATTCTGTAAATTGGTGAAATAAAGTGCTTAATGTGAAAATATAAATATGGAAAGGGTTAAATTGTGATTTATATAATTATAAGGTTTAATTTGTAATTTAATTAACTAAAGGGGTATAAATTGTAAATTGTGAAACTTAGAGGTTAAAAGAGTAATTCTGGAAAACTTATGTATTTAAATGGATAATTTGTGATACTTTTAGTTTAAACCTTTAACTTTGGAACATTTACATTTAAAACCCTAAATTATAGGAACTTGTCATATTTGACCCTAAACTTTATAACTTGCTAAAATGAACATTATTTTCCATAATAATCTTAATTAATGACTTAACCTAAATTATATCATCTGAATCATGCTAATAATGGAAACTTACTAATTATGGAAACCTGCTAAAAATAGAAAGTTACTTAAAATGGAAGGATGAACTAAAATAGTAATCTGAACTTGAACCCTTTATATTTCCGTCTTCTACTCCTTTAAGTGTGAAGAAGGAGAGGTCTTGAATCCATTCTATGTTTTCTGTTTCTTATTTTGCTTGCATTCGCAATAAGGTACAGATATTTTGCCCTTTTCAGTAAGGGTGTCTTATTCCCTTGATATGATTTTGATTTTTGATTCGTTTAAGATTCCCTAAGCCATTGCTATGATCCCTTTTGTTGTAAACCTTTATCTGATAAACTCTGATTTGGACCCTTGATATTACTTCTGAAATATTTGATTATGAACCATCTGTTATGAACCATCTGTTATGGACCTTTGGATATGACATTCTGATTTGATTTGATATCTGACTCTTAGTTTGATACCCGAGCCAAAATTTGTGACCCTAGCCATGAAGGTAACATGGCCATGTCATTGATGCACCAATGGCATGACTCTAGTGTGTTCGAGTGATGTTACACACCGTTCCCTTATCTGTTATCTGATATGCGCATTATATTATTTTGGCCATTATTTATCTGCGGGGGCGTATGGATGCATCCTAGGTCTGTTTTGTTTAGTGGATTATCTATATATGATTTGTTATTGTCTGGTGATTGGTACTGTGTGCGATACATGCCCTTCACATATATCTGGGAGCTAGCTACTCCATTTGAAGAATGAGGACACCCCTCATATTATCTGATTATCTGAGAGGTCTCCCCTCTATATGATTATGAAGATGTGGTTACTATATCTGATTTGTCTGGGCTCGTGGTGGATTACTATCCTATTCTGTTCATTATACCTTCACATCATTTATACCTTATGATATTTCCCCATTGCACCATATCTTATTTCTGTTTCATTATCATTACTTTGTTTATGTATCTGTTCACTGAGCTCTCGTAGCTCAGCCACATTTCTTTTCCTGCGGCAGGTTTAATAGGAAGCTGGGAATGAGTGGAGAATACCTTGGACTTAGAAGACCTTGATAGTCATCTGGATTAGAGTTGATTAGAAGTTATTATCTTTTAGAATTAGTGTTTATCGGAAGTTTCATTTGTACCCTTGTAATTTCAGTATTTCATTTGTAACCTTTGAAATTTCTTGTATTACTATAGATGTATGCTTTGTTTTGATCTGATATGAAACCATTATCGTGACATCTTCACCCTTGCCGGGTTGGGGTGTTACAAGCTTAATTCTCATATTGGGTTACTTAAGAGGCTGTTTGGTTTAATGTTTAGAATGGGTAAAAAAAAATGTGTTGAACTGTTCATTTGCAATTTTAGAAGTTTTGATCTACAATAATTAAGGTTGTTTAGGTAGATTTCAGTAAGATTAAAGTGGTTTTGATGCTTTTTAAGGTTTATTAGTTGTTGGGTACAAATTGGAAGTTAAAACTGCCTTGATAAGTCCCTAATAAGCTGAGGCTTATTTCAGCCATATCTTTGGCACTTCTAAGTTCCATTTAGTGATTAAAGTGGAAATCCAGAGGTTGGTAACATTTCATTGAGATTTGAAAGATTTGGGTTCAATTTTGTGCAACTGCTGCAACAGTTTCACATGTGCAGATCTGCAAATGCTTGCTGATCTCAGTCTTTTTGCTTGCCTTTTATCTGCTTATCCACTTGAGTTCTTTGCATGATTCTTGGTTTTGCTAGTAGCTTGTAGTATAGGCTTTTAAGTTCTTAGCTTGAATTTCATTTTGGAGCTTATTCAATAGCTTTAAATCAGCCCCATAGAACTGTTCTTAGTCTGTATTCAGTTTTTCCTTTTATGATCATCTGTTCTTGGTCCATTTAGAATAAGCATTTGAGAGTGAAAATTGGGCATTTTAAGTTTGAAAGGAGCTTGTAGTATAAGCTTTCAGTATCTGCTCTTGGATTCCCCTTATCAGCTTTTGATTAGCTTTTAGAGTAGCTTAAAGTAGGGTAATTAATCATTTGAATCTGCACTTAGTTAGTTACTGATCAGCTGCTTATTTGCTTAATCTGCATGCTTCTTTGTTCTTAATTAGTGATTTTAAGCTTAAATTAGTTTGTTGATCTGTTTTTTAGCCTTTGATAAATTTTGGTGCTTTTTAGCTTATTTTTGAGCTTTTTCAAAACTGCTTATTATCCCAAACTGCTTATTAAGGTTCAGAATAGCTCTAATTCCATTTTTCATAGATTCAGAATATCATTTTAGATTTTACTGAAAAGTTTCATATTTTTCCTAAATCATTTACTATTTTTAAATCATTTAATTAGTTTCTTTTAGTTTTAAATTCAAAAAAAAAAAAAAAAAAATCAAAAAAAAAAAAAAAAAAATTCTTTTTCCTAAAAATTTCTTTTATCATTTAGAATGTAGGAAAATTATTTTCATGCCCGTAGGATTAGTAGTGCTTCAAATTCACTTTTTATTTTGTGCTAGTACGTAGTTTTTTGATTTATTCGCGCGTATTTAGGATTCCTTTTACTTTTGCCTTAGAATAGAATTTTCCCCTGCTTTATTTACTGTTTTTAGTTTATGTTTCATCATTTTAGTTTAAAAATCATTATCACTCACTTTTATTCACCATTCACTGCACGTTTCACAATCCCGAATCACTAATTCCATTCAATCTTCGTCGAGACAACGAACTTCGGGATTTCACATTATTTACCTTTTGTGAATCCCTTTTCCTTGAACTATAATTGACGAATCAGTTTTTGGCGCCGCTGCCGGGGAAGGTTGAAGTGAGTTCGTGATTCTGTTTTTCGATTCGTGTTTTGAAGACCATTCCCCCGCGAAGTTATCGCTTTCATTTGTAAATATTTTCTTCTTCTAAAACCCAAAAAGATTTTATTTTCAAAATTATTTTCCTTTTTCTTTTGTGATTTTCCATGTTTTTAAAATTTAAAAATCCAAAAATATTCTTCTTAATCCTCTTATCCGTTTGATTCTTTATCTTTTACCCTCTATCCGTTTAATTCTTCTTCTCTATGTCTTCATCTTACCATTACGGTTGTCAATGGTGTGGAGGTCCTCATAATGGTGGGAATTGTCCCGGTTGTAGCATGGTGGAATCGGGAAACGGGTTTGTCTATGACCAAAATCCTTATTCTTACCATGAAACACCCGATTATTTCAACCAGCCACCACACCATGAGATGGAAACATATTCTTGTGAGTATTGTGGAGGTCTACACCCGAGTTTTGATTGTCAAGCAAGGAATACGTTTGTCTATGAACAAGTTCCATGTAATCAGAACTTCGGGTATGACCATTATCCACATAATTCACCGAATCAGTCACGACAATCATATTGTTGTGAGTACTGTGGAGGTCCTCACTATGATTGTCAAACGAGGAATCCGCTTGTCTATGAGCGTGTTCCTTGTAACAATTATGACTATTCTTATCATCACCAACCTCCGCAGTATGAAACGATTCAAGCACCATCTCAAGAACTTCCTCGAGAACTTCTCATTGGTATTCTTGATGTTCTTAATGCACTAAAGGATTCGATTAAAAAACGTACCCCAGTAGAACCTCACCAGAAAACTTATGGAGAGCTTCTAGCTAAAGAACAAGCAGCTAGAGTAAGCTCCCAATATCATCAAACTTTTGTTTACGATGACGACGATGATGAGGATTCTATGTGGGGAGTTTGTGAGAGTTCGTCAGCTGCAGCCACTCCCGTCAAGCTTTGCAGTAGTTCACCAGTTGCTGTCACTCCCGTTGAAAAACAGGAAGATACAAGAACTATGGGTGAATTACTAGCAGAGGAGCATATGCAATATATCAGAGCTTTATATGGTGAACATAAGGTCGACGACGATCATGATGAGGAGTGTGCCCCTGCAGATCTTCAAATATCAGATGAACCTCCGAGTGGTAATCCCACTCCACCTATCATTTTCGACTCTTCCCCTTCCCTCACTCCGTCTGAGGGAAGTGATCCTCTCTTGGAAGAGATCGATGCTTGTCTTAAAGAAGATTCAATTTCTCCGAAAATTGATGATTCTTATCTTGATCCGGAGGGAGATATTCTTTTTCTTGAGAAATTAATGAACCAAGAACGATCTCTTTCTCTCCCTCCGAAGGAAGTTGAAATCAATCCACCAGAGAAATTTGATGACCTTGTTCCTGAAACTTTCAAAACGACTATCACCAACCCTCTGTTTGAGTTCGAATCTGAGTTTACTTTGATTTCTGATAACCCAATCTTTGATATTCAGATGGAGGAGAGTGATGAGTCCGTGACGGAACATGAGCTCACAGATTCTTATCTTATGATTGATTCTCTTCACGAGGAGTTCTCCGGTGAACTCAATCCTATCATATCTCCTCCAGAGTATGATTACTTTGCTTTGGATGAAGATCCTGACCCGGGGGGATATGTACTCTATCATGAGAGTTTACTTGTCGATGATATCCTCCCGACCCTCCCGCCCGAGGTCTTTGTTGATTATGACCATAAGAGCTTCAATGTTGATATTCAAGATCAGAAAAATGGTAATCTTGAGGATGAAGAATGGATCTTCATTGTGATTAAGATCCTTCTCCCTTTCTTCACCTACCCGGTGACTTCTCCTCTTATTCACTCCTTCGGGAGTGAAGACACCATCTTTGACCCCGGCATCTCTCCTTCTTTTCAGCCGTGGGTATCTCCTCGGAGTGGAACTTTCATATGCTTCAATGTTTATCCAAACATCTTGAATGAAAGTCCGATTGAGATTATCTCTTCCAATTGCTCCCCCAAGGACAATTAAATTCGGGGCGAGTCTAAGCTATACGACTCGATAAAAAACAAGCGCTTCGTGGGAGGCACCCCATGCTTATCCTTCTATCTTCTCTCTTATTTCTAATAAAGTGACGTGAGGAGGGCTTCCTTCTCCATTTCTTGCCCGAATAATGAAGACTCTCGTGCTCGTGGTTTACTTCTCTCCACTCGAGTTTTATCATTCGTTGCTCATCCGATATCCTAAAATCTTATCTTTTAACATCTATCTTTTGGCATAATTAATAAACGGCCTTAGATTTATGTAGGAGAACCCTTACCTTTAAGACATTGAGGATAATGTCTCGTTTTAGTCTGGGGGGGTGATCTTTCGATCTGATTTTTGCCTTGCATTTTTTGCCGTTTACTCACGCAACCCCGTTTTTTCTCCCAAAAATTGAAAAAAAAGAGAAAAATTCAAAAAAATTTTGCAAAAATAGAATAAATTTTGACATTTTTGTTGACTTTCCGCTGGTGAGAGTAGGAATAAAATTCTGACATGACCAGGCGTGTTGAACCCTAGCTTGTTCCCTTAACCATTTTTAATCTATAAGCTCGTGCTAGTCTTTTACACAAGGAGCTATAAAATGCGAATTCTTTTTAAGAGTTTGCAAGTTCCCATAATTGACTTTATATATGCATGGCTTGATTATAAGGCTAAGCATTCGTGGATCTTATTATTTAAGATTTTAAATTTGCGAAGATCGAGAAATGATAGAGTTGTTTATAAGTTAGATTGCTAAACGTGGAGTAGTTGGATCTCTTTAGAGCTCATCGAAGTTATTTGTGGCTTTTTGTTCCCATAAGCTTGTTTCACCAAAAAAATAGTAATCTAGGAATAATTAAAGGTATTTTGGTTTTGGCGATAATTAGTTTTATTTCTTCCTTAGAGAATCCTTGCTTATGAAAGTTGGGTACACATCAAGGTACTGCCAGTGTTACGGTGTAATAGGCAACAAATTCCTGATAGTACGTGCTATTGTCTCTATTGCAATAAAAGCCGTAGGACTCGGGATTTGGCAAAATATATAATGAATAATGAATAATAATAATAATAATCCAAAGCCGATAAAAGTTTTCTGTTTCCTGACGGTTCGCTCCCGTTGACTCAGACTTCAAAAAGGCAGAGGAAAAATATCCAAGGTCAAAATAAGACTCCCGATTCTTGACGGTTCGCTGCCGTTGTCTAGGTTGTTTAAAAGGCCGAGGAATAATAATATGTGCTTAATAATGTTAATAATGCCAAATTTCGACTCCGGGGGTATCCTAATAAAAGCTTCTGTCTCTGGACTCGTAGATGAGTTGTTTCGGTCGTATATAAAAGGGATATCCTCAAAATCGTGTTAAATCAGAGACCTTGATGTGGACCTCATTTTTGTACGCAACGGTTTTCGAGGGAAGGTTTGGAAACTACTTAGCGTCTAAACTAGGTATCTTTATCGGACTAAAAATTATCGAAATGAGAATTTGAAGAAATTCATTTCTCACCAAAAATAAAATAAATAGAGGAAAATAGGAATTTGGGAACGAGAAGTAATACACAATTAACTTTCATGAGTAGTGTTGGCAATCTAACTTGTAAATAACAATGATTTCGTTTTTAAGCTTAGTTTGGGGACGCGTGAAAAATCAGGAACGACGAATTTTATCCGTATGGTCACTTCTTTATGAGTCGTGTTTCCTACTCGTTGACCCTAAAAGTTATCGTGAGATAAGGATTGTCAACAAAATCGTCACATGAAAATGAGAAAAATACAAAAATAGAATAAAAAGGAAAATCGGGGAGTTTTTAAAACATTGGATTTCTTGATCTCTTTTGAAAATTTTGCTACTTCTCAAAGTTAGTAAAAAGAGATTAGAAATTTTTGGTTTTGAAAACGTGTTTTTTATAACATTGCGTGAGGACACAGCAATATCTTAGTCTGGGGGAATTTTGGTATGTGCTTAAACACATACCTTTATTTGACCAAAACCGGACCCAAATAGACCAAAAACTAACCAATTATGCCAAACATATTGTGTTTTTGTGTTTTTGCATACGCAGGCACGGATATCGAAGAAAAGGACAAAAATCAAGAAAAAACCCGAAAAACACGAGCACGAGATTTGGAAAAGGTCAAAAGCCGAGGCCGGGGAAGCAATTTGCAAAATTGAATCAAGATATGCTCAAAAAGTCAAAGTCAACCTTCAAGAATCAAAGATTGTCAAAATGGCCCTTGGATCAGTTTTTAAAGTTTGGTAAATTTAGTCCCTTGGATTTCAGAATTTACATCCTTGGTCCTTGAAATTTACTAAAACACTTAAATCCTAAACTTTACACTATATCCGAATTTCTTATAGTCCAAATCCAATCCCACAGCCTATAACTGAATTCCACAGCCCACTTCACAAAACCCAAGCCCAACCTTTCATTATTTAACCCACGACCCAATCCTATAACCCGGTCAAAGTTATAATTACTCAGGGTCAATCTATAATAAACAAACCAAACCCGCCAAATCATTTTCCCCAATTTTTACTGTACATCTATAAACCCTAAATTACCGTACACCCAATTACCTCAATTCTCAATTAATTACCCAATGATTGGAGCTTCTAGAAACACCAGACACTAAGGAATGGCACGTGGAAGCATTTGATTGGTCAAGACATGTCATCACATGATCCTAAGGCTGAGAATGAAGGATTGGGAACCAAGGATTGATCAAGGGCTGGAATTAGAAGACCTAGAGGGTTCTCAAACCCTAGGCTGATGGCTATAAATAGAGCTCTTCTGTCACAATTGAGAGAGTTAGGTTTTAGTTAGGTTTTTAGGTTTAGGAGTAGGATTAATGTAGCTTATTTTAGTTTAGTGTTCAGCTTTTGAGTAATTTCCTTTTCAGCTTCCATCATTGTACTCAATATTTCAGTTTTAATATAAATCAAACTTTGGTCAAAATTTACTGTTCATCTGCTTATTGGATTAATTCTGGTATTATTCTGCCCTTTAGCATATTTTATCTTATTATGTTCTTATAATGTTAGTTCACTAGTTGATTTAAGCTTATTCACTTTTTAGTTTTAAAGTCTCATTTAAGTCAAATGATAGTCAAATGCTTTTTTAGCTTATTTGAGTGATTATTCCTAGCTTTTAATTGTTCATTTAGGTTTTCTTCAGGTTAGATTATCACTAATGTTTAAGTTTCCTAGCCTTAATAAGATCTTAGTAGCTTAATTCTCATATTGGGTTACTTAAGAGGCTGTTTGGTTTAATGTTTAGAATGGGTAAAAAAAAATGTGTTGAACTGTTCATTTGCAATTTTAGAAGTTTTGATCTACAATAATTAAGGTTGTTTAGGTAGATTTCAGTAAGATTAAAGTGGTTTTGATGCTTTTTAAGGTTTATTAGTTGTTGGGTACAAATTGGAAGTTAAAACTGCCTTGATAAGTCCCTAATAAGCTGAGGCTTATTTCAGCCATATCTTTGGCACTTCTAAGTTCCATTTAGTGATTAAAGTGGAAATCCAGAGGTTGGTAACATTTCATTGAGATTTGAAAGATTTGGGTTCAATTTTGTGCAACTGCTGCAACAGTTTCACATGTGCAGATCTGCAAATGCTTGCTGATCTCAGTCTTTTTGCTTGCCTTTTATCTGCTTATCCACTTGAGTTCTTTGCATGATTCTTGGTTTTGCTAGTAGCTTGTAGTATAGGCTTTTAAGTTCTTAGCTTGAATTTCATTTTGGAGCTTATTCAATAGCTTTAAATCAGCCCCATAGAACTGTTCTTAGTCTGCATTCAGTTTTTCCTTTTATGATCATCTGTTCTTGGTCCATTTAGAATAAGCATTTGAGAGTGAAAATTGGGCATTTTAAGTTTGAAAGGAGCTTGTAGTATAAGCTTTCAGTATCTGCTCTTGGATTCCCCTTATCAGCTTTTGATTAGCTTTTAGAGTAGCTTAAAGTAGGGTAATTAATCATTTGAATCTGCACTTAGTTAGTTACTGATCAGCTGCTTATTTGCTTAATCTGCATGCTTCTTTGTTCTTAATTAGTGATTTTAAGCTTAAATTAGTTTGTTGATCTGTTTTTGAGCCTTTGATAAATTTTGGTGCTTTTTAGCTTTATTTTTGAGCTTTTTCAAAACTGCTTATTATCCCAAACTGCTTATTAAGGTTCAGAATAGCTCTAATTCCATTTTTCATAGATTCAGAATATCATTTTAGATTTTACTGCAAAGTTTCATATTTTTCCTAAATCATTTACTATTTTTAAATCATTTAATTAGTTTCTTTTAGTTTTAAATTCAAAAAAAATAAAAAGCAAAATCAAAAAAAAAATATAATTCTTTTTACTAAAAATTTCTTTTATCATTTAGAATGTAGGAAAATTATTTTCATGCCCGTAGGATTAGTAGTGCTTCAAATTCACTTTTTATTTTGTGCTAGTACGTAGTTTTTTTATTTATTCGCGCGTATTTAGGATTCCTTTTACGTTTGCCTTAGAATAGAATTTTCCCCTGCTTTATTTACTGTTTTTAGTTTATGTTTCATCATTTTAGTTTAAAAATCATTATCACTCACTTTTATTCACCATTCACTGCACGTTTCACGATCCCGAATCACTAATTCCATTCAATCTTCGTCGGGACAACGAACTTCGGGTTTTCACATTATTTACCTTTTGTGAATCCCTTTTCCTTGAACTATAATTGACGAATCAACTTTCAACTTTTATTTCGAATGTTTGGTCGCTAAACGAAAGGCAAAGTAATTGACCCTCGACAAGTTCACAAGATTACTCAAATGATTCACACTTTTCCCAAATTCGATTTTAATTTGTTTCCTCTAGTTCTTATGACTTTTTATGATCATTTATGAGTTTACAAGTTCATGTCTCACCTCATTTCACAATATCACACGTTGATGAGTTTCTTGGACCCTTTTTGAATACAAGTCGACATATATGGTTATACATAACTTGAATTAAATCAAACCACACTCAACCATACCCACTTGGTCTTACACATATTCTCATTGTCCCTTATCTTAAATCTGCAAATCGAATCAAATCCTAGAACAACCCAACTTGCCCATATTTGTATAATATAGATCGATACATGCATGCACCTATATATATACGTATAACCTTTGCACCCTTTCATTTGTTCTCACGCTCACACATAAATAATTCAAAGACATTTCCCTCCTGCTACCCATTCGAAGAAGGACAAGCCATGTTCTAAGTCGTATAACACATTGTTCGATCATTTTTTTGATCACCTTTACGAGCCACAACAAAATTTCTCGAGTTCTAGTTCTATATACACGTTAAACTCCACCATTTAGGTGATTGTGAGTCTTCCTAAACCTTTTCCAACTCTTTTCCTTCTTATTATATCGATTTATAACGAACCATGCATTGTTCTTATTTATTTTGAACGTATATTTCATTTTAATGCATTATTTCGATTACTCGTTATTTATTTTACGTTTATATTCAATGACCTCCTTTATGGATGGCTAAGAACTAGTGTTTTATCTCTATTCGACACTTACATATTCAGTTCTTTACTTTTCGCACTTCATTTTAGTTACTTATCGAATCACATTTCATATAACACGTTAAATATGTCATTTTATTATTTTTGTAACCATGTTATGTCGACAGAGGAAAGGCCATGTTAAAACGAAAACATATACACACCATGTCAATTTTATTGCACCACTCGTTTCTTTACAAGCTCGTCTAATAAGTTCATGTTTTAAGTTTTCATTAATAAGCTCGAATAAGCCCTTTTTAAAGCCCCAACTTAACGCTACTCGAAACAGTTTTTTTTAAATTCAATAGTTGTCAAGTGGGCTTTTCTAAAAGCCCATTAAGAACTTGCGAATAAGCTGTTAAATAAGCACTTTGAATATGTCTTTAGACTAATAAAATTAGCCCAAAACCAGGCACAAAACATTCGAGAAGCCCTCGGATCTAATTCCCTTAATGGGCTTTACATTATTTCGATTTAAGGCCCATTAAGCAAAAAATAAGCTATTCTGAATAACAAGCAGTTTTTCTAGATTTGAATAAGCTTTATGAAGCTTATAAAACTTTTGAAAACTTTAAAATGTAAGTTTTGTACATTTTGGACTAGTTTTACAAAACATATTTACTATTAAGGGGCAAAAGTGTAATTTTTGGAAAAGTTGTGTACAAACTGACAAAACAGTAACCTGGGGGTAGAAATTGAATAAACAGTAACTACAAGTCTTAAAATGTCATACTTGACCCTTTTGGACATAAAATATAATTATTTTCTAACTAGGGACTAACGGTGCAAATATTTCACCGTTAGGGTTAAATGTGTAAATTTCATAAAACTACAAAGACCTACAGTAACTAAATTCTATATACAAATTCATAAAGTGATTTATACATTTGTATTCCTAAAATCCATTTTTCAATTCGTACAATTATTATAAGTAACGTTACGTTTATATTTATAAAACGTAACTCTTAACGAACAAGCATAACTTATCATCCACCAACTTTTGAAGAGACGTTATTATTGAATCAATAAACATGAAAACATGATAATATTATGTATAATATTATTTTTGAACTTTAAGCATTTTAAGCATATCAAATCATTTTCATCACGAACTGATTCGTTATCCGATATTCGTTCACGATCATTTTTCACATCCTATCAATCTTAAACCATCGAAATCTTAGACTTCCCTATTAATCAGGTCGTGTGTTGGAGCCGTTCCCGTGATACTATTGACATAACATCACAATACCTTGACTTTTACAGCTAAGTTGAGTCATAGCCCCACCGTTTCTATCATTAAATTGTTAATAACTCTTTGGGGGAGATACATGCTCAAACTATACTTATTTACTTTTGCAAGTACTCAAAATACTTATGACATGATTCGTATTTATATACATATCTGTTCTTTTATACATTATGCATTGTTAACATGTTTAAGTTTCTTTACTCGTTTATCCAAATACTTATGACATTGATATGTATTTATATACTCATTTTTCCTATACATACATTGATATGTATTTCTATACACATCTGTACTTGTCCTATTCATACATTGATACGTATTTCTATACACATCTGTACTTGTTCGATTCATACTATGTTAGCAGTGGATTGTAAACACACAGGTTGCAAGTCTTGTATGGGCGGGGCTTGGGACTGAGTGGATTTACAAGGCCTTTGCTGTGAAATCTTTACTCAATACTTTACAGTTAAACTAAACTCTATGAACTCACCAACCGTTGGTTGACACTTTTTAGCATGTTTATCTCAGGTTTATAAGGCGATAGTGGATGCATGGATTCTAGAGTCAATTGCATACTTGGAGACTCATATCTTTATCATTTACCATTCGAAACATCTATGTAACTTTATACTTTGGATTTCATGTTTAACTCTGATTTAAATTGTTAGGAATATAAATATTCATATGAAAGACTCGGTCACCCTGAGTATTTATTAGAATTCAGTTAGCTCGTAGGCTTATTAGTATTAGTTTAGTTATAGTAATGCTAGTTTAGTTAAAATAGTATTTGTGGTATTGGGTCGGGTCTTTACTGTCACAACCCGTAATTTCAGGTCCTTTTCAAGCTTCAGATTTCACTATTCTTCTCGGGAAATTACTATTCATGGGTTACTATTCACTGATCACTATTTATTATTTCACTATTCATCATTTTTGAAGTCTTGAGACTTTGAGAAGCCGTCAAAAATTTTACTATTGACAAAACACTATTCATTCTCGGAGAAAATCACTATTCATGCTCATCATTCATCATTACGTAAACTAGGTTTACGGGTATTCAAACTTGTGTAACCAGTAAGGTTTAGCTGCGTATTCATGCATCATCAGTAAGGAGAATTCATATAGACTAGGGTAGTCTACATATCATCCGTAACATCATTATCATATTAAGTCATGCACGGGTTTGTGTGTTTTTCATATACGTATGTTCGTTTATTTGTTAAACGTTACCACTCAGTCATTACTACTAACATTATACCCAATACTCCCGACTATGATCCTAATACATTTTCAAACTAATTTTAATAATATAGAGATTATATTATTACTTTACCCGGTGTTTTAAAACCAATCGCTATATCTTTCGTTTGACGCTTATAACTCTGTCGGTTTACGAAATTTCAATCCGATAGTAATTCTAACACCCGATTCTTGCAAGGAATATGATTTTACACATTTTACAACTTTATCATATTTTATTTTTCATCGTCGCGATTTATTTCTAGTTAACTCGATACCCGATAACACTTAATGTATACTTAAACAACTAACTCTTGCACATGGGGGGGACATAGGCTTTAATTAGCCACTAACACCTTCCCCATTTCACTCCTTTTGCCCCCCCCCCCTATGGCTACTTCTCCTTGTTTCTTTACTAGACCATGCTTCATTTATGAGCTATGTTTCTTTGTCTTTCCTTTTAATTTCAATAACATAAACAAAGTATCATTCCACAAGTAAAATAAATCAAACCATTCTCTCTTTTGCTCTCTATAACCCACGGCCACAAGAGATCAAGAGGAAGAACCCACAAATTTTTCAAGATCAAGTGTCCTACAAGTCCCTTTTCTAATCCTTGTTAGAGTTTTGAAATAAAAACTCCAAGATTATTACTTCTTTTTCATCCAAAATACTCCAACAATTCAAGTAAGTTCAAGAACCCATTTTGATCATGTTATAATTTCATTTGATCCATGTGGTTATGTATTTTCAAGTTATTTTAGTGATTGATCATGCAAATATACAAGTTATCTATCCCACTTTAATTATTTTTCATCATAAACACTAGATCTATAAGTTTTATCACCATCCTCATGAGATCCACTATAATTAGTGATGTTTAGGACCCCATGACACCTTGAGAGGTGTATGGTAGGATTTGCGAACTTGTGGAGTTGGTTTGAGGTGGTATGATCGAGTTTAGAACCAAGGAAATGTGTTTTTAACAAGTATAAAATGCTACTGTCCAAAAATGGGTAATCTGGAAATTTCAGAAAACATGGAGTCATTTTGGCCTTCATATTTAGAAAATACTTTCAAAAACGAAACTGTGGCCGCAAGAATCACTAAAAACCGACTTATAACGAAGAAGTTATGATTTTTCAAAGTTAGACGACGAAAACTAATTTTCTGAAAAATGCTTGCTGTTTTTTCCGAACTTCGAGGGACAAAATGAGACGTTAGATGTGATCTAGACGAGCCGACCTACTGAAAATATGTTAGTTCATATTTGTACAAACCCGTGGATATAAAGAACGTAGCAAACGGGCTTATAACGACCGAGATATACACGTTTGAAGCCAACGATTTACAAACTATTTTTGACAGCACTATATGAAAATAAAGTCCAAGTATAAAGTCTAGTATTTTTGCAAGTCACCAAGTTGATAGCCGATTATCTAATTGATCGAAACGTATTTGGTCAAAAGTCAAATGGGACGACATAAAGATTATGTTACAAGGTTTTCAAAAGCGTCGAGTTTGATCGCTAACACTCAACGAGCAATATTTCACGACTAGTTTTACGAGACTGTTTGGGCATATTTTCCACAAATTATGAAAAGTGATATTTTGCGACGAAAACATTATATTTGACCATAAAACACCAAATGAGGATCGTGGAGTACCGTTTCAACATATTTACACAAAAAGTGTTTATTAACTTAACGAGACGTCAAAAATGTATTTCTCGACGATGAACGTTATTTTCAAAAGTAACGAGTGGTATCGTTAACATACGTATTTGCATGTGTAGCATCATTTCATTGCTTACATTAGAACATATCATTCATGTTAGGTCGCGGTTAGAGACCGAGCCTCATTTCAGCATATTCATTATTATCATTGTTGCTGTCGCATCAGGTGAGTTTCATAGCCACTCCTTTTACTTGTTTTGTAACCGTTTTGGGGGAGAATACATGCTCGTTTTCATTAAACTCTATGCTCGTTTTTCATTAAACTCTATGCTCGTTTTACATTTAAACTCCATGTTTGTTTTGCTTGAGACGTGAGTTGTCTTTCAAACATTATTGATTGGTTAAAATACTTGAGTCGTTGCTCGGAAGTATTTTGTGTTTACATTGTTCACCCTTGATCATTTCACTATGGACCCTAGTACTTTAAGCTATTTCATATTGCCTATGTTATGGACTGTTAATTACGTATTATTTTAGTTATATGACGACATTGTCAGAGATATATATATATATATATATAGCGACATTGTCATGGCGACACTGCTAGATTAGATTACATGGCGACATTGTCAGAATTTATCTTATGACGACATTGTCATGGCGACATTGTCAGATTTATTTATATGGTGACATTGTTAGATTTAGTTATATGGAGACATTATCACACTTACCTTTATATAGCGACATTGTCACACTTATCATTACATTTTGTGGTCCATAAATCATTTGACGTTCACTTAAACCAAATCATATTTGGCAGTGGGTTGTAAACACACAGGTTGCATGTCTTGTATGGGCGGGGCTTGGAACTGGGTGGATTTATAACGCCTTTGCTGGGAAATCATTTTCAAATGCTTTACATTTTACACTAATCTCTATGAACTCACCAACCTCGTGTTGACACTTTTAGCATGTATTTTCAGGTATTAAGCAATAGCACACTACAGGAGGCTTTTGGCAGGGCATAGCATGGTCATAGGAGACTCTGATATTCATTTGGGGACCGTTTTAATTGTTTTAAGGGCCTATTTCCGCACTACTTTTACCAATGTAAATTCAACACTTTTGTTAAACAATTTTAATCTAAATGATTGAAGTGAAAATCGTTCTTTGCACTTGTGTTGTGATACCAATTGAGTTGCACCCCATTGGCATGTATGCTTGCGCTGGACCCGATTTTGGGGGTGTGACAGATTGGTATAAGAGCCTGGGCTATAGAGAACTGGGTGATTTTAAAACCTAGACTATAGCTACATTTACAAAAACTTAATCCTATGACCGCCGCGTGCCTGCCTGCCAAGCTGATGCCTCATTTGTGGTTTGTTGCTGACATATTTAATGAGATTTGTGTCTTATTATCAAATCATTTGTACTTGCTTATTCTCATTGATTTCTATAGTTGTCTTTCATATAAGCATGCTCACATATCATACACGTCTCAGCGTTACGTCTTTTTCCTTGCGTAGTTTCATCATTCGACCTCGAATTTGGTCACTTGCTGTAGTCTTTCAGAACGTCTTTTCAAATGAGAAGGACATAGTATTAGTATAACTGAGCTGAGTATTTCAAAATTCGTTGAACCTCGGTGGAATATAGGCTGGTCATCTATATTCGACCCGGGACAGTGGGACATAGGCTGACCACCTATGCCCGACTCAGAGATGAATTTTGCAATACTGGGAATACTTATAATAGAATTATGTCCGGGTTGCATTCCTACTTGATTTCTAAAGGTTTCATTCATATGTGTACATTCAATCGTTGCAAGAATATTCACCTCTACATCACCTCGTGAACCACCGTCTAGAAGCAAGCCAGATAATCATAACGCAACTTCCAATTTTCATTGTATGACAAGCCACTCCAGAGCATCTACATATAGGAAACGCCTTATTTACGTTTCGCTCTTCTTTTCTTGTTTTGAAGAATCATGCCACCCAAGAGAGCTACTACTACTATGACACCCGCCCAGATCAGAAAGCTGGTTGCCGACAGTATAGAGGCAGCACTAGCAACTGAAAGAGATGCCTTAGCTGCAGCCGCTGCTGAAGCCGCTTCACGGGCAGAAACAGCAGAAGCTACAGGAGCAACTACTAATGGAACTAGTGGACGTAAATGTACATACAATGACTTCAAGAGTGGAGATCCTCCAAATTTCAAGGGCACTAAAGGAGCCACTACCATGATTCGTTGGTTCGAAAAGATTGAATCTATATTTCTTTTATGCAATTGTCCAGAGGAGGAAAAGGTAAAGTTTGCTACCAGTACACTCGTTGGGGAAGCTATGTCGTGGTGGAATTCGTATGCAAAACCCAGGGGAATGGAAAATGCTCACAAGCTTACGTGGGATGAATTCAAGAAGTTGCTGACTAAGAAGTTCTGTCCACGCACTGAAATAAAGAAGTTGGAAACAGAGTTTTATGAGCTAGTAACAGCAGGTGATGATATCGAGGCATATATCAAGAGGTTTCAGGAGTTGGTTGTGCTATGTCCAACTATGGTTCCCGATAATGAGAAGCTACTAGAAAATTTCATTGGTGGACTACCTCACAGCATCCGTGGAGATGTGATTTCTTTTGACCCACAAACTCTAGACGAAGCTATCAGGATGTCTCAAAAGCTTATGGCTCAGGTGATAAAGAATGGAACCATTGTCAAAAAAAATGATCATAACAACAACAACAACAACAAGAGGAGTTGGGACAACAATCAGAGTGGCGATGCGACTCAACCACAACCAAAGAGGCGAGAATTCGCCAAGGCCTATGCTGCAGGTTCAGCTGAAAAGAAAGGTTACCAAGGTACCCTACCCAAATGCAACAAGTGCCAAAATCATCATAACCCTGGACATTGTCTTAACCCATGTGGCAACTGTAAGAAGATTGGTCATGCGACTAGGGAATGCCAGTTTCCAATCATTGCCAAAAATCAGAAACCTTCAGTGACATGTTTTGGCTGTGGAGAGATATGACATTACAGGAATGAATGTCCAAAACAAGGAAATCATGGGAACAGGAACCAAGGCGGAATAGCTCATGGTAGAGCCTAGGTCATCAGAGGAGGGAATTGTCAGCATATCAACGACGTGGAGGACGACGACAATGTTCAAGAACCAAGAACTTCTGCCTTAAAAATAAAAAAACCTAAACTCTCTAGTGTTGTATTTCTATTGTGTTTCACTTTAAGTTCTATCGTATGAACTTCATGTACTATTACGAATCCCTATCTAATGGATGTTTTATCTTTTATCACCGCAATGTGACTCCAATATCCACATCTCTTCACCGAGTCCACTTCAGAGGCCAACATTAACTGAATTCAGGGACTGAATTCCTTTAACAGGGGGAGTATGTCACAACCCGTAATTTTAGGTCCTTTTCAAGCTTCAAATTTCACTATTCATCTCAGGAAATTACTATTCATGGGTTACTATTCACTGATCACTATTCATCATTTCACTATTCATCGTTTTTTAAGTCAGTTTGAGACTTTGAAAAGCCGTCGAAAATTTTACTATTCACGAAACACTATTCATTCCCGGAGAAAATCACTATTCATGCTCATCATTCATCATTACGTAAACTAGGTTTACGGGTATTCAAACTCGCGTAACCAGTAAGGTTTAGACGCGTATTCATGCATCATCAGTAAGGACACTTCATATAGACTAGGGTAGTCTACATATCATCCGTAACATCATTATCATATTAAGTCATGCACGGGTTTGTGTGTTTTTCATATACGTATGTTCGTTTATTTGTTAAACGTTACCACTCAGTCATTACTACTAACATTATACCCAATACTCCTGACTATGATCCTAATACATTTTCAAACTAATTTTAATAATATAGAGATTATATTATTACTTTACCCGGTGTTTTAAAACCAATCGCTCTATCTTTCGTTTGACGCTTATAACTCCGTCGGTTTACGAAATTTCAATCCGATAGTCATTCTAACACCCGATTCTTGCAAGGAATATGATTTTACACATTTTACAACTTCGCCATATTTTATTTTTCATCATCGCGATTTATTTCTAGTTAACTCGATACCCGATAACACCTAATGTATACTTAAACAACTAACTCTTGCACATGGGGGGGACATAGGCTTTAATTAGCCACCAACACCTTCCCCATTTCACTCCTTTTGCCGCCCCGCCCCCCCCCCCCCCTATGGCTACTTCTCCTTGTTTCTTTACTAGACCATGCTTCATTTATGAGCTATGTTTCTTTGTCTTTCCCTTTAATTTCAATAACATAAACATAGTATCATTCCACAAGTAAAATAAATCAAACCATTCTCTCTTTTTCTCTCTATAACCCACAGCCACAAGAGATCAAAAGGAAGAACCCACAAATTTTTCAAGATCAAGTGTCCTACAAGTCCCTTTTATAATCCTTGTTAGAGTTTTGAAATAAAAACTCCAAGATTATTAGTTTTTTTTCATCCAAAATACTCCAACAATTCAAGTAAGTTAAATAACCCATTTTGATCATGTTATACTTTCATTTGATCCATGTGGTTATATATTTTCAAGTTATTTTAGTGATTGATCATGCAAATATACAAGTTATCTATACCACTTTAATTATTTTTCATCATAAACACTAGATCTATAAGTTTTATTACCATCCTCATGAGATCCACTATAATTAGTGATGTTTAGGACCCCATGACACCTTTAGACGTGTATGGTAGGATTTGCGAACTTGTGAAGTTGATTTGAGGTGGTATGATCGAGTTTAGAACCAAGGAAATGTGTTTTTAACAAGTATAAAATGCTACTGTCCAAAAATGGGAAATCTGGAAATTTCAGTAAACATGGAGTCATTTTGGCCTTCATATTTAGAAAATACTTTCAAAAACGAAACCGTGGCTGCAAGAATCACTAAAAACCGACTTATAACGAAGAAGTTATGATTTTTCAAAGTTAGACGACGAAAACTAATTTTCTGAAAAATGCTTGCTGTTTTTTCCGAACTTCGAGGGACAAAATGAGACGTTAGAGGTGATCTAGACGAGCCGACCTACTGAAAATATGTTAGTTCATATTTGTACGAACCCGTGGATATAAAGAACGTAGCAAACGGGCTTATAACGACCGAGATATACACGTTTGAAGCCAACGATTTACAAACTATTTTTGACAGCACTATATGAAAATAAAGTCTAAGTATAAAAACTAGTATTTTTGCAAGTCACCAAGTTGATAGCCGATTATCTAATTGATCGAGACGTATTTGGTCAAAAGTCAAATGGGACGACATAAAGATTATGTTACAAGGTTTTCAAAAGCGTTGAGTTTGATCGCTAACACTCAACGAGCAATATTTCACGACTAGTTTTACGAGACTGTTTGGGCATATTTTCCACAAATTATGAAAAGTGATTTTTTGCGACGAAAACATTATATTTGACCATAAAACACCAAATGAGGATCGTGGAGTACCGTTTCAACATATTTACACAAAAAGTGTTTATTAACTTAACGAGACGTCAAAAATGTATTTCTCGACGATGAACGTTATTTTCAAAAGTAACGAGTGGTATCGTTAACATACGTATTTGCATGTGTAGCATCATTTCATTGCTTACATTAGAACATATCATTCATGTTAGGTCGCGGTTAGAGACCGAGCCTCATTTCAGCATATTCATTATTATCATTGTTGCTGTCGCATCAGGTGAGTTTCATAGCCCCTCCTTTTACTTGTTTTGTAACCGTTTTGGGAGAGAATACATGCTCGTTTTCATTAAACTCTATGCTCGTTTTTCATTAAACTCTATGCTCGTTTTACATTTAAACTCCATGTTTGTTTTGCTTGAGACGTGAGTTGTCTTTCAAACATTATTGATTGGTTAAAATACTTGAGTCGTTGCTCGGAAGTATTTTGTGTTTACATTGTTCACCCTTGATCATTTCACTATGGACCCTAGTACATTAAGCTATTTCATATTGCCTATGTTATGGACTGTTAATTACGTATTATTTTAGTTATATGACGACATTGTCAGAGATATATATATATGGCGACATTGTCATGGCGACACTGCTAGATTAGATTACATGGCGACATTGTCAGAATTTATCTTATGACGACATTGTCATGGCGACATTGTCAGATTTATTTATATGGTGACATTGTTAGATTTAGTTATATGGAGACATTATCACACTTACCTTTATATAGCGACATTGTCACACTTATCATTACATTTTGTGGTCCATAAATCATTTGACGTTCACTTAAACCAAATCATATTTGGCAGTGGGTTGTAAACACACAGGTTGCATGTCTTGTATGGGCGGGGCTTGGAACTGGGTGGATTTATAACGCCTTTGCTGGGAAATCATTTTTAAATGCTTTACATTTTACACTAATCTCTATGAACTCACCAACCTCGTGTTGACACTTTTAGCATGTATTTTCAGGTATTAAGCAATAGCACACTACAGGAGGCTTTTGGCAGGGCATAGCATGGTCATAGGAGACTCTGATATTCATTTGTGGACCGTTTTAATTGTTTTAAGGGCCTATTTCCGCACTACTTTTACCAATGTAAATTCAACACTTTTGTTAAACAATTTTAATCTAAATGATTGAAGTGAAAATCGTTCTTTGCACTTGTGTTGTGATACCAATTGAGTTGCACCCCAGTGGCATGTATGCTTGCGCTGGACCCGATTTTGGGGGTGTGACATTTACCCACTGTCAGCTCAATCCACTGCCAATGTGGGGCGTTATTGTAAGTTGTATATATACCCCTCTCCATCTAATGGAGAGGGTTGGTTGTTCTTTTAATACACACACACAACTAGTATGTTTCTCTCTCTAGAACTTCCCCTCTATACTCTTCCTCTCTCTAACAATGGCTAGCTTGTTCTTCCATAATCCCCGACCTCCCGAATCACACATAATCAACATAATTAACGATCCTACAAATGGTACCAGAGCTCAGGTTGTTATTTGTGTTGATTTGTGTGGATTTGTTTGTGTTATTGAAGCTGTTTTACACCATTTTTCTTCGGATATGAAATTTTTTTCTTCTTATCTTTTGTTGTAGACAGTCTTAACATATTAATGTGTATCAAAATGATCTGTCATGTGCTTCATCAGGTTTACAAGTCTGTTTTTATTATCCAAACAGATTATGTTAACTTTATCTTTTGGGTGACTAAGTTGTAGAATATTTGGTCATTTGTGGTATTTTCTTGGCTGCGGGTTGGTTAATATATATTATATATATATATATATATATATATATATATATATATATATATATATATATATATATATATATATATATATATATATTATTGTGTTCTTGGTTGCGGTTTGGGTTCTTTTTAGCTGCGTTTAGCGCATAAAGGGTAGTCAGTCACTGCAGTTTGCCTAAAACCACTTCTGTGTTTTGTTTGGATTACCATTTGTGGCATAAAGACAAACTAGTACGGAAGTGACAGCTCATAGTGGTTTGACTGGTCAACTGCGATTTGACTATGGGTTGGTTGTGGTTTGCCTACTGAGATTAGCATCAGAAGACTGCGATTTGGCTATTGTGATTTGATTGTTGCGGTTGCGGTTTGTCATTTTGGTTTGCGTGTTACATTTTGCCTTTTGAAGACCAATTATCAAGCAAATCTAAACGAAATGCTGCCAAAATTTCATGAAATCTTGCGTTTTGACTCGAGACATTGAGTTTTGTCTTTGCGTTTTGACTAAATATGAAGATGTAGAAGACCATTGACCATAAATATTATACAACAACCAGTTGACTTCAATTCAATATACATCATCAGTCCAAACAATTCCAAACCTCAGAACTGAAAAGAAGATATTCGACTGTTTTTTAAAGAAACATCAGCCAAGAACCCATATCAAACAACCAATCCTACACTAAGCCTAAACCCATCTCATACAACAAAGAACTACAACAAACCTATCTCCTATCCACAATCAAGAAGTAGTATACCTAATTAAAAAATCATACGAATTTCAGTTTATCTCTTCTAAGTATCACAAAGATTTGCTCTTGAAACAAAAGTACTTAAGGGAAAATCATCACCGATTCCTTTCGAAGCATAACATTCTTTATCTATCCGAAAATTAAAGAAAAGAACAAAAACAATAGTGTTTCATCCCTTCTTCTGTTCGGTTTGACATAAACTGAAAAAAAAAATAATAAAAAAAATAAAAACAATAAAAAAATAAAATAAAAAAAAAAAAAAAAACTACCCGAGACCTTGAATAAGATCTTGAAGTCAAACTGTCAAAATTAAAGGGTTCGTATGGATTGATTATGTTCAAAGGATGGTGTTCGTATTTTGAGTTCTTGTTGTCCTTTAACAAGAAACGAACTGAGGTTATTGAGTTTATGGTTGTGTACGTTTGAGGAGAGAAGAAAGAACGAGTGATGTATACTCATTCTTTTCTAAATCTGGTGACTGCTTGGAAAAGAGAAATGGGGCGGAAATGATATGAGATTACGGTTAAGGATTTGTGGTTAATGAGTATATTAATACCCGATTGTTTAGGGTTAGTATTGGACCCGGTTGTTGTTAGGAGTGGAGTTGGACCGGGCTTATTTGTTAACTCAATGGATTGGGCTGTTGTATCACATGGGTTTTATAAGATAAACGTATTTTGGACTGTTAATGTTATATTCGAGTGGGATTGTGTTAGGAACATGTTTTATATATTTCAAGTCTTGTTCATTTTGATTTAATGTTGCATGATTAGGACTATATTATTTGTATTTTTGGACCGGTTCAATAGTAGTCCTTGGACCGGTCATCTTATTTAATTTATCCTTATCACATGTAAGGGAATATTCCTAAGAATTATTCCCCTCCCAATGCCTATAAATAGAAGGCATGGGAGTCATTCATTGTGTTGGTTTTTCATGTCATATGCGTAAGCCCTGCTCGTGTAAAGTTTGATTAAGTGAAATCCGACCACATTTCTTATTCTTCTTCTTCTTATTCTCTTATCTTATTTAGTAGTGCTTATTAGCTTATTTCTTTCATCTCATACGTAGCTTAATAGAGTAGTAGTACGAGTTCTTAGTTGTCTTATTGAGTGTGTGTTTGAGATTTAGTCGTGACCTACAAGTGGTATCATACGCCAAGGGATAATTAGGATAGTGTGTTTGAGTCATTAGTATCATTATCTACGTTGGGTTTATAGATTTTACAAGGTTTTTTGTTCAAAATTCTCGTTTGTATTGAAAAAGTTGTTTGGAGATCGTAAACTTTCATTAATCTTCATTGATTTTTCATATTTTCTACGTTACAAAGCTTAATCTTCATTAAATCCGTTGATTACTAATCGTTTAAGGTCAAAAACAATTGAGTTTCTTGGTTAATTAGACGTTTTGGTGTAATCCGTATAATTAGCGTATTGAAAAGTTGATGAAAAAGTGATAGTTTTGGTTTCTGAGTGAACTTCGACAAGTTAGGGTTTCATCGCATTTGACGGGTTTATCGCAGTTGGCAATCAAGATAACTTAGGGTTTTATCGCAGTTCGAATCAAGAAAGATTAGGGTTTCATCGCATTTGGGAGAGCTTCAATTATCGCATTTGGGACTCAGTATTGGACTTTCTTGTATTAGAAAGTAGTAATACTTCGACTTGGTTGCTTCTCTTCTCTTGTACAAGAGTTGAGAATTTATCGAACTTGGATTTGTGATAAATTTATCGCACTTGCCATAAATCATCGCAGATTGATATATTATCTTATCGCTGTTGGATATTTTATCGCAGTTTGCTATAAATTATCGCACTTTAAGATAACATATTTAAATTGTCATTATTTATCGCAGTTGATAGTTTTATCCCATTTTCTACTTTCGTTATCGCTATTGAAGGTTATCGCACTTGGTGACTTGTCCTTATCGCATTTGGAGAACTGTGATTATCGCACTTGGTTATCGCACTTGGTGAACTGTCTTATCGCATTTGGTGAACAGTACTTTATCGCATTTGGACAAAATCTTTGGATTTCTAAACCAACTCAACTTACATCATCAACACATATCTTAATTATCTTAAAAGATCCAGATATGTCTCAACCACCTCATTTCAATTACTACTACCAGCTACAGCAACATCCACAACAACAACAGCAATTTCACCCTCAGTATCAACAACAACAAGCATTCGTACAACAACATCAATTTCTCTCTCCACCACAAGTGTCCCCACAACAGATCATGCAACAGAATCAACAACTGCAGAATTATTCATCCTACTCCAGGGAACCTCATTGGTTTAACAAGATGTGTGAGGCAATTAGTAGTCAGTAATCACGTCATGAAGCTGGAAGTCAAGAAACTCCACCAATGTTAACTCCGGGTAACTACGTGCAATGGGCTAGTAGATTCCTCAGATTCGTTGAACTGAAAAAACCTCATGGTATCTATCTCAAGAAAGTTATTGAAGAAGGACCCTATCCTATTCCAGCTACTGTTTTTCCAGCAACTACAGAGAGAGAAGAAACAACCACTCCCATTCCTGTTGCAAATTACACAACTGAGCAAACATTACAACAAGAAGCAAACCAATTGGCTATGTCTTTCATACTTCAAGGGATTCCCAATCCTATCTATCGAAGTATTGATGCTCAAAAGACAGCCAAAGATATGTGGGAACATGTTCATCTTCTCATGGAAGGAACAGAGTTAAACCAGGAAGATCTTGAGTCTAAATTGTATATGGAGTACACCCACTTCATCATGGAACCAGGGGAAACCATTGAATCTTACTATCACCGTTTCACCAACATTATCAATGACCTTGATCGTCATGATATAAAGTTACCAAAGATTGCTGTCAACTCAAAATTCCTTGGATGTCTTGGTCCTGAATGGCAAAAATATGCAACTTTTGTAAGGAAGACAAAGAAAATTGGTGATGTCAAATATGGACTCATGTATGATTACCTCAGACAACATCAATCAGAAGTGGATAAAGAAATTGCAGCACGAGGAGGTTTCACACCCGCACCAACATCAAACTCACTTGCTCTCGTTGCTCAATCTAACTTCTCTTTACCACACCAGGAATTTGGCCACTCATCGTTTCAACCAAGTCCTCCACCCCAACCTCATAATCAAATCATTCCTTATGAAGCACCACAACCATACTCTGATAACCAGCTGGTTCCATACAATAACACCGATTCAATGCTGTACTCAAATGCAGATTATGATGAAGAAGAGGATGCTTTCAACTCTCTTAATGAAGCATTTGGATTGATTGCTAATGCATTTGGAAGATTCACCAAATCCAACAACCATCTTCGTTCATCTTCAAATACCAGGAATCAGGCAGTTGTTCATGATGGCAGAGTTGAAATTCAAAATAGGTCTTCAGGCAGATATGGTTCGGGAAATCGTGGATATGGTACTCAAAGGGTTCAGTCAGGAGGAAATAGGTTCAATACTGCAGGGGCAAACAGAAACAGTATGGGGAATGCTCAGAGAGGAAATTCGAATGTTGGGAATGTTCAGAGAGGCATTGCAAATACGTCTATCACATGTTATAACTGTGGGGGGAACGGTCACATGGAAAATGCTTGTCCGAAGCCAAGAACAATGGGCAGTGCTTATCACAAAGAGGCTCTTTTGATGGCACTCAAAGATGAAAAAGCTGCTGGAAGGTTGACTCAGAATGATCAAAGTTTTATGGCTAATGTGGAATCAGATGATGAAATGGAAGATTTAGAGGCAAATGCTGCAGTCATGCTTATGGCTAATATGCAAGAAATGAACATCTCCGAGTCAGGCCCGGTATATGATACCGATGGTCTTTCTCAGGTACCTGATTCTACATGTCTCATCCATGAAATTGCTTTTCCAGCTGCATCTTCATCTACAAATGAAACGTTTGATCAACATGATTCATTCTCATCAACATTCGATGATCAAATCAACACGGTTGTATCATTTGATGATGATGATACCGTTGTTTCATTTGATGATCCCATTGATGATGACAATTGTGATCATCTTGATCAAACAGATCCTTTGACTGATCAAGATTCGGAATTACAGGCCTTGTTATTGAC